>OU026102.1:13648333-14272500 GCA_907269075.1 Idaea aversata | reverse complement strand
GCATCATCCCGCCACTCCCCGGGGGGGGAGTAGCGAGGGTATGTGGGGCTCCCTGCTGGCCTGAAGGTGGTGGGCGGCCAGAGGTTTACCCACTAAAACTCCACCGGTTCCTCTCTCGCCGTGATGTCGGGGCTGCGGGAACGGGTGCGATTCGACCGCGGCACCCGACGGCGATGGTCCGTTTGCAGGCGGACCCCTCTCCAAAACGGTTCGACCTGATCCTCTTGAGCGGCGCACGGGAACCACGTGCGCCCCGCTCGGGCCCTTACACGGTGACAGACCCCCCCGAGTCTGTCACCTATGGGCCCAGTTACGGAGGCATCAGGTCGTCACGACGGCCTGTGCGTCCCCCCCCAGGGTTGGAGCGGGAGAATCTCTCCCGCTCCCTCTCTGCAGCCTCTTTCGCCGACATGACGCGTTCGGCGAAGCAGAGGACAGCCGCCCACGCAGCATCGTCCTCCACCATCGCTGCCACAACGACTGGGAGTGACAAGTCACTTCCCACCACCGCTCTCAGGTCGTCCCGCTCGTCACTCCAGGCCACGCAGACCTCGAGCGTGTGGTCGGCAGTGTCCACGACGCTGGAGCAGTGGTGGCAGCGAGTGTCCTGCTCCTTCCGGGCTATTTGATGCAGATACTTTCCGAAGCATCCGTGCCCGGAAAGTATCTGCGTCAACCGGTAGGATAGGGCCCCATGGCGCCTGTCCATCCACTCCTCCATCACGGGACGTAGGGCCTCAACGGTCCTGTGACCGGCCTGAGGTCGCGTCATGCGTGCCTCCCATTCTGCCACGGCAGACCGGCGGAGCGCCAGCCGCTGTCCCTCCACTTCTTGCGGAGCCGGCCGGTCGCCCCGGAGTCGCGCCTCCTCACGCCAGCGGAACGCCGACGCGAGGGCTCTCGCGTCTAGGTTCCATGGCAGAACGCCGGCCAACGCACACCCGGCCTCATACGAGATAGTGCGGTATCCACGTATCGCCCTCACGGCCATCAGCCTCTGCGCCTTGCGCAGTAGCGCTTGGCTTCGGCTCGTGAGGGTGTCCGCCCACACTGGACTCCCGTATAAGGCCATCGACCTCACTACGCCCGCGTAGAGCCTTCGACAGGCAACCGAAGGACCCCCTATGTTTGGCAAAAGGCTGCAGAGAGCCCGCGCTGCAGTCTCCAGTTTTGGTGCCAGCTGCTCGAAATGAGGCGTGAACTTCCAGGACTCGTCGAGGACGAGACCCAGATATCTCATTGTCGAGCAGACTGGCACCTCCATTCCGCACACAGTCACAAATGGCCTCATTGGGGCCACGAAGCGAGGACCGTGGAAGCACACGGCCTCACTCTTTCTCAAGGCCACCTCTAATCCGAGCTGTCGGATGCGGCCGATTACGTCCTCCACGCCAACGGAAGCCAATGCTGCAGCTGTATAGAACGTGCTCCCCCGGGCGGTTACCAGCGTGTCATCTGCATAGCAAATCACGCCCACGCCCGGGAGATTTCGCCCACGGAGGACGTAATCATATCCGATGTTCCACAGGAGCGGTCCGAGGACGGACCCCTGTGGAACACCGCATGTCACTTGTCGGCGACCCGTTTGATCCTCGCGTGCAGGGTAGACCACCCACCGGTCACTAAGGTATGCGCTAATAACGCGGCAGAGGTAGGGAGGCACTCGGTGATACCGCAGCGCCTCCCTGACGACACTCCAGGGGAGGGTGTTGAAGGCGTTGGCGATGTCTAAGGACACCGCCAAGACGACCTCACCCCGGGCTACTGCCTCCTCCGCCAGCGCTTTCACCCTCAATATTGCATGGACCGTTGAGCGGTCCCTGCGAAAGCCGTATTGCGAGTCATCCAGGTCCGGACCGTCTCTCCCCAGGTTTGCGACGAGGCGCGCAGCTACGACTCTCTCGAGGAGCTTGCACGCCTCATCGAGCAAAACTATGGGGCGGTACGCGGACGGAGACTCAGCAGGTCGACCCTCTTTCCGGAGCAGGACCAGTTTGCCCATCCTCCATAGATGGGGAAACTGCCCCCGCTCCAAGCACGCGCTGATCAAACCGAGAAACCTTGGCCCCAGCTCCTTTAACGCAAGCGCCCAAACTTTACCCGGGACTCCGTCCCAGCCGGGTGCAGTATTCTTTGCCGTCATACGTTTGACGGCCAGACGCAGCTCTACTGACGAAACTTCGACCGATTCCGTCTCCTCGTCTGGCTCAACATATTCCTCTGGTAACATGTTAGGTGGGTTGAGCTCACCCCTCGCGGGGAACAGGCTCTCCACAACCCTTTCGACGAGCTGAGGCTGGAGACTCCGAGTCAGAGGTGGGGCATACGGGCGCAGCTTGCCCCGCACCATGCGGTAAGGTCGCCCCCACGGATCATGATTCAGAGTCTCCAGCATCTCCTCCCTGGCCCTATTTTTGGCTTCGAGGATCGCCACTTTTAGCTCTCGCTTAGCTTCGCGGTACGATTGGTGAAGCTCCACCTCGATTTGCGCAAAGTCTACACCTCGACTGCGCCTCCTACGATGCCGGGAGTACCGGCGCCACGCCACCACGCAAGCCCTACGCAGCTGAGCGATCCCGTCGTTCCACCAGTACACCCGGCGTCTCGGTGGTTGGGGTCCAGTTCGGGGCATTGATGAGTCGCAGATGCGAGTCATCGCCCCCCGGAACCATTCTGCCTCAGTGTCAATGTCAATCGGCCGCTCAGGAACTGTTGCCCACGCCTCCACCATCGCTGCTTCTGCGAGTCTGTCCCGGTCCAGTCGGGATAGGGACCAACGCGGACCCTCCTCGCGAGACGGTGCAGGAACCGAAAGGCCCGAGGTCTGGGCTGAGACGCTGAATCGGACATAGCGATGATCCGACAGCGTCGCTACCCCCTCAAGAACCCTCCAGTCCCTTACGCGAGAAGCAACACAAGGACTGGCAAACGTTAGATCGACGATCGATTCACCGTTAGGTCGCACGCACGTCGTTACCGTCCCGCGGTTCAGGCAGAGCATCTCGTGGTCCTCCGCCCAGCGCTCCACGAGTCGACCCATGGCATCGGTCCGAGGGGACCCCCATGCCGTGGATTTCGCATTGAAGTCCCCCGTGATCACCAATGGGTGTGAGCGGAACTGGCCCATGACTGACTCCAGCTCTCGTAAGAAGGCCTCGTAAGCAGGTCGGCGTGCGTTGGATGATATGTACACCCCGATGTAAGCGACCCCGTCCAGCAGAGCAGCCACACATCCCTTGCCTCTTACCACAGAGGAAAACGGAGGAGAACCGACTGCACCTCTGGAGGTCATGGCAACCACACCGTCTACGTCCGAGATCCAAGACGGATTATTTTGTACCGAATATGGCTCGCACGACACCACCAATGATATCAACCACTGCGTGGCGCTTTGGATCATAAGGTCCTGTGCTACCCCGCAGTGATTGATGTTCGCGTGCAGAACCGATATTGCCATTTATTGACGGCGTGGTGTCTGCGTCCTCCCAGCTACCGGTTTCTTACCGGTCTTCCTCCGTGCCAATTGGCAGGTAGCAGATCCTGCCATGTGAGTGGCGGTTGCCCCAGCCTTAGAGCACGGACCGCAATGCGGCTCCGCGGAACACTGGGCGGCCCTGTGACCCGGCTTACTGCACCGGAAACATAGACCCCCCGTCTCAATTCTTGCGGAACAGCACTTTCCAGAGTGGCCTCGCTCCAAGCATTGGTAGCATAGGAAGGGCCTGGAGTCCAGCGCCTTCACTTTAGCTGCCACCCAACCCACTAGAAGCCGTTTGGCCTCCGTCACCTTCTTTGCTGCCTCTATAGGGCAGCGCACCCATATGGAAGCGAGGCCGGAGGGACTACGCCGAATCTCTCCTGTTTTTATGCCTTCTAATGGCACTCCTCCCGCAGCAGCAATAGCAGCCGCCACATCCGAAGCCGTCACCGAGTCATCGAGGCCAACCACACGTAGTTCTGCACTTTTGGTTGGCCTGGTGACCATGACCTCGTCAGGCTGAAACACCTCCTGAAGTTTAACCGCGAGGAGATCCGCTTTCGCACTGCTATCGATGCCCGAAATCTCCAGCTTTCGAGCTCCAGTAGCCGTCGGCCAGATCCCCTCCAGCGGTGGAATGCCGAGGGCGGAGATATCTACCCTGGCCTTGGCAACCGCAATAGCGTCTGCGTATGTGCGTCCTTTCTCTAAGGCGGCCGGGCTTATGGTTAGAACCACGACCGACGACTTTGGTACCTGTAAACGGGGCCCCCTAGACTGGTTCGAGGACTTCACAGGTAGCTTTTTCGCTCGCTCAACAGTGGTCCACTCTGCAGGCGCCTGGGTCTGTGTTCTCGCCTGTGTTGCATCTGGTGGTCTCGTTTTCGCAGCTATAGACTGCATAGGCGTCTCGTTGGCTCGTGCTCGAAGGGCCTCGCGAGCTGCGAGGGACGTTTTGCCTCGAGATCCTCTCCTCTTGCTCTGTCCCTTGGCTGCCTCCGCATAAGTTGACGTTGTCGCCTGAGTTGCAACAGGCTGTGGCGCCCGTATTGAAGTCTGCTTCTGACGGTCAGCCGCTAGGGGTGGACGCAGCCGCTCTTCGGGAGGCAATCTGGCACTGATTGCTTCGAACCGTGCATCCATATACTTAGCAACCTGACTAAATATGGCCCTCGCATACTCGTCCGTTTCCAGGTCGGCCGATGGTCTCGGGTCACTAGCTACAGTTGCTTTTGTCTTCCCAGAGCTCCCACCTATCAATACCCCAGGTAGCTCTTCCGACACCTCAGCCTCAGCCTCGGTTATCTCCACCACGTCAGACTTCCCAGTCTGCTGCTCGTTTAGCCTTTGCAGCTGGTATCGCAGGTCGGCCATCTCCCTTTCCAGTGCCGATACCTTGCTTCGGAGAAGCTCGTTGTCCTTCTGGAGCGTCTCCGTTGGCGCATTGCTGCTGGCTACGCCTAGGCTCTCAACTGCCTCAGCCAAGAGTGCAGTAGCTCGACTGAGCTTACCTTTATGTCCCTTGCCAAGGTCACCGCATGATTGGACAAACTCGGTCAGGAGTCTGATGCCCTGCCTGGCCTGCTTTCGGAGCCTTTTGGCCGATTTGGGACCGTCCGCAGCACTTTTGGACCCCTCGGAGCTCTCACCGGAGCCAGGATGATCGGACTCACGCTGGTTCCGCACAGTGCAATCCGCCGAAGTTGACGGCCTGTCCTTGAGGAAGTCCGCTTTCGAGTAGGTTCGCGGACGACCTCCTCTTCCCGCGGTGTTTATCTTCCTCGGGCCATGCTCCTCATTTGACTCAGCCGTGCGTTTGCGCTGTGGTTTATCTGGTGCCTGCTCCATCGAACTCGATGAGCTAGACATGATGTCAACCTCATCCTCACTTCTACCGCTGGAATGACAGCTTCCAAACAGCGAGTCTGCTGGGCTTCTTACCGCACCATAGGGCCTTTCCGCGTCTGTATCCCAGCTCCTCTCTCTATCCATCATTCTCCTTTCCCTCTTCGTTAGAAGGACTGGAGATTTAATAGGACTCCTTTCTTTCTGAAAATCAGGTCCAATCCTATTCCTTCTTCCTTCCACATTGCGTCCCACTTCATCATCACCCACTTTCCCCCTGTCTTTCTCACTCGTCTCCCCAAGTTTCCCCAATTCTATCCTTTTATCCCCCCCTTTCAACCCCCTCTTCTCATCCGTCTTCCCCGTTTCCCCCCCAAGAACTTCAGCGATTGTTGGCCCCCCCATAATACGATAGGGCCTACCGAGCTGCCCAGCTCCGGCAGAATCTGTCGGAACAAGACAACTCGGGTGGGATTCCCCGTCCGCGTTGCGAACGGGACCCACCTGGGTAATACTCTTACAAGTCGCGTCTGTCATTTTGTTTTTGTTTGCTGATCCACAGCTTCGTGTGTGCATCCTACGCTACAACCTGTATAGTGTATGTGTGTGTGTGGTGTATGGTGAGTGTGTGTGTGTGTGTGATTGGCTCGCCCAAGCCGATGGTAAAACCCCATCGACGAGGACGAACCAATGTGTGTGTGTGTGTGATGCCGATGATCCCCCAGAAGCGCAGAGACGCTTCCTCGACCTTTCGCAATGACGTCGAAAGGCGAGGAGCCAACCGCAGCCCTAGAGAACCACCGACAACACGTGTATGTATAGTGTACCTACTATGCCGGACCATTGGCCAGCGCCGATCAATGGATGAGAGGAACTTCTCTTCGATTGATCGACGCTGTTTCCACCCACGCCACGAGGAGGCTGTCCGACTGGTGGGCAACCTAACCTAACCTAACCTAACCTAACCTAACCTAACCTAACCTAACCTAACCTAACCTAACCTAACCTAACCTAACCTAACCTAACCTAACCTAACCTAACCTAACCTAACCTAACCTAACCTAACCTAACCTAACCTAACCTAACCTAACCTAACCTAACCTAACCTAACCTAACCTAACCTAACCTAACCTAACCTAACCTAACCTAACCTAACCTAACCTAACCTAACCTAACCTAACCTAACCTAACCTAACCTAACCTAACCTAACCTAACCTAACCTAACCTAACCTAACCTAACCTAACCTAACCTAACCTAACCTTTTTTTTTTTTTTTTTTTTTACGTGAGGAAAATGCATTGAACTGCATCCCCACCGTCCCGGGGGGGGAGCGGTGGGGTATGTGGGGCTCTCCGGCCGTGAAGCGGCCGGCCTACCCACTAAAAACCTCACGATGTCCAGTCTCGCCGCCATGTGCCGGAGGTAGCAGGACCGCTCGCGCTTTACTGCTACTACCCCCGGCGACGGCTGGCCTCGTCAGGCCTCATCTCAGAGAAGAATCCCTCGCGAGAGGCGGCGTGGACACGCCGCCGCCATCTCGGGCTCTTGTACTGGCGACGGACCCCCCCGAGTCCGCCGCCACGAGCCGTTTAGGGTGGCAGATGGTCATCTCGGGCCATCCGCCTGGAGCGCTGTGAGCGCTGCGTCCCACGCAGCAGCTCTCGCGCTCTTTCATCTGCCTCTTTTATCGCCATTACATTTTCACAATATTGGCGCATCGCCTGCCAGGACTCATCACTGCCAACCATGGCTGAAACTACGGCCGGCAGCGAGAGATCCTGGCCAATCACATTCACCAAATCTCGTCTCGGCTCCGCCCAAGCTGGACAGACCTGCAGCGTATGTTGAGCGGTGTCAGAATTGCAGCTGCAGTGGTGACACCGCTCATTTTCTTCTCTTTGGATTCGACACAGGTACTTACCGAAGCAGCCATGCCCGGTAAGCACCTGTGTCAATCGGAAGCTCAGCGCCCCGTGGCTTCTCTCGAGCCAATCCTGCAAAATGGGCCGTATTGCTTCTACTGTTTGGCGGCCGTATCCCGGCTGCTCTAGCCGCGTCTCCCACTCCGCCATGATGATCTGGCGAAGCTCCGCCCGGCGTCCTTCCACCTCCCTGAGCGCCGGGCGGTCGCCTCGACTTCGCGCCTCCTCGCGCCACTTGTAGAGAGCCGCGAGGGATTTCGCCTCGAGATCCCATGGCGGAGATCCGGCGAGCACGCGGGCTGCGTCACCCGCTATGGTGCGGTATCCCCGCGTCACCCTGATGGCCATCAGCCTCTGCACTTGCAGAAGTTTGCCGATGACGCCATCAGGGATGTTCGCGGCCCACACCGGGGCGCCGTAGAGCGCCATCGAGCGGATGACGCCCATGTATAGTCTTCTCGTGGCAACGTTTGGGCCACCAATATTTGGCAGGAGCCGGGAGAGTGCCCCTGCCGCCCCTATCAACTTCGGCAAAAGCTTATCAAAATGCGCCTCGAATCTCCATCTTCTATCTAGGACGAGGCCAAGATATTTAAGAGTGGGCCCAATGGTTATCCGGACTCCTCCGACGATTAGGTGGAAGTCGGTCGGCAGGCGAGTACGGGGGCCATAAAAGCACATGGCCTCCGTTTTCTCCAAGGCCACCTCGAGCCCCAGTCGCCGGATTCGGTCCACCACATGGGCCACCCCGGCCGTCGCCAATATAGCTGCTTCGCGGCAGGTCCTCCCTCTAGCGGTCACCAACGTATCGTCAGCGTAACATGTGACGCTGAGGTTCCTGAGGAACGAGCCGCGAAGCACCCAGTCGTAACCTAGGTTCCACAGGAGCGGTCCAAGTACCGACCCCTGTGGAACTCCGCACGTCATGTGCCACCGTTTATGTCCCGACTGGCTGTCGAAGACGACCTCCCTGTCACATAGGTAGGCTTCTACGGTCCTCTGTAAGTAGTCCGGTACGCCATGGTACCGGAGAGCCTCCCGAATGCAAGTCCAAGGGAGAGTGTTAAAAGCGTTGGCGATGTCAAGAGACACCGCCAACAACACATCTCCCTCGGACACAGCCTCCTCCGCCAGCGTCTTCACTCGGAGGATCGCACCCACGGTCGACCGCTCCCTCCGAAACCCGAACTGGTTTGCCGATAGATCCGGCCCAGTCCGGGTGAGGTGGCTGACGAGGCGTGCGGCAATGATGCGCTCAAAGAGCTTGCACGCCTCGTCCAGCAGAACGATCGGCCGGTACGCCGACGGTGAATCCTCCGGTCTGCCCTCCTTCCTCAACAGCACGAGGCTGCCAACTCTCCACCGAGCGGGAAATGCTCCCCGCTGGAAGCAAGAACTAAACAACCGCCGAAGATGGTCGCCTAGATGTCTCGAGGCCAGAACCAACGCGCGCCCCGGTATTCCATCAGGCCCAGGGGCGGTATTCTTGGCACTGAGACGCCGGATGACCATCGTTAGTTCTGGAACGGTCACCTCGATAGACTCCTCGTCCTCCTCTGGCGACGCCGGCTCTGCGGGAGGCGGAGCCATGCTCGGCGGAACGTGCTCCTCCCTGTGAGGGAAGAGCGTTGCGACTACTTCGGCAACAAGATTTGGCTCAAGCGTCTGAGTGAGAGGTGGTGCCCACGGTCTGAGCTTGCCCCTAGCCATGCGGTAGGGGCGCCCCCATGGGTCATCACTCAGTGACGTGAGCATCTCATTGCGGGCTCTATCCTTGGCGGCAGCGACTGCTGCCTGGAGAGTCTTCATCGCCGCCCTATAGGCCTCATAGAGCTGGGCCTCTACTGGTTCCACCTCGTCCAGCCCACGAGGGCGACCGTGTCGACGCCTCCGGTGTCTCTGATACCGGCGGCGCGCTGCTACGCAAGCGGCGCGTAGGGAGGCAATCTCCGCGCACCACCAATACACTCGTCGCGATCTAGCTTGAGACTTGACCCGGGGCATCGACGCGTCACAGACGCTCGTCATTGCCCTCGTGAGCCGTTCCGCCTCCAAATCAACATCGTCCAGGGCATCCGGTACGGGCACCCACGCCTGGACGATGGCTGCCTCTTCTAACAGCACCCGGTCCAGCCGCTTCAACGCCCACCGAGGGCGGTCCATCCTGAGGGATGCGACCGAAGGGTTGGAGGTCTGGGTAGAAATCTCGAACCGGATGTACCGGTGGTCCGAAAGAGATTCCTCCCCCTCGACAACCCTCCAGTCTTGCACCCTGGGCGCGAGGGCAGGGCTGGCGAACGTGACGTCCACGATCGACTCGCCCTGCCAACGCACACAGGTGCTAATCGACCCCCGGTTTAGGACCGTGAGACCGACGGCGTCGACCAAACCCTCCAAGAGTACGCCTTTCGAGGAAGTGTGTGCACTACCCCATCTGGTGGACCATGAGTTCAAGTCCCCCAGGAGAAGAACCGGACGAGGTTGTATGCGGTCCAGAAGGTCCCCAACCGCGCCCAAGAAGGACTCGAACTCGGAGTCGCGTCGGTTTGGCGAAAAGTACACCCCAACGACGACTATGTCCCTCCACTGCACCGCGACGTAACCCACGCCACGGGCAATGACCTTCAGGGGTGGCACACACAGGGCACTCGATGGAATTATGGCAACTAGGGATGCCGTGTCCACAATCCAGTTGCTCCGAGGTGGAATCCAATAGGGCTCCGCCACCACAGCCACCTCAATATTCCACTCTGCCAGTGATGCAACGAGCATGTCCTGCGCCGAACTGCAATGATTGCAGTTTATCTGTAAGAATCGGTGTTTTAGGTCGTAAGCCATTAGGGACACTCGATGTCAATATCAATCTCGTCCATCGCCTCGCTCGAAGCCACAGGTGCTTCGGAGACGGGCGGGCAGGCCACAGCTGGTTGCGACGGTGCGCTCAGTGTGGTCTTCTTCTTGGACAATTTTGGGTCCTTGCAGGCCTTTGTGCCTACTTTGTGATTCGCTGGAAGTTTAGCCGCTGCACACAGTGCACAGTGCAGGGCGGACGAACATTGACTAGCTCTATGGCCGGGCTGTGCACATTGGTAACAGAGGTCGCTCCTGTCAACTTCCGATGTGCACGTTGCCCTCACGTGTCCAGTTTCAAGGCACCGGAAACAGCGCCTTCCTCTGGGCTCCAGGATCTTAATCCTTGCTGCAACCCAGCCAACAAGAAGCCGCCCACTTTCAGCTATCTTTTTTGCAGCGCTAATTGGGCAGCGCACCCAGGCCGTACCCATACCACTGGGGCCAGCACGGATTTCCCCCACCTTAACTGTCTCCAACACACAGTTCCCAGCCGCCGTTATTGCCGCGGCTATTTCTTCCCCTGTGACCGAGTCATCGAGGCCTGTTATTCGAAGCTCGGCGGTTTGGGTCGGACGATGAACTCGGGTATCCTCACCGAGAAGCTCCCGGATCTTCAGCGCGAGTGCGTCGGCCTTCTCCGAATTGCCCTCTCCAGGCACCTCGATGACTCGGGCACCCGTCGCCGCCTTACGCACCTGGAGGTACGGGATGCCCATTCCTCGCCAGTCTATTTGAGACTTGGCTTCGGCGAGGACTTTGGCATATGACAGCCCTTTCTTCTCCGCCTCGGGCTGGAGCGTGACCACTACTGCTGCGGTTTTGGGCACTCTCAGCTTCCGTTTTTTCGACGGCTTCTCCTGTACACTGCTTGAAGGCACCTTCTTGCTGGCCTCCCGCTTGCCGTTTCTGCCAACTCGCACCCACTCTCTTGATGGAGCGGTTGCTGATGGCCCGGCAACAGCGGGGGCTGGGACGGCAGGGGCTGATGGCAATATAACATTACCCTTGCTCTTCTTCCCCTTGCCTTTTCCTTTCGCAGAAGAAGTTTGTGGTTGCGGTTGGGCCTGTGAACCAGGTGGAATCGCCGCAGAAGCCTCTTTGACTTTGTCAGCCGCTAACGGCGGGCGAAGCCGTGGTGCGGGCGGTAGTCTTTCCTCTATTGAGGCAAGACGGGCACTCACCATCGTCCCTAGGTCAATCATAAGAGACCGACGAAATTCTTCTAACCCTGACTCCTGGCGGATGCGCGCCACGGAGTGACTGTCTGCTGAATCAGCAGCGGGTTGTCCATCTACGCCTGAAGACACTGATTGAGATGATGAAGAGCGCATTTTCACCATTTCTTTCTTCATGATGTCCATCTCTTTTCGAAGTTCGGCCAGCTCTTTTCGCATACGGATGTTCTCAGCCTGCAGGACCGCAGTTTCCTCCGACGCGGTCCTCTGACTAAGCTCCCGAACCACTTCTTGGACACTAGCAGCGGCCTCTTTCAGGTAACCTTGAAAGCGGCCGCACAGATGTTTACTGTTGTTGGCTACGTGTCTGATGGTTTGCACATCCTTTTCAATTCTGAGGCCAAGACCCAGAGTGGACTGGTCATTGTCCTCAGTGATCATCTCCGCCGGACTTGATGACGGCATCTGACACCGCTCCGTCGGTGTCGGATATTTTGCCCGCAGCTCCCTAGCGGTCGCAGCTAACGATGCGATCTCCTTTTCCGCTTCCAGGCGCATTTGCGCTTTTTCTGTCTCTAGCAGCTTTTCTTTGGCTGCTGCCAGACCTACATACTCCCCTGTAGTAGGGGGACGGCCGCGTCCTCGTCCTTTGTTATTGGGTGTGGCAGGTGATTTGCCTCCCCACTCCTCGCCACTAGAGCCTTCGCTATGCGGCCTCTTTTGTGCCTTGGCGCTGTCACGGCTAACGGCAGATCTATAGCCTGAAACCGAGACATTTTCGACGCTGGAGGAGTCCGACAAATACAGTTGCCTCTCCACACTTGACTCCGTACTACGTAGTCTCTTCTCCGTCTCATCCGTGCTAAGGCGGTTAAGCCTTACGACTGCAACGGGGCTTCTAGACTTTGCCCGCACTTCCGTCTTCTCCGACTCGGATCCACTGAACCCATCCACCATCTTCTCCGACTTCCTTCCCTTCTCACGCCTACTGCGCCTCTCCTTCTTCCCACTCTTTTTCTCCTTAACATCGTCAATTTTTATTTTATTTTTTAAGAACTCCATATTAGTCCCACGAGTATGGAACGAACTTAGGGTCCACCCGGGCAGTGCGTCCTTACCGCGGGTAAGCCTATATTTTGATGACCCAAGAGGGGGGCGGCAGGTACCCTCCTGGGAGGCAGTAATGACCGACACGACGAGCGAGGCGGACCATTCAGCGCACAACCGGCGCTGACTGGACCGTCTCGCCCGATACCCTGGCCGATCTTCAAGGCCTCGCGCTGCCATTCCGCTTGCCACTCAGGGGTTTTTTATTGAAAAGTGGTTGACTCCACTTTGTTTTTTATTGAGGTTGGCTCCTCGCGGCCCGGCCAATTAAGGCAAGGCCTCCGGTCCCGAGCACGCTCAAGGGATAACGGATCCTCACCCCCCTCACTTTCGCAAGGGGGAAATCAACCACTCGCACGTCCACTTTGCCCTCAGCTACTCAGAAGGACAGGCGGAGCGCCTTCTCGGGGACCACTTCGCTTCACTACAGGCTGGATTGCCCGCAGCTACTGAGCCCCCCCGCCACGACAAGGCGTGGTCCCGTTGGGGGGGAACCTAACCTAACCTAACCTAACCTAACCTAACCTAACCTAACCTAACCTAACCTAACCTAACCTAACCTAACCTAACCTAACCTAACCTTTTTTTTTTTTTTTTTTTTTTTTTTTTTTTTTTACGTGAGGAAAATGCATTGAACTGCATCCCCACCGTCCCGGGGGGGAGCGGTGGGGTATGTGGGGCTCTCCGGCCGTGAAGCGGCCGGCCTACCCACTAAAAACCTCACGATGTCCAGTCTCGCCGCCATTTGCCGGAGGTAGCAGGACCGCTTGCGCTTTACTGCTACTACCCCCAGCGACGGCTGGCCTCGTCAGGCCCCCTCTCAGAAAAGAATCCCTCGCGAGCGGACTCTTGTACTGGCGACGGACTCCCCCGAGTCCGCCGCCACGAGCCGTTTAGGGTGGCAACAGATCATTTCTGACCCGTCGCCTTTGACGCCTGGGGCGCTGGGTGCCACGAAGGAGCTCGCGCTCTCTCTCTGCGCACTCCTTCGCATCCATTACGACCTCGCAGAAGCGGCGAGTCGCCTGCCAGGCTTCGTCACTGCCGACCATGGCCAAAACTACGGCCGGCAGCGATAGATCCCGGCCAATGGCCGTTGTGAGCGTCTGCCGATGTTCGGCCCAAGCTGGGCAGACCTCTAAAGTATGTTGAGCGGTGTCGGAGCTGCAACTGCAGTGGTGACACCGCTCATCACCCTCCCTTTGGATTCGACACAGGTACTTACCGAAGCAGCCATGCCCGGTAAGCACCTGTGTCAATCGGAAGCTCAGTGCCCCGTGGCTCCTCTCGAGCCAATCCTGCAAAACTGGCCGTATTGCTTCCACCGTTTGGCGGCCGTATCCCGGCTGCTCTAGCCGCGTCTCCCACTCCGCTATGAGTATTTGGCGAAGCTCCGCCCGGCGTTCTTCCACCTCCCTGAGCGCCGGGTGGTCGCCCCGACTTCGCGCCTCCTCGCGCCACTCGTAGAGCGACGCGAGGGATTTCGCCTCGAGATCCCATGGCGGAGATCCGGCGAGCACGCGGGCCGCGTCACCCGCTATGGTGCGGTATCCCCGCGTCACCCTGATGGCCATCAGCCTCTGCACTTGCAGAAGTTTGCCGATGACGCCATCAGGGATGTTTGCGGCCCACACCGGGGCGCCGTAGAGCGCCATCGAGCGGATGACGCCCATGTATAGTCTTCGTGTGGCAACGTTTGGGCCACCAATATTTGGCAGGAGCCTGGAGAGTGCCCCTGCCGCCCCTATCAGCTTCGGCACCAGCTTATTAAAATGTGCCTCGAATGTCCACCTTCTGTCTAGGACGAGACCAAGATATTTAAGAGTGGGCTCAATGGGTATTCGGACTCCTCCGACGACCAGGTGGAAGTCGGGTGGCAGGCGAGTACGGGGGCCATAAAAGCACATGGCCTCCGTTTTCCCCAAGGCCACCTCGAGTCCCAGTCGCCGGATTCGGTCCACCACATGGGCCACCCCGGCCGTCGCCAATATGGCTGCTTCGCGGCAGGTCCTCCCTCTAGCGGTCACCAAAGTATCGTCAGCGTAACATGTGACGCTGAGGTTCCTGAGGAACGAGCCGCGAAGCACCCAGTCGTAACCCAGGTTCCACAGGAGCGGTCCAAGTACCGACCCCTGTGGAACTCCACACGTCATGCGCCACCGTTTAAGTCCCGACTGGCTGTCGAAGACGACCTCCCTGTCACAGAGGTAGGCTTCTACGGTCCTCTGTAAGTAGTCCGGTACGCCATGGTACCGGAGGGCCTCCTGAATGCAAGTCCAAGGGAGAGTGTTAAAAGCATTGGCGATGTCAAGAGACACCGCCAACAACACATCTCCCTCGGATACGGCCTCCTCCGCCAGCGTCTTCACACGGAGGATCGCACCCACGGTCGACCGCTCCCTCCGAAACCCGAACTGGTTTGCCGACAGATCCGGCCCAGTCCGGGTGAGGTGGCTGACGAGGCGTGCGGCAATGATGCGCTCAAAGAGCTTGCACGCCTCGTCCAGCAGAACGATCGGCCGGTATGCCGACGGTGAATCCTCCGGCCTGCCCTCCTTCCTCAACAACACGAGGCTGCCAACCCTCCACCGAGCGGGAAATTCTCCCTGCTCGAAACAAGAAGTGAACAACCTCCGAAGATGGTCACCTAGATGTCTCGAGGCCAGAACCAACGCGCGCCCTGGTATGCCATCAGGCCCAGGGGCGGTATTCTTGGCACTGAGACGCCGGACAACCATCTTTAGTTCTGGAACGGTCACCTCGACGGACTCCTCGTCCTCCTCTTGCGACGACGGCTCTGCGAGAGGCGGAGCCATGCTCGGCGGAACGTGCTCCTCTCTATGAGGGAAGAGCGTCGCGACGACTTCGTCAACAAGATTAGGCTCAAGCGTCTGAGTGAGAGGTGGTGCCCACGGTCTGAGCTTGCCCCTAGCCATGCGGTAGGGGCGCCCCCATGGGTCCTCACTCAGCGACGCGAGCATCTCATTGCGGGCTCTATCCTTGGCGGCAGCGACTGCTGCCTGGAGAGTCTTCATCGCCGCCCTATAGGCCTCGTAGAGCTGAGCCTCTACTGGTTCCACCTCATCCAGCCCACGAGGGCGTCCGTGTCGACGCCTCCGGTGTCTCTGGTACTGGCGGCGCGCTGCTACGCAAGCGGTGCGTAGTGAGGCAATCTCCGCGCACCACCAATATACTCGTCGCGAACTAACTTGTGACTTGACCCGGGGCATCGACGCGTCACAGACGCTCGTCATTGCCCTCGTGAGTCGTTCCGCCTCCGAGTCAACATCGTCCAGGGCATCCGGTACGGGCACCCACGCCTGGACGATGGCGGCCTCCTCGAGCAGCACCCGGTCCAACCGCTTCAACGCCCACCGAGGGCGGTCCATCCTGAGGGTTGCGACCGAAGGGTTGGAGGTCTGGGTAGGAATCTCAAACCGGATGTACCGGTGGTCCGAAAGAGACTCCACCCCCTCGACAACCCTCCAGCCTTGCACCCTGGGCGTGAGGGCAGGGCTGGCGAACGTGACGTCCACGATCGACTCGCCCTGCCAACGCACACAGGTGCTAATCGACCCCCTGTTTAGAACCGTGAGACCGACGGCGTCGACCAAACCCTCCAAGAGTACGCCTTTCGAGGAAGTGTGTGCACTACCCCATCTGGTGGACCATGAGTTCAAGTCCCCCAGGAGAAGAACCGGGCGAGGTTGGATGCGGTCCAGAAGGTCCCCAACCTCGCCCAAGAAGGACTCGAACTCGGAGTCGCGTCGGTTTGGCGAAAAGTACACCCCGACGACGACTATGTCCCTCCACTGCACCGCGACGTAACCCACGCCACGGGCAATGACCTTCAGGGGTGGCACACACAGGGCACTCGATGGGATGATGGCAACTAGAGATGCCGTGTCCACAATCCAGTTGCTCCGAGGTGGAATCCAATAGGGTTCCGCCACCACAGCCACCTCAATATTCCACTCTGCCAGTGATGCAACCAGCATGTCCTGCGCCGAACTGCAATGGTTGCAGTTTATCTGCAAGAATCGATGTTTTAGGTCGTAAGCCATTAGGGACACTCGATGTCAATATCAATCTCGTCCATCGCCTCGCTCGAAGCCACAGGTGCTTCGGGGATGGGTGGGCAGGTCACAGCTGGTTGCGGCGGTGCGCTCAGTGTGGTCTTCTTCTTGGACAACTTTGGGTCCTTGCAGGCCTTTGTGCCTACTTTGTGGTTCGCTGGAAGTTTAGCCGCTGCACACAGTGCACAGTGCAGGGCAGACGAACATTGCCTAGCTCTATGGCCGGGCTGTGCACATTGGTAACAGAGGTCGCTCCTGTCAACTTCCGAAGTGCACTTGGCCCTCACGTGGCCAACCTCAAGGCAGCGGAAGCAGCGCTGTACCCTTGGCTGTAGCAATTTAACGCTTGCTGATACCCATCCAACCAGTAAGCGCCCGCCCTCCATCACCTTCTTGGCCGCAGCCACTGGGCAGCGTACCCACGCCGATCCCATGACACCAGATGCTCGGCGAATTTCACCGGATTTAATTTGCTCTAATGAGCACCCTCCCACCTGCGCGATTGCTGCCGAGAGTTCCTCCGACGTCACGGAGTCATCCAGGCCGGAGACGCGGAGTTCAGCGGTCGCGACTGGCCGGTGAACTCTGACACGTTCTTCGGACAGAGTCTGCCTAATTTTTTCAGCCAGAGCGTCTGCCATCTCGCCTTTGGCCGCTCCGGGAACCTTTATGATACGGGCTCCTGTCGCAGTCTTGTCTATACGAAGGCTTTCGATACCCATCGCACGCCAATCGATCTTTGACTTGGCGTCCGACAGTACCTTAGCATAGGTCTCACCATTTTTCTCCGCCTCTGGCTGGAGGGTCACAACGATAGCTGCGGTTTTGTGTACGCGCAGCTTTGCCTTCTTTTTCTTTTCACCCTTTTGGGTTTCCTTCTTTTTGGGTGCTTGTTTGCCGTTTTTACCGACAGTTGTCCAAGCACCGGATGTCGGCTTGGCAGAGGAGCCGGGGACAGAATCTGGTTGTGTTGAAGGACCAACACTTTTGTTCTTGTTCACACCTTTTCCTTTTTTGCCCTTGGCCTTCGTCGCAGGCCCCGTCGGCTTCGGAGCTGGTCCAGTCCGTGGCATCGGGACTGGAACTTCCATCTGAGGTGGAGAGGGGCTTTTCTCCTTTGCCCGGTCAGCCGCCAGAGGCGGACGAACAATCGGGGCCGGAGGAAGTCTTTCCTCCAACACCTGAAGGCGGGCATTCATCATGGTCCCTATCTCTACCATTAGGGACCGCTTGAGTTCCTCCACGATATTTGTCTCCGAAGGGCTTCGCGCCACAGGCTCGCTGACTGCCATGGCCTCAACTCCAGGGGACTGATGAGGCGAGGAGTGACTGTTTCGCACCCTTGCCATGTCTTCTCGAATAGAGGCTATCTCCTTGCGGAGCTCCGCAATCTCTTTTTTCATGTTGGCATTTTCTGCCTGTAGGAGAACAGTCTCCTCCGACGTTGTCCTTTGGCTCAACTCCTCTACCACGTTGGCGACACTGAGCGCAGCGTCCTTGAGGTATCGTATGAACCTACCATTTAAATTCTTGCTGTTGTCAGCCACATAATTAATGGAGCTCAAATCTCCGGTAATGCGCTCAGTGAGCGCCTGCGTAGTCTGTTTTTCTGTCGGGACCACAGCTTCTCCTTCTAAGTTGCCTTTCTTACATTCCGACCTTGTTGGGAATTTTAGGCGCAACTCTCGAGCGACAGATGCCGCTGCGACTATGTCCTTTTCCGCCTCTAGTCGCATATGCTCATTTTCTAGCTCAATGAGCTTCTGTTTTGCCTGGGCCTGCCCCACATACTCCCCTGTAGTAGGGGGACGGCCGCGTCCTCGTCCTTTATTACTGGGTGTGGCAGGTGATTTGCCTCCCCACTCTTCGCCACTAGAGCCTTCGCTATGCGGCCTCTTTTGTGCCTTGGCGCTGTCACGGCTAACGGCAGATCTATAGCCTGAAACCGAGACATTGTCGGCGCTGGAGGAGTCCGACAAATACAGTTGCCTCTCCACACTTGACTCCGTACTACGTAGTCTCTTCTCCGTCTCATCCGTGCTAAGGCGGTTAAGCCTTACGACTGCAACGGGGCTTCTAGACTTTGCCCGCACTTCCGTCTTCTCCGACTCGGATCCACTGGTCCCATCCACCATCTTCTCCGACTTCCTTCCCTTCTCACGCCTACTGCGCCTCTCCTTCTTCCCACTCTTTTTCTCCTTAACATCGTCAATTTTTATTTTATTTTTTAAGAACTCCATATTAGTCCCACGAGTATGGAACGAACTTAGGGTCCACCCGGGCAGTGCGTCCTTACCGCGGGTAAGCCTATATTTTGATGACCCAAGAGGGGGGCGGCAGGTACCCTCCTGGGAGGCAGTAATGACCGACACGACGAGCGAGGCGGACCATTCAGCGCACAAGCGGCGCTGACTGGACCGTCTCGCCCGATACCCTGGCCGATCTTCAAGGCGTCGCGCTGCCATTCCGCTTGCCACTCAGGGGTTTTTTATTGAAAAGTGGTTGACTCCACTTTGTTTTTTATTGAGGTTGGCTCCTCGCGGCCCGGCCAATTAAGGCAAGGCCCCCGGTCCTGAGCAAGCTCACGGGATAACGGGCCCACAACCCCTCACTTTCGCGAAGGGTAAATAACCACCACTCGCGCGTCCACTCTGCCCTCTGCCCTCAGAGGGACGGGTGGAGCGATCTCCAGGGACCACTTCGCTTCACTACAGGCTGGATTGCCTGCAGCTACTGAGCCCCCCCGCCACGACAAGGCGTGGTCCCGTTGGGGGGGAACCTAACCTAACCTAACCTAACCTAACCTAACCTAACCTAACCTAACCTAACCTAACCTAACCTAACCTAACCTAACCTAACCTAACCTAACCTTTTTTTTTTTTTTTTTTTTTTTTATCGTGAGGAAAATGCATTGAATTGCATCCCCACCGTCCTGGGGCGGGCGGTGGGGTATGTGGGGCTCTCCGGCCGTGAAGCAGCCGGCCTACCCACTAAAAACCTCACGGTGTCCAATCTCGCCGCAATGCCAAAGCGCACAGGAACCGTTGCGGATAACATCTATGCGCTCTGGCGGCGGTTGGTCCCTTCGGACCCCAACTCGGGAAATCCTCTCGAGAGGCAGCGTGGACACGCCGCCGCCATCTCGGGCTCAAATACTGGCGACGGACCCCCCCGAGTCCGCCGCCGAGAGCCGTTTAGGGCGGCAACAGGTCATTTCTGACCCGTCGCCTTTGACGCCTGGGGCGCTGGGTGCCGCGGAGGAGCTCGCGCTCTCTCTCTGCAGACTCCTTCGCACCCATTACAACCTCGCAGAAGCGGCGAGTCGCGTGCCAGGCTTCGTCACTGCCGACCATGGCCAAAACTACGGCCGGCAGCGACAAATCCACGCCAATGGTCGACGCCAGCGACTGCCGATGCTCGGCCCAGGCTGGGCAGACCTCTAGTGTGTGTTGAGCGGTGTCGGAGCTGCAACTGCAGTGGTGACACCGCTCGTCACTCTCCCTCTGTATGCGACACAGGTACCTCCCGAAGCAACCGTGCCCGGAAAGCACCTGTGTCAAATGGAAGCTCAGCGCCCCATGTCGTCGGTTGAGCCATTCTTCGAAGACAGGCATGATAGCCTCGATTGTCCGGCGACCGTACCCCGGCTCCTGCAGCCGCGTCCGCCACTCCACCACTTGAGCTTGGCGAAGGACATCACGACGCTCCTCCACCTCCCTGAGCGCCGGACGGTCACCCCGACTCCGCGCCTCCTCGCGCCACTCGTAGAGCGACGCGAGGGATTTTGCGTCGAGGTCCCAGGGCAGAGACCCAGCCAAGACGACGGCTGCTTCTCCCGACACGGTGCGGTATGCCCGCGTAACTCTGATGGCCATCAGCCTCTGTACGCGCAAGAGTGTACTGATGACGCCATCAGAGACACATGCGGCCCACACCGGGGCGCCGTACAGAGCCATCGAGCGCAGAACTCCCATATACAAACGCCTAGTGGAGGTGTTTGGACCACCCAAATTAGGTAAGAGCCGGGCAAGTGCCCCCGCCGCTCCCACCAGCTTCGGCGCCAAACGGCCGAAATGCGCCCTGAAGTCCCAGTTGCTGTCGAGGACAAGGCCGAGGTATTTTAACGTCGACTCGACAGCAACACGGGTTCCGCCAATGACAAGGTGGAAATCACGGGGTGGCTTGTTACGCGGACCGCTGAAGCAGATCGCCTCCGTCTTGCCTAGAGCGACCTCAAGCCCCAAGCCACGTATGCGCTGCACAACGTGCGCCACCCCCGCCGTCGCCAGAATGGCTGCCTCACGGTGCGTTCTCCCCCTGGCAGTAACGAGCGTGTCGTCGGCGTAACACGTCACGCCAAGGTTTGGGAGAAAGGCACCGCGAAGCACCCAGTCATAACCAATGTTCCACAGGAGTGGACCGAGGACCGACCCCTGTGGAACGCCGCAGGTCATGCGCCACCGCCGCCACCCATCCTGCGTCTCGTAGGCGATCATCCTCTCGGACAAATACGCCTCGAGGATGCGCTGCAGGTACACGGGTACGCGGTGGTAACGTTGGGCCTCCCTCACGCACGCCCAGGGAAGCGTGTTAAATGCGTTGGCGATATCGAGCGACACCGCCAACAGCACTTCTCCAGCCGCAACGGCTTCCTCTGCAAGCGCCTTTACCCGAAGGATTGCGCCAACGGTCGACCGTTCCCTGCGAAACCCAAACTGGTATTCCGATAGGTCCGGCCCAGTCCGGGTGAGGTGGCTGACGAGGCGCGCAGCAATTATGCGCTCAAAGAGCTTGCACGCCTCGTCCAGCAGAACGATCGGCCGGTACCCCGACGGCGAGTCTTCTGGTCTGCTATCCTTGCGGAGAAGGACGAGGTTGCCCGTTTTCCACCGAGCGGGGAAGTGTCCTCGCTCGAAACAGGCAGTAAACAGCCTCCTCAGACGGTCGCCCAGCTCTCTCGAGGCCAAGACCCACACGCGACCCGGTATGCCATCCGGCCCGGGTGCGGTGTTCCTAGCACTGAGGCGCCGGACGACCATCTTAATCTCCGCGCTGGTAACTTCAAGGGTATCGTCCTCCTCCTGGGTCGTTGGCTCCGAGGGTGGTAGAGGAGCCATGTGCGGTGGGACGTGGTCTTCCCTCTGGGGGAAGAGCACCGCAACGACCTCAGAGACGAAATGTGGCTCGAGCGTCTGAGTTAGCGGAGGGGCCCACGGTTTGAGCTTGTCCCTTGCCAAACGGTAGGGACGCCCCCATGGGTCCTCACTCAAAGACGCAAGCATTTCATCCCTGGCGCGGTCCTTTGCGGCAGCAATGGCTGTTTTTAGGGCCTCCTTGGCGGACTTATAGGCAGCGTGCAGTTGATCCCCTACAGGGTCCAGCTCATCCGGCACATGCGGGCGACCGCGTCGATGACCCCGGTGTCGGGTGTACGGGCGTCGCGCTACTACGCAAGCGGAACGCAGGGATGCAATCTCCGCGCTCCACCAGTACACCTGTCGCGATAGTCGTCGTGACTTCACACGGGGCATCGACGCGTCACAAACGCTCGTCATGTCCCGTGTAAGCCTATCCACCTCCAAGTCAACATCGTCCAGGGCATCCGGTACGGGCACCCACGCCTGGACGATGGCGGCCTCTTCAAGCAGCACACGGTCCAGCCTCTTTAACGCCCACCGGGGACGATCCATCCGGGGGGACGTGACCGATGGGTTGGAGGTCTGGGTAGGAATCTCAAACCGGATGTACAGGTGATCCGATAGAGATTCAACCCCCTCAACAACCCTCCAGTCCTGCACCCTGGGCGCAAGGGCAGGGCTGGCGAACGTGACGTCCACGATCGACTCGCCCTGCCAGCGCACCAAGGTGCTCGTCGACCCCTGGTTTAGGACCTCCAAGTCGAAGGAGTCGACCCAGGGCCCCAGTATAGCACCCCTCGAACATGTTCGTGCACTGCCCCACCTCGTCGACCAAGAGTTCAAGTCCCCCAGGAGAAGAACCGGGCGAGGTTGTATGCGGTCCAGAAGGTCCCCAACTTCGCCCAAGAAGGACTCAAACTCGGAGTCGCGTCGGTTTGGCGAAAAGTACACCCCGACGACGACTATGTCCCTCCACTGCACCGCGACGTACCCCACGCCGCGAGCAATGGGTTTGAGGGGTGGCGCACACAGGGCACTCGATGGGATGATGGCAACGAGAGCCGCCGTGTCAACAATCCAATTGCTCCAAGGTGGAATCCAATAGGGCTCCGCCACCACTGCCACCTCAACATTCCATTCCGCCAGTGACGCAACCAGCATGTCCTGCGCGGAACTGCAATGGTTTATGTTCACCTGAAGAAAGCGATGAATGATGTTGTCCATTAGGGACACTCGATTTCAATGTCTACCTCATCCATCGCTTCCTCCCGGGTAGCCGCGGGGGCTACGGAAGAAGCAGCAGGGCGGACTGCAGCTGGGCGTGTTGATGCACCCACAGCTGCAGTCTTCTTGACTTTGGCCTGTTTTTTGATTTTACAGGCGTTGGTGCCTACTCGATGGTCGGAAGGCTGGTTTGCGGCCGCACAAAGGGAGCACTGCGGCTTGGCCGAACACCCGCTGGCATTGTGGCCAGGTTGTGCACATCGGTAGCAGAGGTCGCTGCGATCGACCACCGATGTGCACGTTGCCCTCACGTGTCCAGTTTCAAGGCACCGGTAACAACGCCTTCCTCTGGGCTCCAGTATCTTAATCCTTGCTGCAACCCAGCCAACAAGAAGCCGCCCACTTTCAGATATCTTTTTTGCAGCGCTAATTGGGCAGCGCACCCATGCCGTACCCATTCCACTGGGGCCAGCACGGATTTCCCCCACCTTAACTGTCTCCAACACACAGTTTCCAGCCGCCGTTATTGCCGCGGCTATTTCTTCCCCTGTGACCGAGTCGTCGAGGCCTGTTATTCGCAGCTCGGCGGTTTGGGTCGGACGATGGACTCGGGTATCCTCACCGAGAAGCTCCCGGATCTTCAGCGCGAGTGCGTCGGCCTTCTCCGAATTGCCCTCTCCAGGCACCTCGATGACTCGGGCACCCGTCGCCGCCTTACGCACCTGGAGGTACGGGATGCCCATTCCTCGCCAGTCTATTTGAGACTTGGCTTCGGCGAGGACTTTGGCATATGACAGCCCTTTCTTCTCCGCCTCGGGCTGAAGCGTGACCACTACTGCTGCGGTTTTGGGCGCTCGCAGCTTCCGTTTTTTCGACGGTTTCTCCTGCACACTGCTTGAAGGCACCTTCTTGCTGGCCTCCCGCTTGCCGTTTCTGCCAACTCGCACCCACTCTCTGGATGGAGCGGGTACTGATGGCCCGGCAACAGCGGGGGCTGGGACGGCAGGGGCCGGCTGGGAAGGTGCACCTTTGCTTCTCTTCCCCTTGCCTTTACCCTTCTTGGCAGCGGTCTGTGAGACCGCTGTTGCCTGCGGAGTTGGCATAATCGGCTCCGCAGGAGTCGCTTCTCTCATTCTATCCGCCGCAAGAGGTGGACGCACACGAGGCGCGGGCGGAAGCCTCTCCTCGATAGAGGCCAGGCGGGCACTCACCATCGTCCCTAAATCTATCATCAGGGTCCGACGGAACTCCTCAAGCTCTGGCTCCTGGCGGATGCGTCCTGGCGGATTCATGCTATTCGCTAGATTCGCAGCAGGTTGTTTATCAACACC
The DNA here is from genome assembly GCA_907269075.1 of Idaea aversata. Taxonomy (NCBI): domain Eukaryota; kingdom Metazoa; phylum Arthropoda; class Insecta; order Lepidoptera; family Geometridae; genus Idaea; species Idaea aversata. The sequence continues at coordinate 14,248,350 of OU026102.1, read as the reverse complement.
TAGAGCCGGGGTGGATCGCATCTTCGCCACCTCCGCTTTCATGTGGTCCAGCTCTTTTCGGAGCTGAGCCATCTCATTCCTCATACGGGCGTTCTCAGCTTGGAGAACTGCAGCTTCCTCCGACACAGTCCGCTTGCTGAGCTCCGAGACTACCTCCTGGACACTAGCAGCGGCCTCTTTCAAGTAACCCTGGAAGCGGCCGCACAGCTTTTTGCTATTGTTGGCCACGTGTCTAATAGTTTGGACATCCTTCTCGATTCGGAGGCCAAGCCCGAGAGTCGACTGGTCATCAGCCTCAGGAATCATGGCTGTGCTCGTCGACGCCATCACAGAGCGTTCCGACCGTGTCGGGTACTTCGCTCGAAACTCCCTAGCGGACTCGGCTAATGCCGCGATTTCCCTGTCCGCTTCAAGGCGCATCTGCTCCTTTTCCACCTCTAGCAGCTTCTCCTTCGCTGCCGCCAGACCCACGTACTCCCCAGTGGTGGGGGGTCGACCGCGTCCGCGGTTTTTGGTGACTGGCGATTTTCCGCCCCACTCCTCGTCACTCGAATCTCCGCCGTGCGGTCTTTTGGTGCCTTTGGAGTTGATCTTTGCGCTCCTAGAGCTTCTCCCACTGTTAGACTGCACGTCGAAGAATTCGACATCTTCAACAGCCCCCACACTACCTCCAACACTGTCTGACTCAGCGTCTGATATATAGAAGTCTTTTTCTAAGCTTCGGTCTCTGTCTCTGTCCGATCGCTGCAGCCTGTCTAGGCTTCTAGCTGACAGCCTAGGTACTCGGACGCTGAGTCTCCTCGTCTCCTTGTCTTTCCTCTTCTTCTTCTCAAGTTCGGGCATGTCTAGCCCTCCTTCTTTCTCCGACCGTCTCGGTCCCTCTACCACCGTACTTCCTTCTCTGCTCTCCTTCTCCAACTTTGTTTTGTTTTGTTTTTTAAAAATAATTTCCATATTATTCCCACGAGATCTTCGGAAATAAGTCCACCCGGGCGGAGCCGTGCGCCGCGGGTAAGCCTTTGGGTTGTTGACCCAGGAGGGGGGCGGCAGGTACCCTCCTGGGAGGCAGTAGTGACCGACACGACGGGCGAGGCGGACCATTCAGCGCACAAGCGGCGCTGACTGGACCGTCCCGCCCGACACCCTGGCCGATCTTAAAGGCCTCGCGCTGCCATCCCGCTTGCCACACAGGGGTTTTTTATTGAAAAGTGGTGTGCTCCACTTTGTTTTTTATTGAGGTTGGCTCCTCGCGGCCCGGCCAATTAAGGCAAGGCCTCCGGTCCCGAGCACGCTCAAGGGATAACGGATCCTCACCCCCTCACTTTCGCGAGGGAGAAACCAACCACTCGCACGTCCACTGTGCCCTCAGCTACTCAGAAGGACAGGCGGAGCGCCTTCTCGGGGACCACTTCGCTTCACTACAGGCTGGATTGCCCGCAGCTACTGAGCCCCCCCGCCACGACAAGGCGTGGTCCCGTTGGGGGGGAACCTAACCTAACCTAACCTAACCTAACCTAACCTAACCTAACCTAACCTAACCTAACCTAACCTAACCTAACCTAACCTAACCTAACCTAACCTTTTTTTTTTTTTTTTTTTTTTTTAACGTGAGGAAAATGCATTGAACTGCATCCCCACCGTCCTGGGGGAGGAGCGGTGGGGTATGTGGGGCTCTCCGGCCGTGAAGCGGCAGGCCTACCCACTAAAAACCTCACGATTCCTCGCTCGCCTTGTGGTCGGGGGCCCGGGGACACGTTCGTACTCGTCCGCGTCCCGACGGCGATGGTCCTTATTTGGAGCCCCTCTCTTAGAGGTTACGACCTCAATCCTCATGAGCGGCGCACGGGAATCACGTGCGCCTCGCTCGGGCCTTTACACGGCGACAGACCCCCCCGAGTCTGCCGCCTATGAGCCCATTTAGGGTGGCATCAGGTCGTCTGCACGACCTCGACGCCTTCCGCGTCTTGGTCTTCCCCTGCCCCCAGATCGGCGTGATCGTATAGGATCAGAGGTCGTCACTTCTCGGTCACGCTCCGCGTTCTCTTTGGCTGCCATAACGATTTCTGAGAAGCGGAGCATGGCCTCCCACGCTTCCCCGTCAGAAACCATAGCCGACACGACTGCGGGGAGTGACAAATCACGCCCCACCACCTCTCGCAGCTCGTCCCGCTGTTCACGCCAAGCCACGCACATTTCGAGCGTGTGAACAGCGGTGTCCACAGTGCTCGAGCAGTGGTGGCATCTCTCGTCGGGCTCTCTACGTGCTATCTTACACAGGTACTTTCCGAAGCACCCGTGCCCGGAAAGCACCTGTGTCAGCCTAAATGTGAGAACCCCGTGTTGTCGCTCTACCCACTCACCCAGTACTGGGCGTATGGCCTCGATGGTAGCGTGACCAGCAGTCGGCCGATTTAGGCGATCCTCCCATCTTGCCATGGCAACCTGACGGAGCTCCATGCGGCGTCCCTCCACCTCCCGTGGAGCCGGTCGATTGCCCCGCTCAAGCATCTCCTCACGCCACCGGAACATTGACGCGAGGGTTCCTGCGTCCAGGTCCCAAGGCAAGACTCCAGCCATTACACACGCGGCCTCGTATGAGACGGTGCGGTATCCACGTATCACCCTCACGGCCATCAACCTCTGCGACTTGCGAAGCAGAGCTCGATTTCGGTTCGTGAGGGTGTCCGCCCACACCGGACTCCCATACAAGGCCATCGACCGCACTATCCCAGCGTATAATCGCCGACAAGACACCGACGGTCCACCCACATTCGGCAACAATCCACACAATGCCAATGCTGCCGCGTCCAGCTTCGGAGCAAGGGCCTCGAAGTGGGCCGCGAAGTCCCAGTTCGAGTCCAGAATGAGCCCTAAGTACTTCAACGAAGCATGGACGGTGATTGGTACTCCGCAGACATCCACACAGAGTCCCCGAGGCGGCACCAGACAAGGGTTATAAAAGCCGACAGCTTCGCACTTTTCGGGAGCCACCCTCAAGCCTAACATGCGGATACGGCCAACTATGTCCTCCACCCCGATAGACGCCACAGCCGCGGCCGTGTGGAACGTGCTTCCCCGGGCGGTCACCAGCGTATCGTCTGCGTAACAGAAGACGCCCACTCCCGGGAAGCTACGTCCACGGAGAACCCAGTCATACCCGACGTTCCACAGGAGCGGTCCAAGGACTGACCCCTGTGGAACACCGCGCGACACATCTCGACTGCACACTCCATCCCGTCCAGGATATACCACTCGACGATCATTGAGATAATCGGCTATCACGCGACAGAGGTAGGGTGGCACTCGGTGATACCGAAGTGCCTCCCTTATGACCGCCCAGGGGAGGGTATTGAAGGCGTTGGCGATATCTAGCGACACCGCCAAGACGACCTCACCCTGAGCCACCGCCTCCTCAGCCAACGCCTTGACTCCCAGTATGGCCTGGATCGTCGAGCGGCCACTGCGAAATCCGTATTGAGAGTCGGCCAGATCCGGTCCATCTCTCCTTAGGTGCGCGACGAGACGTGCAGCTACAACTCGCTCGAGGAGCTTGCACGCCTCATCCAGCAGCACGATAGGGCGGTACGCGGATGGCGACTCTATAGGACGACCCTCTTTTCTGAGCAACACCAGTTTCCCCGTCTTCCAGAGACGAGGAAACTGGCCTCGCTCCATACAGGCACTCAACAACTGGATGAACCGCGGTCCTAACGCCTTCAGAGCTAAGGCCCATACTCTGCCCGGAACACCGTCCAAACCAGGGGCAGTGTTTTTGGCCCGCATCTTGGTGACAGCCAGCCTAAGCTCAACAGTCGTCACCTCTACCGATTCACTGGACTCTTCCGGCATATTTTTTTCGTCCGATGGCAACATAGGAGGAGGAACCATATCTTCTCCATCCGGGAAGAGCGTGTCCACTACCCTATTCACAAACTGAGGCTGGAGACTCCGAGTGAGTGGAGGGGCATACGGGCGCATCTTGCCCCGGACCGTACGGTAAGGTCGCCCCCACGGATCTTCACTCAAAGCCTCCAACATCTCCTCCCTGGCCCTGGTTTTGGCTTCGCCGATGGCAACCTGGAGCGAAAGTTTGGCCGCTCTATACGCCTCTTCTAGAATGGCTTCTCTTTGAGCAAAATCGCCGTCGCGGCGGCGCCTCCTGAGGTGTCGAGCGTATTGGCGCCTTGCAACCACGCAAACTCTACGAAGCTGCGCGATGTCTTCACTCCACCAATATACTCGACGTTTTGGAGGTTGGGGACCGGAACGGGGCATTGATGCGTCGCATATACGGGTCATCGCCCCCCGGAACCATGTCGCCTCGGAATCAATGTCCGCCGGTCTATCGGGTGCCGTTGGCCAAGCCTCCACTAAAGCCGCTTCATCCGCCAGTTCTGGATCAAATCGACTGAGCGTCCAGCGCGGGCCCTCATCGCGAGCCGAGCCAGGCACCGGAGGAACCGAGGTCTGGGCCGAGACGCTGAAGCGAAGGTAACGATGGTCCGACAACGTCTCCACCCCCTCCAAGACCCTCCAGTCCCTGACCCGTGCGGCGAGACACGGGCTCGCGAATGTCACGTCGACAATTGATTGCCCATTGGACCTCACACATGTAGCCACTGTTCCGCGATTCAGCAGATGCAATCCCGAAACTCGCGCCCAATCTTCCAGTTCTCGACCTTTCGGCAGTGTCCGAGGCGATCCCCACGCCCTGGATTTGGCATTAAAATCACCAAGGACCACCACAGGATACGAGCGGAACATATTGAACATGGCGTCCAGCTCCCGGATAAAGCCCTTGAATTCGGTTATATTTGTGTTTGGTGAAAAGTAGCCTCCTATGAACGCTACCTCGCCTAGTACCGCAGCGACACAGCCCCGACCTCTTACAACACGGGTAAAAGGGGGAGAGCCGACTGCACCCCTCGAAGTCATGGCCACCACACCATCTAAGTCCGCGACCCAGTCCGGATGTTGTTGGACCGAGTATGGCTCGCATGCCACTACCACTGATGTCGACCACTGCGTAGCGCTTTGAATCAGGAGATCCTGTGCGACTCCGCGATGGTTAATGTTCGCCTGCAACACAGAGATGGCCATTTATCACTTGTTTGTCAATGTGTGAACTCTCCCATTGGACTGAGCCTTGCGACCAGTCCCCTTCGTGTTCGCCTTACATGCTGTCGAGCCGACCGAATGTGAAGCGGGTTTTCCGGCTCTAGCACAAGAGCCACAGTGGGGTGCTGCAGAGCAATTGGCAGCCTTATGACCGGCCGTACTGCACCTAAAGCACAGGCCACCAACCGGAATTTGCTCCGTACAGCATTTGCCGACATGGCCACGCCCGAGGCACTGGTAACAGACCAACGGTCTGCGGTCTAGAATTTTAACTCTAGCTGCTACCCAACCTACCAACAGCTTACCAGCCTCCATCAGTTTCTTCGCCGCCAAGATAGGGCACTGGGCCCAGACTGTGGCAAGTCCTGAAGGATTTCGACGGATTTCTCCAGTCTTGACGGTGTCAACCGCAACTCCACCAGCCGCAGCAATGGCAGCAGCTACCTCCACCTTGGTGACGGAGTCATCTAGGCCGGAGACACGTATGTCCACACACTTGGTTGGCCTGGTGACTATCACGTCCTGACCATAAAGCTCCCTCAGCTTTACGGCAAGAGAGTCGGCCTTTGCCGCGCTGTCCTCGCCTTTTTGGACTTCGAATAATTTGGAGCCAGTGGCTGCTGTGCGGAACTTTACGCCTTCTGGAATACCGAGGGCATTCAAGTCGATGCGAGCCTTAGCTAGCGCAATCGCGTCTCCATAGTTCTTCCCCTTCTCTAATGCTTCAGGCGTCAGCGTGATTACCACAACCGCAGATTTGGGAACTTGCAGGTTGAGTTTCTTTGTCTGTGCAACACTCTTGGCTGGTGGATTTTGCACTCTTGGTTTGTTGCTCCTGACGACCGTAGTCCACTCCATCTGCTGAGTCAGAGGAGATGATTCATCTCTAGCTGAGGCCTGAGCCTCCCGTGCAGCGAGAGACTTCTTCTTTCGTCTTCTCTTTGCCGTTTTCGAGGCCTCTGGTGCTGCAGCCTGAGACTGTTGCCGCGATACTGGTGCTGGCCTTTGTGGAGCTGACTTAGCAACACTCAATCTCGCGGCAGCTTCTCTCCTTTTGTCTGCCGCCAAAGGTGGGCGAACCCGTTCTTCCGGCGGCAACCGTCCCTCCAATGCCTCGAAACGGGCATTTATGTAGTTAACGATGGAAGTCGTCCACTCTCCACTCTCTCTTGGAGGATTTAGGCCCCGAGCAGTAGCCGCATAACTGGAGCTCGCTACGTCTGGTGCCTCCAAGTCATCGGACACCTCCATCGTCTCAGCTGTGACGTTAGTATCCACCTCTGGCATCTTCTGCGGCGGTGGCACCGGCTGAGCCTTAGACCTTCCACCCAAAACTACTTCTGGCAATTCATTTACGACCTCACTTGAGGATGCCACCACAATGTCCGTTGGTCGATCGGATCGCAGCTCGTACATTATTCGAAGCTGGCTTCGAAGGTCGGCCATCTCCTTCTCAAGCTGCAACATCTTCTTACGGAGAATCTCATTGTCGCGATTGAGTTTCTCCGTTTCCGCGCTTATGCTGTTGCAACTGAGCTTATTGACTGCTTCTATCATAGAGGCAGTCGCATCCTGCAGCTGTTGTGCATGTCCATCACTTAGGGTGCGCGATGTTTTGGCCACCGCATTCACAATATTTATTGCTTTTTTGGCCTGCTTACGCAACCTGGAAGCCGACTTGTGGTCGGTCTTGTTGTAAGCAACATCCGGCGCGCTGGACTCGGATGATGACATCCGATGGTCAATCTCATCCTCTCGCCTGGGAGGGTCAGAGATAGCCCGAGCCGGTGTATCCAAATCAGACTCGCTCGCAGTCTCGTCGCCTCGAGGCGCTCGTTGCTGCTCTGGCGTTCCCTTATCCCGACGTCTTCTCTCACTCCGCCGGGGCTGTGGTGCTGCTTCTGGCTTCTTAATGAAGTCACTTCTGTTGAAGCTCAGCACTACTCCGCCTCTCTTAGAGGTTGACACCTTAACTGGACGGGTGGCGTCTCCCTCTGAATCCGTCTCTTCGGATTGCTGCCGCTTACCTCCCGTGACCACTTTTGCAGTCAAGGTCGAGCAGGCAGAGCCAGGTCGCGAGTCATAAACGGGACTCTGGACACCAAAAGGTGTACTAGGGTCCATTACGTCCCACTCCAAATCCGCCCTCTGAAAGAGTTCGATTTCTTTATTCGTCACCGCGTCACGGCACGTTATCTTTCGATTACTGATTTCCTCTGTCTCCTTCTGACTTCGTTGTCTGTCCTCTATTATAGGACTTCTCTCCCTTTCTCTGTCTTTCCCTTGATCTAAGGCCTTTAACCTCTCAGATCTTCTCACTTCTCTTGCTTTGGAGTCCTCTACTACTTCCTTCTCCATCGTCATTCTATCGTCCTCTCCTGCTGACTCCGTCCTAACAGACTCTACTCCTATCTCCTTCTCCACTGTTCCCTCAATTTCCCCCCCAACAGTCGTGCGATTTGTTGCCCCCCCCAGAATACGATGGGGGCTGCCCGCCGGAGCGGGGTGGGATTCCCCAACCACGTTGTGGTCGGGACCCACCTGGGTAATACTTTTACAGTTCGCCTTCATGTCATATTTTTTGTGGGCTGATCCACAGCTTCGTTACCTAAACTATTTGTTGTGTAGTGTAGATGTATATGTGGTGTATGTGTGTGTATGATTGGTTCGGCCAAGCCGATGGTAAAAGCCCATCGACGAGGACGAACCATGTGTGTGTGTGTGTATGTATAGTGTACCTACTATGCCGGACCATTGGCCAGCGCCGATCAATGGAAGAGAGGAACTTCTCTTCGATTGATCGACGCTGTTTCCACCCACGCCACGAGGAGGCTGTCCGACTGGTGGGCAACCTAACCTAACCTAACCTAACCTAACCTAACCTAACCTAACCTAACCTAACCTTTTTTTTTTTTTTTTTTTACGTCAGGAAAATGCATGAAACTGCACTTCCACCGCCCCGGGGGGAGCGGTGGGGAGTGTGAGGCTCTCCGGCCGTGAAGCGGCCGGCATACTCACTAAAAACCTGACGATGCTGCCTACTCGCCACTTTCGCGCCGGGGGTACCAGTACCGCTTTCGCTCCGCCCGGCTTCCCCCGACAGTGGTTGGTCCTCGCGGACCCAATCTAATTTTTTATGACCGCCACGAGAAAGGCGACGTGCAGCACGCCGCCGCCTCCTCAGACCTCTGAACTGACGGTGATCCCCCCCGAGATCACCGCCAAGGTCGTAAATGTGGCGCGTGAATCGCTGCCTACTGTACGCCGTGCGCAGATTGGAGAAGACCACTCCGCTCCGCCACCACCACGGTCAACCCGAGACAACCCCTATGGACAGGGCATCTCGATGTCCGGCCCCTCCGAAGTTTGGGGAGGAACCGGGGCGGCCGGAGGACGATAGCCAGGTGGTCTTAGGCCCTTCTTCTTTTTGGGTGTGACGCAAGATTTGCCCCCCACCCGATGCTCAGCCGGCTTGCCAGCTGCAGCGCACACCGAGCATCGCACAGCAGCGCTGCACGAGTCCGCCTTGTGACCCAGCTGACCGCAGCGATAGCACTCACCGCTGCGGTCCACTGGGGACCTGCACCATGTCTGGGTGTGCCCAGGTTCCAAGCACCTGAAGCACCTGAGCCTCTTCGGCTGTAAAAGCTCTACTCGGGCCGCGCTCCAGCCAACAAGTAGACGGCCCTCCGCGCCAAGCGATTTGGCTGCCTCGATTGGGCAGCGCACCCACACCGTCCCGGAACCCCGCGCGTTAGTTCGAATTTTGCCCACTTTGACTGCGTCTAGGGCGCAGTTTGTTTTACCCGCTATCGCGGCAGCAACTTCTTCCACTGTGACTGTGTCGTCGAGGCCTCTGATGCGCATTTCGGCGCACATCACAGGCCTCGAGACAATAACACCCTCAACATCGCGAGCGAGGACTTCACGAATGCTGTCAGCCAGCGCATCCGCTTTGCGGCTCCTGTCTTCCCCTGAGACCTGCAGCAATTTCGCCCCGGTGGCCGTTCCGACCATATCTACGCCAGTTTCAAGACCTAAACTGGCTAGGTCCACCCTCTGCCTGGCTTTGTTTATCACCGAGGCATAAGTTACACCCTTTTCCAGCTCTGACTGTGGCAGCATAATAACGACTGCCGCAGTCTTTGGGGCGGTAAGTCGGGGTGTGCGCTTGGACTTCCCACCGCGTTTACCCCGCTTCCCCTTCTTTTTCACCTGGGGGGAAGGTTTTCCTCCCTTGCCCACTGTGGTCCAGGCATTATCGGCCGAAGTCGATGGCGTCTGGGCCGGTGCCTCCTTCGGAGGAGCAGCTTTCTTAGCAACTCGACTCACCCTTGTCTCCTTCTTCGACGCAGCCTGCGCAGGCGCAGACCGCGAAGGTGCATCTTGCAAAGGCGCAGCCTGCATAGGCGCGGCCTCTACAGATGGAGCCCTCGTCACTTCTCTGGCCCTGTCCGCCGCAAGCGGGGGACGAAGGCGTGCAGCTGGGGGCAGCCGTTCCTCTATGGCAGCGAGTCGCTGCAAAATAATGTCGAATCCCTGTGCACCCTGGGGCGCTCGCTCGCCCGCAACGTTCTCTCTCCTCTGCGCGTTCTCGCGGCGGACGTTCCGCATCTCCTTTATCATTTGGGCCATCTCCATACGGAGATTAGCCACGCACTGATTTAGCCTGGCGTTATCAGCCTTTAGCTGCGCCATCTCCTCCGTCTGTGTCCGGGTAGTCAATTCCTCAAGTGCCACCTTGATATTGGTGGTGGCAACGTTAAGGAATTTAATGAACTCCCCCTTGAGGTGTCCACTGCGCTGGGCAACCTCCCTTACGGCCAACAAATTGGACGCAGCCTTGTCTCCGATAGTGGTAGCCGTCTGCGCCTTCGGATCGCCGATTGGAACAACCAAATCGGCGATTTTTACCGCCTTGCTGGTCGAAGGCCGTGGCGACCGATCACGAACCAGCCCCTTTTCTGCTTGGAGGCGGATGATGTCGCGCTCCGCCGCCGCTTTGGCTTCGATTTCCTTGTGGAGACCGATGTGTTCACCTGAGGGCTGTCGGTCTCTCTCAGGATGCCCCTTATTCGCCGCTCTTGCGGCCGCCAAGTCTTCCTCAGCCTGTCGGCGTATTAACGCTGTCTCAGCCTCTTCCAAGTCCTGCCTGGCCTTACGCAAGTCAACGTATTGGCCCGTGGTGGGCGGTCTACCTCTTCCTCTCTGCGCTGGAGATACCCCAGCGCTCTCCCTCGCTTCCGGCGGCAAAGGCCGCTTCCCTGCCTTCCGGCTGCTTACCATCGAGACGGACGACTGCGATGACTCGTCGCTTTCGTCCGCCCCGGACAAGTCTGAAACTGAGCCAAACAGACTCTCCATACTTTGCGCAAGTGTTCGCGCAATAATTGGCGATCGGTCGCGGATATTGTGCGCACCGTGCCCCGACTTCTCAGCAGCCATATCTTCAAGCCGCGTTAGCCTTACAATTGGGCTGCGCAGCCGCTGCTCTTTTGCCACTCTTGTGGCTTCAGTCTCCGGCTTCTCCAGCCCTTCAACCTCCGGCTTTCTCAGCCCTTCCGTCTCATCAACTCCTCCTACATCGTCAGATTTTTTGTTTTCAGTCTCCATATAGTTCCCACGAGAACACGGTTTTAAACGTCCACCTAGGCCGGAGCCGGAACCTAACCTAACCTAACCTAACCTAACCTAACCTAACCTAACCTAACCTAACCTAACCTAACCGGTCGGATGTCGCGCCGCTTGCAGACATACGAGTGGATGTGGTCGTCGGTCGCTGCGCGGCACACTATCTCTACAACATCTGAAGGTCGGATGCCGCACCGATTATAGACATACGAGTGGATGTGGTCGGCGGACGCTGCACAGCACACTATCTCTACAACATCTGAAGGTCGGATGTCGCGCCGATTATAGACAAACGAGTGGATGTGGTCGGTAGACGCTACGCAAACATACTATCTATACAACATCTGATGGCCGGATGTCGCGCCGTTTGCAGACATACGAGTGGATGTAGCTGGCGGACGCTGCGCGGCACACTATCTCTACAACATCTAAAGATCGGATGTCGTGCCGCTTGTTGACATACGAGTGGATGTAGTCGGCGGACGCTGCGCGGCACACTATCTATATAACACCTAAAGGCCGGATATCGCGCCGCTTGCAGACATACGAGTGGATGTGGTCGGTCGGTGGACGATGCGCGGCACACTATCTTTACAACATATAGTCCTGTCAACTCTCTATACGTTATAAGTGACTAGTAGTCTTCCCAACTCTTTCTACCGCATGTTATCATTAAGTCTCGCCAACTCCCTCCGCATATTAAGCTGCCAGCAAACATAGAGGAATCAGGCTACCAACAGGCCTTATCATATACAAAGATACATATTATACCAGCTCAATATACCATCAATTAACTCTAATCCTTTCATTACAGAAGGTGCCGTGGATGTGGTCGGCGGACGCTGCGCGGCACAGCATTTAGTCCTGTCAACTCTCTATACGTTATGTGTGACTAGTAGTCTTCCCAACTCTTTCTACCGCATGTTATCATTAAGTCTCGCCAACTCCCTCCGCATATTGAGCTGCCAGCAAACATAGAGGAATCAGGCTACCAACAGGCCTTATCATATACAAAGATACATATTATACCAGCTTAATATACCATCAATTAACTCTAATCCTTTCATTACAGAAGGTGCCTCAATTTGGTGACATCTTGGTTTCTACCTACTCGACTCATCACAACTTATTATTTTTAACCCTCATCAATAAAATATCTCTCCCCAGAATAAACTCCATTGCAACTACACACCTGAAAGCCTGGACTTCACATGGCTGAATTTGCTGAAGATATCCACTGCAGACCCTGCAAAAGGGAATAATATCAGTTCTCTCCCCAGAAGAAACTCCATTGCAACTACACACCTGAAAGCCTGGACTTCACAGGGCTGAATTTGCTGAGGATATCCACTTATAGTTCTCATCATTACATTTACTCATTTATTATCACAATTTCGTGCTCTGCGTAGTCCCGGTCGTTATGACCCTCTGGTATGGCGGGCAAGGACGGTATGCTTTCATTTCACTTCCTACCGTCCGTCACCTGAGGCTCAGGTGTGGTGAGGTATGGGTGCGTGGATCAGCTGATCGCCCTGCCTCGCCTCATCCCGAGGCAAGCGCCCAGTCAACGCGAATCTAGCTATCGCGCCGCACTTGATCCAAGGGTGACTGGAACTAAGTAGCCTGGTTTCCATAATTCATAGTTCGCATCGCTTGCCTGCCTAGCAGAACTCTCACCAACATTATCTTTATTATTCATAATATAATAAGTTTTGCAATTTGCGATGCACCGCGCAGAATTGGCACCCGACCATAAGTGGGCCCACCGACTGACGAGGGTGGCTTACTGTCTACCCGCTGGCTATCACCTACTGCCTGCGGCTTGGGCGCGGTGCGGCATGCATCCGGGCAGAAAGATCGCCTGCCCCTATCCCCCGGCAGGCGGTCTGGTGGGGCGGATTTGGCGATCGTACCGCGCTCAATCTAAATGCGACCGGAATAGCTAAGCGACTGATCACTGCTATGGCATTCGCCTGACTACTCCTCGGATTGTCCGGCCTTATGCTAGGCGGAGTCTGCCTCACTCGCTCGTTTGTCAGCTCATCATTAAATTTATTTATTTATTATTACAATTTTGATACTTTACACTCTAGAACCGTGCGACCGATTACTGCAGCATCATTCATCTGGATACCTTTATAGGAAGCCCGACCCAATGTCGAATGGAGTTTGTTTCGTTTGCTGGCTAACTCATCTGTCAGCTCATTATTACATTTATTTATTTATTATTACAATTTCGTGCTCTGCGTAGTCCTGGTCGTTATGACCCTCTGGTATGGCGGGCAAGGACGGTCTGCTTTCATTTCACTTCCTACCATCCGTCACCTGAGGCTCGGGTGTGGTGAGGTGTGGGTGCGTGGATCGGCTGATCGCCCTGCCTCGCCTCATCCCGAGGCAAACGCCCAGTCAACGCGAACCTAGCCATCGCGCCGCACTTGATCCAAGGGTGACTGCAAACAGATGGATAATTCATAGTTCGCATCGCTTGCCTGCCTATCAGAACCCTCACTAGCTTTAAACAGCACTGCGCATCGTTCTTTTACAGCACTTTATATTACAGAAGATACCTTCCCACAACTACATCCTGCCTACCGGACTAATCTTACCTCGGATCTTACTGTTATCATCATTACATTTACTCATTTATTATCACAATTTCGTGCTCTGCGTAGTCCCGGTCGTTATGACCCTCTGGTATGGCGGGCAAGGATGGTCTGCTTTCATTTTTACCTCCTAACATCCGTCACCCGGGGTTCGGGTGCGGGGCGAGGTGGGTGCGTGGATCGACTGTTCACCATACCTAGTCTAATCTCGACGTAGGCGCCCGGTCGACCCGAGCCTAGCCGTCGCGCCACACTTGATCCTAGGGTGACTGGAACTAAGTAGCCTGGTTTCCATAATTCATAGTTCACATCGCTTGCCTGCCTAGCAGAACCCTCACTAACATGCACTGCGTCATATATATAATAAAATTATTCTTTTACAGCACTTTATGTTATAGAAGTTACTTTCTTACAACCACATCCTGTCCACCAGAACAAACTTACCCCTGGTTATTATAGTATTTAAATGCAGCTTACATTACATCTTCAGCCGTTCGAACCTGGGAAGCAACGGCGGATATATGGGATCGGCTAGTTCACATCGCTTGCCTGCCTAGCAGAACCCTCACTAACATGCACTGCGTCATATATATAATAAAATTATTCTTTTACAGCACTTTATGTTATAGAAGTTACTTTCTTACAACCACATCCTGTCCACCAGAACAAACTTACCCCTGGATATTATAGTATTTAAATGCAGCTTACATTACATCTTCAGCCGTTCGAACCTGGGAAGCAACGGCGGATATATGGGATCGGCTAGTTCACATCGCTTGCCTGCCTAGCAGAACCCTCACTAACATGCACTGCGTCATATATATAATAAAATTATTCTTTTACAGCACTTTATGTTATAGAAGTTACTTTCTTACAACCACATCCTGTCCACTAGAACAAACTTACCCCTGGATATTATAGTATTTAAATGCAGCTTACATTGCATCTTCAGCCGTTCGAACCTGGGAAGCAACGGCGGATATATGGGATCGGCCCACCATGTGCCATGGAATTGTCCCTTTCTACATTGTAACTAATCATACACAACTCCAGCATGATGTAATCAATTCATTCATCTATCATTGCAAATGCTCTGCACAAGCGTAGAATTGGCTAATCCGACATTCAATGGGCCTGCAGACGAACGAAGGTGGCGCATGATCTATCATTCTCCATCTTTAGACGCCCACGGCACTGGGTGGTTTCGTACAGAAGGGCCGTCCATCTCAACAGGCGGGCGGCCCGGATGGGCGAATTTGATTGCAGTGCTGAGCTAATTCAAAGAAAGGTGGGGGGAGGGATGCAGAATGATTGACCACTGCAATCACACGCCGATCTGCCCTTGAGCTTGCCCGGCCTCTGTGACGCGCAATTCGCCTCGCTCGATCGTTCTCTAAACCCTCGCCGTTATTAAATACAATTTTCTATCACGAAACAGCATAGCGCCATATATCTGTTCCATTTCAGCATACAGCATAGAAGAATCCTCGCTGCAGCCATTTCCTGCGTTTAAGTATTACACAGCGTAGTTTTAGACGATCTGACTTGATAAGTGCTGGTTGATGGGTGGAAGTTTCCAGCCCACTGTATTGCATACATCTCTACTCACTCTTAAATTGACTATATTTGATTCACTAGAGGGGCGGATATGCTCGTCAACCAGTGCTTCGATTTTACCTTTGCATTTGCGTTGCACTGCGCAGAATTGGTTCAATTGACCTTAAGTGGGCCCACCGATGACCGAGGGTTGCTCACTGTCAATCGTTCTGATCGGCCGTCGTCGGCGGCACCTGAACGGCTCGACGTGCGCTCACACAGCGTGATTGCTTGCATCGTGTCGCCTCATCCCGACTACCTCGCGAGTGATCACGCTGGGTGAATTCATCCGTCGTGTTGCACTCGTTCCAATGGCGACCGTTTGTCCGGGTGATTGATTACTGCAATAGCATTCGCCTGGATACTCCTTTAGTAGCCCGGCTTTAGGCTAAGCGGAGTGAGCATCGCTCATTCGTTTGTCAGCTCATCATTAAATCTATATATATATTATTGCTAAGGCATGCCATGCGTATTATCTGGTGTGGTGGTACGAGGTGGGTTTACTTTCAATCTTCTTCCCACCTTCCGTCGCCCGCGGTTCGGGTGCATTGCGGTGGACATCTGGGTTGACTTTTCAATTCAATTTAAATTTTCAAACTCAACTTAAGCAGACTGATTGTCCGCCAAAAACTCGTCTCACCCCGAACATTTGGCGGACATTCCGTTTAGGCGGATCTGGTAGCCGCACTGCACCCGAGTTAAGGTCGGCTGAGGGGGGTCGAGTGATTGATTACTGTTGTCACCTGCTGGTCTGCTCCTTTAGCGGACTGGTATTGGTGACGCAGAGTGTACTTTGCTCGTCCACCTTTAAGCACCTTTGCCAATCTTAAATACACTTATTTATTTACCTATCAAATTTGTTTATATATATCCACTTTGCTACGGTTACTGGTGACTCAGAACCACCATAGCGACCCCAAGCTATCGTGGAAGTATTAAATATACGTATATATTGGTCAGGTTGAGGTAAAGGTATGGTTGCCCCCCCCACCCCCAAACAGTTGCCCCTCCTACCCAAACAAAAATCTTTTCTACTCTTCTTTCAACCCGCTTTTTTCTAATTCTTCTCTTTCGTAAAGAGGCGATGGTGCACGTGACCCATACTCCGATTCGTTCTCTCTCTTCTTCAAACAAAAAAAAAAAAAAAAAAAAAAAACCTAACCTAACCTAACCTAACCTAACCTAACCTAACCCGAGTACCGCACCAACCGCGACACAATACACATCAGCTCCACGAAAAAAATTCACAAAAATAGGTAAAAGTGGAGCTACGCGCGTGAAAGTTTGTACAGTGCAGTGTTAGTGTCCAATACACCCGGAAAAGTGTTTGTGAGAATTTCCAACAAGGGATTGGGGAGTTATTCACCCCTAACTTCGGGCCTTTATAACATCAAAAACACCAAGGTGAGCGAGAATTCAATTATATCACTTTGTGGGGCTTGACAAGAGCTATCCGAGGGTATCTTCAGAGCGGGAATCGGACCAACGGTCGAGAAGCTATAAACATCCCCAGCGTCAAAAAAACACGTGGTTATTAACCTACTTCGACCACGAGGCGACACGAGGCGACGGATCGGCGCCAGACAGTGACGTCAACCACCGACTCAACCGGCCTCCGTCCACGAGCGGGAGCTTCGAAGCCGCCGTATCATACCAGCTCGAGACTTCGCCTTCGGCCACCACCACCTGACGAGGGCTCTCCTTAACCGCCAGTCCTAACCCCATAATGTTTGGGCTTCCCGGAACCGGGAAGACTAGACCTTTTTGCTCTCACCCCCTAAACACCCCCTCATCCCTTTTCAACCCCCCCCCCCCCCAACCCCCACTGGTGAAGCACTCTAAACATAGAGTTAGGACCACCCCTACAACCCTGTGGTCACACTAAGTCCCAGTGCCCCCCCTTTGTGAACCCCCCCCCCTCACCCTTCAACCCCCCCCACCCCTTTACCCCGTTTTTATCCCGTTACTTCACTTAACCCCTCCACGACATCCCCTAACATCCCTCAACATCCCATTTCTCACCACCCCTTGCACCCCCCCCCCACCCCCCACCCCCCCCCTTACCTTTTCTTATTTAAACCCTCCCAAACGTCTCCGGACGAAACCTTCCCCCCCCCCCCCCCCTCCCCCCCCCTCAAGGGTAAAATCCCCTCGGGCCGTAACTTTGCCCCCAGAGGAGCTACAGAGGCGCGAGAGGGCTCATTCGAAGCGGAAGACCAAGGCCTACAATCTTGCTCCGGCGGATTTCCGGAAAAAACCACCAGACGCCTGGAAAATCAAAAAAACCTTCGAAAAAACCCCTCTGCCCATATCTCGGGAACCACAGGTCGTAGAACACCAAGAGTGGGCTCAAACGACTCGTAGGAACGAGGAGTACATTTTGGCCCCTACGGTTTTAAGGCAGGATCCGAGGCAAATTTGGGCCCCCCCAAAAAATCTACATCCTTTAATTCCACAAACACTGGTGTACGGAAGCACCACTGTACAAACGACAGCAGTCACAACATCGGGCTCTGCACGTGCGAGTGCGGTGCTCGCAGCGGCCCTGACCGCAACATCCAACATCATCGGCAATATCATCGCCAGGACATCGGACGACGGTCATCAGTCGCCAAGTAAGTCCATCCCCAAATAAAAAAAAATAATAAAAAAAATAAAAAAAAAAAAAAAATAAATAAAAATAAAAATAAAAAAAAAAAAAAAAAAAAATTACTAACCAACTACCTACTTAGTAATAAACACACAAAAATATAATTATGTCGACTAAAACAAAAAGGGTGAAGTCGGCCTCCGAGGTGGAACCTCCCCGGAGGAGACCGGAAAGGCAAACAGCAACCTCTCTCCGGCTCAAGGTGCTCACGAAAGGTGCACAGAGCTCCAGGGAGAGCCGGACAGCGCCTTTTCCGGTGGATACATCGCGTCTCGAGGAACCGTCGACGTGCGAGGACGAGCCGCGGATGGCGGCGTCACCCACAGACACTCAAGCACACACACAAACACACACACAAACACACATACAATCACAAGAGCCAAGCGGGTCAATCACAAAACCCAACTTCAGGGAGGAGACTATGGTATCAACATCAGATATGATACCATCAAGGGCAAACTCATGCAGGACATCGTTGTCGGAGTTTGAAATCCCTGAACATCTCGTGGTAGACAACTTCACGAGATGGGAAAGGGACCTCCCTCCTCGTCAAGACATCCAGGACGAGGAAGAGTCCTTCGGGTCCAGGTCCTTAACAGAGGAGACAGCAGCGGCTCCAAAAGGCAGAGTGAGCATGCTGGTGAGCTCCACGGCCCGGGGGACGGGAATAGTGATGGACCTAGCTTCAAGGGAGGCCAACAACCAACTCCTATTGGGCAAAGAGGCTCTCGAAAAGGCCGGTAACATGAAGAGGGAGAGTAAAGTTACCGCCCTGGAGTGCCTCAAAAACCTCTACGAGATTACCCTCTCTCTCTCCGACTCCAGATCACGTCACAAGTATAATCTGGAGCATGAGAGAGCAAGGCACGCCAAAGAACTGGTGCACATCGAAAGAGCTCACGCGAAGGCCATAACAAAAATAACGAGCCAAAACGCGGATGAGCTCAAGAGGGTAAAAGAGGACCTAGCCCAAACTAAGGAGGAGGCACAGGCAATAAAAAAATGGCTGCAGTATGAGACTCCTGAACCCTATAGGAAAATCGACTCCATCGAATCGGCAATCACAACGCTTACCCAAGATGTGAAGTCGATCAGGGACCTCCAACAGGCAGTGGAAAGGGATCAAAACCGGCCCACGACCTCATTAAACATTGGTCCAAGCCTGGAGACAGTGTTAGCAAAAATCGAAACACTGTCGTCCCAGCTAGACGGTCTCCGAAGGGAATCGGAGTCTCATAAAAATCTACTAAAAGTGCAACATAAAGAGCTGCTGCATGCAATAGAGACCACGACAACCGGTCTCAGCGCAGGCAGCAGCAACAACCACAAGTTAATAGTGGACGAAATTGCCGAGTTAAAAAAAGCAATTAAAGAAAACCGGCAAATACCCCACACTCCACCTCCCCCTCAAAAAATCGACATAGCAGAGCAGCTCCATCCGCTCTGCGAACAAGTGGAGGCTGTGCGCTCTGAACTCAGAGCAAACAGAGAGTCGATTATGCGTACACCTCCAAACTTAAAAATAACAAACCTCAGGGACGAACTTAGTGAGATTGAGGGCACTATTCGGGAGCCGCAAAGACCATCATATGCGGCAGTCACCAACATCCCGGCACCGAGTAGGCCGTCAACTCAAAAACCACCACCTATACCTCGACCTAGCCCTAACTACACCATAATTGTCTCCTCCAAAAACCCCAAAAACACCGGGGAAAAAGTGGTGGAGGAAATAAGGGTGACGCTGGACACCAAGCGCACCGGGGCCAAGGTCGACCACGTCCGTAAAGCACGAAATCAAAAGGTGGTATTAAAGTGTGGCACCAGAGAGGACCTTCACTTAATAAAACATAACCTTGAAACGAACCAGTCTTTACAGGTCGATGTCCCAAAGGTGGGAAATCCCTTAGTAATAATAAGGGATGTTCTAGCCTACCACACAGACGAGGAGATCATACAAAATCTCCTCGCCCAGAACAAAAAACTTCTGGAGGACGTCGACCTTAAGGAAACACCGGTGAAGATCAGGTACAGGAAAAGAGCAAGGAACCCACTTGAGTGTCACCCCGTCCTTGAGGTACCCCCAATCCTACATAAGAGACTCGTAGAGACCGAAAAGGTCTATATAGGTCTCCAGCGCAGACCAGTACTGGACTGCTCCCCCCTCATACAATGCTCAAAGTGTCTGGGCTTCGGCCACACGGCAGCAGTATGCAAAGCACAACAACAACTGTGCAGCTACTGCGGCGAGGCCCACACATGGGACAAATGCCCGAGCAGAACAGCGGGGGAAGCTCCTAAGTGCAAAAACTGCGCTGAAATAAAAGACAGGGACTTCACACACATTGCCTATAGCGGGCACTGTCTGGAGCGGGCAAAATGGGATGCCATAGCCCGCTCCAGAATAGCGTATTGCTAAGGGCACCACACAACAATACACACACACCCAAGTAACACAACAACCCAATCCAGGTATATATTGCCTAAAATTCATCCAGGCAAACCTACAAAGATCCAAACAAGCCACTGCTGACCTAATCCGTGAAGCTAAAGTTAGGGGAATTTCAGTTGCTCTTGTGCAAGAGCCATATACCAGCAACACGGGAACACTGAAACAACACCCGGGCACGAAAGTCATCCAGTGCACCCTCAACAGAAGCGGACCAGTCAAGGCAGCCATAATCGTCTTCGGAGAGAATCTTGAAATCGTTCACGATCCACAGATTGTAACCGAGACCGAATCGGCAGTCTTACTCAAAAATGGAAGCATGCGGCTGGGGGTTCTTTCTATATACTTGGATGGGAATAACGACATACACCCATATCTCAATCGAATGCAAAGAGCCTGTGATAAACTAAATACATCGGACCTCATTGTGGCTGGAGACACAAATGCGTGGAGCCACTGGTGGGGCAGTGCCTCTGAGGACGATAGAGGCGACCAATACAGCGCTTTTCTGAGCGAAATGAACCTCCATATCCTTAATGTCGGAGACACACCAACTTTCCAAACCTACAGGAGGGGCAAGGAGTACGCGAGTCATGTGGACGTGACAGCGTGCAGCCAAAACCTGTTAGGAAGAGTACGAGACTGGAGAGTGGACGAGTCGGTAACAACATCAGACCACAACGCCATCTGCTTCAACCTACAGTTGTGGAATAGACTGGAACCCGTTCCAGTCAACACTACACGTAGGTACAACACCAAAAAAGCAGATTGGAATACGTTTACTGACACACTTCAGTCAATACTCCAGGAAAATAACATCACAGTGGAAGGCATTAACGGCATAAGGGTAAGAGAGGAACTGGAGCGAGTTGTGGAAGCCTACGTAACTTCTATCCACAAGGCCTGTGAAAACACCATCCCATCAAAAGGCAAAATGAGGGTCAAAACGGACCCCCCATGGTGGACACGGGAATTGCAAAGGCAGAAACAACTTGTAACCAGATATAAAAGACGCATCAGAAACGCAGCTCCAACTCGCAGGTGTTTTGTAATCGAAGAGTACACAGAACAAGTGGAGTTGTACAAACAAATGGCAAACAGTGCCCAGACGGACCACTGGAAGGAGTACTGCACGACACAAGAGAGAGAGAGCATGTGGGACAAAATCTACCGAGTTATCAGGAGAACTGGAGGTAGACAAGAAGAAATGCTCCTCAGAGACGTCAATGGCGCCACTCTCACTCCTGAAAAGTCAGCAGAACTCCTAACAAAAACATTCTATCCGGACGATGATCCATCGACGGAAGAACAACATCACATAACCATCAAACAACAACTAGCGAGTGTGGACTTCGGCCTGGAGCTTAAAGAGGATGATCCACCCTTCACAGCCTCGGAACTAGAGGCAGTGTTAAGGGCACAAAATCCCAAAAAGGCACCAGGACCGGACGGGCTAACGGCGGACATCTGCTCAGCCGCAATACATTGCAACATTGGGATCTTCCTAGCTATAGCAAACAAATGTTTGACGCTAGGACATTTCCCGGGGCAATGGAAAGTAGCCCATGTCATTATCCTCCGAAAACCAGCAAAGGAGGACTACACTCACCCCAAATCCTATAGGCCCATAGGTTTACTATCGGTACTAGGGAAAACAGTTGAAAAATTGATGGTCACAAGAATCCAGTGGCACACCTTGCCAAAACTCCACAAAAACCAATATGGGTTCATGCCACAAAAAGGAACCGAAGACGCTCTCTACGACTTAGTCCAGCACATCAAGGAACGGATCAACAACAAACAGATCGTTCTCATGGTGTCACTGGATATAGAGGGCGCTTTCGATAACGCCTGGTGGCCAGCCCTAAAACATCAACTGGCTAATAAACATTGTCCGGCAAACTTATTCAAAATGGTGGAATCTTACCTATCCGACAGGAAAGTGGTGGTGAATTACGCAGGAAGTTCATGCGAAAAGGGAACCACAAAAGGTTGCGTACAAGGCTCCATTGGAGGACCAACTTTTTGGAACATAATCCTTGATTCACTACTGCAATCACTCAACGGGGAGGAAGTTCACTGCCAAGCGTTTGCGGACGATGTGGTCCTGGTATTCTCGGGGACCTCCTCGGCAGTTATAGAGGAGAGGGCAAATGGTATCCTCGACAAGGTAGTACAGTGGGGACGACAAAACAAGCTCAACTTTGCGGCACACAAGACCAATGCCATGATATTCACAAAGAAGCTTAAGTTTAACATACCACAACTGCTAATGTCAGGAGTACCATTGGAGTTCACGAACAGCACAAAACTCCTTGGCCTAATAATAGACAATCATTTGACCTTCAAAGAGCACGTAATTGCAACCTGTAAAAGGGCTGCGGACATTTACAAACAACTAGCGTGCACTGCGAGGGTCTCATGGGGTCTTAATCCCGAGATAACTAGAACCATCTACACGGCGGTAATAGAGCCAATCGTGCTGTATGCAGCAAGCGTATGGGCCCCAGCAGTCGAGCTAGAGATGGTTAAGAAACCTCTCAGCTCGATACAAAGGGCCGTAGCCATTAAAATCTGCAGAGCATACCGCACGGTATCCACAACATCAGCCCTCACCCTAGCGGGACTATTACCAATAGACCTGAAGGTGCAAGAGGTGGCGGCTCTCTACTTAGCCAAAAAACTACAGGACACTACGTACATTCCACCTGGAAGGAAGCTAGAAACCAACATAGGCTTCCTAGACCAGGCACACCCGGCAAACATCAACACTCTACAATATACATTACTGGACACACTGGACTCCGATGCGCTCCAAAAACACAACATCATAGGACCACACATCTATACAGATGGCAGCAAAATCCAGGAGAAAGTGGGAGCTGCTGCTACCATGTGGGAGGAGGGCAAGGAGTCAAAACACAACACTTTTACACTACACCCGGCATGCACCGTCTTTCAGTCTGAACTCTATGCCTTGCACAGAGCAGTGCTCATGGCAAAGGACAGCGATTCTCTTGAAGTCAACATTATGAGTGACTCCAGATCATCATTAGAGTTGCTGTCCAACGCAAAAGCACTGCACCCCCTGGTGCAACAAATAAAAAACAACATCAAAAAGGCGAAACCAAACATTCGGTTGTTCTGGCTGAGGGCTCACATAGGTACCGCGGGAAATGAACGAGCTGATGAGCTTGCGAAGATCGCGGCCCTGAGTGATCAACCCCCCAGCTATGACCAAATCCCCCTATCGTACGTCAGGAAGAAGATCAGGGAAGAGTCTGTCAAAAAGTGGCAAGACAGATACGACACTTCCAGCACCGGAGAGGTCACGAGGATCATGCTACCGGATGTCGCCAAGACATACAGGTTGGTAAGGTCCGAGACTTTGACCCATACTCAGGTGCAAATCCTGACAGGACACGGGGGAATAGCCGAATATTTACACAAGTTTGGACTGAGAAGCGGGCCAGAGTGTGAGTGTGACCCATGCGAAAGGGAAACAGTGTGGCACATTCTACTGGACTGTCCAAGGTTCCAACTTGCGAGGATGGATTTGGAAGCTGCATTGGATAGGAATCTGGTAAAAGAGGAGCTCCATGAGCTACTTTATGACGCGAAAGCGAGGCCAGCATTCCTAGAATTTGCCGAAAAAGCATTCAAAACCGCCGCAGCAAGAAACGGATCTACACTATACACAGACAGTGGGACGCAAACCACCCAAAACCCGGAACAAGAAGGGACCCTATCAAACACCCAAGGCAACGACACCAGCCAAAGGGAAGGGCCCGCATCCATTACACTAAACCTGGTACTTTCATGTGCGGAAACAGGTATTCCGGGAATAAAGACGAGATGCGTTCCACTTTTCATGGACACAAACAGCGAAAGGTTGGGCTTGGCATTCTGCAACGTCTCTGACAAAGGCAGAACCACAATATCACCGGGCCTGGCGGCGCTGTTACACAACAACACAAAAAAGTGTACACTCAAGAGGAGTTTCTTTAAATCCCTTCCCACCCGAGAAGTCATGGGGGTAACTTTCAAACTGGTAAGGACAAAAAATAAGACCATACTGATGTTTGAAAGAAACCAACACCAAGACAGGTCCCCATACACCCAGGCTAACCAATTCCTGGAGATACTCGGAAGGGAAACGGATCTTTTACCCCGCAAAATCAGCCTGGACGCTATGGCAATAGAGTACGACGCGGGAACAGCAGCCGACTACTTTGGCTGCCTAAAGGCCTCTCAACAACACGAGATCATTGCATACGAGAACAGAGGACAGGACCTCACCTTCTTGTTACCCTCAAAGTATGCAAAGGATCAGAGGCAAAACCAAAACGTCGACTCTCAGCCAGACCCAGGCTCAAAAAGCGGCACGGAGCGACTCCAGGAGAGTGTAAACCAACAAAAACAACTAAACAAATCCAAGGAAAGTCCATCATCAATACCCAGTAAACTCCTAAAACAAATTAAAAACTTAGTGAGAGGTGGTAGGCAATCACCTCGGGAAGCCGAAGAACACTGGGAAGTAAAGGGAGACACGCAAGCCATTGCGTTAAACCAGGCCCTCCGGTCGACACCAACACCACCGGCACCTCCGCCAAAACCAAGAACCAGGGCGCAAATGGGCCAGGTAAATTCTCCCCAAATAACCCCCGGGTCAACACTTCAGGCCCACTGGACCAACGCCTTCAGGGAGTTCCTGGGTGTCACAAGAGCATCGAAACAGGTGTATCTTGCGACATGCAGGAAAATCATGGAGGCCTTCCAACTACGGAACGAAGGTCTTCTGAAAGTACTCCTACAGGAAGCAGAAGCTGCCATCTACAACAACACCACAAAAGAGGTCCTCATAGGCGACATAAAAGGACCTTATATGGCAGCGTACAGTGGAACTGAAGGTTTTGTACCAGCAGTGGAGGAATCCCGAGACAAAAATCAAAAAACAAACAAAACCACACCATCTCAAGAGGAACCACCCTCCTTCCAAACGTCCGGAGATGATCCCATAGTCGTCGTAGCAAAGTGCACGAAAGTGATGCTTGACGATAAAATCCTACAAACGGCTGATACCATCCAGGGCGAACCGGGCTCGCATAATGCCCTGGAAACCTGGACGGTGCCTAAAATACAGTGGGTAAATGGGGTCCCAGGATGCGGGAAGTCTACGTGGGTGGTGGCCCACTTCGTTCCGGAGGAAGATATAGTAGCCACAACAACAACTGAGGCGGCCAATGACTTAAGAGAGAAGCTCGTTAGTAAATACGGAGACCAAGTTAAACAAAGGGTCCGTACTATAGCTTCGATCTTGGTAAATGGGGCATCAGAAACCTGTAAACGTCTTATGATAGACGAGGCTCTGATGAACCACTTTGGCTCTTTAGTCATGATCACCCGGCTAACCGGATCACAAGAAATCATCCTCTTGGGCGATGTGAACCAACTCCCATACATCGACAGGGACAACCTCTTTGAGATGAGGTACTTCCGACCAACGGCAGTCGCCCACATTACACAGGAGCTTCTGTGTACATACAGGAACCCTCAAGACGTGGCGTATGCCCTGAAGGACGTGTACGACGGAATATACTCCGCCAGGCCCGAACCCAAATCACTAAAGTTGATTAAGTTCACGGGCACCCACATACCTCCTAATGATCCGCGAACATTG
Organism: Idaea aversata; assembly: GCA_907269075.1. Taxonomy (NCBI): domain Eukaryota; kingdom Metazoa; phylum Arthropoda; class Insecta; order Lepidoptera; family Geometridae; genus Idaea; species Idaea aversata. The sequence continues at coordinate 14,222,626 of OU026102.1, read as the reverse complement.
TATCTAGTACATACGCAAGCGGAGAAGGAAACCCTGGCCAGCAAGGGATACGGTGGTGGGGAGGAGTCAAAAATACTGACTGTGCACGAAGCTCAGGGACAAACATACGACTACGTCAAAATAATAAGAACCAAGAGGGTCAGAAGTATGTTACACGAAAGTGTCCAACACGGAGTCGTCGCCATCTCACGCCACACGATCGAGTGCGTGTATTACTCGGACGACGACGGTGACGCGATCGCCAATTTCATACGGAAGACGCTGTCTACCTCTCCACATAACATTATGGACTACAACATCAAGATGGCCATCCACCATCGTAACACCTCGGTTGCAGAGACGTTAGTTGAAAAATTAAAGTCCTTACCGACATCGTGGATGCCGCCTTCACCCTAAAAGTTATTGAGAGTTGCGGGGCTGTCATGCTCGCCGTAGGGACGCCGCTTGCGGTGGAGTAGTGGCACGGGTCGTTCACTTCCCTTCAACATGGTTGAGGAGAACGATGGCTGGGTCACTCTTCAGCTCGTGAACGGGCGCCGCTTGGGGCGGCTGGTCAGCCTAGCAACAAACATGTAACACCAAACAAAAAAAAAAAAAAAAAAAAATGTAATTAATATTGTACAATTAACTGGTCGACCCACCTACCCAGAGTCTTAAGACACTGGGGTAAGGTGGTAATACCATAAATACAAATGTTAATCAAAAATGTAAAACTAACATAGTAATAAGTCACATTATATTAAAAAAAAAAAAAAAAAAGAAAAAAAAAAAAAAAAAAAAAAAAAAAAAAAAAAAAAACAGTAAGGGGATGGACTATAAGTCCTAGTATAGGTCAAATTTGATTTATAGTAACCTGTGTTAATTTAAGTTAAATTAGATTTAATATAATTAAGTCAGGGTTGCAGTGAGCACCCAACAATATAAATTAATAATAAATAAACTAATCAATTAAAAACTTAATCTAAAAAAAGGCACGGACAAATGTCTGTGGTGTTCAATTTATTTAAATAATAAAAAAAAAAAAAAAAAAAAAAAAAAAACCTAACCTAACCTAACCTAACCTAACCTTTTTTTTTTTTTTTTTTTTTTTTCGTGAGGAAAATGCATTGAACTGCATCCCCACCGTCCTTGGGGTGGAGCGGTGGGGTATGTGGGGCTCCCCGGCCGTGAAGCGGCCGGCCTACCCACTAAAAACCTCACGGCGGCCATCCTCAGGCATCTTGGGGGGGCCCCGGGCTCGCGTAAGCGCACCGGAACCCTCCCGCCTACGCCCCCCCAATCACTTGGGAGGGCCCTCTCCCGGGGGAGCCTAGCAGAGGCTCAACCCCTCAGGGAACGCCGCTTCGACCCACGCCGTATTCTTCGGCGTGGAGCGAGACGGGGTCCCCTCGACGACACCACCCGCCGCACCGGCGGTGTCATCCCGGCCGCTACCACGGGCACATCGACCCCAACGATGTACCCGCACGCGAGCCCGTCGCGGCGGCTAGCCAAGCTATGTGGCCCGCCGCCGCCTTCTTTGAGTGGGATCGGCTCTCTCCCGATCCCGCTCTGCGCCCTCCTTCTGGAGCATTACTGCTTCACAGAAGGAGAGCGCCGCCTCCCAGCCCTCTTCACTCTCCAGCATGGCCGCTACCAATGCTGGCGGGATTCCCCAGCCATGTGGCTAGGACCCGCCCGGGGATCGTTTTCGCACTTGCCTTTTTTCATTTTGTTTTTTGTCCAGTTAACGTCTGGGACCCGACGTTGGTGCCCTAGGGGCCGACCTACGCGCCGACCATACATCCCCTCGCCAGGCACCGGAGCTTGGGATTTACGGATTTTTTATAGTGGTTTACTCCACGCGGTCCCTTGGGACCCCCGTTCCTCTCCGTTGAGGGTTACGGGTTAGGCCGATCGGGGGGGTTTATAACCCCTGATCCGTCGCCCCTTACACGGGACAGGCCGAACGGAAGGGTTTGTAACCGCAATCCGTCGCCCTGCCCCAAGAGTCCACCTCGGGTCGGGCCGAACGGGGGGGTTCATAACCCCTGGTCCGTCGCCCCTTCCCAAAGCTATCACCACGGGCCAAGCCGATCGGGGGGGTTGACAACCCCTAGTCCGTCGCCCTGGCCCACAACCACCCAGGGTCGGGCCGAACGGGGGGGTTCATAACCCCTGGTCCGTCGCCCCTCCCTCACAACATTTTGGAGCAAGCCGAACGGGGAGGTTCATAACCCCTGGTCCATCGCCCCTCTCCAAAACCGTGGCAAACTGCCACCACTCGCACGTCCACTCTGCCCTCTGCTAGCCAGAGGGACAGGTGGAGCGCCCTCCGGGGACCACTTCGCTTCACTACAGGCTGGATTGCCTGCAGCTACTGAGCCCCCCCGCCACGACAAGGCGTGGTCCCGTTGGGGGGGAACCTAACCTAACCTAACCTAACCTTTTTTTTTTTTTTTTTTTTTTTTTTTTTTTTTTTTTTTTTTTTTTTTTTTTTACGTGAGGAAAATGCATTGAACTGCATCCCCACCGTCCTGGGGGAGGAGCGGTGGGGTATGTGGGGCTCTCCGGCCGTGAAGCGGCCGGCCTACCCACTAAAAACCTCACGATTCCTCGCTCGCCTTGTGGTCGGGGGCCCGGGGACACGTTCGTACTCGTCCGCGTCCCGACGGCGATGGTCCTTATTTGGAGCCCCTCTCTTAGAGGTTACGACCTCAATCCTCATGAGCGGCGCACGGGAATCACGTGCGCCTCGCTCGGGCCTTTACACGGCGACAGACCCCCCCGAGTCTGCCGCCTATGAGCCCATTTAGGGTGGCATCAGGTCGTCTGCACGACCTCGACGCCTTCCGCGTCTTGGTCTTCCCCTGCCCCCAGATCGGCGTGATCGTATAGGATCAGAGGTCGTCACTTCTCGGTCACGCTCCGCGTTCTCTTTGGCCGCCATAACGATTTCTGAGAAGCGGAGCATGGCCTCCCACGCTTCCCCGTCAGAAACCATAGCCGACACGACTGCGGGGAGTGACAAATCACGCCCCACCACCTCTCGCAGCTCGTCCCGCTGTTCACGCCAAGCCACGCACATTTCGAGCGTGTGAACAGCAGTGTCCACAGTGCTCGAGCAGTGGTGGCATCTCTCGTCGGGCTCTCTACGTGCTATCTTACACAGGTACTTTCCGAAGCACCCGTGCCCGGAAAGCACCTGTGTCAGCCTAAATGTGAGAACCCCGTGTTGTCGCTCTACCCACTCACCCAGTACTGGGCGTATGGCCTCGATGGTAGCGTGACCAGCAGTCGGCCGATTTAGGCGATCCTCCCATCTTGCCATGGCAACCTGACGGAGCTCCAACCGGCGTCCCTCCACCTCCCGTGGAGCCGGTCGATTGCCCCGCTCAAGCATCTCCTCACGCCACCGGAACATTGACGCGAGGGTTCCTGCGTCCAGGTCCCAAGGCAAGACTCCAGCCATTACACACGCGGCCTCGTATGAGACGGTGCGGTATCCACGTATCACCCTCACGGCCATCAACCTCTGCGACTTGCGAAGCAGAGCTCGATTTCGGTTCGTGAGGGTGTCCGCCCACACCGGACTCCCATACAAGGCCATCGACCGCACTATCCCAGCGTATAATCGCCGGCAAGACATCGACGGTCCACCCACATTCGGCAACAATCCACACAATGCCAATGCTGCCGCGTCCAGCTTCGGAGCAAGGGCCTCGAAGTGGGCCGCGAAGTCCCAGTTCGAGTCCAGAATGAGCCCTAAGTACTTCAACGAAGCATGGACGGTGATTGGTACTCCGCAGACATCCACACAGAGTCCCCGAGGCGGCACCAGACAAGGGTTATAAAAGCCGACAGCTTCGCACTTTTCGGGAGCCACCCTCAAGCCCAACATGCGGATACGGCCAACTATGTCCTCCACCCCGATAGATGCCACAGCCGCGGCCGTGTGGAACGTGCTTCCCCGGGCGGTCACCAGCGTATCGTCTGCGTAACAGAAGACGCCCACTCCCGGGAAGCTACGTCCACGGAGAACCCAGTCATACCCGATGTTCCACAGGAGCGGTCCAAGGACTGACCCCTGTGGAACACCGCGCGACACATCTCGACTGCACACTCCATCCCGTCCAGGATATACCACTCGACGATCACTGAGATAATCGGCTATCACGCGACAGAGGTAGGGTGGCACTCGGTGATACCGAAGTGCCTCCCTTATGACCGCCCAGGGGAGGGTATTGAAGGCGTTGGCGATATCTAGCGACACCGCCAAGACGACCTCACCCTGAGCCACCGCCTCCTCAGCCAACGCCTTGACTCCCAGTATGGCCTGGATCGTCGAGCGGCCACTGCGAAATCCGTATTGAGAGTCGGCCAGATCCGGTCCATCTCTCCTTAGGTGCGCGACGAGACGTGCAGCTACAACTCGCTCGAGGAGCTTGCACGCCTCATCCAGCAGCACGATAGGGCGGTACGCGGATGGTGACTCTATAGGACGACCCTCTTTTCTGAGCAACACCAGTTTCCCCGTCTTCCAGAGACGAGGAAACTGGCCTCGCTCCATACAGGCACTCAACAACTGGATGAACCGCGGTCCTAACGCCTTCAGAGCTAAGGCCCATACTCTGCCCGGAACACCGTCCAAACCAGGGGCAGTGTTTTTGGCCCGCATCTTGGTGACAGCCAGCCTAAGCTCAACAGTCGTCACCTCTACCGATTCACTGGACTCTTCCGGCATATTTTCTTCGTCCGATGGCAACATAGGAGGAGGAACCATATCTTCTCCATCCGGGAAGAGCGTGTCCACTACCCTATTCACAAACTGAGGCTGGAGACTCCGAGTGAGTGGAGGGGCATACGGGCGCATCTTGCCCCGGACCGTACGGTAAGGTCGCCCCCACGGATCTTCACTCAAAGCCTCCAACATCTCCTCCCTGGCCCTGGTTTTGGCTTCGCCGATGGCAACCTGGAGCGAGAGTTTGGCCGCTCTATACGCCTCCTCTAGAATGGCTTCTCTTTGAGCAAAATCGCCGTCGCGGCGGCGCCTCCTGAGGTGTCGAGCGTATTGGCGCCTTGCAACCACGCAAACTCTACGAAGCTGCGCGATGTCTTCACTCCACCAATATACTCGACGTTTTGGAGGTTGGGGACCGGAACGGGGCATTGATGCGTCGCATATACGGGTCATCGCCCCCCGGAACCATGTCGCCTCGGAATCAATGTCCGCCGGTCTATCGGGTGCCGTTGGCCAAGCCTCCACTAAAGCCGCTTCATCCGCCAGTTCTGGATCAAATCGACTGAGCGTCCAGCGCGGGCCCTCATCGCGAGCCGAGCCAGGCACCGGAGGAACCGAGGTCTGGGCCGAGACGCTGAAGCGAAGGTAACGATGGTCCGACAACGTCTCCACCCCCTCCAAGACCCTCCAGTCCCTGACCCGTGCGGCGAGACACGGGCTCGCGAATGTCACGTCGACAATTGATTGCCCATTGGACCTCACACATGTAGCCACTGTTCCACGATTCAGCAGATGCAATCCCGAAACTCGCGCCCAATCTTCCAGTTCTCGACCTTTCGGCAGTGTCCGAGGCGATCCCCACGCCCTGGATTTGGCATTAAAATCACCAAGGACCACCACAGGATACGAGCGGAACATATTGAACATGGCGTCCAGCTCCCGGATAAAGCCCTTGAATTCGGTTATATTTGTGTTTGGTGAAAAGTAGCCTCCTATGAACGCTACCTCGCCTAGTACCGCAGCGACACAGCCCCGACCTCTTACAACACTGGTAAAAGGGGGAGAGCCGACTGCACCCCTCGAAGTCATGGCCACCACACCATCTAAGTCCGCGACCCAGTCCGGATGTTGTTGGACCGAGTATGGCTCGCATGCCACTACCACTGATGTCGACCACTGCGTAGCGCTTTGAATCAGGAGATCCTGTGCGACTCCGCGATGGTTAATGTTCGCCTGCAACACAGAGATGGCCATTTATCACTTGTTTGTCAATGTGTGAACTCTCCCATTGGACTGAGCCTTGCGACCAGTCCCCTTCGTGTTCGCCTTACATGCTGTCGAGCCGACCGAATGTGAAGCGGGTTTTCCGGCTCTAGCACAAGAGCCACAGTGGGGTGCTGCAGAGCAATTGGCAGCCTTATGACCGGCCGTACTGCACCTAAAGCACAGGCCACCAACCGGAATTTGCTCCGTACAGCATTTGCCGACATGGCCACGCCCGAGGCACTGGTAACAGACCAACGGTCTGCGGTCTAGAATTTTAACTCTAGCTGCTACCCAACCTACCAACAGCTTACCAGCCTCCATCAGTTTCTTCGCCGCCAAGATAGGGCACTGGGCCCAGACTGTGGCAAGTCCTGAAGGATTTCGACGGATTTCTCCAGTCTTGACGGTGTCAACCGCAACTCCGCCAGCCGCAGCAATGGCAGCAGCTACCTCCACCTTGGTGACGGAGTCATCCAGGCCGGAGACACGTATGTCCACACACTTGGTTGGCCTGGTGACTATCACGTCCTGACCATAAAGCTCCCTCAGCTTTACGGCAAGAGAGTCGGCCTTTGCCGCGCTGTCCTCGCCTTTTTGGACTTCGAATAATTTGGAGCCAGTGGCTGCTGTGCGGAACTTTACGCCTTCTGGAATACCGAGGGCATTCAAGTCGATGCGGGCCTTAGCTAGCGCAATCGCGTCTCCATAGTTCTTCCCCTTCTCTAATGCTTCAGGCTTCAGCGTGATTACCACAACCGCAGATTTGGGAACTTGCAGGTTAGGTTTCTTTGTCTGTGCAACACTCTTGGCTGGTGGATTTTGCACTCTAGGTTTGTTGCTCCTGACGACCGTAGTCCACTCCATCTGCTGAGTCAGAGGAGATGATTCATCTCTAGCTGAGGCCTTAGCCTCCCGTGCAGCGAGAGACTTCTTCTTTCGTCTTCTCTTTGCCGTTTTCGAGGCCTCTGGTGCTGCAGCCTGAGACTGTTGCCGCGATACTGGTGCTGGCTTTTGTGGAGCTGACTTAGCAACACTCAATCTCTCGGCAGCTTCTCTCCTTTTGTCTGCTGCCAAAGGTGGGCGAACCCGTTCTTCCGGCGGCAACCGTCCCTCCAATGCCTCGAAACGGGCATTTATGTAGTTAACGATGGAAGTCGTCCACTCTCCACTCTCTTTTGGAGGATTTAGGCCCCGAGCAGTAGCCGCATAACTCGCTACGTCTGGTGCCTCCAAGTCATAGGACACCTCCATCGTCTCAGCTGTGACGTTAGTATCCACCTCTGGCATCTTCTGCGGCGGTGGCACCGGCTGAGCCTTAGACCTTCCACCCAAAACTACTTCTGGCAATTCATTTACGACCTCACTTGAGGATGCCACCACAATGTCCGTTGGTCGATCGGATCGCAGCTCGTACATTATTCGAAGCTGGCTTCGAAGGTCGGCCATCTCCTTCTCAAGCTGCAACATCTTCTTACGGAGAATCTCATTGTCGCGATTGAGTTTCTCCGTTTCCGCGCTTATGCTGTTGCAACTGAGCTTATTGACTGCTTCTATCATAGAGGCAGTCGCATCCTGCAGCTGTTGTGCATGTCCATCACTTAGGGTGCGCGAGGTTTTGGCCACCGTATTCACAATATTTATTGCTTTTTTGGCCTGCTTACGCAACCTGGAAGCCGACTTGTGGTCGGTCTTGTTGTAAGCAACATCCGGCGCGCTGGACTCGGAGGATGACATCCGATGGTCAATCTCATCCTCTCGCCTGGGAGGGTCAGAGATAGCCCGAGCCGGTGTATCCAAATCAGACTCGCTCGCAGTCTCGTCGCCTCGAGGCGCTCGTTGCTGCTCTGGCGTTCCCCTATCCCGACGTCTTCTCTCACTCCGTTGGGGCTGTGGTGCTGCTTCTGGCTTCTTAATGAAGTCACTTCTGTTGAAGCTCAGCACTACTCCGCCTCTCTTAGAGGTTGACACCTTAACTGGACGGGTGGCGTCTCCCTCTGAATCCGTCTCTTCGGTTTGCTGCCGCTTACCTCCCGTGACCACTTTTGCAGTCAAGGTCGAGCAGGCAGAGCCAGGTCGCGAGTCATAAACGGGACTCTGGACACCAAAAGGTGTACTAGGGTCCATTACGTCCCACTCCAAATCCGCCCTCTGAAAGAGCTCGATTTCTTTATTCGTCACCGCGTCACGGCACGTTATCTTTCGATTACTCATTTCCTCTGTCTCCTTCTGACTTCGTTGTCTGTCCTCTGTTATAGGACTTCTTTCCCTTTCTCTGTCTTTCCCTTGATCTAAGGCCTTTAACCTCTCAGATCTTCTCACTTCTCTTGCTTTGGAGTCCTCTACTACTTCCTTCTCCATCGTCATTCTATCGTCCTCTCCTGCTGACTCCGTCCTAACAGACTCTACTCCTATCTCCTTCTCCACTGTTCCCTCAATTTCCCCCCCAACAGTCGTGCGATTTGTTGCCCCCCCCAGAATACGATGGGGGCTGCCCGCCGGAGCGGGGTGGGATTCCCCAACCACGTTGTGGTCGGGACCCACCTGGGTAATACTTTTACAGTTCGCCTTCATGTCATATTTTTTGTGGGCTGATCCACAGCTTCGTTACCTAAACTATTTGTTGTGTAGTGTAGATGTATATGTGGTGTATGTGTGTGTATGATTGGTTCGGCCAAGCCGATGGTAAAAGCCCATCGACGAGGACGAACCATGTGTGTGTGTGTGTGTATAGTGTACCTACTATGCCGGACCATTGGCCAGCGCCGATCAATGGAAGAGAGGAACTTCTCTTCGATTGATCGACGCTGTTTCCACCCACGCCACGAGGAGGCTGTCCGACTGGTGGGCAACCTAACCTAACCTAACCTAACCTAACCTTTTTTTTTTTTTTTTTTTTTTTTTTTCGTGAGGAAAATGCATTGAACTGCATCTCCACCGTCCTTGGGGCGGAGCGGTGGAGTATGTGGGGCTCTCCGGCCGTGAAGCGGCCGGCCTACCCACTAAAAACCTCACGGCGGCCATCCTCAGGCATCTTGGGGGGGCCCCGGGCTCGCGTAAGCGCACCGGAACCCTCCCGCCTACGCCCCCCCAATCACTTGGGAGGGCCCTCTCCCGGGGGAGCCTATCAGAGGCTCAACCCCTCAGGGAACGCCGCTTCGACCCACGCCGTATTCTTCGGCGTGGAGCGAGACGGGGTCCCCTCGACGACACCACCCGCCGCACCGGCGGTGTCATCCCGGCCGCTACCACGGGCACATCGACCCCAACGATGTACCCGCACGCGAGCCCGTCGCGGCAGCTAGCCAAGCTATGTGGCCCGCCGCCGCCTTCTTCGAGTGGGATCGGCTCTCTCCCGATCCCGCTCTGCGCCCTCCTTCTGGAGCATTACTGCTTCACAGAAGGAGAGCGCCGCCTCCCAGCCCTCCTCACTCTCCAGCATGGCCGCTACCAATGCTGGCGGGGACAGATCCCGCCCGATGACGTCGACCAGGACTCGACGCTCAGACTCCCATGCAGGGCAGTCTTCCAGCGTGTGCTGGGCGGAGTCCAGGTCGGATGCGCAATGGTGGCATTGTGTCGTGACTTCCCTCCCGATTCGATTCAGATACTCCCCGAAACAACCATGTCCGGTGAGTATCTGAGTCAACCTGTAGGTGACTTCACCTTTCCTGCCGATCCAGGCCTCGAAGTTGGGCAGGACGGCACCGACAGCGCGTTGGCGCGCACAACCCATGAGTTCCAGCTGCACGCGCCAGTCCCTTAAGGCCTGTCGGTGCGCGTCCTGCCGGAGCATTCCTTGCGCGGGTTCTAGCTCGTACCCCCCGTCTCCCCCATCCTGGTCGATGCCCCGCCGCGCGTCATAGACGCTGGCGTCCATCTTGGCCAGGATTTGGAAAGGGGGGGAACGGGCCAGAACCGTCGCCGCCTCGAACGAAATCGTTCGGTAGCCTCGTACGATCCGTATGGCCATCAACCGCTGCAGGCTCCTCAATAGAGCTCCGCAGCGGGAGGACCTCGTGAGGTCACTGGACCACACGGGGGCCCCGTACAAGGCCACGGATCGTACGACGCCACCGTAGAGGCGGCGAGCTCCTTCCCGCGGTCCCCCGAGGTTGGGCAGCAGGCGATGTAGTGCACCTGCAATCTTGCGCGCTCGGGGGACCAGGCGCACGAAATGCTCCTCGAAGCCCCATCGGCTGTCCAGGGTGAGGCCTAGGTACTTGATGTACCGCCCCACCTGGACTTCGGAGTCACCTACATGGATTCGCGAGCTGGGGGGTTCCTGGCCTCGTGGGAGGCGGTGGAACCATAGCGCCTCACACTTGTGAGGCGCTATTTGAAGACCCAGCTCGCGAATCGCCCGCACGACACATGCCACCCCCAGCTCGGCAAGCCTGAGCGTTCGCATGAAGTTAGCGCCGGTGGCGACAACGAGAGTGTCGTCCGCATAGCAGACGACACTCACGTCACCGGGAAGACTGGTGCGAAGGACCGCATCATATGCAAGGTTCCATAGCAGGGGGCCCAAAACGGACCCCTGCGGAACCCCGCACGAGATCTCCCGTTCCGTCTCCGTCTCGTTCCGACCGGTTATCTTGACCCGCCTATTGCGTAGGTAGGCCCCGATGATCGCCCGTAGGTAGGGAGGCACGCCGTGATAGACTAGTGCCTGCCTAATTGCCTGCCACGGGAGGGTTCCGAATGCGTTGACGATGTCCAGGGACACCGCCAGCGCAACCCTCCCTGAACGGACTGCTGATTCCGAAAGGGAGCGAACGAGTCGGACAGCATCCACCGTCGACCGCCCCGGCCGGAATCCGAACTGGCAGTCCGATAGATCCGGGCCCTCCCGTGACAGGTGCCCGCTGATACGGTCGGAGATAACTCTCTCGAAGAGCTTCCCCGTCTCGTTCAGCAAGCATATCGGTCGAAACGACGACGGAGACTCGGCGGTCCTTCCCTCCTTCCTCAGGAGCACCAGTTTTGCTGACTTCCACTCGATGGGGAACACGGATAGCCGAAGGCAGTCGTTAAAGAGCTGCCTCAGCCGGTTCCCCAGGACCTTCAGAGCCAGCACGAGAACCCTGCCCGGAACACCGTCCGGGCCGGGAGCGGTGGAGCGGGACGCCAGCCGCCTGACGGCTAGTTCGAGCTCGGCCCCCGTCACCTCCAAATCGTCGGCCCAATCTCGATCCGGCGACAAGGGAGGGTGACTGAAAGGGCTGTCCTGGACGCTTGGGAAGAGCGCTTCCACGACTCTCCCCACGAAGTCGGGGTCCAGGGTTTCCGTCAACGGGGGGACCCACGGTCTGAGCTTGCCCAGTACCATCTTGTACGGGCGCCCCCATGGGTCCCTATCCAGTCCCTCCACGAGCTCGTTCCAGGACCGCTCCTTGGCCTCAGCGATTGCTATGCTGAGAGCATGGACCGCGGTCCCGTATTCCCGCCTGGCTCCTAGGGTCTCCTCTAGTGAGGCTTGCCTTCTTCTTCGGGCTCTTTGGTACTGGCGACGCGCAGCCAAGACCGATCGTCGAACCGACTTAAACGGTGGCACACGTCATGCGCCACCGTTTAAGTCCCGACTGGCTGTCGAAGACGACCTCCCTGTCACAGAGGTAGGCTTCTACGGTCCTCTGTAAGTAGTCCGGTACGCCATGGTACCGGAGAGCCTCCCGAATGCAAGTCCAAGGGAGAGTGTTAAAAGCGTTGGCAATGTCGACGCCACGGGCTGGCTGACTGCCATGGCCTCAACTCCAGGGGACTGATGAGGCGAGGAGTGACTGTTTCGCACCCTTGCCATATCTCCTTGCGGAGCTCCGCAATCTCTTTTTTCATGTTGGCATTTTCTGCCTGTAGGAGAACAGTCTCCTCCGACGTTGTCCTTTGGCTCAACTCCTCTACCACGTTGGCGACACTGAGTGCAGCGTCCTTGAGGAATCGTATGAACCTACCATTTAAATTCTTGCTGTTGTCAGCCACATAATTAATGGAGCTCAAATCTCCAGTAATGCGCTCAGTGAGCGCCTGCGTAGTCTGTTTTTCCATCGGGACCACGGCTTCTCCTTCTAAGTTGCCTTTCTTACATTCGGACCTAGTTGGGAATTTTAGGCGCAACTCTCGAGCGACAGATGCCGCTGCGGTTATGTCCTTTTCCGCCTCTAGTCGCATATGCTCTTTTTCTAGCTCAATGAGCTTCTGTTTTGCCTGGGCCTGCCCCACATACTCCCCTGTAGTAGGGGGACGGCCGCGTCCTCGTCCTTTGTTACTGGGTGTGGCAGGTGATTTGCCTCCCCACTCCTCGCCACTAGAGCCTTCGCTATGCGGCCTCTTTTGTGCCTTGGCGCTGTCACGGCTAACGGCAGATCTATAGCCTGAAACCGAGACATTTTCGGCGCTGGAGGAGTCCGACAAATACAGTTGCCTCTCCACACTTGACTCCGTACTACGTAGTCTCTTCTCCGTCTCATCCGTGCTAAGGCGGTTAAGCCTTACGACTGCAACGGGGCTTCTAGACTTTGCCCGCACTTCCGTCTTCTCCGACTCGGATCCACTGGACCCATCCACCATCTTCTCCGACTTCCTTCCCTTCTCACGCCTACTGCGCCTCTCCTTCTTCCCACTCTTTTTCTCCTTAACATCGTCAATTTTTATTTTATTTTTTAAGTACTCCATATTAGTCCCACGAGTATGGAACGAACTTAGGGTCCACCCGGGCAGTGCGTCCTTACCGCGGGTAAGCCTATATTTTGATGACCCAAGAGGGGGGCGGCAGGTACCCTCCTGGGAGGCAGTAATGACCGACACGACGAGCGAGGCGGACCATTCAGCGCACAAGCGGCGCTGACTGGACCGTCTCGCCCGATACCCTGGCCGATCTTCAAGGCCTCGCGCTGCCATTCCGCTTGCCACTCAGGGGTTTTTTTATTGAAAAGTGGTTGACTCCACTTTGTTTTTTATTGAGGTTGGCTCCTCGCGGCCCGGCCAATTAAGGCAAGGCCCCCGGTCCTGAGCAAGCTCACGGGATAACGGGCCCACAACCCCTCACTTTCGCGAAGGGTAAATAACCACCACTCGCGCGTCCACTCTACCCTCTGAGGGGTGGGTGGAGCGACCTCCAGGGACCACTTCGCTTCACTACAGGCTGGATTGCCTGCAGCTACTGAGCCCCCCCGCCACGACAAGGCGTGGTCCCGTTGGGGGGGAACCTAACCTAACCTAACCTAACCTTTTTTTTTTTTTTTTTTAAGGTGGAGAAATGCGCCTTATGCATCATCCCGCCACTCCCCGGGGGGGGGAGTAGCGAGGGTATGTGGGGCTCCCTGCTGGCCTGAAGGTGGTGGGCGGCCAGAGGTTTACCCACTAAAACTCCACCGGTTCCTCTCTCGCCGTGATGTCGGGCCTGCGGGAACGGGTGCGATTCGACCGCGGCACCCGATGGCGATGGTCCGTTTGCAGGCGGACCCCTCTCCAAAACGGTTCGACCTGATCCTCTTGAGCGGCGCACGGGAACCACGTGCGCCCCGCTCGGGCCCTTACACGGTGACAGACCCCCCCGAGTCTGTCACCTATGGGCCCAGTTACAGAGGCATCAGGTCGTCACGACGGCCTGTGCGTCCCCCCCCAGGGTTGGAGCGGGAGAATCTCTCCCGCTCCCTCTCTGCAGCCTCTTTCGCCGACATGACGCGTTCGGCGAAGCAGAGGACAGCCGCCCACGCAGCATCGTCCTCCACCATCGCTGCCACAACGACTGGGAGTGACAAGTCACTTCCCACCACCGCTCTCAGGTCGTCCCGCTCGTCACTCCAGGCCACGCAGACCTCGAGCGTGTGGTCGGCAGTGTCCACGACGCTGGAGCAGTGGTGGCAGCGAGTGTCCTGCTCCTTCCGGGCTATTTGATGCAGATACTTTCCGAAGCATCCGTGCCCGGAAAGTATCTGCGTCAACCGGTAGGATAGGGCCCCATGGCGCCTGTCCATCCACTCTTCCATCACGGGACGTAGGGCCTCAACGGTCCTGTGACCGGCCTGAGGTCGCGTCATGCGTGCCTCCCATTCTGCCGACTGGAAGGGCTGTCCTGGACGCTTGGGAAGAGTGTTTCTACGACTTTCCCCACGAAGTCGGGGTCCAGGGTTTCCGTCAACGGGGGAACCCACGGTCTGAGCTTGCCCAGTACCATCTTGTACGGGCGCCCCCATGGGTCCCTATCCAGTCCCTCCACGAGCTCGATCCAGGACCGCTCCTTGGCCTCAGCGATTGCTATGCTGAGGGCATGGACCGCTGTTCCGTATTCCCGCCTGGCTCCTAGGGTCTCCTCTAGTGAGGCTTGCCTTCTTCTTCGGGCTCTTTGGTACTGGCGACGCGCAGCCAAGACCGATCGTCGAAGCCGCGCGATCTCCTCACTCCACCAGTACACAGAGCCCCGCTGGGGCGGCCTGGCTCGGGGCATCGAGACGTCACAGATCGACGTCATCGTGTCTCGAAACCAGGCGGCTTGCGCCTCCGGATCGGACGGGATCTGTTCTTCCGTCCAGTCCGCAACGTTGGCGGCGGCTACGGCCATGTCTCGGTCGAGCCGCTTGAGAGACCAACGCCGCGGAGGGCTACGGTCCTGGCGTGGGCGGGTAGGGCGGCGGAGAGACACATCGAACACGATGTATTTGTGGTCAGAAAGCGTGACCGCCTCCTCCGCCACCCTCCATCCTGATACCGTGTGCGAGGCCGAGGGAGTCGCCCATGACAGGTCCACGATCGACCTCCCCTGCCATCGCTCACAGGTAAAGACTGAACCTCTGTTTAGTAATCGGAGGTCCAGCCCTGCCGCCCATTCCAGAAGCGTTTCCCCCTTAACGTTGTCTACGACGTCCCCCCACTCACCCGAGCGTGCGTTGAAGTCCCCCAGGACGAATACCTGACGGGGGGCGCAGGCGCGTATGCAACTCTCCAGTCCGTCCAGGTATGCCTCGAACTCGGCGATGTCACAGTTAGGAGAGATGTAACAGCTCACCATGGCCGTGGACCCCCACTCCACGGCCATGTAACCCAGCCCTTTTGCGATGAGGGAGCAATGGAGGTTGTCCCCTCCCGCCCAATAAATGCAGGCCAAGCCCAAATCGTCCCCGAACCACCTAGGGTTGTCTGGGACAGAGTAGGGCTCGGCGATTACCGCCAGGGCAACCGACCACTCCGCGAGCGTTTGTAGCAGGAGGTCCTGCGCCGCGCGGGTGTGGTTCAGGTTGACCTGCAATACTCGTGTGTGGAGCATTAGGAGGCCTCCATGACTTCCTCACTTCCCCGGGCTGGGGAAGGTGGCCGGACAGGCCCCTTCTTCTTCTTGATCTTCGGCGGGGAGCACTTTTTGGTCCCCAGCCGATGGTCGGCGGCCCGCCCTAGGTCCGCGCAGACCGGGCAATGGGGGTCGGACGCTGTGCAATGACGGGCAATATGCCCCGTCTCACCGCACCTGTAACAGCGTCCACTCCTGTCCACATTATTGGGGCACATTACTCTGACGTGCCCCACCTCGAGACACTGGTAGCACTGCAACGGCCGTACTGCCAGTGCCTCCACTCTCGCCGCGGTCCAACCTATCTGTACCCGTCCTTGGGCCGCCAGCTTCTTGACGGCCCCGACCGGGCAGCGGACCCAAACGGTCCCCATCCGAGATGGGGCAGTGCGGATCTCCCCAATCTTGATATCGGTCTGGGAGCATCCGCCTGCCTCGGCGATCGCCGCCGTGACATCCCCGGGGGTGATGGACTCGTCTAGATCCATCACTCGCATGTCGCCCATTTTACACGGGCGCGAGATGAGCGCGCCCGTGTCGGCGAGGGCTTCCCTCATCTTCTCCGCCAAGGCGTCGGCTTTGGTGGAGCTCTCGGGACCTGGAATCTCCAATAGGAGAGCCCCGGTTACCGCCTTCCTCTGCTTTACGCCCCCCACGATGCCAAGGTCCGCTAGCTTAATGCGGGCCCTGGCGGTCGTCATTACTGCAGCGATCGTGGTCTCTGCGCCCTCAGGCACCGTGACCAAAACCGCCGCACATGTAGGGGGCTTGGGCTGCCCCTTGGCAGCGACCTGCTGCTTGGCACGGGCGGCCGCCTTCCGGCCGACCACCGTCGCCCAGGTGCCGCCCTGTGACCCCACCCGCACCGTCGACGGCCCTGGAACTGGTGGAGGCTGTGACGGTGCCGTTCGCCCCCTCTTCGTCCGCTTCCTTTCCTTCTTGCTCTGGGACTCCGTCAGCGTCGCCTGGGGAATTTCCCCCTCTCGGCGCTGACTCTGTCCCAGTGGAGGTCTTCTTCCCATCTCGGGGAAGAGACGGCCCATAAGCTCGGACTGAAAACGAGCGTACTCCCGGTCCATAATGGCCGAGAGCTGGCTCCAGTCCGAGCTTGGTTCATGTTGAGGGGCTGACGCCGTCGGCCGAGGTGTCGGTGCGGGCGCCCCCCTTTGTGAACCGTCTCTTCCCTTCTTAGATCTTGCAGTCGGTGCCGTCGGGGGAGGTAATAATTCCCGGGAAGGCCCCGGCGCCTGATCCTTTCTGGGCGCATGAAGGGTTCTCGCCGCGGCCGGGGGATGTGACGAACCCCCTCCCCTCCGTAGCTCCTTTACCTCGCTGGCCAGCTCCTCGATACGAGCGTACAGCTGGTCGATGAGGGAGCGAGTCCTCTCGTTGTCCCGGTTCCGCATCTCCGCCCTCACACACAGCTCCGACGCGCAGGCCTTTAGGGTGACGAGGGTGGACCGAACGGACTTCACTACATCTTTCTTAGCGCTCTTTGGATTATCGACCGCATTCTCTACGGCCGACAGACAGGAGAAGAGCTCCGCGCCGATGTCCGCGGATGCTTGCTCACTCCTGTCCTCTCCGGATTCGGCGGCCGGTTGCACCTCCCGATCCGTGCTGGCATCGTCCGCTGTCCTTCTCCTCACGACCATGGGCCTCCCGTCATCGTCGGCAGGACGCTGCGGTTTGCGCTTTCGCGCCCGCAGAGTTCCGCTGATGGAGGATGACATAGAGACGTCGTCGCCGCCGTCGTCTCTGTCTCCATCGTCCTCCCTCCCAGCCCCTGGCTTCGGGCTAGGAGTGCCTGGTCTTACAAATTGCAAGACCAGGCTCCCCTCCGAGGTCGTCCTTGAATGGGACCGGGAGCGAACAAAACTGGGCGTGCTCGCCTCCGATCTCTTTGTGTCCAGTCCAGTTGTGGGATCATCGACCTCACAATGTGATTGTGGGGTCGGAACGTCCACCGTGTCATCTCCGTTACGCGACCGAGGTCGCGAGGCAGTGTTGGCCCCCCCCGTATACGTGGGGCCAGCTGCCCTCGAAAGGGCAGCACGGGATTCCCCAGCCATGTGGCTAGGACCCGCCCGGGGATCGTTTTCGCACTTGCCTTTTTTCATTTTGTTTTTTGTCCAGTTAACGTCTGGGACCCGACGTTGGTGCCCTAGGGGCCGACCTACGCGCCGACCATACATCCCCTCGCCAGGCACCGGAGCTTGGGATTTACGGATTTTTTATAGTGGTTTACTCCACGCGGTCCCTTGGGACCCCCGTTCCTCTCCGTTGAGGGTTACGGGTTAGGCCGATCGGGGGGGTTTATAACCCCTGATCCGTCGCCCCTTACACGGGACAGGCCGAACGGAAGGGTTTGTAACCGCAATCCGTCGCCCTGCCCCAAGAGTCCACCTCGGGTCGGGCCGAACGGGGGGGTTCATAACCCCTGGTCCGTCGCCCCTTCCCAAAGCTATCACCACGGGCCAAGCCGATCGGGGGGGTTGACAACCCCTAGTCCGTCGCCCTGGCCCACAACCACCCAGGGTCGGGCCGAACGGGGGGGTTCATAACCCCTGGTCCGTCGCCCCTCCCTCACAACATTTTGGATCAAGCCGAACGGGGAGGTTCATAACCCCTGGTCCATCGCCCCTCTCCAAAACCGTGGCAAACTGCCACCACCTAACCTAACCTAACACTAACCTAACCTAACCTAACCGTTTTTTTTTTTTTTTTTTCGTGAGGAAAATGCATTGAACTGCATCCCCACCGTCCTTGGGGTGGAGCGGTGGGGTATGTGGGGCTCTCCGGCCGTGAAGCGGCCGGCCTACCCACTAAAAACCTCACGGCGGCCATCCTCAGGCATCTTGGGGGGGCCCCGGGCTCGCGTAAGCGCACCGGAGCCCTCCCGCCTACGCCCCCCTAATCACTTGGGAGGGCCCTCTCCCGGGGGAGCCTAGCAGAGGCTCAACCCCTCAGGGGAACGCCGCTCCGCTCCACGCCGTATTCTTCGGCGTGGAGCGAGACGGGGTCCCCTCGACGACACCACCCGCCGCACCGGTGGTGTCATCCCGGGCCGCTACCACGGGCACATCGACCCCAACGATGTACCCGCACGCGAGCCCGTCGCGGCAGCTAGCCAAGCTATGTGGCCCGCCGCCGCCTCCTTCGAGTGGGATCGGCTCTCTCCCGATCCCGCTCTGCGCCCTCCTTCTGGAGCATTACAGCTTCACAGAAGGAGAGCGCCGCCTCCCAACCCTCCTCACTCTCCAGCATGGCCGCGACCAATGCTGGCGGGGACAGATCTCGCCCGATGACATCGACCAAGACTCGACGCTCAGACTCCCATGCAGGGCAGTCTTCCAGCGTGTGCTGGGCGGAGTCCAGGTCGGATGCGCAGTGGTGGCATTGTGTCGTGACTTCCCTCCCGATTCGATTCAGATACTCACCGAAGCATCCATGTCCGGTGAGTATCTGAGTCAACCTGTAGGTGACCTCACCTTTCCTGCCGATCCAAGCCTCGAAGTTGGGCAGGACGGCACCGACAGCGCGTTGGCGCGCACAACCCATGAGTTCCAGCTGCACGCGCCAGTCTTTTAAGGCCTGTCGGTGCGCGTCCTGCCGGAGCATTCCTTGCGCGGGTTCTAGCTCGTACCCCCCGTCTCCCCCATCCCGGTCGATGCCCCGCCGCGCGTCATAGACGGCGGCGTCCATCTTGGCCAGGATTTGGAAAGGGGGGGAACGGGCCAGAACCGTCGCCGCCTCGAACGAAATCGTTCGGTAGCCTCGCACGATCCGTATGGCCATCAACCGCTGCAGGCTCCTCAATAGAGCTCCGCAGCGGGAGGACCTCGTGAGGTCACTGGACCACACGGGGGCCCCGTAGAGGGCCACGGACCGTATGACGCCACCGTAGAGGCGGCGAACTCCTTCCCGCGGTCCCCCGAGGTTGGGCAGCAGGCGCACGAAATGCTCCTCGAAGCTCCATCGGCTGTCCAGGGTGAGGCCTAGGTACTTGATGTACCGCCCCACCTGGACTTCGGAATCACCTACACGGATTCGCGAGCTGGGGGGTTCCTGGCCTCGTGGGAGGCGGTGGAACCATAGCTAGTTCGAGCTCGGCTCCCGTCACCTCTTGTGGGTTGCTGCCCAGTACCATCTTGGTCTTGTGAGCTTGCCCAGTACCATCTTGTACGGGCGCCCCCATGGGTCCCTATCCAGTCCCTCCACGAGCTCGTTCCAGGACCGCTCCTTGGCCTCAGCGATTGCTATGCTGAGAGCATGGACCGCGGTCCCGTATTCCCGCCTGGCTCCTAGGGTCTCCTCTAGTGAGGCTTGCCTTCTTCTTCGGGCTCTTTGGTACTGGCGACGCGCAGCCAAGACCGATCGTCGAAGCCGCGCGATTTCCTCACTCCACCAGTACACAGAGCCCCGCTGGGTCGGCCTGGCTCGGGGCATCGAGACGTCACAGATCGACGTCATCGTGTCCCGAAACCAGGCGGCTTGCACCTCCGGATCGGACGGAATCTGTTCCTCCGTCCAGTCCGCGACGTTGGCGGCGGCTACGGCCATATCTCGGTCGAGCCGCTTGAGAGACCAACGTCGCGGAGGGCTGCGGTCCTGGCGTGGGCGGGTAGGGCGGCGGAGAGACACATCGAACACTATGTATTTGTGGTCAGAAAGCGTGACCGCCTCATCCGCCACCCTCCATCCTGATACCGTGTGCGAGGCCGAGGGAGTCGCCCATGACAGGTCCACGATCGACCTCCCCTGCCATCGCTCACAGGTAAAGACTGAACCTCTGTTAAGTAACCGGAGGTCCAGCCCTGCCGCCCACTCCAGAAGCGTCTCCCCCTTCACGTTGTCTACGACGTCCCCCCACTCACCCGAGCGCGCGTTGAAGTCCCCCAGGACGAATACCTGACGGGGGGCGCAGGCGCGAATGCAGCTCTCCAGTCCATCCAGGTATGCCTCGAATTCGGCGATGTCGCAGTTCGGAGAGATGTAGCAGCTCACCATGGCCGTGGACCCCCACTCCACGGCCACGTAACCCAGCCCTTTTGCGATGAGGGAGCAATGGAGGTTGTCCCCTCCCGCCCAATAAATGCAGGCCAAGCCCAAATCGTCCCCGAACCACCTGGGGTTGTCTGGAACAGAGTAGGGCTCGGCGATTACCGCCAGGGCAACCGACCACTCCGCGAGCGTTTGTAGCAGGAGGTCCTGCGCCGCGCGGGTGTGGTTCAGGTTGACCTGCAAAACCCGTGTGTGGAGCATTAGGAGGCCTCCATGACTTCCTCACTTCCCCGGGCTGGGGAAGGTGGCTGGACAGGCCCCTTCTTCTTCTTGTTCTTCGGCGGGGAGCACTTTTTGGTCCCCAGCCGATGGTCGGCGGCCCGCCCTAGGTCCGCGCAGACCGGGCAATGGGGGTCGGACGCTGTGCAATGACGGGCAACATGCCCCGACTCACCGCACCTGTAACAGCGTCCACTCCTGTCTACGTTATTGGGGCACATTACTCTGACGTGCCCCACCTCGAGACACCGGTAGCACTGCAACGGCCGTACTGCCAGTGCCTCCACCCTTGCCGCAGTCCAACCTATCTGTACCCGTCCTTGGGCCGACAGCTTCTTGACGGCTGCGACCGGGCAGCGGACCCAAACGGTCCCCATCCGCGATGCGGCGGTGCGGATCTCCCCGATCTTGATATCAGTCTGGGAGCATCCGCCCGCCTCGGCGATCGCCGCCGTGACATCCCCGGAGGTGATGGACTCGTCCCGCCCATGCCCCCCTGTTCACTTGGGGAAGCCCATTCCCGGGGGAGCCCAGCATAGGCTCAACCCCTACCCCCCCAAGTGATCGGGGGAGCCCATTCCCGGGGGAGCCCGGCATAGACTCAACCCCTACGGGAGACCCCGCTCCGATTCACGCCTTAGCTATAACGGACTAGCCCGGCGCGGATCGAGACGGGGCCCCCCCGAACAACACCACCCGCCGCACCGGCAGCGTCATCCCGGGCTGCCACCACGGGCACAAAGAACCCCACAATGTACTTGAACGCCAGCCCGTCGCGGCGGCCAGCCAAGCCACCCTTGGCCAGCCGCCGCCGCCTTCGAGTGGGATCAGGTTTCTCCCGATCCCGCTCGGCGCCCCCCCTCTGGATCACAGAAGGAGAGCGCTTCCTTCCAGTCCACCACGATTCCGGTCAGGCCGTACGAACGGGGAGGGGTCTATCCACATAACCCCTCCCGGTCCAGGGTCCCCGTCCCTCTCCGAAACCGTGGCAGTCCGCCACCACTTGCGCCCTCCCTCTGGAGTACAGAAGGAGTGCGCCGCCCTACCGCCTACCACAATTTCGTTCAGGCCGTACAAACGGGGAGGGGTCTGGATGCATAACCCCCCCCGGTCCATCGCCCCTCTTCGAAACCGTGGTAGGCCACCACTTGCGCGTCCACTCTGCCCTCTGCTAGTCAGAGGGACAGGTGGAGCGCCCTCCAGGGACCACTTCGCTTCACTACAGGCTGGATTGCCTGCAGCTACTGAGCCCCCCCGCCACGACAAGGCGTGGTCCCGTTGGGGGGGGACCTAACCTAACCTAACCTAACCTAACCTTTTTTTTTTTTTTTTAACGTAAGGAAAAAAAAAAAACCTAACCTAACCTTACCTAACCCTAACCTTCTAACAATGAATGAGCTTGAATTAGCAAGCAATTCAAGCTCATTGCTAGAATAATTGTGTTGACTTGAGGTAAAATAAGACGTCTTACAAACTACACTGCATCTACTCGTTTTTTCCTTGCTTTCGTTCTGGCAACTGGTCTTGGGGCCATAAGTTTGTCTCGATGTTGCGAGAGTCGATGAGAAACAGAACAAGCCATGAAACGAACTGTTGCAAAACGAAAGCGTCAACAAGTATCAGAAATGTTTACCTACTTTATCTAATGTCCCGATTATCGCCGGAGTTAAGCTCGTATAAGAGATTTCTTATTGATAGTATGGTAGTGTCATCTTTGTACGACTGGAGAAGTTTATTGTTGGAGGTTATAACAGTCATAGTTCAACCTGGGGGAAATGGTGGCCGTGTGAAAAAGTGAGCTGAATCAAATGACCAAAAATTAACGACCACCATTTATGAATAACGGTAGCTACAAAAGAGGTTACAACCTGGATTTAATCTTAGGCTCTAAAATCATTGCCCACTAGGTGTTCATAATCCCGTACCCAAAACCTAACACATACCAGCCGACCTATTAATGCATCAGTACAGCTATTACGAATGCTTTCATAAGGAAACTTGACAACGAAACAGGCACAAAAACACCTATCAATTCGTAGCCATCTACAAAATATGTGCCTACATAAGTCCAAAACCTTTACCAATTACTGAATCGGCACAGCAGGGCAGAATTGACTACCTCGATTTTCCGAAGACAGCTACAATAATAATTGATGATACAAAGCAAAAAAAACACTTCGGGACAACTATCAAACGCAGGCTCCTGTATATGATCCATTAATGCCTGCATCATCATCATCCGAGCGATGTTCCCGTTTGCATCCCTCTCGGGAGCCCGGGGTCCGTTTTCCTACTTTTACGCCTCCACTTCGCACGATCCTCGGCATCCTGGTTATTAAGGCCATTTGTACGCATATCACCTTTTACGACGTCGAGTCAGCACTTATTGGGTGTACCCAGTCTGCCACGACCTGGCGGAGGCGCCATGGCAAGACATTTGTTCCTCACGTAACTAGCCGGTTTTCGCAAGACGTGACCGTACCAGCGTAGGCGACATTCTTGCGAGAGTTCCTGACGCGATCCTTTCGCGTCACTCCACACATCCAGCGCAACATCTTCATCTCCGAGCCACGCAGCTGCTGCTTATGTCGCTCAAGCACTGGCCACGCCTCACTACTATACAAAAGGACAGGCCTAATGATGGTTTTATAGACCTGTCCCTTTAGTTTAACGGGCATTTTAGGGTTGCAAATTACACCAGTCACCTCACGCCACTTGGCCCAAGTCCCCACAACCCTATTTTTTGTATGAAAAGTTAGTGGAACCTGATACAACATTACCTAATGGCTCTGAATTGTTTTTCATTGTCATTATATTCTTTGTTTGTTGCTAGTAGTCCTTTCGACTCAATCTTCTCTGATTGTTGCTAGTAGTACTTTTGACTCAATCTTCTTTGTTTGTTGCTAGTAGTCCATTTGACTTAATCTTCTTTGTTTGTTGCTAGTAGTACTTTTGACTTAATCTTCTTTGTTTGTTGCTAGTAGTACTTTTGACTCAATCTGCCTTTTGCTAGTAGTCCATTTGACTCAATCTTCTTTAATTGGTGCTAGTTGTACTTTTGACTAAATCTTCTTTAAGTCGTGCTAGTAGTTCTTGTGATTGACTCAATCTTCTTTAATTGGTGCTAGTAGTCCTATTGACTCAATCTTCTTTAAGTCGTGCTAGTAGTTTTTGCGATAACTCAATCTGCCTATTTTGTTGCTATTTTGACTCAATATTCTTTATTTGTTGCTAGTAGTCCTTTTGACTCAATCTGCCTTGTTTGTTGCTAGTAGTCCTAGTGACTCAATTATCTTTAATTGGTGCTAGTAGTCCTATTGACTCAATCTTCTTTAAGTCGTGCTAGAGTGCGTACCACTTGAAGAGTTTTTACATTAACTTAACTTGGATGTAATTTAATTTAATTTTAACTTGGTCACATTCTAAACTAAAATGTCCGGTCTCGGTAATATTGTGTGACGTCATGCGATATGTTAACATGACCATGACGCGTCCGTTCCCGTTAGGAAAAAGAGTATTTCTAATAATATCGCTCATCTGGGCTTGTGTTTTGGGACGAGTGATGAATAGAAGACGTACCTATTTAAAGGAAAAAAAATATAGGTACAAGGAAAGGATAACAATAAAAAAATAAATAAAAAAGTAACAAAAAGCCGACAACTTATTAATTGTATAAATTTTTATTTTAAATTACGCGCGCTCATCGACCGCGCGATCGACCGCAAGGCGTTCCACTACACCCTTATCGACACAGCGCCCACAACGAAAATCGTTCAAGTGGACCGCGATTTTGTGGTCGCCGCTGGCGTTCAACGCGCTTGACAAGTGGAACGCACTCCTAGTAGTTCTTGTGATTGTTGCTAGTAGTCCTTTTGACTCAATCTTCTTAAAGTCGTGCTAGTAGTTCTTGTGATTGTTGCTAGTAGTCCTTTTGACTCAATCTTCTTTGTTTGTTGCTAGTAGTCCTCTTGACTCAATTTTCCTTGATTGTTGCTAGTAGTCCTAGTGAGTCAATCTGCTTTTTTGTTGCTAGTTGTATTGATTGTCGCTAGTAGTCCTATCGACTCAATCTTCTCAAGCTGTAGTGATTGTTGCTAATAGTTCTATAATTGGCATTGACTCAATCTTCCTTGATTGTTGCTTGTTGTATTGATTGTCGCTAGTAGTCCTATCGACTCAATCTTCTCAAGCTGTAGTGATTGTTGCTAATAGTTCTATTGGCTCAATCTGTTTCATTTTGTTGCTAGTAGTCCTTGTGACTCCATAATATGCTTTGTTTGTTGCTAGTAGTCCTATTGACTCAATCTGTTTTACTCAATCTGTTTATCCGGCGACTTCTAGAAACGAATTCTACTTATTTTATTTGGTTAGGGAGAGGGCCTTTAATTTAAAATAAAATTGACCGTATTTGAAAAAGCGTACATAGATGAAATTAATTGTAGTTGACTAAACTGTCGGTGAATTGACTGTAGATAAATTAACCGTTGGTGTTTCGTTAAACTTACTATAAAAAAACTAGCCATTTTGCATTGAATATAATAATAATATTTATCTCAATGCCATTTTGTTTAATACATTTAAAAATTTCAAACTTTAATACAAAAACTAATAATAAAAATACCCATCCAGGGGAAGATGGAAGTAGATCCTACTCGTAGATCGATCTCATCGACACACACACACACAGTGTTGTGTTGACATACAATACATACATTATGTAGGTAGGTAGGTACGAACCACAACGGCCCCTGAAAGCAGTGTACGGTAGCATAGCATAGTATAGTACACTAGTCCGACTTTTAAGGACCGATGAGATGTTCAATGCAATGTACCTACAGGAAGTGTAACGAGAGCGTATCACGATCCAACCGTCAGTCATCAGGTAGCAGTATGTAGGTAGCAGTAGAGCAGGTAGCAGTGGAGCAGCAGGTAGCTAGGAGCGGAGATAGTGCCTCGGCGTGTAGACGCGCGTGAGGTCCCGCTCGCTCATGGTGGGCACACGGGGCTTCAGCTCGGGGATGATGGCGCACCCGAGCACCGAAAGCCCGCTACTGCCCCTGTATACATACACACACACACACATATATATACATACATATGTCGGATTATAGTCAGACATCAGAAGTAAAAGCCGAGTTTGATCCAGTATTAGCTAAATCTACTAAATGAAGGAACCACTAATAACGGGTAACAGGATAAAAAGGTTCCAACATGAACCACTGACGTGAACGGTGAAGTGAACCACATTTCACCTTTTATTATTAACAAATAAATTATTTAGAAATCAATTAATAATTAATTAGAATAACACATAAATAAAGGAGGTGACGTGAAGTGAAGTAGCGACAGTCAGTCACCACGCCCCTCCTTTAGGCGTTAACGCTTGGAACACGTACTAGTAACGCCATCTGTTGGTTGCCTGTCGTAACTGTCTGCCGCAACCTCATATTAGTGCTGCCGCCGTCACATACACAGTACCTATAGTTATACTAGAACTGGAGGTGGAGGCAGTCGTCGGAAAGTAACAGACGCAGGCAACTGATTCCATACCCTTGCTGTACGAATAAGGAAATAACAAAGCAATAATGCTTAGTTCGGAATGAGTTCGGATAGGATCTCTACCGTAAATCGGTGTCGCATATCGGTTGCCCTGCGGTTGTGTGTTGATAGAATGGAGATGGCATGAGTGTGCGTGTTGTTGCACACTCTCCGAGATGTATCCGACATTGCATGTATGTCACCGACCTGTAGCTACCACCTCTAGTGTAATACAGTAGGCAGGTAGATAGAGAGTGTCACCTGATGGGCGCGGGCTCGTCTCCTGGCAGCCAGCAGTGTAGGGAGTACCCCCGCCGCGTCTGAAACAACCGCCTTCTCGATATGAATCCCGGCTACACACACACACACACACAGACACACAGCACACTCACGCGTACCTTCATGGAACTCTTCACCTTGCTGCGCGACGCTCGATACGTCTCCAGCTCGGGGAGGTGGTCCCTGCTCTTGCGTGACGTCTTCGACGCAACTATCGATGAATCTACGGGACATTATACGTAGAGGTAGGTACGTTATATATACGTCACGGTATTACCTACGTCACTACATATACTGTAGTCTAGGGTGGTGTACCTTGGGCTTCCTTCTTCATGGTGAGCGTGAGCGTGGGGTCGTTGTGTGTTGTCGCGAGGGGTAGCGAGGAGGCGGCGCACGCGGCGCACTGCACGCACGTGCACGCGCGTGCCGGCCCGGCGGGCACGGCGCGAGGCTCGTGCGGGAACCGGAGCCGCATCTCGACGTCGTGCGGGAGCGCCGCGCGGCACGTCCCCGCCACTGTCACCGACCATCCGCCTGTCGCTGTCGAGGGCCGGGAATACTGAGAGGTAAGTCAAACGTGAGGGGCATATCACGGAAATTGTGTGTCATTTAACTATAAATCGAAAATAAGACGAGAGGTACTTTACCTATAGTTTCATTTGTCTCCGAAATCCCTCCAGATCGAATCACCATCAAACCTCACCACCGTGGTCGGTTGGTAACTACCTACTTTCATTTTCTCAATTGACGACTAATGATCAAAATACTTACACAATAATTGTACGCTCATGTTTTCTTTTTCTTTATATTATCTCTTTCGGTTCCTGGCTGAGATAATGACTTTTTCAAAAATCTAATGAGGTACCTACCTACATATAGCTTCAGTCAAAATCGGCCACCTATCAGCATTTTTCACTACCTATCTCTTATAGTTTAGTTAGGATATAACCCTGAAGGCATGTATAAAACTTCAGTCTGTATAGTGTATTACTTACTTACTGCACAATTTATATACGAAAATGTAAGAATGCACCTTGTCCCATCACACTAACCTGTCGGTTGTTGTGCGTCCGCGCCGGGTGCGGGCGGCGCGGGGGGCGGGGCTAGGGGCGGAGCGACGGGCGGGGGGCGGCGCTGGCGGCGGCGGTCGCGGCGCGCCTGCGACGACAGCCAGCGCGGCGCGAGCGAGCAGAGCAGGGAGCCGCCCGAGCCGTCGCTGTCGCTCGAGGGACCGTCCGCGGCGCGGCCGTGACGCGACCCCTCCCGGTCCGCTCGGCACGTCACCTCGTCGGCCGACCTGCGCTCCACCGACTCGTCGCGGGTCTCGATCGGAACACTGGCTCGGTCCCGGTCCAGCGGCTGTTGTCGCTCGTCCTGCACTCGGCTGCGCTCCTCACTCCTCATCTCACCTCGCTTCTCGTCGGGAGAGTCTCGCCATCCCCGCCGGGCCGCCATCGCCCGCGCTGCCGCTGCCATCGAGGATGACTCGATCGGTCCTACGCCTACTTCTCTATATCCTTAGAATAAATGAAACAACCTGAGTTTATATAAAATGCATAATTTTATTATAAACTAAGTAACATGCGTCGATTGACAAAAACAACGACTAACAAAATATGATGTGCATGTGATGACGCGCGACGCCTGGACCGCGGCGTGTGACCGGCGTGGATGTGATGCCTCGGTAGACTACACCTAGTGACTACAGGTAGCTGGACGCCGGACGTATGGTGCTAGTGTCACTCGCACATCGCATAGTGCGTTGAGTGATGACTGGCGATGGCGGTGCGGTCGGCTACTCTACGGCGAGGGAAGCGGTGCGGTGGTGGGAGCGGGGCGGGCGGTAGGCGCACAGGATACCTTCCCGAGTGAGTGGCGGCCGCATCGGGCTCGTGCCCGCCGACTTGTTGCAGGGTGACGTCATCGTGGTCTGCTCGCGCAGGTGGCGCGGCGGTGCGCCGGCGCCGGCGGCGGCAGGCGAGGTGGCCGCGCTGCGCGTGCTTGCCTCACACGACGCCGGCGACTCCAGGCTCAGGCTGCTGCGTTCCTCGGGTATGATGTCGAAGACGCGCTTGAACCGCAACGAGTTGGAGCGCGAGCGCGCGGCCTCGGAGGGAGGGGCGAACGCCTCGAGTAGCAGCTCGGCGAGGGCGGCCTCCTCCCCCCGCACCGCCGCCGCCGCCCCCCTCCGCCTGCCGTCCCCGCCGGTCAGCCTCATGTGGTCGCCGCCGGTAGACCGGTGCGACCTCTCGTTGACGGGAACCGGAATTCGAGACTTTTTACTTCTCGATCCTTGTCCATGAGCGTCATCGGAATTGGTAGTCTCGGGGGAACTCTGGGAACCGTTAACGTACTCTAGGATCTCGAGAATCTCTATACATTTGTCGCCCTCGTGGATTTCAGATTTTTGATAAAACCGTCGCGGAGGTCGCGAGGAGGAGGCGAGCGAGGCGGAAGGTCGCGCTACGAGCTTGCCGTGGACCTGGTGTCTCTCAGTTCGGAGGACATCGCCCGCACCACTGTCCCGGGAGCTCCGGTCGCTCCCGGGCTTGGGAAGCCGCCGGCAGCGGTCCTCGACCGCTGCCTCCAAAGACGTTCTTCTATTTTCGAGGGTAATTTTTCTAGTTCGCCTGGACAAGGTCTCGTCCGACTTGGCCGCTTGGAGCCTGTTCCGTCGTTTGATCCGCATACATTTGTACTCGTCGTGTACAACCTTCGCGATGACGTCATCGAGCAGCTCCTCGATCAGCGCACGACACTCGCGGTCGAGACGCCGGCGCACCTCGGCCGCGGCGTCCTCGCGCCGCCGCATCTCCATCTCCCGCTTCACTTGATTCTGTTCAATATACAATTATATAACGTTAATTCATACACATTAAAAGTATTATAATAACCTGTAACTACAATATAATATAAAGCTGCGTACGGATTGTGCGTGCTTTGGTACGCGTGTCCTGAGAACGTCACCTCCGTACGCGAATACTAGTGGGGGGGGCCGCAGCGAGCGACCGTCACTCGGGTTTTGGTTGTGCATCACGCAGGGGATGCGCACGACCGGGCCGGGGTACATAGGGTACATTTGGACGGTAAAATGGAAAGACACGCGTGTTCATTGAGTTTCAATAATGACCGAGGCTCGCGTATCCATAGCGATCTATGGATCGGTAGACTTCGCGTTCAAGTTGGCGACCGGCGTGGGCGCCTGGCGACGGTCCGTACAGGAGGAGCTGTACGCGGGGAGAACGGACCTCGAGTACGCGTGACACGGGAACGCGATATCCGTACGCAGCATAAGAAGTGAACTGACCTTGCCACGCCTCGCGCACTCCATGCGCATCTCCCGCTTGCGGTGTCGCCGATACAATCTCTGCCTGATCTTCTCGGGCATGTACTCGGCGACAGTGACGTCATCCGGGTCCGGTTCGAGCCGGTCGTCCTCTATCCGAACGAAGAACGCCTCGGGCTTCGGTGGCGGCGGAGTGAGGGGGGCGCGCTCCGGGAGCAAGTCGAGCACGTCTATGGCGGAGCGGACGAGAGCGCGGCGCCGCGGCGAGCACGCGCCGCCCGCGCCGAGCCCGCGCGGCGAGGACGGGTCCTCGAGGCTGTCCACGAGGCTGGTGCACTCCGAGCCGGCCAGCTCCCCCTCCTCCGAGGACGAGGTGTTCACTTCCATGGACTCGGTGTGCGGGAAGGCGGAGAACCGCGGCACGAGGGCGCGGCCGGCGTCGCGGGAGTCGCAGAAGTAATTGCCGGCGCCGACGCCGCCGATGAGGTCGGCGCGCTCGGCGACGTACACGTCGACCGCGTCCGATATCTCGATGTGTGAGATCGCGTCGGCGCGGGCGGCGTCCAGGTGACGCAACTCGTCGCGGAACAACTTCTGGATCTGTTGCAGGACTGCCTCATTCACGTCGTCGTGCTGGAGGGCGTCGAAGGCGGGCGGCGAGGGGTTGGCGGGGCCCGAGCAGCCGGTGCAGGGGGGGGGCGTGTTGTTATCGTTCGACTCGGGCTCGTCGCGGATCAACGGGTTGTTACACTCGTCGCGACCCATCGTCGTCTGCGTCATCGTCGTCGTAGTCGTCATGTCGTTGCACAGTTCCTCGTTACCGAATATAATCTGGTTGTTGGACGTCGGACTGAGGTGTACTATCGTATTAACGCCTGTATTCTGTAGTCTCACCTTGATCTCCTTCTCGACAATGTTCACTTTACGGTCGTTACCGATCGTAGCGTTCATACACTCGAGTTGATCGGTGAGCGAGTTGAGGCTCTCGACGAGGATGTTAGATACGTAGCGGTCTATATCGAGGTCGTGAGCGGAGGTCGCGGTCCGTCCGGCGCCGGTCGCGCCGGTCGCGCCGGTAGACTCGCCCGACGCCGACGGCGGCGCGGTCACTCCGGCGCCGTTCACCGTCTCCGACACGACTATCTCGAGCAGCTCGTATGGCGGTGTCGTTACGTCGACGGCTAACGGCCGATCGTACGGCAACGGGTTCCTATCGTCTCTGTTGTCGTACGTGGAACGCTCGAGGACGCGCCTCTCGACCGCCGGCGCTGGCGGCGGCGGGTCCTGCGGCCGACCGGTCGTCTCCTTGGCCGTCGACAAGGAGGTCGAGAAAGGCTCCGAGTCGGTGTAGGAGCGGTCGTCGGAGGGTACCGGCGGAGGGCCCTCGCCCGTCGCTCTCGGGGCCGTCTCCGAGATCTCGCTGTCGGTGAACGCATCGGTACAGGAGCAGGCGTCCCCGGCGTGCGACCGGAACGTAGAGTCGGAGAGCGCGGTACCGGCGGCGGCGGCAGTCGAGGTGGAGTCGGCGAGGGCGGTGCGGCGCTCGAGGCGGCGCCGCTCCGGCGAGGTCCAGGCGAGGGGCGAGGCGGCGGGCGACCGGCGCAGCTCGGACCGCGAGCCGGTCAACGAGCGCGACCCGCAGCAAGCGCAGGCGGCGGGCCGCGTCCACATCCGGCGCAACAGCGTCGACTTGCGCATCAGTTCACGGTCTCGACGCATGAACCGGTGCGGGGAGTCGCTCGGGGAGCAGTGTGCCGCCGGCGGCGACCCGCTCGCGCTGCCCGCCGAGTGTCGCGCGCAGGACGTCGCCGCCTCCTCGGACTCGGAGCACTGCTGGGCCAGCCTGTACCTGCAACGCGTCCACTGTCTCATTAGGTCTCTCACCTCCTGCACCAGAACGGAACACTACGTCGTGATAACTAACTCACTTCCTCATGATAGTCTCCGGCACGGAGTACCTCCGCCGCAACAACCCCGGTGACGCATCCAGCCTCCCCCCTCCACCTCCCCCCTGCACCTGAACACCGTTCATTGCTACAGTTTCAGTGTTTCTTGGCACTTTACAAGTTTCTGGTTTCTTACTGCACATTGGACTTCTGGAAATAACAATATAAAGGCATGAAGATATAATTATACTATACCAAACGTCCCCCCCCCAGACCAGCGAGGCAGGTGTACCGACCTGTAGGTAGTCCCGGGGGACGACGAGGGTGCCCAGGCGTCGCGCAGCGTGTGCAACGCGCGCCGCAGCGCAGGCGCCGGGGAGACACTCGCGCTCGCGCTCGCACTCGCACTCGCGCTGCTCTCGCGACACACTCTACCCTCTGGAAGCACACGTACGTACACCGTATACTATACACCATATTAACACGTGTATACCACACGACACAATCAAAGGACGCACCGCACAGGTACCTACTGTGCCATGCGTCATGGTGTGGAATTCAGTGTTGCCAACTCTACGTCTTTTAACGTAGATCTCCGTACTTTAGGCGTTTCCTGCGAACCTACGAACTTCAGTCCTAGAATCTACGTATTTTCTATCAATTTGTGAAATAACGTAACTCGTAGCTGTTCTAGGCCGTGGTTATAGGCAAAGTTAGGAAACATTGTGCAAAGTCATGGAAAGAATTATTTGACGTACGTTCACGTGAGCGCGGTATTTGGTACAGAACAATACAACCGGAGCCGTTGAGATCTCCCTGGATGACCGGAAGTGCCCTATCAAGGCAAGATCTTGTCACGATGATGACACTTCGATCCGGACATGTGCCATTAAATAAATTTAAGTTTTTGATGGGCAAATCTGACACACCTAATTGCAGCATAAGGATGTGGTAAAGTGGAGGATGTAAGTATATTACGTCTTAGTGGAATGTGTGGGGCATCGTCGGGTTACCCTGGTTGTGGGATACAGCAATACCGTTCTGGCATATCCTGCTGCGGATGATGCTAGAATGCTATTAAAAATATTGTTAGCAGCCAAGTGATGTCACGTCCGTTAATATAAGCCTAACTTACTGTGTGTGATGCCGATCCGCCGGCCTATAAAAGCTAGCGCTTAGTTGTAAGCGGGTTCATTCTCTGCTTGGTTGTCAGTTGGTAAGGTGTTTGGGTTCGAAGCTGCTTACAGTAAGACCATTCCACATTTTTATTGTTATAAAGTATTGTCATGTTTACTAATTGAAAGCTAACTATTGTTGCTCATATTTGAAATAGGTAGGTAGTTTTATACTTAGTAATTAAAAGGTGAAGTGTGGTTAGCTTCGCCATCCACGTCAGTGGTTTATGTGGAACCATTTTATCAGGCCACCAGTTATTTGTTATTTGTGTCAAATCTACCTTAATACCTACTTAATGGTCCGATTAGTCGGACAGAGCAGTCGGACCACATGTTCATAGGGTAACTACCTATCCTATAGGAAGATATCAGAAGCGATAATCATTCATAGCAGCTAAGCTATGAATGATTATCGCTTCTGATTCCTAAAATCAGCAGTGGCATAGGATCATTCTTCCCCTGATTTCTAACAATATACAAAATGTCGGTTTAATTTGTTTCCACGTTATCGTTAGATACAATAACTTATTATTTATATATTATAATTTACACGTATAGAGCGTCATGGCCAGGGCACGACCGAGCTCTTTAAATGAAGATTTAAAAAAAAAACTGGTTAATTTCCTTTTCATTTGCGAAAAAAAACGTTGTGTAAGTATGATCGATGTGTAAGTACTAGCGTTATAAACTAGCGCACATTAGCTTCACCAACACAATACCTTCTAACCGCGTCGCTAATTTTTTAAACACAAGTGAAACAAAATTCCCATTCCATGTAGTTGTGACTGTGTAAAACGAAACGTCTCGTCTGAATGACCAGCTGCAGCAGCTGCTTCACCAGCTGGATGATTCACAATAAATAAAATAATTCATTTGTCCCCCAAATATTTTTCCCTCCAGACCAACTGGCCGTCAAATCTCACGAGAGAAATTTGACTAAATTAGACTAAATTTATCAATGATTAAATTAAGTACACAATGGTACTTCCATCTTTCTTCTTTCTTAATTATATATAAATCTCGTGTCACAATGTTTGTCCTCAATGGACTCCTAAACCACTTAACCGATTATAATAAAATTCGCACACCATGTGCAGTTATATCCAACTTGAGAGATAGGATAGCTTACATCCCGATATTCCCACGGGATCGGGAGTTACGCGGGTGAAACCGCGGAGGGCAGCTAGTAATATTATAATCTAGCTAAGTAGATCGAAACAGAAACATGAAAAAGACGATGAGAACAAAATAAAAGAGCAGGTATGAAAATGGAAACAAAATACATTTGATGTTACAAATAATAGAACCAAAGCTGTAAGTAACACGAACGAGAGAGAGAGAGAGAGGGACAGAGAGCAACAACAGCTGTACGATCTGCACTTGACTCATACGACATACCAGACACTCGTACCAAGTAGCAAGGCGAGGCGAGCGCGAACGTCTCTGATATAAATATAGAACACGCGCGGAGCAATAACCTGCTAATGCTAATAATACATACATACATACTAAACATACTACTATGTGCTTTAAATGACCGAATGGTTTACTTTTTCCTTGGAAGTATCTATACCTGGTAATGTGTAAAACTCCACCCATCGACCGCGACCGCGACCGCGAGCGAGATGTAAGTACCGTCCCGGTGCAGACACACCGCCTTCCATCTCCATCGGCATCTCGCTGACAATACTTACCCTCAACGTGTTCAGTCAGGAAGAGAGAGAGATACAGTAGGTGCCTACACACCGTGGTGCTGCGCTGCTGGTTCCTACTGCCTGCCTGCACTAGACCAGGTGTAACGTCAACGCGAGTATAACGCACACAGTACGTGTAGTCTAAGTAGGTAGGTATCAAGGTGCAGGAGCAAGATGCAACCGACACGCGACGACCGATTGGTACCTGTACCGATATCACTCAATCCTTCACCATCACTACCTTGGCGATGAGCTGTTCTGTACTTCTTCTTCTTTTCGTATCAGTGACGCTCGACCACTGAAATTTTTCCTGCCAGCCACTGCAACTGCAGAGGCGTTGGCCTCTACCAGGTCCTCCAAAGTGCAGGCATTAGGGCACAATGGGCATTGGAGTAGGTGCACCATGGACTGCGACGGGTCCTACTTAATACCTATCATATACATACAGGTAGGTAGGTAGGTGGTTATAGTTACAGTAGAGTAGAGACTGATAACGAACAACATTTGATTTGAATCACGATCGATTAAATGTACACTTGACCTAGTGTAGTGGTATGTGGTATAGGAAGGAAGCTGGTCGTGGTAGTTGCGGCCGCGACCGCGTCGTCGTCGGTATCTAGTTGCACCATTGCATGGTGGATACATTACTTTTTAACCGACTTCAAAAAAGGAGGAGGTTCTCAATTCGTCGCGTATATATATATATTTTTTTATGTATGTTCGCCGATTACTCGAAAACGCCTGGACCGATTTGGAAAAATCTTTTTTTGTATAAATAATAATAATAAAATAATAAATATTTCAGGACATATTACACATCGCCATCCAGCCCCAAGCTAAGCAACTTAATGCTTGTGTTATGGGTGCCAGATAACGGATAAACTACTTATATACTTTTTTTTTGTAAATATATACATATTATACATATAGGAAACACCCAGAACCAGAAACAAGAATTTATGGTCAGCATAAATACTTGTTCCCGGCGGGAATCGAACCCGCAACTTTCTGCGTCGCAGTCGGGTGTTCGCCCGACGCGCCACAGAGGTCGTCTATGTATGAAAGGGCATAACTCAGAGGTGGTCCCACAAAAATTGAATGAAGATCTGATGAGGATCTTCGGAGTGATGAACAGAATTGCACCTCGAGAGTGCAGCAAACTGTTCAGTTTTCGTTTTCCACCAGTAGAATTGGGCCATAAACTAATAGTTACCGATAAATGGAATATCTAAAACCACCTTCTCATCAGACAACTCTTGAATCGGTTACGATCACAGTTTACAATTTGAAGAATTTAGTCGAATTTAGTCGCCGGACTGGGCTTGTATGATCTGATGAGAATCTTTGGAGTGATGAACAGATCTGCACAGCGAGGTTCAGCAAATTGCTCAATTTTCCATTACCACTAGTAGAATTGGCCCATACACTAATAGGTACCTATCGACGAATGGAGCATCTGAACCTTCTCATCACCAAACTCTTCAATGAGTTACGATTAGGTACAGGTTGCAATTTTAAGAAATAATCGCTTTCGCCTCATGGAGTAGAATTTTCAGTGTCAGCGGCACTAAAAATGGTTAAATAAAAAAATAAATTAAAATTTAAAAAACCGACTTCAAAAAACCTGAAAACAACAAAAACAAAAAAAAACTTCGGTCGTCAAAAAAAAGTCAAGACAAAGGTCGAAAAAAATCGGACTGGGTTAGATTGAATGTTGAGAGATATAATATAGGAAACATGGTGTCACCCAGTCCGACTTCCAAGTATGTTTAAGTTATCTGCTGTTTTAGTGACCCGAAATGGATTATTTTTCACTTTTTGTTTTTTATTTTCAGTTTTTTTCTAGTTTTTGTTTTCAGGTTTCTTTTTCAGGTTTTTTTTAGTTTTTGTTACCAGAATTTTTTTTCAAGTTTTTTTTAGTTTTTATTGTTTTCAGGTTTTTTGAAGTCGGTTTTTTAAATTTTAATTTATTTTTTTATTTAACCATTTTTTTGGTTCATGATAAGTATACTTACATATAAACTAGATACCTACCTACCTAAGTAGGTAAGTACATAATAATATAGGTAGCTGTAGCTGTAACTGTAGATATCTAGTTCCCTGATCAACTGATCAGAGATGTGCTTCAAATGTTAGGTAAGTATACATTTGGTTCGACAGCCTTCCTAATATTATAGGTGAGTGTATAGTGATTACAGGGAACGGTCGCTCGATGTCGGTCGACTCATGGTAGGCCATGGTATGCACTGATGTGATGGTAGGTAGAGACATGAGTAAGGAAGGGAGAAGGTCCACATGTTATAGGTATCCGGTTGGATTGCGAGCGACGCGACGACGTGCGACGCGACGTGAAGGCGAGCAACACGTTGACGTGTCGGAGCGAGCGAGCGAGGTCGAGTGAGACGGGACGGTGGGTGGATGGATGCACTGTCTGTCCGGTGGATGGATGGATGGATGGAAGCAGTTGTTTGTTGTGAGCGAAGCGGGCGACCGACGGGCGCTCGGCAACCGACCGACGCGACGTCGCGTCCTCTGCGCGCGGCGCATTGCGGCTACCATACCTACGTACACCACCGCGATGACGACGACGCGACGCGGCGCAATATCTACTAAATATACCTACTCTTATCATAATACATAGGTACTTACATAAATGTGTTTAATGAGACATGTACCCGTATCCGTATACTTACTTAGTATGCTTCACTAATTGATTACATTACATGTACCTATGTACAAATGTTACAATTATAATACTTAGGTATGTATGTATGTATGTGTACGCTTCTATAACAACGTCGCGTTCGTCGCGTCGCGCTACGTCTCGGTAACATTGGTTGAGGTATAAATGAACTTATAGTAGTAGGTCTAGATAATATGATGTAAGTATGTATAGTACCTATACCGGCACGAGACACGACGTGCGACTCGTGCCGGAGTGGCCCTCGACCTCGGGGTGAGACACGGAGGTGATACTCCGTGGGACTAACATCATCCTCAACTCGACCGTACATCTCATAACCATGCAACTATCTATTCACAATAGAGTTCAATAAATAAACAAACATAAACGAATGTTGAAACATAAAAT
Source organism: Idaea aversata (assembly GCA_907269075.1). Lineage (NCBI taxonomy): Eukaryota > Metazoa > Arthropoda > Insecta > Lepidoptera > Geometridae > Idaea > Idaea aversata. Next base: position 14,185,125 of record OU026102.1, on the reverse strand, counting down.
GATATGGCAGCACGGCATCATGCATGGATGGACACGGAGTGAGTCACTGACACTGACACTACCCACCCTATACATACATACAGTCGTTCCAGTTACACTCTCGAATTAATCAGAGATATACAGATCATTTATTAACCTGAACTTTAACCTTTCCCGGTTTAAAAAATGTAAGGTCACCCTAGTGCCAAACAAAAAATAATTCGTAATAAAGTGAGCTAGAGCTGTCTTTTTTCCTTTTTTCCCCATATAATAATAATATCATTTATCATTTCAGAGAATTTTATTTTTTAAGTACTTACAATAAAGTTTTTAGTAAGTACCTACTACTTTTTTTAACGAAAAGAATGCTCTGGCTCATTTTAATAGAAATTAATTTGGTAAAATGCTGGTAATACCACATGAGAATCTCAATGATATACTTAGGTAACTTTTTTTAAAATTTGGCACTAGGGCATCGATCATATCACTAGGGTGAGTGCATCCCATCCACCCCGGAGGGTGACCATACATTTTTTAAACCTGGAAAGGTTAAAGTTCAGGTTAATACATTGAAAAATTATGAAGTTTAAGTTAAATAGTTTAAAAAAACTTTCGATGTATCATAAAATAATAGTTTGCATTTAATAGCACATATCAGTGCCTCCAGTCAAAAAGGGTATTCGACACTTTACAGGAGAGGCAAAAAACCACATTTGTATTGATTTTTGGTATTTCGCAATCAAAATCAGAACTTTTAATAATTGGTAATTGTAGATAAAAATAGCCCTTTAATCTATTGGGAATCACTTTACTGTAGGTTCATCCTAACTATATATTTTTTAGATTTTCTCGAGTTGTGCCCATGTTAACAAAGGTACTTATAATGGAACAACGTTACTTAAACTAATAAGTCACCTCTTGTTGAAAGGTATATTATGAGTTATTCCAATTTTATATTTGTTATAAACGACTTACTTATCTCTTTTCACTACCAAAAATTAAATAACAAAATATTGTATATAAAAAAAACACGTAAATCGTAAGTCTTTTATAACGGGGCTATGGAGCCCGAACCTTTGGAAGACCTTTGGAGACGAAACCAACACAAGGAGGACCTTAACAATAACAAGTATAATAGCAAACAATGGGGTGGATTTTAAGCCGGCGATTATCCCTGTCTACACTATAAAGTGCAACCAAGGACAACCTCCGGTTTGGATAAAACTATTGATAATCTACAGGACAAAATTACTTAAGCTATTGTGATTGAGCTATTGTGATGGGATGGTAGTGGACTAGATACTGAGAAACTATGGATAGGACTGAGCCACCCTTATTATAGCCGAGTAAATTACAGCAAGAGGGCAACAGGAACGTAAGTGGCTGAAGAATGGAGAGACCTCACTGGATTTTAAATCATCGCTGGTTGTCCAAGCGAGCGGGCCAACTCATCACTGATGTTGATCCATCCTTCGAGCATTTCTGCTCTCTCGTCTCCACTCTGGACGGCCAGTGAAGGCAAGCCAGAGGCGGGGACCTCTTCTTCGTCAATGTTCACTCCGACCAGCCAACTAAAGCAAGCTGGAGGTGAGGAACGGTGACTTCCCCTTGAGAACTCGGGACCGCGAGGCGCTACTCCCGGTCACCTCGCCTCAAGGTGCCATGCGACCAAAGTAATATTATTACAGTACATTACATAGCACATGTTTTGTGTTTTCATTGTAATTTAATCATCAGTACCGTATTTTTAACCATCCTCGGTATCCTTTTTATTTTGTAGGACAAAACTCAAATATGGATCTTCCTCTACCCTTTCTGATTCAGAAGTCAGCAATTAATTCTTGTAGAATTCGGTGTCAATAAACGCTGGTCACATAATAAAACGCTCAAAGAAATGACTGTATTTCTGGCCTTAATGTGTATAAGGCCTCTCCATCTCTCAGCCGTTCACGTTCCCGTTGCTGCGCGCTAATCTACCCATAGAAATTAAGCATTAACATGAAATATATCGCTTAAAATAATCTAAAGCAAATGCAACAAATGGAGTTATTCCCTTGTGAACATATCACAAAATGGATTGATTGCATTTATTCCCGTTTATCTGTAGAACGCATTGGATCAACATGGGTTGTATCTTTTTGTAGTTATAACATAACTGGTGTTATGCCATTATGTCTGATAGCATTTTTGAATTAAATGTGGTTGTGCCGTTTCAGCTATAAAATGCACTTGACAACTAAAGATGTGCCTTTTATAACAGTCGAGTTATGCCCTTGATGTATTTGAAAAAAGTAGGTTAGGGTTCACTTAGAGCTATGTCCTTTTGATATGTTATGTAACACAACACGTAGATTACAATGGCGTCAAAAAAACAAAAGGGCATAACACGAGTTATGCCCTTTTTGACTGGAGGCACTGATATTTTATCCTGGAATACTATACAAAAACAGCTTGGAATAATTTCTTCATTTGCAGTTTTGGCATCAAAAAACATAGAGATAGGAGTGAATATTTTTAAAATTTTGTAAATGAACGATATCTTGTAAATCGAGAGTTTCATCAAGCATAACTTTCATTTTTCTGATCCGGCACAGTGTCCTCTATCCGTAAGTGCCCGCTTGGCCATTCTTTACGGGACACCCTGTATATAATAATAAACAATGTGAGTAGTATAATGTATCTAGTGTGGTGGAGTGCGTGTGTGGAGACACATGCCGTTACAGTAGGTAGGTACCAACACAAGACGAGACGCGCCATCGCCATCGCGCGCTTTCTCCAGTGTTGTAGCGATGGTACGGTCGCGGCGGGCGGTGGCTGCGGTACATCTCGTGTGTTACGGTCGGATGGATCGCATGGTGCATGGCATGGTGGAGTGTACCGAGACATGAGTGATGACGCGACGCGCGACCGACTCTACCCATACAGGGTGACCTTACATTGAGGGCAGCTTCACGCAGGACCGCTCTCACACATACCGCACATAACATGTTATAGTTTGTTACTTGTTAGAATATCAGAAAGTTCGCGAATCGTGAGAAACCATCTCCAGAAAGGTAGGAGGTACATCATCACTACATACAACAAAGTCGCTTTCTCTGTCCCTATATCCCTATGTATGCTTAAATCTTTAAAACTACGCAACGGATTTTGATGCGGTTTTTTTAATAGATAGAGTGATTCAAGAGGAAGGTTTTTATGTATTATACATGCATAATGTAGCCGTGCGAAGCCGGGGCGGATCGCTAGTTTATACATAAATCAAACAACGCACTGTCTTGTCGTCTTCCTACTCACATGTACCTACTGTACACAGATTCGGCGTTTCCGAAATAATAATAAGGAAGTAGTTGACCAGTCGTTGCTGAGGCTAATACGATAATGGTTGGATTTGGTTACACTTAGGGTTACTCTTTTGTTTCTACACCTTTTGTTTGGTGCCAGGAATGCTTTAATTAAAGATAACTGGTTTAAAAAAAATAGTTACTATTATGTGTGTATTTATTAAGGACGTATTTACAGAAGGGGTCAAAATATTAGCAAAGTAAGTAGGTACCTATAGTTAGTTCCGGTTCATTTATCCGTCAAAGTTATTTATAGGACCAAATGATTAATTCGGCCAATTATATGTATATAATGAATTAATGACAAGCTACTTTGGGCAAAGTGATTATTTATCATCGAAACTTTAATATTTATCACACTGTCTGGGCATAACTTATGAATATTGTTACTTGATCGTTGGGCAATGTGATAATAGAGATAGATTCTATGGGGTAAGGAGCTCCATAAAACACTATTTTTAACAGTGTGAGTGAACCAAACGTGTGAGTGAACCAAACGCTCACTTCGCTCGCGCAATATCTAACCTAACCTACCTTTCTGGCACCCAATTAGTTACCTTTTCACCATTTAGTAGTTTGTATTTGAGTGGGAATGGGAAAAATAGTGTACAGACACATTACCAATTAACTGGACCCCACGTGACCCAGAGAAGGTAACAACTTTGAAGTTTTATTATTACCTTTGGCTATAAGCGTCCAGTCAGATCAAATAAAATATCTATGAACGTGCTCACATCAAAATAACTTTAAATAATAGTCATTTTAAGATAAATAATTTACAATAAAATCGCTGTGAAAACGGAAAAAGTTACATTGCCCGGGCATTATGTATAATTACCAATAAATCACTTGGTCCATACATAACATACGAGTACTTATATAATTATTTTAAAGATACTAAATGAACCACACAAAACTTATCTGTAGAATGTGTTAAAATATTTTCAAAAAATATAGTTACCTACGTTTATTACAAAAAATATTTTTTCACTGTTATATATTTTAAGTAGGTATATTTATCTCTTTAAAATTTTCTCTAAGTGTTTCCCTGGGGCCCATCATGTAGATAGCTCGGACAGCTCAGCTCTTTTGCACTATGAAAACAGCATCAATATCTGCAGCACACCCCCACAGTAGGATGCCGTACGACATGACACTGTGGAAGTAGCCGAAATAGACTAGGCGAGCAGTCTCAATGTCCGTGTATTCGCGAATTCCGGCAGAACTAAGTCTATTGGACAATGCTTCCACATGCGGGCCCTACTGAAGGACACACTTAGCATATAAGGTTATACCTTAGCCTTAGAAAGACAGCCTTACTGACTAATTCAACTTCCTCATTAATAATTATTATTACAACAGTTTTGATTTGAAAATGAAACTAGTAGTTCGCCCCGAACTGAGACCTCACGAGTTTTTTTCAGCGTTTATTATATTTCAGCGTAAAGTACTAAAATGTATAATATAACGACGAAAGACTCCAAATACGACAGGTCTATCTTATTTGAATGATAGGTGCCTAGTATCGCTATTATCTGACATTGGATGATTTAGGGAATCCAAACACGATAGGCATAACTTGTTGTTGTTGTTAACTTGTTGTTGTTAAGTTCTAATTAGCATAGGTCAATCATCACACCCTGGACATCCGTTGACTCTTTATTTTTACTCAAGACATTTTTAATGTGTCCAACATAATATCCAGAAGATAGTAATTCCTTTCCTTCCTTCCTTATGTATCTACTTATCATAATGTTACGTAAGAGGAAACGAGAAGACAAGGTCGAGAACGAGAATTTATTAGAGAAGTTTGAGACCAATATGTCCTGTAATAAGTCCCTAAACTAAAATATAACAAGTCAATAAAAATTATATAAAAAATTAGTCACAAATTTTATAATTATCAGAGTCTCTAGATCGGCTAGAACCGAACATTCCTACTATTTAATACTATCCACCACTATTATTGTAAAACAGCCCATGATTATGAAATAAATAATTATAGGAAATGAAGCAAAGAGAGTTCGGACGATTTGGGGCCAAGTAATAAATTTCTATAAATTTTAAATTTAAATAAATTTGGATTAAGAATATTGTAAATAGTAAGCGTGTTACATTGTGAATTTGTGATGCTACACCTTCGTTATTTTTCTTTTGCAATCACAATGTAACACGCTTACTATTTAAGTACAATATTCTCCAAATTTATTAGATTTATTTATTTTCTATTTTTTAGTTGGACTTTTTTTATTAAAGCGTGTTTTTTTTAGTTTTTTACTGTATTAATTTATTTTATACTTTTTAGTCTTTGATAACGAAATATGTTAGATCAGACCCTGGTTACTATTGAAAGACAAACTACTCGTCAAGACGATTCTAACGAGCCTAAACTCGATGAGGTTGTGCCGTTTCATTGCGAAGTTCCTATGACCACCTTCCAGTTCCATCATCAGACCCTGGTTACCATTGAAAGACAAACTACTCGTCGAGGCGATTCTTGACGAGTAGTTTGAATGAATGAACTATAAGGTATGGATAATGAGATAATTCCTGCAGATTCCCTCCAGCTCTATCATCAGATCAGTTCCATGGTACCATATTATTGTCACCGAAGTTACGCCCTTTCATTTGATACCCCACTCGGGTATGACCACCTTCCAGTTCTATCATCAGACCCTGGTCACCATTGGAAGACAAACTACTCGTCAAGACGATTCTAACGAGCCCAAACTCGATGAGGTTGTGTCGTTTCATTGCGAAGTTCCTATGACAACCTTCCAGTTCCATCATCAGACCCTGGTCACCATTGAAAGACAAACTACTCGTCAAGACGATTCTAACGAGCCCAAACTCGATGAGGTTGTGTCGTTTCATTGCGAAGTTCCTATGACCACCTTCCAGTTCCATCATCAGACCCTGGTTACCATTGAAAGATAAACTACCCGTCAAGGCGATTCTAACGAGCCCAAACTCGATGGGGTTGTGTCGTTTCATTGCGGAGTTCCTATGACCACCTTCCAGTTCCATCATTAGACCCTGGTCACCATTGAAAGACAAACTACTCGTCAAGACGATTCTAACGAGCCCAAACTCGATGAGGTTGTGTCGTTTCATTGCGAAGTTCCTATGACAACCTTCCAGTTCCATCATCAGACCCTGGTCACCATTGAAAGACAAACTACTCGTCAAGACGATTCTAACGAGCCCAAACTCGATGAGGTTGTGTCGTTTCATTGCGAAGTTCCTATGACCACCTTCCAGTTCCATCATCAGACCCTGGTTACCATTGAAAGACAAACTACCCATCAAGGCGATTCTAACGAGCCCAAACTCGATGGGGTTGTGTCGTTTCATTGCGAAGTTCCTATGACCACCTTCCAGTTCCATCATCAGACCCTGGTCACCATTGGAAGACAAACTACTCGTCAAGACGATTCTAACGAGCCCAAAATCGATGGGGTTGTGTCGTTTCATTGGGAAGTTCCTATGACCACCTTCCAGTTCCATCATCAGACCCTGGTCACCATTGGAAGACAAACTACTCGTCAAGACGATTCTAACGAGCCCAAACTCGATGAGGTTGTGTCGTTTCATTGCGAAGTTCCTATGACAACCTTCCAGTTCCATCATCAGACCCTGGTCACCATTGAAAGACAAACTACTCGTCAAGACGATTCTAACGAGCCCAAACTCGATGAGGTTGTGTCGTTTCATTGCGAAGTTCCTATGACCACCTTCCAGTTCCATCATCAGACCCTGGTTACCATTGAAAGACAAACTACCCGTCAAGGCGATTCTAACGAGCCCAAACTCGATGGGGTTGTGTCGTTTCATTGCGAAGTTCCTATGACCACCTTCCAGTTCCATCATCAGACCCTGGTCACCATTGGAAGACAAACTACTCGTCAAGACGATTCTAACGAGCCCAAACTCGATGAGGTTGTGTCGTTTCATTGCGAAGTTCCTATGCCAACCTTCCAGTTCCATCATCAGACCCTGGTCACCATTGAAAGACAAACTACTGGTCAAGACGATTCTAACGAGCCCAAACTCGATGGGGTTGTGTCGTTTCATTGCGAAGTTCCTATGACCACCTTCCAGTTCCATCATCAGACCCTGGTTACCATTGAAAGACAAACTACTCGTCGAGGCGATTCTTGACGAGTAGTTTGAATGAATGAACTATAAGGTATGGATAATGAGATAATTCCTGCAGATTCCCTCCAGCTCTATCATCAGATCAGTTCCATGGTACCATATTATTGTCACCGAAGTTACGCCCTTTCATTTGATACCCCACTCGGGTATATTTGCAGTATAGTTTGTGTGCCATATAGGTAGATCCCCTTTTGGACCCCTATCTCCGTAACCCCCTGACTGATCCTGCTCATGTTCGAACTTAAAAATTCTATGGACCTCAACTACTTGTATACCAAAAATCATGAAGATCAGAGCAACGGTACTCAAGTTATCGTCGAACAAACATACAAACATACAAACATACAAACATACGAGCGACCGACCCTTCTCAACACTAGACCTCTCTCGCTTCGCTCGTTCGGTCAATGAAAATGAAATGAAAATGTAAATTATTTCAAAAATAAGAGAAGATCTACTTAACTGAGAACGTTACCTCGTAGCTACACTGCTTGATTCACTGAAATGAGCCACCCTGTATATAGATACATCAAACGTTACCAACAGAACGTTTTTACTCTAAGCATATTTTTCGATTTGCTCGAATAGACATACTTAACACAGATTCTTTGAAACCGTTATTTGACTTAATTGGTTACTAGAATACTTGCGAGAAATGATCACGACGCGAACGACGCGAACGATGCAACATAATCCTGCCCTTCATAAAGGTACCTGACAGTATATTATAATATAAGTAAAGCGACATAAGTACCGACCGACCGAGACGCGATCGCACAGATATTATAAAAAGTATGTCGATACCGGGAGTGTCGATACCGGTAGTGCCGGTACCGGGAGTGCCGGTACCGGTGCTGGTTTTAAAATCGTTTTTATTGATATCTCAAAATCGAAATCTCATCAAATTCGCTCGACTCGACGACGACGTCTGTCTGTCGTCTGTCGTCTGTCGTCTGTCGTCTGTCGTCGTGTCACACAATGTTACCGTCAATTGGACGTGGAAGTGTTAAAGAAATAAAAACATTTGTGTTAACAAGTGAGAGATCGAATCTGGGACATAAGTACTTAATCAATTACAATAACTATTAATAATATATTTTTCATTACTCATACTCCGAAAGTAGGTCTAAATATGCCTGAAGAGCGTGAAGAAAATAAAACTTTCAGCCCTAGGGAAAATCGCTTTCACTGCCAGCTGTCATGTCAAGTTATGGCTTCGCACGGCTTGTGCAATGTGCATGTGGCCAGTATCCTTATCATAACGCATTAGGAACTTCAAAAACCTAACCTCCTTGCTTTAAGTAACACCAAAGAAGAACACTACATGTATATAACCTCTTTGGTCCCAACCTTGTAAGAGGATCAGGTAGTATGGAGTATCTCATTCACTCTCGTTGTTAGGAAGAATTTTATGTATTATTCGTAATGAAAAGCACAGTGTTTACCTCGGGTGAAAGACTCATTAAGTCCCTCGAACTATTAGCGCCCTCGCTACGCTCGGGCGCCAAACTCCGTCTCGAGACTTGTAATGAGTGACTTTCACACCTAGGATAACAATGTACTATGTCATTACTCATACTCCGAAAGTAGGTCTAAAGGTGCCTGAAGAGCGTGTAGAAAATAAAACTTTCAGCCCTAGGGAGAATCGCTTTCACTGACGGCTGTCATGTCAAATTATGGCTTCGCACGCTCTGAATAATTTCCTTATTCGCACGGCATCTGTAATGTGCATGTAGCCAGTATCAGTATCATTACGCATTAGGAACTTTAAAAATCTAACCTCCTTGCTTTAAATAATACCAAAGAATAACACTACATAATGTATATAACCTCTTTGGGCCCAATCTTGTAAGAGGATCAGGTAGTATGGAGTCTTTCATTCACTCTTGTTATTAGGAAGAATTTTATGTATTATTCGTAATAATAATAATAATCTCAAGATGCCCGCAGGGCACCTTGAGGCAAGGTGAAGGGGAGTAACGACCCCGCGGTCCCGAGTTCTCCAGGGGGAAGTCACCGTTCCTCATCTCCGGCTTGCCTTGGTTGGCTGGTCGGAGTGAACACTGACGATGAAGCGGTCCCCCGCCTCTGGCTTGCCTTCACCGGCCGTCCAGAGTGGAGTCGCATGAGTAGAAATACTCGAAGGATGGATGCCGAACGTCAGTGATGAGTTGGCCCGCTCGCTCGGACTACCAGCGATGACTTAAAATCCAGTAAGGCCTCTCCATCCTTCAAGCCACTCACGTTCCTGTTGCTCCCTTGCTGTAATTTACTCGGCTAATTAGGGTGGCCCAGTCTGAGAGTTGGCGAGTCTCCGCCTGCCATTTTTACGTGTTTATTGGACATTGTTACGGCAGGTGCCATAGTATCCATAGTTCCCCAGTATCTAGTCCACTACCATCCCATCACAATAGCTCAAGTAGTTTTGTCCTGTAGATTATCAATAGTTTCATCCAAACCGGAGGTTGTCCTTGGTTGCACTTTATAGTGTAGACAGGGATAATCGCCGGTTTAGAATTCACCCCATTGTTTGCTATTATACTTGTTATTGTAAAGGGCCTCTACGTGTTGGCTTCGGCTCCACGCACGCCTTCCAAAGGTCCGGGGCTCAATAGCCCCGTGATACAGGACGTATAACAGACAATAATAATATAATAATAATAATAATAATTATTTTATTCAGCAAGTACACAAACAATATACAACTACAATATTTAAGGCACTTATTGCTAAATAATAAAGGTTGTTGCTAATTAAGGAGGTATATCTTTTATGTCACATTATATTCCTAAACTGAGCAATGCTCGTATTTTAGGAATAGTGGGGTGTGAGATACTCCATTTTGAGATACCTATAATATTATAGATAATATTATAGTTTAGGACAAGAGATTGAGTCGTGTGCAGCTAAGGTAGTTTAAAATGTGTGTACATACTGTTTAACCAAAAACAAAAAACAAAAATCTCTTAGTGCTTATCTAAAAAGTAAAACAGATCCAAAAATAAAATAAGGAATTAAACAGTTTTCTCAATAAGACTCTCAGTACTGTCGTACGAAAGAGACTGCAACCAACTATTTAACCTAAGTTTTAGATCAAACTTATTTAATTGATAGATATTGAATTTTATATTAATCTCATTATACAATCTACAACTTAAAGAATTATATTGTCTAGAAGCAAAAGCAGTTCGATTACTCTGTACTCTACAAATCAGAGTGCCACGTCTTTTTGTTTTGTAGTTCGTAATAGCTTCATAAGGAATTTGTGAGTGACGACGCAGAATGGCGCGCAGAACATAGAGCTGCCTTACCGTCAAAAACTTGGTGTCACCGTATAATTTTTCAGTTGGGTATAGCCGTGGTTTTGAAAGCATAACTTTAAGAACTGCCCTTTGTGCTATCTCTAGTTGTTTGATAATCGTTTTTTGGGCACCTCCCCAAATCGGAATACAGTATCCTAAAACTGATTGACACAAAGATGTATAGACCAAACTCAGGATAGAATTATCAGCAGAAATACGCAAGCCCTTAAAAACATATAACAGTCTTCTGATACGCATTGATAGAGCCTCTATATGAGGTCACCAATCAAGAAAAATGAAAAGCACAGTGTTTACCTCGGGTAAAAGACTCATTAAGTCCCTCGTGTCTTTCACCCCTAGGGTAACAATGTACTATTTCACACCTGCAACACTTTAATCACGGATTAAAGCCCTATTAACCTCAACTTAAAGCAAGACTTTATTCCCAAGGGAGATAATGTTGTATGAAACTCCCAAGGGAAGAAAGTGATTTGAATTTGGAACGTTGAAATTCGTGTGAAAATTCTTGGTTTTAATTTTGAAGGTCTCAGCAAATAGGTTTTATTTATAAATAAGTAATTTGATTGGTCTATAAAAATCTAGCAGGCCACGATTTTTGTTTTTTATTTTGATTGTTACGTTAGGTCTAAGCAAATAGGTTTTGCCTATAATACCTACTAAATATTTACCATCATGCTACCATCTCATTGCAATTGCCCCTTTTTTTTTAAGTGGATTTTTTTAAAGTGGCCAGGGAACTGGCCACCACAAGAATAAAAAAAAATGGACTGACGGTATGAAAAGTAGAGTATGCACCTCGGGATAAAGCATGTCTTCGACTTGTCTTACTTAACTCCTCCCGTTAACCCGAGAGTCCCTCGTTACACTCGGGGTTCAATATGCCACCCACAACATAAGACATTGCTTTATGCCCTTGATGCATAATCTACTATTCAATACTATTAGCACATGAGTAGAGAAGCTATTAGTAGTGATTATTGTCAGAGTACTCAACGTTAGTCATTCATATCGTATTCAAACGTCATGACACTTACGGGACGGACGCGGGCGGCCTGGAGGCGGACGATAGAGATGCAGGCGCAGTCACTGGTCGATGGTCCAGTATTGCAGGAGGTAAGTTCGATGTTCAAATATAAGTTGAATGTTTTAGTTACGGTGTAGCGGTGTATAGGGTACACTAAGTACTTAAACAAGTAAGTAAGAACATAAATAAATCGATGAATAACTCACAAGGTGTAATGTTATGTTGTAGGTAGGTACCGTCCGTACATGAAGTGGTGGTAGACGGTGATAGGATGGACCGCGTGTCCGTCTCCCTGGAGGGATTATGTACGGTGTAGCGCGGTGTTGTCCCGTCCCGTGTAGTGCGTGGCTCAACTCGCTGCCAGTATAGAGACACGCGCGGGCTCTAGCCGGCCGCTACCCGCTAGCGAGGCGAGGGACGGACGCGGACGGTACAGTAGACGGCCGCTCGTCGTGCCCGGCCGGCGAACACTGCACCACCACCACACCGAGCACCACCTTCATACACACACACACACTACCCTAACGTAACACATTAACCTCGACCTCACTATTTTTTCCACCGTCTTATACACAACTTTAGGCTATTTTAAAAAGTGGCAAAGCCAATAAAGCTAATAGTACGTACGTGGCTTAGGTACCGCGTAGAGACACCCACCACCCAACACGTATATTTGTTTCTTCTCATTGCTGTAATCGGTGCAGTTCTCGATGTGACTCCTTGACAACTCGCTCACTGCTCGAAGTATACGATTGTTGACCGATACGATATACATTCAATATAAGTAGATTTCAACTCTCGTCACACTTAAGTACCTAACTAAGTATAGGTAGGTAAGTTAATCTAAAACGAAGAACAAACCCACGACAAAACACTGGAACTAAGACAAGTAAACAACAAAACAAAGAAGGAACAAGAATAACAAAATCAACAATCAAAAAAGGAACCGTGTGCTCACTGCTCGCCCGCTACGCCTCAACCCAAATGGATCGACCTCTACTGAAACGGTAATAAGCCACAGCCATCATGAGTTAAGCAAACAAACAAGCATGCTTGCCGACGACACGGACGACTCGTTAGGTATACCTATAATGTTACGTTAGATAACCATCTAGGTACTAGTACATAGTTTTGTATACAAGATGTTTGTAAGATGGTGGGCTAATTAATTATACATGCGTGATAGAAGAGAGGAGTCTTCCTCCTACCTAGTGGCCTTTGTTTGGTTGAATGGAATCCGACTCCTGGCTGCGGAGTTATGCCATGTTTACTGAAAGAAATATCATTATTTTGCAGGGAAATGGTTAATGCAAATAAAACATGATGCCCATACGATTACATACAAAGTGAGTTTCGATAAATGTAAGAGGACCTATAATTTTAAACTGCTTATGATTTTTTGAAATTTTCCCTTAACTTATGCCAGTGACTTTTAGGAGAAAAAGTTTATAGATTTTTTTATAGATAATTTGCATGATTATGATAGTTTTTTATGATAAAACTAACCATTTGGCTACAAACATTACAAAACGCAAAAACCCATATATCGACTTAGAATAACTTAGTAAAACATTAGAGTAAAACAGACATAGAGCAACATTGGAGTATTAGAGTCTACAAAGTTCCCGAAACGTCAGGTTTAAATACTAATCAAAACGCGAATATATTTGTTACAATAAATATAATTATGAGTTCAAGTCGCGAAAACCATAGAAAATACAACGTTGGAGTAGCTAAGTATCAGAAACGCCGCAACCGCAACTCGCGAAAAACTATCTTTATACATAATGCATAGGTACTTAATATTGTACATAGATCAAGTGAAACTACGCCGCGCCGTTTTCCTACTTACATACAAGACTAGTGCGCGACTTCGTCCGCGTGGAATGAGTAGGTACATTGGACCGAGGAATCACGTTGTCTCATACAAACGTTGCCCACCCTATTTCACGCCCTTTGGGGTTGAATTTCGAAAAATCCTTTTTATAGGATGCCTACGTCATAATAATACAAAGAACACAACAGTTCCAGGTCTCTACGATTAGCGGTTTAGGCTTTGCGTTCATCCGTCAGTCAATCAGGACATAGCATTTTATATGTAGGTATAGAAGTTTCCAGCTGTTTAAAATTTGCATTTGGAAGTAGGTTGATTAGTCGTTAGGTACCGCGCGCCGCGAACCGACGACGTTTGTAGGGCAATGGTTTGATTGGTTTCACTATATAATGTATGGAGATAGTTTTTCGGTACTTGCGGAGATACTCTGCCCTATGTTGGTTTCTAAAGAATGATTTGTTTCATAATTATTTCAAACCACGTCGATATCTAACGATAAAAACTTATTCTGAAAAATGCCACTTTTCTCGGTAACAAACTAAAATTGCACCAAACTGAAACGCAGATGTCAATTATGCAAAAATAAGCGAATGTCCCGTAAGAACGTCTTCTCAAAGTATGTACCTATGTATGTATGTATGTAGCATGCGGCGGGCGATGGATGGATGGACGAGCGTCACTCTCGCCTCGAGAGACGGGTCGGGTGTACCTAGTGCTAGTGTGGTAGCGGCACCGTGACCGCGCCACTACAATGCCGCTGTAACCTGACCCACGACCTGTCTGTCTGTCTGCAGCCGTCACACACGCTTCATCTATCTACTCTCTCTCTCTCTCTCTCAATACAGTCACACAATGTATTCTACTTTCTGATCTATTCTGGTAATAACATTCAAAGTATTTGATCCTAAGTAGGTAATTATTACGTAGTTTATATGGCTTAAGCCTGAAGATCTGCAAGCTGAGTGCATCCTGCGCGCGCTCGTGCGACTTCATAATAATCAACTATACATACATATTATTACATACATACACCATTAGAGTAGTTAAGTACGAATACATCGATATTATAGGTAGGTGCCTACTTGTTAAAGTTCAATGTAATCTGCTGGAGGCTTGGGGTGGCCGCGGCTGGAGCTGGTAGTTCAAGGCTTGTTGCAATAACACCGTTCTTGTGCTTCCTTACAGAACGGAACGCGAGTCACAACACAACATCGTGCGATGCACGCCTCAAACACATTCATCACTTTTATATTAGGTAAGTATATCATATATAGAACGCTATTAAAGTGCTTGACGCTATACAACGCTACAACTACAGCTAGACATCCAAAGGAAGTAAGTATAGGTATACAAGTCTCACGATATAGGTACCTATGTATAGGATAGATAGTTGCTAGATGAGATGTTGAATGTAGTGTATTGTGGTGGTGGTTGTAGTGGTAGATGGATTCCTAACACTATATTGTAGTTGCAGCAGAGTTGTATCGATTGGTGGTGAACACGACAACACGCGGCCGCCATCCTACGGCGAGTCGTGACCCAGTTACATGCCGTGCGCGTCGTCACTACACCACCGAGACCGGAGACAGACGCGAGACACCTACACAGTACTTGTCATACATTGTCATCATACAACCAACATATACATATATCAACGTACAACACAATCCTTTTATATATATTTATATTATATAGCAACTAGGTACTTCATTTATATCATTTTAAATAATAAGTAGTACCTACTTATGTACCCTTTGTATGTTACCTTATTTGGCAAATATTCAAAAAGAATCAAGTTTTCCTTCGATGTACTTATTAGGAGTAGGTAGGTGTAGGTAGGTACCATGAATATTGTTTGCACGCGGTTCGTTGACCGAGTCATGGTAAGTATATCCGACGGAACAGTTCCATGAGCGAGAGTCGACGTGTCAAGGTAGGGTCATCCTGTAGTTGGCAGTGACGACGATGAAGTAGAGGCCGAAGGAGACGGTGAGGGCGACGAGGAGCAGCGCGAGCGCCGCGACCAGCAGGTGGCCGGCGAGGGCAGCGGCCAGCGCGAGCGCCGTGCCCGCGACCAGCAGGCCCGCCGACAGCGGCACCATCGCCGTCGCGTACAGCTCGAGCAGGGGAGCGGCCCGGGCGCCGCGCGCCGCCGCCGCCAGCAGCAGGCCGTGCAGCGCGGCGAGCAGCACGCCGGCCGCGCCGTGCGCCGCCTGCCAGGGCACGGTGTCGCCGGCGCCGGCGTGCGCGCCCAGCCACCGGGCGCCGCGAGCACAGTGCAGCCACAGGTAGGAAGCGGCGGCGAGGAGGCCGGCGAGCGCGGCGCCGACGACGCCGGCCCGCAGCCCGACACACCCGCAGCACGCGTGCACCACCGGCACCGACTCCAGCACCTCCTGCACCATCGCGTCACGCACCAACTGCCTCCTCACACCGCCACCACTCTTGTTGTTGTTACAATCACTCGGCTGCCTCGCTCGCTAACCACAGCTCGCGCTCGGTAAAGCCACACACAACTAGGTACAATCCTGGACGCTTCTGATCATTATGAACCGGTTCATTTTATTTAAAAGCACGTAAAGTACATAGAAATTATTATAAAAATATTAGGTCCTTACTAATATAAATTCACAAAATCCAAACCAAAGAGAATGTAAAATGATCCAAACAATCAACAAAGAGATTGTCATAAGAGCTGCCATTGTCTATGAGCCAAAATGATGTAAATTGTAAATATGGATGTAGGTAGGTACATATTTGGATATAATTGGTAGAGAGGAATGATAGCTTACCGGTGATAGTTCTCTGTATGAGCCGTGTGAGGAGGCGGCGCAGGTCGCCGGCGCGGACACGCCGGTGCCGCCGTCGGCGGTGCTTGTCGACACCGGCGCCGGAGGGGAAGGGGCGCGGGCGGCGCGCGCGGGGCTCGGCCGGCGTCGTCGGTGCCGGGACGGGCACCGGCGGCGGCAGCGCCGGCAGCGGCAGCTCGATCGGAGGCAGGGAGAAGCGCGCGGCGAGGGGGCGCCGGCGGCGGCACGGCCACACGTCGTCCGAGCTGTAGTCGACGAGGTCGCGCGGGCTCGGCAGCCGCAGGGGAGGCAGGATGCGCGCGTATCGTCGCCCGCCCGCGCCCGCGCCGGCCGCCGTGTACCACGTCTCCGAGGAGAGCGGCTCGAGGAGCGAGACCGGCGGGGCCGGGGCCGCGGCCGGCGTCGGGCTCGAGCTGCGGTACGAGTCCGACGCCGAGGGCCAGCAGAAGGGCGGCGCGCTCTCCATGTCGTAGACCCGCGGCGCCTCCGGCGACAACACCCCGAAAGGGTGCGTGAAGTAGAACAGACACAGCGGACGAGCCTGCGGCGACACATACACACACACGTGACACAACACTGTATCGGCTACATATATCTACCTAGGTGGCTAGATGGGTGGATGGAACGCACCTTCACATCATCCGTGGAGGTGGATGCGTCGGACCTGGTGGCGCTGGCGGTGTTCATGCTGCGCGCCCCGAGCGAGAGGAGGCGCACGCTCGGCTCGCGCCCGCGGGCCTGTATGCCGCGCCCCGCGCCCCGTGGCTCACCGAGCGCTCGCCGACGACGTCGGTGCCAGCCACCGACCACCTCACTCACGCCACGCACACAACAACCACCTCTAGATATTATATTAACGTTTCCTACATTATTATCAGCAAGTTCTCCCCAAAATTAGGTCAGACAAGGAGACGCCTCGTTGTTTGTTTACTTCGGTTTAGCAAACCGCTTCAAATAACTATATGTATACCACCATATACAAATCATTCAGCTATCTCACCCACTTAGAGGTGGAATTTCGATAATTTCTTTTTATCACAGTTGCTCGTAAAGTGGATCTTATTAAACCGCTTTTAGGCTCATAATGCAACGTATTATACACGCGTGCGATAAAAATAAATCCAACTAGTGCTAAAATAATACGTTATCCCGATAAGTTAAATACGTATCTTACTGCTAATTACATATTAGGAGGATGAAACATTCTTAATTTATCTGGGGCTATAAGTACTGTTTTAGAAAAAAGATACCATCAAAGAGTTTTTAAGCCTTGCTGGGTTAAAACTCTTTGAGAATAGAATAAGAATAAGAATTTTTATTGCATAAATTGTGTACAATGGATGGTAGGTAGTTTTAAAATTAAGTAACAACAATTTACCCATTGCGGGCATGCAATAAGTACTTATTAAAAGTACTAAAATAAAATTTCAGAAGAATAACATCTTATACTTAATTCTATAATTAAATTATAGTGTTTGTAATATTCTATTTTTAAAATTTTATTACAATAGAGGTAGGTACTATGTACCTAGTTAAAGCTTCAAGCTAATCTTTATAAAATAATGCCCTTTTACTTATTTATCCCTATCACTATCAAAGTACTCATTCAGATTGTAAAAAGATCTACTGATAAGCCAGGACTTTAAATTAGTTTTAAATTCAGATAACCTTTGGGGTAATTTAAATTCCAAAGGTAGTGCATTAGAGATTTTAATCGCATTTACAAATGAACTTTTCTGATATAAAGCATTATTAACTTGTGGTTGACATATATTGTATTTATGTTTAAGGCGAGGACTTTCGGTTCTACAAGATACACTAGCGAAAAAGTAGTCTGTATTATTTTTTATAAATAAGCAAATTTCAAATATATAAATACTAGTTAAAGTTAGAAAATTATGCGTTTTGAATATAGAGCATAGAGAACAAGATTTTTTAAATTAAAAATGGCCCTGAGACATTTTTTCTGTAGACGGAATGTAGAGTTAATTTCTACGGAATTCCCCCAGAAAATAATGCCATAACTTAACTGAGAGTAGACATATCCATAGTAGGCACTAATAGCTATCTTTTTTGAAGAAATATTTGACAAAACAGACAATGCAAAACAATATTTGGAAATCTTACCGTTTACTTTGTTTATATGTTCCTTCCAATTAAGATGACTATCTATTATAACTCCTAAAAAGTTCGTTTTTATTTCTTCTTTAACTTCAACTTCATTACTCAAAAATTTTAAACCTAGAGGAGGTGTTTTATTATTTCTAAATTGGATATATTTAGTTTTGTCCAAATTCACTTTGAGCCCTGCTTGATTTAGCCAATTAATTACAGTTTCTATTGTATTTTCAATTTCTAGTTTAAACTCATAATTAGATAATTTGTTTTTTGGAATAAATATTGTTGCATCATCTGCAAACATTACTGTTAAGTGTTTAAAATTAGAAAAAGAATAGGACCAAGAATAGATCCTTGCGGCACACCTAAACCAATTAATTTAAAATCTGAAAATGTTTTTTCAATGTGTTTACTGTTTTTATTATATACCTCTATTAATACTGATTGCTGTCTATTTTGTAAATATGATTCAAATAGTTTTAATGCGACCCCTCTTACGCCTATATTTTCTAGTTTATCTAGTAATAAATCATGTCTTACACAATCGAATGCTTTCGATAAGTCAATAAAAAGTGCTATACCTCTATTTTTAGTATTTATGCCGTTCCAAACTTCTTTGAGCATCTTAAAAATAGCTAAAGAAGTATTTAGCAATTATTAAATTTATGAAACTCTTAATTACAAGTATTGGAATGTCATCGTGTCCTGTGCTTCTTTTATTTTTAAGTTTTTTTACTATACTTTTTAGTTCTGTTGGATCAACTGGTGACATAAAAATGCTATTTGAGTTTTTTTGTGTAATGGGTTTATTGTTATGTTTATGTGAGATGTTAGTTATATTATCATTTATAGATAGAAAGTTATCATTAAATAATTCTGCAATTTGGTGGGGATTTTTAATATCACTATTATTGACCTTGATACGCTCTATTTGTGTGCGTATATTATTTATGGAACATGTATTCTGTTTAATGACACCCCATGTCGCTTTCGACTTATTTGAGCTCTTATTTATGTAGTTTATATTCGAGATTTTTTTTGAAGTTTTAACAACTCTTTTATAAATGCGATTAAATTTTTTATATTTATTAACATTTTCTTCATTGTTATTTTTTATTGACTGTATATATAAATATCTTTTAAATTTACTACTTTTTATAATACCACATGTTTTCCACTTTGGTTTTCTTTTAAAATAAATCTTAGTTTTCTCTATAGGAATACATAAATCAAATATTAATTTGAATTCATCAAAAAAAGCAGAGAATGCTTCATTACCATTAGTATACTCATATAAAAAAGAAAAATTAATTTGAGACAAGTACTTATAAAATATAGGTAGGTTGAGATCAATATTTCTCCTTCTAACAAACCAATGTTGTTCATTGAAACTTAAACTAGAAGGCACTTTTATGATTTGAAGTGTGTGATCAGAAATCCCAGAATTTACTACTTTTGTATCATAATTTTTTATATTAGTTAGAATATTATCGATACAGGTTTCTGAAGTCGAGGAAATTCGTGTTGGCTCATTGATAGTTGCATGTAAATTAAAGCAATTTAAAGTAGTTAAAAATATCTCTGTACGTTTACCTTTTTCTAGTATATCAATATTAAAATCGCCTAATAGTAAAATTTTCTTACGATTATTCCTAAGACGAATAGTTAATTTATGTAGTAAGTATTCCAAACATTGAATAAACAGATCAAAGCTACTATCTGGAGTACGATAAATGCATATAACAGTATATTGAAGTTCTGGTATAACAATACCACAACACTCAAAGTGTCTTTCTATTGCTATGTCTGTTATCCAGTCAAGCTTCTTAAAGCTAATTGAATTTCTTAAAAAGATACCTACACCATCACGTGACCTATTTTTCCGACAAAAATGAGACGCTTTTTTATAACCGTCTACCTGTAAAACTTCAGCATTGCAGTCTTTTATAAATGTTTCAGACAGACAACAAACATCAATACTACCTTCATGTAATATAATTTCTAGGGGTTCAACTTTATTTTTCAGACTATTAATGTTTAAATGCATGATGTTTAACACATATTTATCTTTAAACTTTTTTGATTGAGAAGTATCTTCAGGGTGTTCGAAATAAATTCAGAGTTTCATTAACAATTGTCGACGGTGTTGGAGATTTTGGCTTAAAATAATAAGGAATGGTGCCTGGTTTGCCCACAGGTTTAGTTATAGGAGTTGAAACATTAATGCTTAAATTATTTGAAAAATTATTACTTAAACTTGTAGCTGACTTTTTATTGGCAAACTTAGAAAAATAGTACGGAATAGTCCCAGGTTTCAGTGATATAGGAGGCTTAGTAAAAGTTTTAGAGATATTTTGACGTGACAACGTTTTATAAATTGATTTGCTGGGTGACACTTCAAGAAACTGCGTTACGCTCCGCTGACGTTATGCGCTCACAATGAGAGCGAGTGAGAGGCACGCGTCTCTTCCACTAGGGCATGGTTAGCCCGCCTAAGAGCGAGAGAGACAGACATAAAAAGTGAAAGGCACGCGTCCCTTCCACTCGAGCACAGTTGTTGTCACGTAAAACTTTCGCCCGTATACCGACTTTACAGGCAACCAGTTTTAAGTTAAAAGTTTTTTACCTATAAAATTGTTCTCATAGTCAAAAGTATTAATGCAATGATTTATGCAACTTGCAAAGTTATAGGACTTTATATTATTGACTGGTAGGTAATTACAATTTTGACGTGACAACGTTTTATAAATTGGTTTGCCGGGTGACACTTCAAGAAACTGCGTTACGCTCCGCTGACGTTATGCGCTCACAATGAGAGCGAGTGAGAGGCACGCGTCCCTTCCACTCGGGCATGGTTAGCCCGCCTAAGAGCGAGAGAGACAGACATAAAAAGTGAAAGGCACGCGTCCCTTCCACTCGAGCACAGTTATTGTCACGTAAAACTTTCGCCCGTATACCGACTTTACAGGCAACCAGTTTTTTTATAATTATTTGAGAGCATTCTTAATAAATGGTTAATTTCGTTTACATTTAAATATTGTTGGTACCTTTTTTCTTCTTTTCAAAAGGTTGTCTCTAAAGTCTGATAACGAACGATAATTTTACGTGATAACGTCTTTGAAAACAATTAAAAATTGTGTTTTGTTTTTATTTTGTTTTTTCTTTAGGTACTTACCTAAATATATTTTTCCATTATATTCTGTTTTTCTGTTTTTAGGGAAAAAAAACCCTAAAAAAATATTGTATGTCAGACGAGGCTGTATAGGTTAAAAGTCTTTTGCCTAGCCTTTCGGGAGTGTAATTAACAAAAAATAGTAAACATAACCTAAAATTCTTAAAAACTTTTTATTATTTTTAACAAGTCTTTTTTTTTATTTGCAACTGTGATAAAAAACGTCGTACGATACACGTGTGGATTGATCATTCCATCTTGGCTTTAACCACGCATGAACCGCCTTTGTGGAATGATCAACTTTCCATACTTGTATCGCAATGTACTATTCTTTGTGTTGATACATAATATTATACACTTCACAAAGAAGTCATCCTCCAAATGTAATGTCTGTAGGACACCGTCGCGACGACGACGCGGAGGTCGCGTCGCCATGTGCGTCCGTCGCTTTTGCGAAGCGGTGATAGGTGCCAAAGAGGCAGCGGAGAGGGATCGAGAGGTGACCACTACTCTCCCATGTCGCTCCCGTAGGACAGGTCGTAGAAGGCCACGTCGTAACGACCTGATGCCTCCATAACAGGGCCCATAGGCGGCAGACTCGGGGGGGTCTGTCGCTGTTTTAGGGCCCGAGCGGGGTGCGCGTGGTTCCCGTGCACCTCCTGAGGAGATATGGAGCTTTAACTCCGTATGAAGATGGGGTCTTTTCGCAAGGGCGGATCCAGCTTTGGCGCCAGGGGGGGGTCACATATAGTCGTGGTCAAGTCAAGAACTTATAATTTAATTTTGATAGCAATAGATACAAGTAAAAAGTAGTATTATTAATGTACGTACGTACTGTACTTAAAAATATTTATTCTTTATTGTACATTTGAAAAACTTAACACATAAAAAAAAACTTAACATATAATAACTTGTACATACAGGGTGTCCGGTAATGAATGGCCAAGCGGGCACCTTCGGATAGAGGACACTGTGTTGGATCAGAAAAACGAAAGTTATGTTCTATGAAAGTCTCTCGGTTTCCGAGATATCCGCCATTTAAAAAAAATAAAAATTTCACTCCGTTCTCTATGTTTTGTGATGCCAAAACTGCAAATGAAGGAATTATCCCAATCTGTTCTTTGGATAGTATTTCAGGATAAATGTGCTATCAACTGCAAACAATATTTTTTATGACACATTGAAAGTTTTTTTTTTAACTAAGATTTAACTCAAACTTCATGGTTATTTAATTTTTTAACCTGAACTTTAAACTTTCCCTGTGGAAAAAAAATGTATGGTCACCCTAGTGCCAAATGAAAAAAAAACTTGCCTATTTCACTGAGATTCTGAAATGATATAATATGTGGTATTGCCAGCATTCAATACAAAATTAATTCCTATTAAAGTAAGCAAGAGCATTCTTTTTGTAAAGTAAAAGTAGTACCAAAATTTACTTTATTGTGCTTAAAATAATTCAAGACATTTTAGTTCTGAAATTCCCCGAATTCACTATGGAAAAAAAGGAAGAAAGACAGCTCTGGCCGACTTGAATAGGAATTAATTTTGTATTGAATGTTGGCAATACCACATATTATACCATTTCAGAATCTCAGTGAAATAGGCAACTTGTTTTTTTATTTGGCACTTCATGATTTTTTAATTTTTTAACCTGAACTTTAAGCTTTCCCGGTGTAAAAAAAAATGTATGGTCACCCTGGTGCCAAATTTAAAAAAACGTTGCTTGAGATTCTAAAATGTGTGACCGTGATATTGCCAGCATTTAATACCTAATGGTTCCAAATTAAAAATACACATGACTATACATTTTTTTACACCGGGAAAAGTTAAAATTCAGGTTAAAAAAAAAAATCATAAAATTAGAGTTCAATCTTAGTTTTAAAAAAACTTTTAATGTGTCATAAAAATTATTGTTTTTATCCTGGAATAAAAAGAGATAAATAATTCCTTCATTTGCAACTTTGGCATCAAAAAACATAGAGAAAGAAGTGAATTTTATTTTAAATGGCGGATATCTCGGAAACCGGAAGACTTTCATGGAACATAACTTTCATTTTTCTGAACCGGCACAGTGTCCTCTATCCGTAGGTGCCCGCTTAGCCATTCATTACCGGACATCCTGTATATTGCCATCTCGTTGAAGTTAAGTCGTTCCGATACCGATTGAGGTTAGGTCTAGCTAGTCGTTATATGGCGCGGTAAAATTCAAATTTTCGATGCGTTCGTTCCCAAACGTTGGCCATCATACAAAGTTATTATATTAAATTAATTAAATATTAAAGGTATGTAGTTACATAAAATCTGTATGGTGACAAAATATAAAATATATAAAATCATTACCTATGTTCAATTAGTGGTCCACCTAACTAAGCCCTGGACCCAGCTCAGGGGGGGTCATGACCCCCATGACCCCCCCCCTGGATCCGCCCTTGTCTTTTCGAGACCAGCGCTGTTGGGGCCGTAGAAGAATGTTCACGCCTCCCTGCGTCCCCAACATCAAAGCGCGAGAGGAACGCGCGGTGGAGTTTTAGTGGGTAAACCCCTGGCTGCCCAACATCTGAAGCCAGGGGGAGCCCCACACATCCCCGCTACCCCTCCCCCGGGAGTAACGGGACGGTGCATAAGGCTGCATTTCTCCACCTAAAAAAAAAAAAAGGTAGTTAATTGTCTCTAGTGAATCTCACTCACAATCCTGACCTACCTGAGATAGTACCAGCCAGCTAGGTAGGTACTGTCCTGTCGGTAAGGTAACTCCACCTACAACTTGTCAACTTGGTATTATCTTCTCTATCTCTATATACCTATATAAAATTCTC
The DNA here is from genome assembly GCA_907269075.1 of Idaea aversata. Classification (NCBI taxonomy): domain Eukaryota; kingdom Metazoa; phylum Arthropoda; class Insecta; order Lepidoptera; family Geometridae; genus Idaea; species Idaea aversata. The sequence continues at coordinate 14,160,550 of OU026102.1, read as the reverse complement.
GTGTCACGGGGTTCGAACTTGAACACCTCCGAAACGGCTCGACCGATTCTCATGAAATTTTGTGAGCATTTTCAGTAGGTCTGAGAATCGGCCAACATCAAATTTTTTTTTATATAAATAGCAAAACAACGTTTGCCGGGACAGCTAGTAACTTATATTATCAACAAACCACACTGGCAACGAATCCGAAGGGTGGTCAGTTCGGCGTCTAAAAATACTAAAATCATTATGAAGTTCTCGGCGAAACTCAAATAAGTTTTATATTTTTAGATAAGTACCTACTTTAATAGAAATCTATTAGAATAAAATAGAAATGTTACGTTTAGGTATATTTTTTCCATTAGGTAATGTAAGTAGATGATAATATTACTTACTTAATATGTATGTATCATAGAAATAACATGGTAGGTAAGTACTTACCGTACTAACCTATCTGCATGGAGCATGAGGAAGGATGAACATTAATTATATCTTCGTTCTTCTACTGGTAGGAGAGTTGAGTTCAAGTAGGAACTTCAGGTAACGGCCATATTAATAAATATTTTATTTTGTAGACATAAATTAACTAGTAACGCCACCTAGGAAAATGTTTATAAACTATAATTAATTTTATCAAGAGACAACAAAGAATACATGATAAAGTTTAGATATCAAACAAGATGGCGTTGTTCAACAAAAAAATTAAGTTAGTAGAAAGTAGTTGACGTATGAATGGCAACACTTTAAAGAACTCAATTTGCGCCAATAAAATCCTAAGTCAATTTGCGTTTGAACCTATGGTTTTAACAGAGTTTATTGAATTTGAACTTTTATTATTAACTACTTATTTGAGTAGTTTGACTACGAGGAAATTTATTCCTTTTGGACAAACTAGTTTGACCAGAAAGTTTGATCAGCAGGAAGGTACCGAATTTCGAATACTTACCTATACCTACATAGGGTAGGTATCATTACCATTAATTTATTTCATCAATATCACGGCATTTACACTTCGTTTACAGTTTAATATTAGTATTAGTAAGCATGAAGCGAAATCAATGGTTTTTTAAAGTTTCGAAAACCAAATGAAAAATTTGTTAGTGAAGATTTTTTTATGGAATTTTATACAGTCATCCATCGTATTTGTGCCACTTTTTTGGTACTAATGGTTCTGCTAGTTGACAAAGTAACAAAAATAACAAAGCTTTATTATCTACATTATTAATATTTGTAATGTGTAAGTAAGATAAAAGGAAGTAAGTAATGTAATTCCCCGCGTTTTTTGGTTGACAGTAGTGTGTCGGATGATAGAGAGCAAGCACGCGTTCGCGCGCGCTGCTTTCCGCGATTGCGTTGCGGTGCTAAACACGCGTCGCGTCGTCGTCAGTGATAGGTATTTGATCGAATCAAACAATATTGCAAATTATAATTAGGTAGGTACCTATTATCGATAATATTTACTAGTGCATTGTGTCAGTGATAAATTAATTTTTCACCTACAACTGGGCCGCAGGGGCATCGGTTAACGTTGATAAGATAATTTTTAATCTAGGTACTGCCTATTAGGACAGTCGCGAAAATGATACGAAATATTTTAACAATTGAAATAAGTATTTATTTGTAATATAAATTATAACTTTTGAAAACTTATTTTTAACACTTAGCAGGTACTTTGTGTCAGTAGGTATATGGTATACCATGCTGTTATTGTTACGAAATAAATAAAGCTAGGTTGAAATGGACTATAATTAAACTATTGGCAAAACGAAATACTTATTCACGGGATGTACAGACTAATTAAAAAAAATACTATTTTAAATATTATGTAGGTTTATTCGATTACAAATGACATAAGTATGTAACTTATATTATCTTATTTAATAATAATTAGGTATCTATGTTAAAAGTGTTTTCCATTTACATAAGTGGTAATGTAGGTAGATTGTTGTAGGTATTCGTAGGTAGATCATTATAGTGGGTGCAAGGAGCTATATTTCCATACATAAGATATTATAAAGCTAGTAATTAGGTAGTTAAAAATAGGTAGGTGTAGGTCTATATAATCTTACTTAACACATTAAAATAACAAATAGGTAGGTAGGTACTTAAGTCAAAATTGCTCAGTAAAATACTTTATTTTTTCGTGAAATATTTTATTGATGCGGAAGAGCCCATTCCCAACATAAGTACCTATATAGACCGTATACTTAAAGGGGGCTCCCAACTATTACGCAGATATATACTTATACATATTATAAGTTTTTTTGGTTTTGAAATAAAAATTATTATTTTATTATTGATAAATTATTTTAAAATAAAACGTTGATATAATTAGACGCAAATTAGTATCATAGGTAGATAAAATACAAATATAAATAAAGTAGGTAAGTCAAGCATGTTTTAGTAAGCCGTTGTTGAGATTTGTTCCGGATGAAAATAAACCGAAATGTCAAAGCTGCATAGTGCACACACTCCATCCCTGTGCGCTCCAGTACCGTCCGACTATCTTAATTTACTAACAGATATAATAGATAACAGAACTGCTTTAGTTGAATAATGAAGCACAACTCATTTAGTTCAAATGTCTTTTATTGACTTCAATCGAATAGAGACTGGCCAAACCTGCCCGGACAGAACTGCTTTAAAATATTATGTTATTCCTTTACTCACCAATAGTGTTTAGTAATAACTAAATAATAATGAGTGGTTGTCTCTACCTAGGTATGTCCAAATGAAAATTGATCATTTTTGTAAATTATTAAAAAACACTGAAGATATCAAAATTAAAAAAAAAAATACATTGCATAAGTCAGTGCTTGTACTTAATTTAATTAACTTAAATGCGCGTATTGTTATATTAGTTTTAAGATACATTATGTATAACTTTCGTGTTATGAAAGCTCAATTGTTTGGTATTTACATTTTATTGAGTTGCGATATGAATAGTGATTAATGATCAATTGATGATAGAAAGGGAATAGGTCGATCACCGAGAGGGAGAGAGGGAGGGAGTACCATGTCAACGACCGTTAATTTAAGAAATAAACGCGTGACACGCTTCTCCAGTGTGTTATTGTTCTGCGGCTCCAACATCGACACCCTCCCTCGGTCTTTAGTCGTTACATTAAACACACACAATGCTTCCGTTTGTAACAGACATGTGCCGCTTTATTATATTAGGACGTATTCATGCAGTAAAACCAAAGCTTTAATATAAAGAACGAAAACTTTCAAAGTATGCACGTTCGTAATTAAAGCTGTAAGCTGTCGTAGGCAGACCGCAGAATGCAAGTTCAAGGCAACTAACTGCAGCTACACTACAGATTCAAAGCCAGTCGTCAAGGTGAACCACATCCACCTAAAAATAACCAACACAGCAAACGATCTGAAATAAAAACGAAAGTGCTAAATACATAGCTTACATTTATATTACAATAACTTAGTTAGGTGTAAGTACTAGGTATGTTATATTGTACGAGTATAGTTATGATGAAGTTAAATATTAAGTACTTACTTACTTAGCATTTTTATAATATTCTGATAAAAAATTAGAGAAAATACTTTTTTGTGAAGTTTTGTCACAGAGATAGATATATTATAGGATACCATAAATATATTTTAATGAAAATGAATATCAACTAAAAGTATGGTACAATGGCCGGCCTTAGCGCTAAAAACAATATTTTCCAGGCAATCGTTGGATGGATAAGAATGGGGATGGGTGCTTTGTTGTGAACTGCGCCCAAATGTAACCTTTGGTAATGTAGGTACCTGCTTAATACCCATTTTAATAATACATATTACTGCCTATTATAATATTTATTGCATCTGTTTCCAAAAATTATAAAACAATGAATTAAAGTGAATGATGAATTGAATAAAATAGTGATGTTTGTTTTGATACGGCGTTAACTTGAATTACGATAGCGTTGAGGTATGATGGAGCCTCTGTCTCCGAGCCTGCAGCGCGAGCGGAGGAAGGTCACGTGGATCGTGGAGCTCGGAGATGTACCGGCTCACACCTACACACCCTACGAGGATCACCTTAGTTACACCAAATGTGAGTACCTACTTACTTTGATACCTTACATATGCCTTACATTACTTAATATAATTATTTTGTTCGAGTATTTCTAATATTTTTTGAATCTAATTATTACACACGCGCGTACCTAAGTCCCGATTCCTTGACAATATCATGATAAAAGATACCAAACCAATCAAAATCGGTTTAGTTCTTTGAGATAGGTACCTACAAACAAAAATGAGTGATGTAAACAAGTATCTACTTTTGACCTACTTACTAAGACCTAGGTACTTACGTTATTTTAGATACTTGTAAATAGACTACTTTTTTAAACGGAACGTTTTACTATTAGTTATTACTAAAGATTTATTAATGTAATAAGTACTTACATTAATAAATAAATAGTGACTTTAGTTTAGGCACTCATTATAGATTAAATCGAAGCTAAAAAAAACTACATAAGAAAAATACGGAATCACTAAAGTTTATTACTATATTATGGTAGAAAATTAATACGATGGCAACACCGCGCGTACCTGTCAAGCTACGTAATGTCAGTTTTCGTTAGCTCATCGGTCGGATGATCGGTGTCCTTCGTTCGTTGCTCGCTCGGCTGACGGTACGACGTAGTATTTAAATTCTCTTTGACGGTACGGGCTGCCGCTGCCAAGTTTCAAGTTGGTGCCGTGACGATGTTTTTCTCGCATTTCTAAGTTATATTGTTCAGTTTTGTGAAACTATTCATATAGAAGTGTGCAAGAACTGACTCGATTCGACAGTAAAGTCGTCGATCGTGCATCATTGGCACCTCTAAGGAGGAAGGCAGCGGCTTCAGTGTTGTTTTGAAAAGTTTGGATAAAGTTTGTAAGTTAGGAGTGGCGGTGTGTGCCGTATGTACCGCGTCGCGTTGTGTTGTGTTGTGATGTCTCTGCAATACGTTATATCATCAGATAAAGTCGATTAGTGTGTTCGAGAGAAGTGTTACGGAAATGGAGGCTAGTTTCGTGGGTGAGTGTATTGAATGCGGGGCCTTGACCGAGCGACGGCGGTGGTGGTGGTGCTCGGTTGCCTGGCGCCGCTCGACGCTCGCGCCGCGTCGACTCCTCGGTATCTTATCACCGCCTCCGCCGCCGCTCTGTACACATCGCACGCTGATAATAGTGAAATTACTCTCCTCTCATGCTCAGATTATCCACACCTTGTGAAAGATAACATTCCATAACATAACAATGATGGTTATACCTACCTATTTATATTATATTATGTACCTGACCTGATTGTAGGTATTATATAGTAAGTACCTCATACATAGGTGTATTGTAACAGATCTCATATTATGTAGGTATACATACTAGAGGTAAAATAGACTTATCACTACATTGGTACTTACTGCAAAGTTAGCCAGGAACTAAAGTGCTGTATTTAATTTAATCCATTAAGGTATTCATTATATTATGTATATTCCATTATCGTAACTAATCAACTTAAGTATTTATTTGATATTGATAATGAAAGTTCAGTTCCGAACTTTACTAAATGTAAAGACTGATTACAAACATAGTGGAACAGTTAGTTAAACCAGTAGGTAGTAGTAGAAGGTATCTGTACTTACTTATAGGTACTAACTGGAGGTCTCATATCAATAAATATAATATGTAACTACCTAACATGGTTCTTCTAGAACACTCAATAATTCCTAACACCTACTTACCATAACATTTGAACTCCCCCCCCCCCCCCCCCCGAGGCGGGCGAGCTAGAGATCATTTCATTTATTTGCATTCATATGGTAGGTACAATAGATGTTACAGTAGGCATACAAGTTCACATAATATGAGCCATCTGCCGGGCATTGCAATAGCGTGCGGTGACAGACCAAGGCTTATAGAAAAGCCTCGGTCAGTCACTGTGCCTCTGTGTTCAAATAAACTTGTCCAGTTGTTAGAGTTATTGTAGTGTTAGTTATTAATTTGTCACTCGTTGATTATGTTTTTACAACAACGGTGAACGGAGGTGCGTGCCTATACATTAGCTTGATCAATGTAATATATTATAGCTGTGTTGTTGATAGTCAGTTGTCTACACGTTTAGTTGCACGTGTTGGTCGTCAACATTGTGCACACACATTTACACCAGTAAAGGTAATATGTAGGGAATGTATAGTTGGGTGCTGCAACACTGCTGGGTGTCCGTCATGCACCAATTGTCTTGAAGAAAGCTGCCACGATATCTATTCTCGGCTCAACTTTCAGTAGATCATGTTCTTCCTTGTGAAACTGGTTTATACATATAATATATTATCCTTAGATATGTAGGTATGTATGTACGTTTGGAACAAGTTACTTCTATTAGTACACTTTATAGGTCTGAGAATTAAATGTATCAAACTTATACAAATCAAATATTTTGACCTTATTCCTGTATTAACTTTCTTTAGATACTATATCGTTAAAATAATGTAATCCATTATGAGGTGATAAGTTGTAGAAGCTGTAAACACAACACAATCTGTCCTGTTCTTGTACAAAATTTACCATACTTTTATATTTATAAATGAATATCTGTTGACATCTAAAGTAAGTAGATATATGAAATGAAATAGTACAGTCCGATCTGATGGGCCTGTGGTAGGTATGTAGTATGTACCAAGTAGGAAACTAACATGTTGTTCCATACTCGGGCTCCACTATACATTGGATCTCATCTCATATGAGGCTAGTGTTCTTGTTATTGTATATACCTACTCTATATTAAATCATATAAATAAATAATAATTTACAAAGGTTAATTAACAGATACAGCTTAATAAATATAATAATTGTAGTACATTTGACACAGCAGGGCGCGTTCTATCCGCAAGCTAAGTAACTAGGCTTGTGTTATGGTGGCCAGACTAAGATATTATGATACTTATGTATTTCTATAATTTTACTAGCTACGCACACGGAAAACTTTCCGCGCAACTTTCTTAATTGAATTTGGACTATATTATCACTACATAGTATAAAACAAAGTCGCTTTCTCTGTCCCTATATCCCTATGTACACTTAAATCTTTACTTACGGATTTTGATGCGGTTTTTTTTAATAGATAGAGTGATTCAAGAGGAAGGTTTATATGTATAATACATGCATAATATAGCCGTGCGAAGCCGGGGCGGGTCGCTAGTTCTATAATAAAATAAAAGAAATGCAGTTGCTGCTGTTAATTATTTCAAAAACAAGGGAAGGTAGGTATCCTGAGAAGGTTACCTCGCAGCTACAGCAGCGGGTCTAACACCTGCCCTCCCTTACTGCCCTGATCCACTTAAATGTACCGCCCTGTATAGATAGATGGACCTCGGAGAGGCTCTGCTTGGACTTAGGTAGGTGTTATCAGTGAACGTGTATAAAACCGCGTGATGTAGCTAGCTATAGTTGTTCCTTGTCAATTGAAGGTTGTCCAGTGAGTGACACGACGCGACGCGACGACGTCATCGACTTATATAATGATATTGAACACTATGCATGATATTCGGCGATAGTCCCCCCCCCGCCGGAGACAGTGCACTGGCCTGCATCACGTCATGCGTGCGACCTGCCTACCTGCCTGGTGATGGTGCTACTGTACTGATACTAACTAGTACTATACCTACTACATGATGCAACAGTTGACATAGTACCAACCAAGTAAAGCTCCTTGTTTATACAACCTACATTATACTAGCTGTTGCCAGATACTTCATACATATAGGGACAGATAGACAACGAGAAGCGACTTTGTTTTTACCCGACTACGTCGAAGCCAAAAAAGGAGGGTTATTATACATTATACAATGTGTAGTGATAAGTACTTGTTCCGGTAACCAACTATTTACATTACTTACTTACACTATAGTATGTGTATATCTAATCAATGAATGGCATAGTAGCCGTAGCACAGTCGTAGTAGATAGGTGGTGTAGGTGTAGGTAGAATATATAACTATACATCAATACATGCATATAGAAAGTGAAAAGAGCCGATGAACTGTGACCTAGTTGTGTTTGTATTAATGAGACGATGATGTCACCGCAGTCCGCACCGACCGGCCGCGGGCCGGGTGAAGGGCGTCTTGTCACCGGCGATGGGGCGTCACGGGCCGGACGGGGACGAGTGGGTTGTCTATACGAAGTTAGTGACGACGTATCCTTCGCTCGGCATGTTGGTACCCATGTAGTAAGAACATGGATGATCATTTAGTTACGACTACACTAGTGGTACCTAGTTACCGTGAGATCTACCTAGTAGTGCGCGTGCGCAGGCGGTCGGTGGCTCTCTGCTCTAAGACGGATCACTATTGATTGTACTAATGAAGCGTCAATTGTCGCCGCAAACACTCGAATCTATTAACAAATCTATTTTGGGAGCGCAGTTTTATTATAGTGTATCATCTATCTATGTTGTGTAGATAGCTATCTGTCAAGTGTTGTTTAGCATGCGGTGTGCGGTGCTAGCGCGCGTGGTGGGAGGGGGGGGGGGTAGACAATAGGTCGTTGAAACACACTGATGTCCGTACGTGTACACATAGTACAGGAGGTACATCGTAGGTCGTCCGCCCGCTCAACCAGCTCACGACCGAGACACCGAGCGAGACGTGCTAGTTTCCTTACAGAACGCATCACACCGCATCACTCTACCAAGTATATACCTACTTACGTAGAGTTTCTCTTCAACTACCGACTACCCCGTGCCCCGGGCCTATATGATATCAAACTATCGATAAGTTTATCACTATTTCCATACATAGTGTAGCTAACTTAAACTCAACCTGACTTCTGAATATGTTCAGAAGTCAGGTTGAGTTTAAGTTATTGAAAATACTAAGTATCTTTAACGTGATCCGACCACTCGTCGCGCGTCGCCTGTTCTCTAATCAAGAGAAATTGATGAGTAAGAGCTGCGCGGGCGGCGGCGCGGGCGCGGGCGCGTTGCGTACCAGGAATGTATGTATACGCGCGCGCTCGCGTACCATCGTCGGTCGGACTCGCATATCTGCACATTATTAACGTATATTAATGATTGGTGGGTAAATATCGGTACCAGTAAGGAGTTCCATCTACCGTAACGTCGTGCGTCGCGTCGGTAGCTACATCATCTGACGGCAATTGTTTCAGTGGTATCGTCCGCCACGAGCCACATTGTGGCCAGCGAGCGAAAGGAGACTGTTCTATTAGTTGAATACGATACAATTGCGGACAATTAGAGATAGAGCATCGTTTAATTGTTTGTACGCGACGCGACCTACCTACGTACACTGGGTACATGTTGTGTGACGTATAGGTTAACTATAATATCTATCTTTATGGGCATGAGACGCATCGAGGTATAACAACAGGTTGTCGAGATTGTGTCATAATGTTGTATGTAGGCAGATATTGCATGGATGTAGCTTTCTACAATGTTGTAATGTGCTGTCCATCGATCGGTCGGATCGGGTCGGGTACACTGGCCACACGAGACGAGACGAGACGACGACGTGTAGGAGCTGTAGGTAGTGTACTGTACATACCACAGCACACGTCTCCATCGGGTTGTCTCCTCGCCACCACCGCGTTCCATGTCGTCTTCTATGTGTATTGTAGCGGTAATAACATAGGGAGTATACAACGGAGTATAGTCAAGTAATACTCCGTTGTATACTTCCTATGTTATTTGTATAGGTAAATGTGTTAGTTTAGCACCAGCGACGCACGCGGGGTGCACGGTTGTCGTGGCTTCTATTCAGTTATAGAAGGTTCTCGATGGATTCAGATGACACAGATATCACAACATAGTATCAAACAAAGTCACTTTCTCTGTCCCTATTTCCCTTTGTATGCTTAGATCTTTAAAACTACGCAACGGATTTTGATGCGGTTTTTTTAATGGATAGAGTGATTCAAGAGGAAGGTTTATATGTATAATACATGCATAATATTATAGCCGTGCGAAGCCGGAGCGGGTCGCTAGTATCATATGATTATAATAGTTAGGATGTGTATTTAGGGAACGCTCGACTTGGTGAGACCAATGAAGACACACGAAACTCATGTAGTTCTTATGTTTTATGTATACAACTACCCATCTACGACGTACGTAAAGGATGTTTGTTTGTAGTTGTAGAAGGCAGTGATCGCAGTACCTTACCTCGGTAACTAGGATTTTGTACGGTCGGCTGCATAATTGCAGACTCACCGTAGAGCTCCAAAACGGTTGTTAGAAGATTGTTTTCAACGCAAGCAAGATTCTAGACACCTGCTTCAGTTGAAGTTTAAAGTCTTCTAACTCATCAATTAATCAAACAAAAATTATTAGAATGCAAACATTCCAGTACCTAATAGTAATTTTCGAACTCTACCGAGGGCTGCAATTATGCAGCCGACTGGTACGTGTCGTAATACGTTGACCGTACTGTCATTTGTATGCGACGCGAGGGATGGAAGGGAAGACGGTGTACTCGTAGTAGTCGCTCGCTCGGTCGGTCGGTCGGTCGGTCGGTCGGTCGGTCGGTCGGTCGGTCGGTCGGTCGGTACGGCTACATACCGACCATAAGAACAAAACCCGATGTTCAAGAAGTGTGTTGCGTTTTGTTGTCAAGCTGCTAGTGACCGATATCCGCCCCTAGAGCCCACCGTGTCCACCGCGACCGTCCCACTCTACCTACCTACCTACCTATACTAAACCTATGTCATTATACCCCGGAATGACGTCCGCTTTACATGAATAACGTGAATATTCCACACAATGGTTCACCATCTAATTGACTAATGGATAGAAACACATGTTTGTACTTATACAATAATGTTACCTACCTAGTTGTAGGTATACAATATCTAGGTAGGTATGTACTGGCAGTATCTGTACTAATCTAGGTATATAAATATTATGTATCTCTACTCTACATTAACTTACATAATATTGTTTCAGATGAGAGAGAAGACGTCCAAAAGAAAACATTCGCGAAGTGGATCAACTCACAGCTTGTTAAAGTAAGTCTCTATTCACTGCTTGTGTGTGTAGTACCTAGGTGTTGATGATGGTGGCACTACGTACATACGTACGGTACGGGTTAGTGTATGTTGTAGATAGTTGAGTCGTGTTGTTTGTTTGTTGTTAGAATGGCAAGCGGCTGGTGGAGGACCTGTTCCAAGACCTGCGCGACGGCGAGGTGTTGCTCTCGCTGCTCGAGATACTTACCGCGCAACAATACGTGAGTAACGTACAGCTACCTACCTACCTACCGCTGTACCGCAGTACTGCAGTACTAATGTGACGTTACCGTTACAGAAACGTGAGCGGGGACGTATGCGCGTCCACCACATCAACAACGTGAACACGGCGCTGCAGGTGCTCGACGGGAACGGGGTCAAGCTGGTGAACATATCTGCGGGAGACATCGCTGACGGCAACCCCAAGCTGACGCTCGGCCTCGTCTGGAGCGTGATCCTGCACTGGCAGGTCGCCGCCCATCTCCGCGAGCTGTGCCCCGAGCTGAGGCACACCAACCTCGAGAAGACGTTGCTCGCGTGGTGCAGGACGCAGACCCGAGACTACGCCGGCGTCGACGTGCGCGACTTTACCCACTCGTGGAGCGACGGGCTCGCGTTCAACGCGCTGCTCCACCGCTGGCGGCCGCAGCTGTTCGACTACGCGGGGGTCGCGGGCCGCGCGCCGCTCGCCCGGCTCGAGCACGCGTTCCACGCGGCGCACGCGCACCTCGCCATCCCGCGCCTGCTCGACCCGGAGGACGTGCACACGCCGCACCCGGACAAGAAGTCTATCATGACGTACCTCATGTGCCTGTTCCAATCCCTGCCGCACGCGCCCGACGAGCTGGCCGAGGGGGAGCCGGCGGGGGGACGGTCCCGGCCCCTCTCCGCCGCGACCACCGGCTCCGGCGAGCTCGGCGGGTACTCGGCCGCCTTCGAGGAGGTGCTCGCCTGGCTGCTCGAGGCGGAGGAGAGGCTCGCGGCCGCCCGCCAGGACCCCCCGGGGGAGGGGGACGAGCTCGCCGCGCTCAAGGAGACCTTCCACTCGCACGAGCGGTTCCTGCTCGAGCTGGCCGAGGAGCAGGCCCGGGTCGGGGCCGTGCTGGAGGAGGGCGCGCGGCTCGTCCTCGACGCCGGACTCTCCCGGGACGAGGCCGCCGAGGTCCGGCTCCAGGTACGCTCTATACTTTACTGATAAATCATTCATTTTATGGGAAAAGTAGACGTTCCCCCATTCGGTAGGAATTCATGCATTGACATAGATAAATGTACGGGTAGGTGCGGCTGCTCGACCAGCGATGGGAGCGGTTGCGCCGCGCGGCGATGGCGCGTCAGGCGGACATACACGGGCGGCTGGGGCGCGAGCAGGGCCGCCGGCTGGACGAGTTCGGGGCGTGGCTGACCGGCGTCGAGGACCGCATGTCACGGGTGGCCGCGCTGCGGGGGGGCGCCGCGCTCGCCGGCGCCGCCGCCCTCGCCGCCGAGCTGCGCGCGCGGCAACCGAGCGTCGACGCGCTCGCCGACTGCGTGCTCGTCGTGGACGACGAGCGGGACGGAGCCGCCGCCGACGCCGAGGACCGGCTGCGCGCGCTCGCCGAGCGCTGGGCGCACGCGTGCCGCTGGGCGCGCCGCCAGCACCGCCGGCTGGGCAGGGCGCGCGCGCTGCAGGCCGCCGCCGCCGCGCTCGCCGCCGACCTCAAGCGGCTGGAGGCGGCGCCGCCGGAGCCGCGCGAGGCGCCGGCGCGTGCCGCCGAGCTGCGCCGGGCCCGCCGCCGGCTAGCGCGCGCCTCCCGGCGGGCCGCCCGCCTCCAGGCGGAGGACGTGCGCGACACGCTGGACGCGCTCGCGCTCATGCTGGACGTGCAGGCGCAGCGCGTGCGCGAGCTCGGCGTACCGGGGCTCTCCCTCGAGCCGGACGCCAGCCCCGACTCGAGCGAGGTGAGCGGCTCGGACTCGGACGAAGACCCCGCGCTGGCGACGACCGCCGAGCCCGCTCCCAGCCCCGCACCCGAGCCCGACGAGCACGCGGCCAAGAAGCCCCGGCTGGCCCCCAACACCACCACCACAACCACCGCAGCCGGTGACTTCCAAGCCGGCTACAGGAAGTACGACGAGTGGGCGGAGAAGGCGGACACCGAACTACAAGAGGTAAATGTTTTGCTTTGTTGCTACAACAATAAACGATAGCAATTATTGTAAGAATACTACGTATACACTAGTAGAGCTAGTTAGAACACAACTGCATTCCATTTATAATGGCGAAAGCATGCGCGGGGGGAGCGCGCCGTGAACTGACCAAGCCATCCGCTTCTTCAGAAGTGACACTACCTTTTGTACCTACAAAATTTCATTAGAGTTCAACACGTAGACGTAGAGGCTCTTTACAATAACAAGTTTATCAGAAAATAATATTAATATACTTATCACTATCATCATCACTACATAGTATAAAACAAAGTCGGTTTCGCTGTCCCTATGTCCCTTTGTATGCTTAAATCTTTTCCGTGTGTGCGCTCACACGATCGACACGTATACCAACTATAAGCGTAGCTGCCCAGTAACTCAGGGGTACTAAACCAGCGGTTCATATAGTAAATAAATAAAAAATATTATTATATACCTATTTAAGAAAAATGAAGTGTGACATCTGTGGTGATGATTTCAATGATGGAGTGCAGTGCTCTGTTTGCCGCAGCCAGCTTGATTTTGGTTGCGCGCAGATTGCTGAATCCACTTGGAGAAAATTGGGCAAGGATAAGAAACTGTCATGGAAGTGCCCCTCCTGCAGAGGAAAGGCTTCCTCGCCCTTACTATCCCCCATATGCGGATCTACCTCAATGGACACTATCCTTAAGGAACTACGCGACATGAAGGCTAATCTCAGGTGTCTTCCCTCCTTGATTGAAGATGTGAAGGCGATCAGGGACGAGTTGGCTGAGCTCAAACAGAGCAGCGACTACTTGAGCGGTAGGATTGACGATTTTACTGTCCAGATATCGGAAATCCAAAACCGGGTGGCCAAGGTTGAAGATTTGAAGAAAACTGTATACTCATTGGAATCGGAAGTTCACAATCTCAAATGTCAAATCTCGGTGATGGATCAGAGGTCTAGACTGAACAATGTGGAAATTAAAGGCGTGCCTTTAAAGAATGACGAGAACTTATTCGCAGTAGTTGAGACCATTTATAAAAAGACAAACCTTGAGTATTCTAAGAAGCAAATAAATTACTTACATAGAACCCCGTTGCATGGGACAAAGGAGAAGGCGATAATTGTCAGTTTCTTAAACAGATATGCCAAGGAGGAGTTTATGGTTGCAGCGAGGTCATGTAAATCTCTGACAGCTGCCGACCTGGGATATTTAAACTCTAACCAGCGCGTTTTCGTAAACGACCACCTCAATGCTAATTCCAAGGTCTTGCTTAATAAGACGAAGTCCCTAGCCAAGGATGTGAAGTTTGATTACGTGTGGGTCAAGCACGGCAAGATCCACGTACGTAGAAATAATACGTCCCCCGTGATCGTCATTGCCAAAGAAGATGATTTAAACAAGATCAAATAGGCTGTTGCTATCCCTTAACATTCTTCGTTTACTTTGTTCAATCACCGAAAAAAATGTTCGCGATCCCTGACATGGCCGCCGTACCTCCGATTGCTAACTTGTTATGCTTTTACCTACTTGAACTATCGCCGCAGCAGGTACTTGTTGTTTACTTTCCTATTTTACTTACTTCGTTACCCATCTTTGTCACACTTATGCAATTCACGTATTTTATTACTCGCTTGCCTGTTTCTCAGCATAAACTACCCTACTATCGATCTTGTCTAATAAGTTCTATCATGATGCTTCTTTGTTACGATTTTATCCGAATTAACGTAATTGTTTGCCACTTTGCTTTAGTACAGACACTCCGCACTATTTTATTAATTAACTTATTATTAAATCTAGGATATTCCTTCTTACAATATTACCACATTATCTTTATATTATTAACTAATTACAATGAATCTATGAATCATATACATAATATTATAATTGTGCTAAGGTATGAGCCGATATTTATTAAATTTTATAAGTTGTTTATTGTTCAACTGTTATCGGATTGGAGCACTCTTATTATGGGATGTTTTTTGGTATTTAAAATAGTATTTCTCAGTTTGTTTTTCATGGATACTTGTGTATTTGTTAAATTTACTCAGTTGTTGTTAATCGTTGTAAACTATGGCTGCGCAGACCTCATACATTAATAATCTCAATATCTATTATCAGAACGCGAGGGGGCTAAGAGGTAAGTTATCCGTTTTCTATCGCAACCTATGTCTTAGTAACTATGATATTATAGTAATTACCGAAACGTGGCTACCCGATTCCATAAGCTCGGCTTCGTTGTTCGATGAACGATACATTGTTTGGAGGCGGGACCGTGACTATGACGTCCTTGATCAAATCTATGGAGGTGGAGTGCTGATCGCGGTTCGTAAAAATATTCCAGTGATTGCTCAACCCTCATTTCATTCATCAGCGGAGGACATATGGCTTACTTTGCCGCTTAAAGACTCTGATGGTAACCGTATGAACTTACATCTATGTAGTGTTTACATTATCGAACAGAAGAACGGTTTTACTAAATCACAGCAATTACGTAATTACCTAGTAAAAATGGGTGAGAATATATTAGCTAATCCTGACGACAAATTCTTGATTATGGGGGACTTTAACCTCTCTGAAATAATGTGGGAACCCACACTATATAAATTTACTAAGCCCACCAATTTTGCTAGTTCCGATGAATGTCATCTGGTGGATGAGTTGGTCACTTGCGACCTGCGTCAGTATAACTGTGTAAATAACATTTATAATAAATTATTAGACTTAGTTTTATGTAACGACGACGTCTCAGTTAGCAAGTGTCGTGAGCCTTTAGTACCTATTGACTCGTTTCACGACCCAGTACTTATCGAGCTAGGTTTTGTAAAACTACCCTGTTTAAAACCACAAGAGTACCTACGTTATTTTTACAATAAGGGTAATTATGAAGCCATTAACGATGAGGTTCGTAGTATTGACTGGGAAAGTGAACTGCACTGTCGGTCTCTCGAAGATTCGATTGCTTTCTTTTATGGCCATCTAGATAAATTTAAAATTAAATACATACCTTGTAAACTTACCTGCCCCAGTACTTATCCGCAGTGGTTTTCACCAGCCCTTATTAGAATATTAAAAGAGAAGTTTAAATACTTTAGAAAATTTAAAAAGTATGGTAATTCCTCAGATCTAGAAATTTTTCTCCTCCTCCGGGACAGGGCGAGGTCTGTGGAGAATGACTGTTATGAAAAATATATTGACAGAATTGAGAACAATATAGAAGTTAGCCCCAAACAATTCTGGTCGTTCATAAAGGCACGCCGGAAATCCGGTACTATTCCCCAAACCTTACATTATCACAATGAGTCTATCTCGACTGGCATTGACATATGTGATGCTTTTTCTAATTATTTTCTATCAACTTTTTTGGCCTGCCCCCCTCTCCCTTCCCCTTCTCACGCTTATAATCTTGATCCTGATATCGATGCTATCAGCATTGGTGATTATATCTCCGTATCTGACATTCACAGGATCACTGTTGATAGAAATGAGGTCTCGATATTGCTCTCTAAACTAGACTCGTCCAAGTCGGCGGGACCTGACAATCTAAGTCCTGTTTTCCTGATAAGGTGTGCTAAAACCTTGGCATTACCGTTAACTTTACTTTTTCAAAAGTCACTTTCTACTTGTACTGTCCCACACCTCTGGAAATCAGCATTTATAACTCCTGTGCATAAAAAAGGTCCTAAGCAGGATATAACTAATTATCGACCTATTTCAAAATTATGTATTGTTGCTAAATTATTTGAAAAAATTGTCTATAATCAGTTATATTCGGCTATTCGGGGGTCGTTCTCCTCTTCTCAACATGGGTTCCTCCGAGGTCGTTCTACCGCTTCCAATTTAATTGTTCTGAATGATTATTTGACTAGTACCATGGAGGGTGGTGGACAGGTTGACGTCATCTACACAGATTACAGTAAATGTTTCGATAGAATTGACCATAGACTATTATTATCCAAGCTTAAATTGATAGGTATAAGAGGTGACCTCCTTAGATGGTTTGCCTCCTATATCAATAACAGAACCCAGGCCGTTGTAGTGAGCAACTATATTTCAAGTTGGGTAGTCGTTCCTAGCGGGGTGCCCCAAGGGTCCTTACTTGGACCCCTTTTATTCCTAATTTTCGTGAATGACATAGAAAATTGTTTTCAGCATGGTCAACTCCTTTGTTTCGCTGACGATATGAAAATATTTAGCAGTATTAGATCACCATTAGATGTATCAAACCTCCAAGAAGATCTATTAAGGCTTGATGCTTATTGTATAGTGAACAAATTGGAACTTAATCCCGCCAAGTGTTCTGTCGTCACATTCTCACGTAAACGAAAACCGACCTCCTCCAACTACTCATTAAAAGGCCAGCAATTGGGAAAAGTTGAGTGTGTGTGAGATCTTGGGGTTTTGCACGACTCTGGTCTTATCTTTGATGACCATGTTGATAATATTTGTTCCAGAGCTTCAAAGGCCCTGGGATTTGTCATGAGAAGTTCCAAGGACTTCAAACGTGCAAAAACTTTTAAGATATTATACTGCGCTTACGTTAGGAGTACGCTTGAATATGCATCTCAAGTCTGGAACCCTCGTTACCTCACGTATGTTACTCGCATTGAAAATATACAACGTAGATTTCTCAAGTATATCTATGCTACCGACTGAAAATCCCATACTGTGATCATACTTATGAAGATCTATGTCGAAAGTTTCATTTTCTTCCCTTGGCAAATAGGCGTGATATTGCGGACATAATATTTCTTCTTAAGATAGCATCCGGTCTTATTGACTGTGGTAATTTATTGGACAAGATCAATCTGAGAGCACCTGCTAACACACGTTCTAGTAATATACTATATGTACCACGTGCTGTCACCAATTACAGGCAGAATAGCTACCTGCTGCGAGCATGCTCAGCATTTAATGAAGTATCTAAAGATATTGAT
Organism: Idaea aversata; assembly: GCA_907269075.1. Lineage (NCBI taxonomy): Eukaryota > Metazoa > Arthropoda > Insecta > Lepidoptera > Geometridae > Idaea > Idaea aversata. The sequence continues at coordinate 14,142,469 of OU026102.1, read as the reverse complement.
TTAGACTTATTCTGTACCAGTGTGGCAGCGGCGAGGCGGCGGTTAGGCGGCGGTTTCTTTGATAGCTTTTAATTTAATCTGACTCGTTCTTTTCTTTTATTTCATTTTCTGTTATGTTTTTTATTTTTATTTTGTTTTTTGTAGCTGGTTAATATATATATATATATATATATATATATATATATATATTTATAACTTGCAATACTTATTGCATCCAGCCTCAAAAAATCCCATAGTAATATTGCGTCCACCGACTTACGGCGTCCGGTATACGGACGCAAGATTGATTTCACCTCTATTACATAGCTATAGGTATTGGGTATCTATAGTAAAAAAATCAGTGAGACGCATTTTCACTTCCAGAGTCTCTGGACGAGTATAATATAGTTCGCCAATTATCCGATAGAGGCGCTGCGTCGCTGTATATTTTCTGGGTGTATTTTTCCGTACATTTGGCCGATAATGTTGCGTCTACTCCCAAATATGCTGTTGCCACTTCGTGCAGTGCGTGTGGTTAGAAACAAAAGAAATGCGACGTTGCCGCTCAGGTGCTTTGACCGTTGAGACTATGAGGCTTGCCGCGCGCGGCCATCGTTTCATTCTGCTCGTGAACTTTGCGGACGCTGTAGTATCCTGTACGAACGGATGTGACTAATTTTGCGTAGACTAAATTGTGATGAATATCGTGAATATACCATCCTACTGGAGTACCTACTGAGAGGACGTCTGATGAATTATGGAGTTACGTAAAGATTTTTTCAACACAGTTCCATTTTTTTTTAATTTTCAGGAAAACGATACAAGCTAGGTCAAAGTGGTCAAAGACAAAATTATTTATTATTAAATTACCTATAAATAGGTACAAACATTCATTTTGATACGAGTTATAATTTCCAAACTATTATACGTCAAAGGTGACGAAAAATCAGCACTTAGCAAAATAACTCGGGAAATACTGGGTTGGTTACGTTGAATGAATATCATTATTAGCAAAAAAAAAATTTTTTTCGTCAACTTTCACGTATCATAGCTTGGAAACCATAACTCGTATCAAAATAAAAATTAGTACTTATTTATAGGTAATTTATTAATAAATAATTTCGTCTTTGACCACTTTGACCTAGCTTGTATCGTTTTCCTGAAAATTGAGAAAAACTGTTAAACGGGACACTTTTTAAGGGGGGGAGGGGCGTGAGAGTCGTATGTTTTAATGTACTCACATTAAAGTATAAATAGCAGTAGTAGAACTCAACTATAAATTTTGCCGCTAAAAAATCTAGAATGAATAGATTAGAGTGGTGTACCTTCGACAAAATGTATACTACCTACAGCTGTTTTTTTTCTGTGTGATAATTTTAGCGAAAAGTTTTTATTCAGAATTGTTTTACCAAATATGAGTGTTAGTTACTTTGACGCTATTTTAGAACAAGACGTTGCTTATGATATAATTTTTATTGTTTAATTTTGTCTTAAACTTAAAGTTTTAATCTAGAGTTTTATTGTTTTACCAAATAAAAGCATTAGTTACCTTGACGTTATTTTAGAACTAGGCGTTGACCATTTTATAATTTTATTGTTTAATTCAGCCCGAAAATTAAAGTTTTCATTCCAGAATTGTTTTGCCAAATACGTGTTCCAGCAAAGGGGTTTTAATACGAAATGGGGTGTTCTAGACGTCTAAGTGAACAACTTTTGTTCTACGACTTTTGGAAATTCGAAAAAAATTTTAGAAGTTTTTGTATGAAACAGCTGATTTTTGAGTAAAAATTCCCTTGGAATTATCGAAAAAAAAAAGGTTAAATTTCTAAAAGTCGTAGAACAAAAGTTGCTCACTTAGCCGTCGAGAACACACCTCCTTTAGACCAGGGTCGATAATTTTTGAAACCAAAAAAAATCACAGTAGGATGAAACCCATTAGAAAAGGAGCGGAATATGATAAAAATGAAAGGAAAAATAAATTACGGTCGATCCGAGTTCGGGAAGTGGGAGGGGGGGGGTTTTTAAGGGTAAAAAATGGTTTATCTTGATTTCCGGCAAAACTACAAGTCCTATGGAAAAAAAATGAATGGCAAAGTTGTAGGTAATAAAAAGATCTACAACTTTTGTTTTAACAATTTTTTCACATAACCTCAAAATTTAGGTGAAAAATTCAAATAACCAAGTTTTTGGTTTTTTATTTTTATCTTTTTAAATGTTTTTTTTTTCTACGAAATTTGGTGAAAACTTACCTTATTATGTCCCAAATACACCGTAATTTATTTGATTTAAAATATTTATTTTTTCGCCTTATTTTAACTTAATATCAAAAAAGCACCCTAATTTTCAATTAAAAAAGGTGATATTTTGACGCGAGAATTTTCGATTGAAAATTAGGGTGCTTTTTTGATATTAAATTAAATTATTTTAAAAAATTAATTTTAAATTTTTCACCTTTTTGAGATTAAAATATTATTTAACTGTAAATTAATCATTGTTATTTTTTTACACCAAATTAAGTATCTACCTGAATCCAGAGCCTGAATCATAAATCGCAAGAAAAAATAAATGAAATAAGAAAATTAAAAAGTCCAACCCAACAAAAAGGATGAAATAAAAAATTAAATTAAAAATTTAAAAAACCCTCTACACAAAATAATAAAAGTAGTATGAATGAACGTAAAAAGCCTAAAACAAGCATAAAAAATATGAAAAAAATAAGCCACAAATAGAACATCGGTCTGATCGGTGGGGGGTTGCGGACATAGGGGTGTAGAATGGGGTATGACACTTTAGGGTTAGAAAATTAAAATAAAAAATATAATAAAACCTTTATTATAAGTTTAATTATGTAAGTTATTATATAACTATATGACACTTATATAACTACACTAGAGAAACTAGATGCGGGGCAGTTGTGGCACTTAACTAACACTGGTAACAGTCTCTTCTGCTTTCGTTGACAATAGCACTAACAGCCGTGCTCGGAGACGTCAAAACTATACTTAAGGTTCCGCTGGTCGATCCTGTTTTCCATACAAATGAATTTAGAGTGTTATCCATTTATTCTTTATGGAATTTGAAAAAACAAAAGTTAAATCTACATAACAAGTCTATATCTAGCCCATGTAGGCGACGAAATAGACAAATTATATTTATTTATATTAAATTATTCATATTTTAATTTAATAAATTTAATAAATAAGAAACACGATCGACCAGAGGAACCTTAAGTTTTATTTTTGCCAAGTAAAAATGAAACTTAAGCATAGTGAAGTTTCATTTCTACTTGGCACAAATAAAAGTAAAGTATAGTTTTGACGTTTCTGAGTACGGCTGTTAGAGTTTAAAACGCACTTTGTGTCAGGGGCATATTGTGCACTTGACGATGCATGTGCTTTGATGCCGCTTGAGCTGCACATAGCCAATAGAGCGTCATCTCTGTAAGATTCCCTTCTGGATCCGGATCTGAAAACTAATTGTAATAGGTTAGGTTAGATAGCGATCGCAACATAAAAAATAATCATAATGTGTTGTTATTTTTAAACATAAGTTGATACGATAAGTACTTACATAGATATTTTAACATTTTCCTTAATTCGGCAGAACAGATATCGGGATTGCATGAGAAAATTTCGCCACCATCAATGTATCCGTGGAAGATTGGTTTGTACTTTCTGCTTTTACAAATCCGTCTTTCATGATGAAATTATACTTTTATTCTAGCATGGTTCTTCTTTTGCATGGTCGGTAATACCCTATTGTATTGTTACCTCAATTATAATATAAACTTTGGTGATAATGCCAGTGGAAATAGTGGACGCCGTAAGTCAGTAGGTATATTTAAGGACGCGCAATCAATATTAAGTACTCCAGGACTCAATAAGAGCATCATTATTAATTAGCATATATAAAAAATATACGCTAGGACGTGAAAATGTACATGACGTACCAAGTATACCAGAATAAAAGGAATGTGAATATCCACAATTTCTTACTTTTTGTAAATATAAGATGCACAGGAATATGGCATGTGATAAAGAAGACAACATTCACATAAACTTTGCCGATAATGCCAGTGGAAGTGGTGGACGCCGTAAGTCAGTGTCTTAGCATGGACGTAATAACTATACCTGGATGTATATATATATATATATATATATATATATATATATTTTTAATAAGTTACGTTAAGTTATATGTGTTGATAGACGTTGATCTCACACACTTTTTTTGTATTCTGATTCCTGAACGCGGGAACCTATAATTGGCTCTCCGTTTTTTATTATATAAGTCTACTTTTTGTTGAAGCTGTTGGTTCTCCCAATAAATAAATAAATAAAAAATAAATAAAAAAACTACGCAACGCATTTTGATGCGGTTTTTTTTAATAGATAGAGTGATTCAAGAGGAAGGTTTATACATGCATAATATAGCCGTGCGAAGCCGGGGCGGGTCGCTAGTTTATTATAAATACGAAAGTTTGTGTGTGTCTAGTGTGTTTGTTTGTTACTTCTTTACGTACAAAATTTGAACCGATTGCGATGTTTGGCATTGTTTGGCACTGGGGCTAGCTAGTTTAAGGAATAAAAGTAATTAAACACTGAGTTAATACTTACTTACCTATTATTTAAAGGTTTTTAGGGTTCCGTAATACCTACTGCCTAATCTACTGTAAAATAAAGGAATCTTGATAATAAACGTTGATATAACATGGTTATACACCTCTTTCGACAAAAAACTCGTTGAACGCCAAAACTTTCTGACTTTGTCCGATATGTAAACATCAATATATTTTTTTGCAAGGAATTCTGATGGCACAGCCAAAAAGACTGAAACAAAAAAATTTGCCGGACGTAAAATATATCAGAGCCATCTCTTACCGAGGTTTCAGAACTATTTTCGACTTTATTTGTACGTAGTTACCGTTTAAACCCTATGGATTAGTTGCGCAACTCTAGTTGCCTTGGCGTACAACCGGAAAAAGTTTCGGGCAACCATTGCTGCGTGGGCGCTGAAGTGGTAACAGTCACCTCTGCTGGTTATACTCTTTGATAAATTACGCGGAACAAGTCACAATATGGGGGCCGAAAAATTTAGTTCTATTCTACTAGATGCACTACTTGTGCAGTATCTAATAGTAAAAGTAAGTAATATGCAGTGTGTTTTTTTTTGTAATGTTTCCGTATATTTTTCATTAAAAAGGCAGGAGGGTCTTAACGAACTAGCAAGCGACTAAGTCGTTTGGTCTTATTTCAGCTCAAATGGACGGAATGGGGCAGGGTAGGGTGCTGACCTGTCTCGTTAATTTATCTCAATGTAAAATGTACTATTTCAGTGTTCGAGGATCCTGGAGTGCGGTTCGAGCGAGTGGCGGCGCGCGGCCGGCGTGCTGGAGCGCGTCGAGCGCGAGCTGGCCGCGCAGCGAGCTGACTTCAACAACGTCGAGGAGATACCGACGAGGCTCGAACATGCCGGCCTTCACGGTCCGTATACCTACCGTAGTTACCCAGTGACGTCATCGTGCTCGTCACACGATACCAACGTACACCTTGTGTATATTGTACTCACAGAGGAGGCGAGCCAGCACGGCGAGATCATAGCCGCGTTGCGGGAGCGGTGGGAGCGGGTCGGGCGGGCGCTCGTCGCCCTCAGGAACACCGTGAACCTGGTCGAGGACGCGGCCGCCTGGCTGGAGGGCGCGGCCGGTGGGGACCAGGGCCGGGGCGAGGCGCTGGCGGGTCGCGCGCTTCCCGCCGCGTGGCGCGCCCGCGTGCTGCACGCCCTGCGCCAGCACAGCCTCGCCGAGCTGCAGGCGGCGGCGATGGGCGAGCACGCGGTGCTGGCGGCGCGCGACTCGCTGCCCGCGGCGCTGGCCCGGCTGCGCGCGCTGCACGCCCGCCTCGCCGCGCTCCGCCCGCCGGCCCTCAACCCCGCTCCGCCCCCCGCCGACACCGCCCCGCTCCGGCTCCACTCCAGCCTCGAGGAGCTGGTCTCCAAGTACGACGACACGGAGGCTATAGTGGCGGGTAAGACGGCCGCCCTGGAGCGCGCCGCCACCCTCCTCCAGACGACCGACGCCTGCGCCGCCGAGCTGGACACGTGGACCGACGCCGTGCTACAGTTCCTCGACGACAACGAACACCTCCCCATCGGTGACGTCGATCGACTCGAGACCCTACTCGACCGGAGCAACGTGAGTTTACAACGAACTGTACAACACTCTGCAGGTTTATACGCGGGCCTTCAGGGTTATATCCTAAACTATAAGATATAGCTGAAAATGCTGAAAGAAGCTACGTGCCCGATTTGGACAAAAACTAAAACTAAATTATTCGATTTTTTAAAGTCATTACGTTCTTCAGGAATCGAACCTGTTGTTTTTGCAAAAAAATAATCATCCTATATTTTTACACCAATGGATAGTCTTGCTAATAGAGATAAATTCTTGGAAACAAACATAGTATGGGTAAATCAAAGGAAATAGCAAATTTTTGTATTTAATTTATTTGGAAGAAGGAATTTAATTGGAAGAATATGACCTCATATTAGTACAAATTTTGAGCGACCTGCGAATTACCCCTAATTTACTGGACTATAGGTAGGTAAATAGAGTAGGTAGATAGGCAAAACAAACAGCAAAAACACGAATCATAATACAGCAAAAATAAAAATATAGGACTTAAATACGATATAAAGATAGAACTACTAAAATTGATAAACAAATACATAAAATATGAAGTTACAACAAAAACAATAAAATTATGAGCCTTGAAAGAAGATAAGAGTAAGCTGCCTTTTCGCAGAGTTAACGCTAGTGAAGAAAGGATCCACTGAACTCTCTCTGTCTCACAGAGTAAATAAAACTCCCTCGCCACTCGCCACTCGCACCATAAGGCCCCCTATGCATGATGGGCCATCCATCATGCTGTGCTGGCCCACGTTTACCATCTGTTATGCCAAACGACATTATGATAAAGACATTAAATAAAAACATACATACAACCGAATTGAGAACCTCCTCCTTTTTTTGAAGTCGGTTAAAAACGCTTAATTACTTACTTACTTAATAGTTTCTTTGGCATAATTATTATAACTTACAATAATTTTCTTTAACATAATTTTAATTAGCATAAATGTAAAAAACATAATTTTTATACATCTAAAGATGATTTATCATAATAGTACATTTTTTATCACAGTTGCGATAATAGTACATAAAAGAAAAGATTTGAAAAGAAAAGAATATAAAAATTAACAAAATATTTGTGAGAAGTCTGTTTTCTATTTTTTTTTTAGGCAATTTTTTTTGTTATTTATACTCGCGATAGGCTAGGCAAAAAACTTTTAACCTATACAGCCTCGTCTGACATACAAAATTATTAGGGTTTTTCTGTATTTTTTTACGTCGGGTGTTAAAAACAGAATGGTTAAGGCTAAAAATATATTTATGTAAAGAAAAAACAAATATAAACTCAATTTTTAATTGTTTTCTACGACGTTATCACGTAAAATTATCGTTCGTAAACCGACTTTAGAGACAAACCTTTTTGCTGGAGTAAAAACTCTTTGTTGGTACCTACCTTTTGTTTTATACATCAAAACAGTATAACCCAGATAAATTAAGAATTTCATCTACCTAATATGTAATTGTGGGTGTCGCGGGTAGTCGGTGGATGGAGGCGGCTCAGGACCGCTGTTTGTGGCGTCGTATGGGGGAGGCTTATGGCCAGCAGTGGACGTGTATGGGCTGACATGATGATGATGATGATGAACATGTAATTAGCAGTAAGATACGTATACCCCGCGCAGCGAATGATGAGCTCTGATGGAAAGTAGAAGGGGTATGCGCAGAACTCAATTTTCATATAAATATCGAGTTCTACGCATACCCCTTCCAGTTACCGCAGAGCTCATCTTTCACTGAGCGGAGTATACTATTTAACTTATCGGGATAACTTTATAGCACTAGTTGGTAATATTCCAGGATAAATGTGCTATCGAATGCAAACAATAATTTTTTTATCACATTGCTCATAAAGTGGATCTTATTAAACCGCTTTTAGGCTCATAATGCAATGTATTATACACGCGTGCGATAAAAAAAAACCAACTAGTGCTAAAATAATACGTTATACCCGATAAGTTATAGTACATTGCGATACAAGTGTGGAAAGTTGATCGAGCGTGGCAAAAGCCGAGATGGAATGATCAATCCACACGTGTATCGTACGACGTTTTTTATCACAGTTGCGAATAAAAAAAAGACTTGTTAAAATAATTAAAAGTTTTTAAGATTTTTAGGTTATGTTTAGGTACTATTTTTTGTTAATTACACTCCCGAAAGGCTACGCAAAAGACTTTTAACCTATACAGCCTCGTCTGACATACAATATTTTTTTAGGGTTTGTTTCATTTGTTTTTGCGTCGGCGGTTAAAAACAGAATAATAATGGTAAGGAAAAAATATATTTATGTACCTAAAGAAAAAACAAAATAAAAACAAAACTCAATTTTTAATTATTTTCAAAGATGTTATCACGTAAAATTATCGTTCGTTAACAGACTTTAGAGACAACCTTTTGAAAAGAAGAAAAAAGGTACCAACAAAGAGTTATAAGCCAGCAAGGCTTAAAAAAATTTTGATGGTAACTTTTTTCTATACATCAAAACAGTATAACCCAGATAAATTAAGAATGTTTCATCTACCTATTATGTCATTAGCAGTAAGATACGTATTTGACTTATCGGGATAACGTATTATTTAAGCACTAGTTGGATTTTTTTTATCGCACGCGTGTATAATTCGTTGCATTATGAGCCTAAAAGCGGTTTAATAAGATCCACTTTATGAGCAACTGTGATAAAAATATATTTAATTTTTATGTCGCCGCCGACGCAAAAACAAATGAAAAAGCCTAAAAAAATATTGTATGTCAGACGAGGCTGTAAAGGTTAAAAGTCTTTTGCCTAGCCTTTCGGGAGTGTAATTAACAAAAAATAGTAAACATAAAAATAATAAATGGTTTTTAAGAATTTTATTCTTAAAAATTATTATTAATTATTATAATTATTATTTTAACAAGTCTTTTTTTTTATTCGCAACTGTGATAAAAAACGTCGTACGATACACGTGTGGATTGATCATTCCATCTCGGCTTTTGCGACGCTCGCGTTCCGCTCAAGCGTCATAAACCGCCTCTATGGAATGATCAACTTTCCACACTTGTATCGCAATGTACTATTATGACACATTGAAAGTTTTTTTAAAACTAAGATTGAACTCTAATTAATCTAACTGAAATAGGCAACTTTTTTTTTAATTTGGAACCAGGGTGACTATACATTTTTTTACACAGGGAAAAGTTAAAATTCAGGTTAAAAAATCATGAAGTTTACGTTCAACTTAGTTTAAAAAAACTTTCAATGTGTCATAAAAAATATTATTTGCATTTGATAGCACATTTATCCTGAAATACTATCCAAAAAACAGATTGGGATAATTCCTTCATATGCAGTTTTGGCATAACAAAACATAGAGAACGGAGTAAAAATTTTTAAATGGCGGATATCTCGGAAACCGAGAGATTTCATAGGACGTAACTTTCGTTTTTCTGATCCGGCACAGTGTCCTCTATCCGTAGGTGCCGCTTGGCCATTCATTACCGGACACCCTGTATGTACAAGTTATTATAATGTGTTAAGTTTTTCAAATGTACAATAAAGAATAAATATTTTTAAGTACTTTTTAAGTTTTTACTTGTATCTATTGCTATCAAAATTAAATTATAAGTTCTTGAATTGACCACGACTATGTGACCCCCTCCTGGCGCCAAAGCTGGATCCGCCCTCGGTGGATTGATCTTTGTATCTCGGCTTTGTAAACGCCCTCGCGTACCGCTCGCGCGTGTTAAACCGCCTCTATGCAAGATCAATTTTCCACACTTGTATCGCAATGTACTATTTTCAATTCGAAGCCCTCAAAGATGAATAACTTTCCCCGCTTTTTCCACACTTCCCACTGATTTCACTGTGATGGGGTAGCTGCGTATATTAAAAACACTTGTAAGCCAATTGTAAAGGAGATAATGCTGGCACACGCATCCTGCTTGCAGGTCCATATATCTGATTTGGTAATACTGGGAATCTACAGATCGCCCTCTAACAAAAATACGGAGGAATTTCTTATCTCTTTAAGTAACCATTTGGAATCCCTAGTTAACTCTAAAAAGCTCATAATTACAGGCGATTTAAACATAAATATCTTATATAATCCTGATGAACAAAGTTACGAACGTACAAATAGGTTGCTCTATCTTGAGATCCTTTCTAGGCACGGTTTGCTGCCTGGGCACTGTCTCCCTACAAGAGGTAAAAACTGCCTAGATCATTTCATATTAAGACTAGAAGTTAGTACCTTAGCTGAAATTGTCGTTATAGATACCACTGTAACTGACCATCTCATGATATTCATGAAATTATCTAGAGTACAAAACCAGTACCGTGAAATATCCAAAACTAAAAGAACAATTAACTATAGCAAAGCACTAGATAGTGTTGCTAATAGTGAAATAGGAAATTTGATGTCGTATGGAGACCCCGAGGTGGTAGCCTGTCTGCTTGAGAGGATACTTAGTAAATGCATATTAGATAATACCTTAACAACCCAAACATCAGGGAAAGCTCGTTTAATTAAACCGTGGATGACTGTAGGCGTTTTGCGTTGCATTCGCAACCGAAATAGCATGCAAAGAAAATTGCGCCTCGATGCTGAGAACATTACATTACGTATAACATATAAAAGGTATAGAAATTACTGCAATGCCTTAATAAAGAAACTGAAGAGGCAGTATGAGCGAGATCAATTGGAGAAGGCCAGTAACAATCCTAAAACACTATGGAAAACTATAAATGAAATAACAAACCGTAGAGCGCACAAAAGTAACAATACAGAGCTACTAAACATTAAACCATCGCCGATAGAGTCAATTGACTCTGTCAACACTTTCTTCGCAAATGTCGGCAAAACGTTGGCTGAGAAAATTACACGTGATTGTCTTGGAAGTGAATTTCTTAGCGCAAATTCTTCTCAAGTTTCGTCTTTTGTCCTGTTAGACACTGACTCTGAGGAGTTAAACAGGTGCTAATGACATTAAAATCGGATAGTGCACCTGGTGTAGATAATATTCCCACTAAGTTTATAAAACTCGCATGCGTTCATGTCATCCCAGTAATTGTCCACTTGGCAAATTTATGCTTTCAAAATGGAACTTTCCCTACTAACCTAAAAAGAGCAATAATAACTCCGGTCTATAAGAATGGGAATAGAGACGACACATCAAATTACAGGCCAATCTCAGTTCTGACTGCTATTTCCAAAATACTGGAGAAGTTGATAAACACTCGTTTAATAAAATATCTTAATAAATTCCATTTACTTTCACCATCACAATATGGTTTTAGAGCCGGTTTGTCTACAGAAGACTCTGTTTCTGCTCTGACTTCTCTTATAGTAAAAAAAGTAGACGAAAAGGAGAAGTGCTTGGCGGTTTTTCTAGATTTAAAAAAAGCTTTCGATACCGTTTCTATACCCATTCTTATTCGTAGGCTTGAATCCATTGGAATTAGAGGAACTCCTCTCAAAATGTTTGAAGAATATCTTTCAAACAGGAAGCAACTGGTTAAAATAGGAGACCTTGTGAGCCAAGAGACAGTTACTAATTACGGAGTCCCACAGGGCAGCGTCCTAGGACCTACACTGTTTCTTGTATACATTAATTCACTCTGCGACATGCAGCTAAACAATGGGCACATATTTACGTATGCTGATGATACGGCTATTGTTTTTACGGGACATACTTGGAAGGATGTCATGGAATCAACAGAGTCTGGATTACGTAGAGTAGTCAAATGGCTAAACGCAAGCTTGCTTACCTTGAATGTTGCTAAAACGAACTTTATGTGTTTTACTATTAATAACAATACACAACCTGATATTAAAATAAGATCCCACGTCTGTAATAGTAATGATTTAAATTGTCAATGTCCTTATATAGCCAAAATCAATTACACAAAATATTTAGGCGTTGTAATTGATCAAAGGCTATCATGGCATCTACATCTGGAGCAGGTAATGAAGAGAATCAGAGGTCTCATGTGGATCTTCAAGAAACTTAGACACATAGCCACCCCAGATTTACTCAATCATATATACATTTCACTAGTACAATCAATTATTACTTACTGTATTCCAATCTGGGGCGGAGCTACAAAAACTAAGTTTTTAGAATTAGAAAGGTCGCAAAGGTCACTATTGAAAGTGATATACATGAAACCATACAGATTCTCAACAGCAGAGTTATACAGTCTAAGTGATCTACTCTCGATTCGCAAACTATATATTTTACTTGCCATACTCAAACTACACAAGACTTTGCCTTTTGACTCCTCAAAATTAGAAAATAGAAGAAACACAACTGTTGCGCCTGTAATATCTGGAAATACGAAATACTCATCACGACAATACAATAGACAATCATCATACATCTATAATCAGGTCAACAAGGAATTAAACATATATAGCATGACACACCACGACTGCAAATCAAAAATTACAATATGGTTGAAGTCTAAAACGTATGATGAAATTGAATCTCTTTTGACACCCATTGTTTAACAGCTAGCCTCTTGTTAAATTGTTGAATCTTGTTCACACTCACTCACAGATTTTTGGGCACAGGGTAAATCCACGTACCCAGGGTCTTAAGATCCTGGGGTGACTTGGTAAGTGCTCTGCTCAAAAACATATGATTTTTACAATTATTTAACACCAACACATTTGCTTTTTATAAAAATTTTTTTTTTTTTTTTTTTTTTTTTAATTTATTTGCTTTTTATTGAGATTCGAGATTATGAAGTATTTATCTTTTTTGTTTTACCATAACTTGATTTATTTCTTGATAATTTTGCCTATACGATCAACTTAATTATTTTATGATTATTTTATGATAAATTTAATTTGCTTCAATGACATGCTTTTCATTATTATTTTGTGATGGATTTTGTTTACTCTTTTATTTTATACAATTTCAATTTTAATTACTTTTTTCTGTTTTGTTTTATTAATTGCCTTTGTGCTAATATTTGATTTTTAATTCGAGATTTTGATTGCTTTTTTTTATTATTTAAATTTAAATGTAATATTTGGTATGACAATATAATTTGACATATTTAAATGTATACTTAAGTAACACCAAACTGGAAGACCAGAGTCTCCTATCACAGGTAGTTTATACTTAAAAGGAGACTCTGTATACTGTGTAAATCTATGTAATTTTAAATATGTTAATGAAATAAACTTTTTGTATATTTTTTTTTTTTTTTTGATTCTTCGCTCCTATTGGTCGCAATTCTATCTATTTATTAATCGATATTGAATCTGCGGCACCATGGTTCTTTAATGAGATGTGTTCCGTAGAGGAACAGAGTATATTCGTTTAATTATTTTTTATTTGTAGTCGAGGGTGAGTTTTTTTTTTTTTTTTTTTTTTTTTTTTTTTTTTTTTTTTTTTTTTTTTAAATCTAATTCAATAGGTGTCATGCAGTGCATTCCATCACTTTGAAGCGTCTTTAAAATTAAGTTAGGATGTGTTGTAGAGATTAAATGGGAGTCCATTTGAATGAGCAGTATTATGTGCACCTACTAACATTAAGCAGATAAAGTACCTATCTACCCCGCGTATGAACGATGAATGTGTCGCTATTTATGTGGTACACCCAAGCACAGATCTATTGATCTATATGGGTGGCTACTGTCATAAACACCTCAGCAGTTACAATAATACGTAGGTTTGGCTCTAATTAAGCGGTGTGTATTATGTTCTATATTGTGTGTGTGAAATAAATAAATAAATAAATAAATAAAATGGTAGGTCTTTGAAAGAAAACACAAGTTGTGTGTAGATTAGATACATAGATCCCGTTTGAATAAGGAACGTACCACGAGCTCGACGCGACGCGACAGTCTTGGCCTCGCTACCTTCGAGCGAGCACGTGTACCTCCCCGATTCTTCCATAATATTGGACTACGTATAAAGTGGCTAGCCTTACCTTCGACACATTGTCTGAGGTGGAAATTGAACACCAGTTAAAGAGTTTGTTTGTTTGTTTAAGCGCGCTAATTGTTGTGTTGGATAGTCCATTTGTCAAGGAAGGCTATTGGCTATTTTATATTTCGATGTTCCCACGGGATCGGAAGTTACGCGGGTGAAACTGCGGAGTGCTGCTAGTACATTACCTAAAGCCCCATTACATTTTGTCCGTAGTTTTCCGAGGAATGTGTAATCTTTCAGCCGGACAATGCTAACACACTAATACCCTTAATCATTTCTTTATTCAGAAATACGACGAAGACAAACAAACTAACGAAACGAAATTGACCGAAATCGAATCGGCCGTGGAGACGATAGGGGAGGCGTGTACCGGCCCGTTCGTGGAGCAGTTGCGTGCGTCGTGCGCGGAGCGACGTGCGCGGCACGAGGAGACGTGCGCGCGCGTGCGGAGCCACAACGAGGGCGTGCGGCGCGCGCTCGAGCGGACCGCCGCCTGCGTCGCGCGGATAGACGCGCTCGACGCCTGGCTCACGCGGCTCGAGGCGAGGCTGCCCGCGCCCACCGAGGACGAGTGCACCATCGACGACTCCGCGCAACTCTATCAGATGAAGGCGCGCTTCCAGGGGCTCAAGGACGAGTGCGACGACATGACCGCCGAGTTCCGCGACCTCAACGAGGCCTCCAACGATCTGCTGCTGGCGGCGCCAGCGCCGAGCCCGCCGGACGCGCTCGTGCGCCGCGTCACGCGGCTCAACCAGCGCTGGAGCGAGGTGACGCGCGGCGTGTACGAGCGGCACCGCGTGCTCGCCGAGGCGTGGCACGAGGCAGGCGAGCTGCGCGCGCTGCTGGCCGGCGAGGCCGCCTGGCTGGACGCGCTCGAGCGGGAGGTGAGGGGCGACGCGCGCCCCGCCGACCACGAGGAGGCGGCCGCCGCGCTCTCCGCGCTCGAGGCAGCGCTCGCGGCCCGCGACGCCGACCGGCAGCGGCGCATCCGTGGCGTGGCGCGCGCCCTGCACGCGGCGCGCATCATGCCGCGCTGGGCGCGCGCGCAGGCGGACGCGCTGGCGGCGCGCGGCGCGGCGCTCACCCGCGACGCGGGCCGGCTCTCGGCGGCGCTGGAGGCGCACGCTCGGGACGCTGCCGCGGCGGACGCGGCCGTGGAGGCGGCGGCGGCGGCGCCGGCTGCGGACCGCGCGCTCCGGCTCGGCGAGCTGCGCGCGACGGCCGCCCGCTGGGAGCGCGAGGGCCGCGTCGAGGCGGCGCGCCGGCTCCGCGACCGCGCCGACCACCTCGCGCGGGACCTCGACCCCGACACGACCACTACAGCGACGACGACGACTACGGAGCCGACCCTGGCGGCGCGGCTCGCGGCCGCGGACGGCACGCTGGCCGCGGTCGACACGGAGCTAGCCACCCTGCCGGAGGACCCCCCCGACCCGGATGCTGTCCGGACACACCTCCGCACCGCCCTGGTGAGCACACACACACACACACAGAGATAACAGCGCTAACGCTCCGATATTGTGAGGATGGGTTCTATCACCACCATGATGTTGGACCTGATTGTATGTGTGAAATGTTATCTACAAATACTATTGTTATACTCAGTATACATACATACAGAATTCATTATTTAAACGCGCCTTCAGGGCTACATCCTTAACCTTCGCCGCGTCATCGCTATTATATGGAGGGAAATTAACGGGTTCCACTCTTGGCTGAAGTATTGAATCTTAAAAAATCTAATGATGGCCTTCTAATGTTTGTCAAAATCGGGTCCTCAACTCCTTTAAGAATTTTTCGCTATCTTTTATAGTATAGGCTAGGATATAGCCCTGAAGGTCCATATAAAAAATGATCCTGTATGGAACAAATATTTATTTTCTAATACTCTTATAATTTCACATTGCTCTCACGATAAGGATGGAATGAGGTATATCTTAGTAATATGTATTTTAAATTAATTTAATCCACTTATTTGTCGATGATTGCGTGATGACCGCCTCGTGCCGTACGTCTCACCGTTCGGGTCACTCGTGCCGTACGTCTCACCGTTCAGGTCACTCGTGTAATACCTTGAAAGGATTCTACGATTTATCCAATGAATTGAATGCGATTTGCACCGTGGTATGTAACACTCGTGTTCTCCGACCGACCTCTATACTATATGATATGTGTCGCGACGTCATCGACGACGTGGTGTACTGCGTGGTGACCAGACGACGGTGACACGTTGCAGCGGCTGTACCGCACGCTGAGCGAGATCAAGGCGGAGGTGGAGGCGTGCATCAGGTGCGGGCGGCGCGAGGGGGGCGCACAGCTCGCGCCGCTCGTGGACGCCCTCAAGGACAGGTACAACCGGCTGGGGGCGCGCGTCACGCACGTCAAGGGCGCGCTCGAGGGGGCGCTCGGGGCGGCGCGGGACGCGGCCGCCGCGCTCGCCGCGCTCAACGCGTGGCAGGGGGGCGGCACGCCGGCCCAGCGCGCCCTCGAGATGTCCCGGCTGGCGGCGGCGGCGGCGCGGCTGCAGGCGCTGCTGGCGCCGGACGCGCCCCACGCGCTGCGCCCCCTGCGACCCGCCATGGAGGCCGCCGACACACGCTGGCGGGAACTGCTCGCCGACACCCCGCTCGAGATGCAGGCCCCCGCACATACAGAGGTCAGTACCTGCACCCCCACACACTCTCTCTCTCTCTCTCTCTCTCTTAGCACTCACAGATATCAATATCAAATATTACTTTCATTTTTAACAATAAAAATCAATGGGTGTCGTGACCTTAGTTTTTGGAGGAGCAATATATAGTTTAAAATATTCGTTACGAACCGTAACTATTTATATTTATGGCAAAGTCAGTGTCATTGGATGTAACTGTTCGTGCCATAAATACAATAGTCCGTCGAAAATATAAAATATTTTGCTTGCAACGTCAAAAAATCACCATAAAATGGAGTGTATAGTGCAAGCACTCGCACTCACACTCGCACCGTGTCACTCACGCAATGATCACGCTTCACTACGTCATGTACTACATTCTCTCTCATCTCTCTCCGTACATACAGGCTGTTCCGTAAGCAATGGATAAACGGGGGTACCTACGGTGGAGGACATTGTACCGGTTCAGAAGAA
This sequence comes from Idaea aversata, assembly GCA_907269075.1. Taxonomy (NCBI): domain Eukaryota; kingdom Metazoa; phylum Arthropoda; class Insecta; order Lepidoptera; family Geometridae; genus Idaea; species Idaea aversata. The sequence goes on along the minus strand of OU026102.1, from coordinate 14,125,256 downwards.
TAAAGGTTACACTCAGTAATTAATTTTGTATTAAATACTGGCCATACCATTTCAGAATCACAATGAAATAGGCAACTTTTTTTTTAATTTGGCGCTACTCTGTACACTTTACATTTTTTAACACCATGATAGGTAAAATTTTAGGTAAAATATTAAAAAGTTTGAGTGCCTTCTAATTTATAGATTTTGGCTTATCTCATAAAAAATATTAGAATTGGAATAATTCCTTCATTTACAGTGTTACCAAAAGGCATGGAGAAGGGAGTTGAATGTTTATATATCCCGGTAACTTGGAGCATCCTCTACCCGACGCGCGACGGGTACCCGTTCATACATTCATTACGGAACACATCATTTCAGTATCATTTACATCGAATTCATTTTATATAAATATATCCGAGTTGAACGGACCTTCAGTACTTTCCTACCTATACTGTTAGATATAGAGAAATATCCTCAAAGAAGTAACGTGCCCGATTTTAACACATACATTAAAAGTGCATCATAACAATTTTTGGAATACCTATGTCCCTAGCCAGGTTTCGCACCCATTAATTTTTCTAAAAACATAATGATGCACTCGTTTGTCAAAATCGCTCTGAAGGTCCATTTAATATTTAAATAATATTTTTATCACAGTTGCTTATAAAGTGGATCTAATTGCTGCAAACTGGATAGTAAACATAGACTTATCACAAATATTTTGTTTCAAGTATTTTCTTTTATTCGCAACTGTGATAAACAACGTCGTACGATACAAGTGTCGATATTGATTAAGCATCTCGGCTTTAGACATAAACCGCCTCTATGCAACGATCAATTTACCACACTTACATCGTTATGTAATAAATTTATTTATTTATTTATTAATGTACTATTAATAAATAGCTAGGTATACTACAATCTAGTACAATATTATAAATTGCAAGTTTGACCCTAAGTTACGAATCGTTCGTCGCAAACATTATGTAATATATTTGTACCGAGCATACAATATGACTGATACTTACATACACCCATCACTCGATCCGTCGCTCCATGTACATATACATACACACCGATCACTGTATATACATACGTCATGGGACGCTTGCGGTGGGGGAGGGAGGGGGGCTGACTGGACGCGCGCGCGTGTTGCAGCGCGAGGGGCAGGACGAGGGGGAGGCGCAGTACGAGGCGGTGACGGAGACGGTCCGGAGGAGGGCGGCGAGCACTCCCTCCCCGTCTCGCATCCCGCTCGCGGTGAGGCCGCGCTCGGCGTCGCCGGCGTCACCGCGCCGCGTCTACCCGCCGGGGCAGTACGAGGTGCGCGTGCGCCGCGTCGCCGCGCCCACGCAGGTCGAACCCGCCCTCGCCTCGCCCGCCATACTGGAGGTAGGTCGGTCGGTCGGTGTGTGTGCGTGTGTGCTCGTGTGTGTGACGCGACGTGCACGACCGGTTGTTGTTGTCGTTGCAGCCGGACGAGCCGCTCGGGACCTCCACGCCCATCAAGCGGGACCGGGACAAGGCGCAGGTGGTCGGCGTCTCGCCCAAGTTGCCGCGAGCCACCGCCGCCGCCGACGCGGCCTCGCCGGCTCCCACCGCGCCCCGGGACCGGCCGCCCGAAGCGGAGATCGTCACGCTCAGCGAGACGAGCGACGACGACGAGGAGCCGGCGACCGACGTCGGCCGACCGACCGAGCCGGACTACGCGAACACGGCGCCGCCGCCGGCTCCCTCCGGCGACACCCGGTCCCCGCTCGACGACCTAACACCGGACGAGATAGTAAAGCTGGCCGCGGAGGCGCCCGAGATCGAGGACGCGGTGCTCCGCGCGCAGCTCGCGCCCCACCGCGACCCGGAGACGCGCGCCTGGGAGACGCTCGCGGAGAGGACCGCGCGCCGGCTCGACGTCGCGCTCGTCACGCTGGGCGGCGCGGGCCGCGAGCGGGACCCGGCCAAGCGGCGCGACCTGGCCGCGCACACGGCCGCCGCCGCCGCGCCGCCCGCCGCCGAGCTGGAGTCGCGCGGGGACACGCTCGCGTACCGGGCGCACGCGCGATGCACACTGCTCGCCGAGTACCTCGCGCTGCGGCATCGGGAGCGGCTGCGCGCGCGGCGCGAGGCGGTCACGCGCGAGGCGGACGCCTGCCGGCGAGACGCGGACGCCGCGGAGCGCGCGCTCGCCGCGCTGCACGCCGAGCTCGAGGCGGGCGTGCCGCACGCGGGCCGGCTGCGCGACCTGGCCGGCGAGCTGCGCGCCGCCCGCGTGCCGCTCCCGGAGCGCCGCGTGGCGGCCGCGCTGGCGGCGGCGACGGCCCGCCACGAGCCGCGCTACGTGTCCGCGGCCCGCGCGGCCGCCGCCCGCGTGCGGGACGCCCTCGACTCGCCGCCTCTCGCCGGCCGGGACTACGAGGACTTCCCGCTTCAGGTATGCGAACGGGGAACCGGTCCGATTCCGGCATTCAGCAACGCCACTTTTCTGAGATGCGAAAAAACTTGCTAGCTTTATTTAAAAAATATGGTTCCTTTGCGTTATTCAGATCATGGGACGATCTGAATTCGGTCCGATCTGAGTCGCAGCAGGAATTAAACTCCCGTGCTCCCCGAACTTATAACGTAGGATCATAATTTCACCAAAAACCATTAAGTGTTTGTAATCGTTACCGCATCTCAGACGTATGGAGAATCTGAATACTGGAACCGTTTTCATACCCGCGACGGGGAACTATATCGGGGGGCGGACGTCGCGTCGGTCGATGCGAGCTTACCTCGACGGTGTGACGGCAGGAGGACGCGCTCGGGCGGGCGCGCGCCGCGCTCGAGGAGCTGCGGCTGCAGGCGGAGGAGGCGGGGCGGCGCGGGGCGGCCGCGGCGGGGGAGCTGCGCGCCGAGCTAGCCGCGCTCGGGGCCCGGGTGGGTGCGCGCCGCGAGCGGTGGACGCGGTGCGCCGCCGAGTGGGCGCGCCTCTACGCCGAGCTGGAGGAGGCGGGCGCGTGGCTCGACGCGGCGGCGGCCGGCGGCGGGGACACGCCGCCGTCGGACGCGGAGCTGGGGGCGCGCCGGGCCGCGCTCGAGGCGGCGGCGCGGCGCACGCGCGTCGTGGCGGCCGCGTGCGGCGCGACGCTCGCCCGCGACGTGCTCGAGCAGCTGGAGGCGCTGGGCGCGCGCTGGCTGGCGCTGGCGGCGCGACGCGCGCGACGCTCCGCCGAGGACCGCGCCCGCGCCGCCCTGCAAGCGGCCACAGCCCTGCGACGCACCACACTCAACCCGAGCGACGCCACCAGCCTCGCCGTCAGACACTCCCTTGTCAAGGTAAGCAGATAACTATAAAAATGAGCATTAGAGCATAAATTGTCTTTTCTATAGCAAACCTATCGATAGATACAAAAATATAGGATGATTATTTCTTTGGAAAATTAACAGATTCGATTCCTTTAATTTTTGTCAAAATCAACTCCTTTTAGTATTTTTCGCTATCTCATATAATTTAGGATATAGCCCCGAAGGTCCAACGTAAGAAACTCAGCCTGTATAATATTGATGATTGAATGAATGTGCGCGTAAATCCCGCGCACTCTCCGCCTTCCCGAGTAATGTTTACGTATTGAACGATACAACGTGATCTATATATACCTACTCGTATGATACACTTTACGATATATTTCATTCATCTCATAGTTTATTATTAAACATTATTTTAGGTATAATAATATAAAGAAAAGGCGTCCAGTTTTTAGTATTCGAATGATAATGAAATAGTATATTCTGCTTTATGTATTTGTAATGTTGTGATTATAACAACTCTACATACGTTATGTAGGTAGGGTTGGGTTAGAGAGAGAGAGGTATAGTATAGAGTGAGGTAAGCTTACATCGTAATATTTATACCGTATAAGGTGCGATGACAGTTGACTTCCTTGTTAGTGTCACACGTACACATGTTACACTCGGCTATTTATATAGGAGTTGGTCGCGTGGCGCGGGCGCATGTCCTGGCCGCCCGCGCCCCTCGCACCTCGCGGTCTATTTATATATTATGCAGTATAAATATACTACAACATCTATAATATGTAGTAGGTACAATATAGTCCGGTGTAGTTAGGTGAGTGTCTGCGCGCTGCGCGTGCGCATGCCGAGGGAAGCGCGTCGCGTCGCCCGCGCCGCCCGGTGGACGTACCTCTCTCGCGTGTAAATATTGTGCCGGGTTTTGATCGAGTTGTTGTGTTATCTTACGTTTGATGTTTATACTGTGTTGTGTCACGAGGAGTAGTGTAGCGTAGGTACGTATTACCTGTCTCGTCTCACTCTTCCCGGCCAACCGTGTACCTGTGTGTGGCGTCTGTAGCGGCCATCATGGTCTGCCTGCTCACCGAGGGGGGTTATATATAACGTTCAGTAACGAGCTCTCCACTGACTGACTGACTGACTGACTGACTGACTGACTGACTGCGGTGGCGGAAGGCGGGACAGGCGAGGGGTGACAGCCGCTAGCTCTAGGAACTAGACATGGAAAGGTCGTTACTATGGTATTTCATAATAAACTCTCACGGTATCCACGAGGGGAGGAAGGTGAATTGATTATATTGGCCTATCTATAACCTAAACTATAAGAGATAGCGAAAATTGATGAAAGGAGTTGCGTGCCCGATTTTCACAAGATCCACATTATTAGATTTTTGAAAGTCATTACCCTCGCCAGGAATCGATCCTGTTGATTTTGCAATAAAAAAACACCTATAATTTTATACCAATCGATAGTTTTGTCAATAGAGATTAATTCATAGAAACAAACATAGTATGGCAAACTTAAGGAAATAAAGGAATAGAATTACGGAACATAAAAAATAAGTGGGCATGGCAAGCGTTTATAAATTACTAGCGACCCGCCCCGGCTTCGCACGGCTATATTATGCATGTATTATACAAATAAATCATCCTCTTGAATCACTATCTATTAAAAAAAACCGCATCAAAATCCGTTCGGTAGTTTTAAAGATTTAAGCATACAAAGGGAAATAGGTACAGAAAAAGCGACTTTGTTTTATACTATGTAGTGAAGCGCAGTTACTCGTACTAGAGCTAAGACGCGATTCAGTCGGCAGTTTTGTGCCGTTATCGAAAATCCGACAATATGCCGTACTGTTCTATTTTGGAGTGTAAATGTTGTTTATAATATTTTACCCCTGGTCTAGTCTACTAGGAGTAATATTGAAATGTGACGCCATTATCAACCTTCATCTGTATAAAATAAAGGTTATAATTGTGTTTACCGAGAATAACGCCATCTATGGTAAATTCGCCGAATTAGGTTATCAATTGAATCTAGTTTGTTAGTTGAATGCAAAATGTCGTAAATAAATAAATATTTCAGGACATATTACACATCGCCATCCAGCCCCAAGCTAAGCAACTTAATGCTTGTGTTATGGGTGCCAGATAACGGATAAACTACTTATATACTTTTTTTTTTTTTTTTTTTTTGTAAATATATACATATTATACATATAGGAAACACCCAGAACCAGAAACAAGAATTTATGGTCAGCATAAATACTTGTTCCCGGCGGGAATCGAACCCGCAACCTTCAGCGTCGCAGTCGGGTGTTCGCCCGACGCGCCACAGAGGTCGTAAATATTTTTTAGTCAATGGTAAATTGAACTTTATTGTGACGTATGAAGGTATAAAATCAAATATACGGTTTGTGTGATTTAGGTTAATTTTGAGCAACAAAAACAACCAATCAAACGAATTATTTATTAGTGTGCAAAATATGAATATCCATTTAGATGTGTGAGTTTTGCGACATCGGTTCTGATACGAAATTTGGCCTATAGCATTTCCACCCCTTCCTTGTTCCGTGAATAGAATAGTATTCTGAAATTTTCATACTACTATACCTGAAAAAGTGAAGTTAGGAAATATGGCTAATGACGTAAGAAAATGTTTTTTTTAAATCTACATTACAGAATTTAAAACATATTTTAACCAGAAATAAATTATAGAAAAATATTACTTCCCCTCTGTGCATTATACGCTATTGTAGAGAACTACAAAAAGGAGTTTTTTCCATAGGTTTGCCATACTATGTTTGTTTCTATGAGTTAATCTCTATCGACAACACTATCGATTGGTATAAAAAAATAGGATAATTCTTTTTTCGCAAAATCAACAGGTTCGATTCCTGGCTAGGGTAATGACTTTTTCAAAAATCGAATAATACAGTTTTAGTTTTTGTCAATATCGAGCACGCTTCTTCTTTTAGCATTTGTCGCTATCTCTTATAGTTGACGATGTAGCCCTGAAGGCCCGAGTAATATATTCATCCTGTATATTGTAACGTCGGTGTATCTTGTAGGTTGTAAGTGGTGATCTACCTTATACAAAGTGAATTTATTACACGGGCCTTCATTCGTAACTATAGTGTACCTCCCTACAGGCTCGCGAGGAGGAAGTGGTCTCGTGTCTCGAGGAGCTGCGCGCTACTACACCCGCCGGAGACCGGCACGATCTCATCAAGGAACTAGAGGAGGTACGTACCTATGTGTCACATACGTAACTATAGTGTACCTCCCTACAGGCTCGCGAGGAGGAAGTAGTCTCGTGTCTCAAGGAGCTGCGCGCTACTACACCCGCCGGAGACCGGCACGATCTCATCAAGGAACTAGAGGAGGTACGTACCTATGTGTCACATACGTAACTATAGTGTACCTCCCTACAGGCTCGCGAGGAGGAAGTAGTCTCGTGTCTCGAGGAGCTGCGCGCTACTACACCCGCCGGAGACCGGCACGATCTCATCAAGGAACTAGAGGAGGTACGTACCTATGTGTCACATACGTAACTATAGTGTACCTCCCTACAGGCTCGCGAGGAGGAAGTAGTCTCGTGTCTCGAGGAGCTGCGCGCTACTACACCCGCCGGAGACCGGCACGATCTCATCAAGGAACTAGAGGAGGTACGTACCTATGTGTCACGTACGTAACTATAGTGTACCTCCCTACAGGCTCGCGAGGAGGAAGTGGTCTCGTGTCTCGAGGAGCTGCGCGCTACTACACCCGCCGGAGACCGGCACGATCTCATCAAGGAACTAGAGGAGGTACGTACCTATGTGTCACATACGTAACTATAGTGTACCTCCCTACAGGCTCGCGAGGAGGAAGTGGTCTCGTGTCTCGAGGAGCTGCGCGCTACTACACCCGCCGGAGACCGGCACGATCTCATCAAGGAACTAGAGGAGGTACGTACCTATGTGTCACATACGTAACTATAGTGTACCTCCCTACAGGCTCGCGAGGAGGAAGTGGTCTCGTGTCTCGAGGAGCTGCGCGCTACTACACCCGCCGGAGACCGGCACGATCTCATCAAGGAACTAGAGGAGGTACGTACCTATGTGTCACATACGTAACTATAGTGTACCTCCCTACAGGCTCGCGAGGAGGAAGTGGTCTCGTGTCTCGAGGAGCTGCGCGCTACTACACCCGCCGGAGACCGGCACGATCTCATCAAGGAACTAGAGGAGGTACGTACCTATGTGTCACATACGTAACTATAGTGTACCTCCCTACAGGCTCGCGAGGAGGAAGTGGTCTCGTGTCTCGAGGAGCTGCGCGCTACTACACCCGCCGGAGACCGGCACGATCTCATCAAGGAACTAGAGGAGGTACGTACCTATGTGTCACATACGTAACTATAGTGTACCTCCCTACAGGCTCGCGAGGAGGAAGTGGTCTCGTGTCTCGAGGAGCTGCGCGCTACTACACCCGCCGGAGACCGGCACGATCTCATCAAGGAACTAGAGGAGGTACGTACCTATGTGTCACATACGTAACTATAGTGATACTAGGGAACTATAGTAGGGAGGTACCTACAGGCTCGCGAGGAGGAAGTGGTCTCGTGTCTCGAGGAGCTGCGCGCTACTACACCCGCCGGAGACCGGCACGATCTCATCAAGGAACTAGAGGAGGTACGTACCTTTGTGTCACATACGTAACTATAGTGTACCTCCCTACAGGCTCGCGAGGAGGAAGTGGTCTCGTGTCTCGAGGAGCTGCGCGCTACTACACCCGCCGGAGACCGGCACGATCTCATCAAGGAACTAGAGGAGGTACGTACCTATGTGACACATACGTAACTATAGTGTACCTCCCTACAGGCTCGCGAGGAGGAAGTGGTCTCGTGTCTCGAGGAGCTGCGCGCTACTACACCCGCCGGAGACCGGCACGATCTCATCAAGGAACTAGAGGAGGTACGTACCTATGTGTCACATACGTAACTATAGTGTACCTCCCTACAGGCTCGCGAGGAGGAAGTGGTCTCGTGTCTCGAGGAGCTGCGCGCTACTACACCCGCCGGAGACCGGCACGATCTCATCAAGGAACTAGAGGAGGTACGTACCTATGTGTCACATACGTAACTATAGTGTACCTCCCTACAGGCTCGCGAGGAGGAAGTGGTCTCGTGTCTCGAGGAGCTGCGCGCTACTACACCCGCCGGAGACCGGCACGATCTCATCAAGGAACTAGAGGAGGTACGTACCTATGTGTCACATACGTAACTATAGTGTACCTCCCTACAGGCTCGCGAGGAGGAAGTGGTCTCGTGTCTCGAGGTGGAGGACAGATAGAAAGGTGAACATTGTAGTAAACTACAAATTTGAGCTATTTCCTTTTATTTGCCATACTATGTTTGTTTCCAGGAATTGATCTCTATCGGCAACACTATAAATTGGTATACAAATATGGAACGATAATGTGTTTTATAAAAATGTTACGATGCAGTTTTAGTTTTTGTCAAAATCGGGCACGCAACTTCTTTCAGCATGTTTCGCTATCTTTTATGGTTTCGGATATAGCCCTGATGTAAATCTATGGCCTAAACACAAAGTAAAGTCAAAACCGAGCAAACAATAGTAAGTAAAATGGGAACATATCCCTTTGAAGACGGCCTGCTTGGTTGGCTGGGGGGGTGGCTCGGTGGGACGGCGGGTGTGATTAGTGTGAGATGCGAGCCGAGACGAGAGTAGGTCGCCTCTACATTACTGACTCGTCGAGTAATTACACGTAGAGGTATACACTACCACATGTGTATCTTAGATGATGATACGTATACCTGCAGTACAGCTGCGTCGTATACGGGGCGTTGTAGTGCCTGGGACATGTTATACAGATAGAGTGGGTCCTCTCGGCATAGTCGTCTCTCTGCAGACAACTGATCCACCGCACGTACCACCGCGGCCGCGTATATGTAACAACGTGAATTAACGCATATGTTTTGTATTATTATTGAGAGTAATTTGAAAGTGAAAGTGTAAGTAACAGAGACATGTACAAACAGTTAGAGTCCACTGTCACGTGCGAGCTGCGTGTGAGTGTGTTGGCTATGTAGCCAACACACACACACACACACGCAGGTCGCACAGGTCAACATGTGTTGACACATGTATTATGTATGTGTACAGACGGCGTGTGACCTGAGCGCGCACCGTCAGCTGATCGCGTCCCGGCAGCACGCCCTCGCAGACCTCACCACCAAGCTACATCACATCGCACGCGCTGACAACACTGTAAGATATCAATACATACATAACACAATGTCTGACTGATGACACTTTCACGGGGTTAGGCCGAGGGGTATGGCCAGTATAATTTATACTAATATTATAAAGCTGAAGAGTTTGTTTGTTTGTTTGTTTGTTTGTTTGAACGCGCTAATCTCAGGAACTGCTGGTTCGAATTGAAAATTTCTTTTTGTGTTGGATAGTCCATTTATCGAGGAAGGTTATAGGCTACTTTTTATCCCGATATTCCCACGGGATCGGAAGTTACGCGGGTGAAACCGCGGAGCGCAGCTAGTGTGTATATAATGTTACAGGCAATGGATCCGGATATGGAGAAGGTGGTGAGTGAGGTGGTGGAGCAGTACGGGGAGTTGGAGCGGGAGTGTGCGTCCGCGCAGCACTCGCTCGCCTCGGAGCTGCGTGACGTCGTCGCTAAGGTGGTGCTAGTGCGTGACCGGACCTCCGTGACGCCCGTGACGCCGCGGGACGACTCGGTCCGAGAGTCGACCCCCGCCGGCGGAGGCGTGACTCCAGAGTCCCGCGGCGTGCGCGACCGGGCCGTGACGCCGCGGGACGACTCGGTCCGAGAGTCCCCGTCCCCCGCCGGCGTAGCGGCCGGTGCGACACCCGAGTCCCGCGGCGAACATGTCCGCGACGAACTCGCGCGTAACAGTGACGTCATATCGGACAGTGGTTCCCGCAAAAGTTCCATCGACTCCCAGCATACGGCGACCGCGACCGCGACAGGTGAGTGCAGTTGTCATATTAAGGTGGTGGTAGCACAAGTATGAGGTCTTACACGCACAGACAGACTGACGTCACAATCATAGTACCTACATATTGACGACGTTCAACTAGGTCTGTATAATACTTCCTTCTAAGCTATTTTTAAGATGCCCAAAGAAGTTTGGAACGGCATAAATACTAAAAATAGAGGTATAGCACATTTTATTGACTTATCGAAAGCATTTGATTGTGTAAGACATGATTTGCAATTAGATAAACTAGAACATATAGGCGTAAGAGGGGTCGCATTCAAACTATTGGAATCATATTTATAAAATAGACAACATTCAGTATTAATAGAGGTATATAATAAAAACAGTAAACACATTGAAAAACATTTTTAGATTTTAAATTAACTAGCTGCCCTCCGCGGTTTCACCCGCGTAACTCCCGATCCCGTGGGAATATCGGGATGTAAGCTATCCTATCTCTCAAGTTGGATCGAACTGCACATGGTGTGCGAATTTTATTATAATCGGTTAAGTGGTTTAGGAGTCCATTGAGGACAAACATTGTGACACGAGATTTATATATATTAAGATGGTTTAGGTGTGCCGCAGGGATCTATTCTTGGTCCTATTATTTTTATTATTTACATTAATCAGTTACCTGATGTTGCCAAACACTTACAGGTAATGTTTGCAGATGATCCAACAATATTTATTCCAAAAAACAAACTATTTAATTATAAGTTTAAACTAGAAATTACAAAAATACAATAGAAACTGTAGTTAATTGGTTAAATCAAGCAGGACTCGAAAGTTAATTAGGACGAAACTAAATATATTTTCAATTTAGAAATTATAAAACACCTCCTCTAGGTTTAAAATTTTTCGAAGTTTAAGAAAAAATTAAACCACTTTTTAGGAGTTATAATGGATACTCATCTTAATTGGAGGGGACATATAAACGAAGTAAATAGTAAGATTACAAATATTGTTTTGCATTGTCTGTTTTGTCAAATATTTCTTCAAAAAAGATAGCTATTAGTGCCTACTATGGATATGTCTACTCTCAGTTAAGTTATGGCATTATTTTCTGGGGGAATTCCGTAGAAAAAACTCCACATTCCGTCTACCAAAAAAAAATATCTCAGGACCGTTTTTAATTTAAAACAATCTGATTCTTTACGCTCTATATTCAAAACGCATTTTCTAACTTTAACTAGTATTTATATATTTGAAATTTGCAGACTACTCTCGCTAATGTATCTTGTAGAACCGAAAGTCCTCGCCTTAAACATAAATACAATACAATATGTCAACCACAAGTTAATAATACTTTATATCAGAAAACAAGTTTTGTAAATGCTATTAAAATCTATATTGCATGTCCTTTGGAGTTTAAATTACCCCAAAGTTTATCTGAATTAAAAACTATTTAAAGTTCTGGCTCTACTTCTAATTATAGTAGATGTTTTACAGTCTGAATGAGTGAAAGAGATAAGTAGATAAATAGGCATTTTTTTTACAATAGTTAGCTTTAAGCTTTAACTAGGTACGGTTGGCTGCATCATTGCAGACCCACCGTAGAAGTCCAAACGGCTGTTTTAAGAATGTTTTCAACACAAGCAACATTCTGGGCACCTGCTTTACTTGAAGTTTAAAGTCTTCTAACTGATCTATTTATGAAACAAAAATGATTAGAATGTAAACATTCCAATAATAGTAATTTTAGAACTCTACCGGGGGGGGGGGGGGGGGCTGCAATTATGCTGCCGACTGTACCGCTATTGTAATAAAAAATTAAAAATAGGATAATAACAAACACCTATAGATTTTAAATAATAGTACATTGTGATACATGTGTGGTAAATTGATCTTTGCATAGAGGCGGTATAACACGCGCGAGCGATACGCGAGGGCGTTTAACAAAGCCGAGATACAAAGATCAATCCACACGTGTATCGTACGACGTTTTTTTATCACAGTTGCGAATAAAAAAGACTTATTAAAATAATAAAAACTTTTGAACAATTTTAGGTTATGTTTGCATGTACTGTGTTGTAAATGACAACTTACACAGCCTCTTACCATACTAGTAAATCCTACTTACCGAGCAGTATGATGTAAATAATGTTACAATAATATACCTTAATAATATAGTCATCTTCTGTGAGATGATAGTATTGCATGTAGGTCCTGGTAGCTAGCTATGTACGGATCCCTTGATATAGCGACACAGACCCCCGTGTTCTGATGACCTCTCTATGCAGAGTACAAGCAGTAGGTCACTGGCTCCCCCCCCTCGCTGCACCAATTGTCCCGACAACACCCGCACTGTAAGGCCGCGCCCCGCCTCCTCTACCCGTCCTCAGTAGGTACCACTCATGTAGATTACCTACCTACCACCAAGCAACGGCTGGATTGTAAGTACTTGCAATACTACCTTCAAACGTACACGTACTTACTGTCTTTGTTTCCAATCTCTATCTATGCTAAGGTAATGACTTTTCCAAAATTCAAATTCAAAGATGCAGTTTTAATTTTTGTAAAATCGGGCCACACTCCTCCTTTCGTTCGTTCTTTGCATGAGGAGGCCGGTTTGCATGAGGAATTCACCCTGTATAGAGACATGTAGTATGTATACAGTTAATATTAGTATGCAAGTGGGAAACGGAACGTATTTACGTTTTGGATGAAAGTCAACACCCCCCCCCCCCCGGTCAACGCGCACCGGGCCGACCGCGTCTCTAGCCTCACTACTCCGGATAAAATATGTTTTTTTATGCATACTTACTTTATTATTTTAAAATCTGCAGCTGCATTTTAGATTACGTTAATTTTGGAAGTAAAACAGAATAAGAACCGTATAATTAAATCAACAACATACAACCGGTACAAGCGCAATGACTGCTTCTGTGCAACTGCGTGATAAAAAAGTACTAATCGAAAATATAATTTGAAATGTTCTCTACAATCCACAAGATGCAGTGATTACATCAAACAAGGTTTATATTTGTAATGTATTGGAACCATTCTATGGTCGACGGTCGTTGTGTTCAGGAACATAATATGTAGTAATCACTTGAGTACGACCAGAGTATGGCATCAATTATGAACCCCTCTCTCGTGTAGAAGAATGCTCGTGTTTCACGTCTGACAGACATACAGACGTTTTGTTTATTTGTTGCGAGGGTTGGTTCACATCGTCGTCGGCTCTAGGTAGACGGTTGTATGTATGTATAGACTATTCACTTATTTGAAGCAACCTTTAAAATCAAAATATTGCACTCTACATCATGTAGCAATCAACGTAAACATCCTTCTCCAGGGTGCCATCTATCTCTGTACCTAAATTCATCAAAATTGTTTCAGCGGTTTAATCATAAAAACGTAACGTAACAGAGAGACAGACAGAGTTACTTCAACATTAGAGCGACCAAGTAGGGATGTGTCCGTATAAGGTACATAAGGTCGCGTAGGTAGGTAGCTATAGGTACATGTACACCGTACAGCTGTCATGTACAGTGTACAGTACAGTAGCTCGAGCGGTAACCGTCGACTACCCTCAAACATTGTGACATTCAGTCGTCTCACATCACATACATACCGTGTCGCGTCGTGTCGTGTGAACACGTCCGTATAGACATTGTAGTACACTCTCGCCCCATGCTGCCTCTACACTACGCTACACTAGTGCAAGGGTTGTATTTGCTACACGTTCAGGTAAACACGACGCCGCGCTCATCTAATATTGATTCTATCACATATAAAATATTAAAGGTAAGATATAAACTAAGTGTCCGCTGTGAACGAACCTGTTCCCGTCCGTCCGAGTCGTTCCAACCCTACTCTACTCTACTCTCTACCCCTCCTCAATCCAAGTTTAACTAACAAACATTTACTTACTTAAGAAGGTGACTTGTGACCAAACCGCAAAATCTCGATTTTATTTTATTTTTGATACAATTTGAAAACAGATTTCTGTGAAATCTGAAAATGTATAGACCACATAAAGATTTAATATAAATCGTGACCTTTCAATTATGCTGTAAGGTCCGTATTAATAAACCAAACTCAATATCGATTTCAATCTTGAGTTTGCTCTTGAGTTGTTGCGCTGATTAATAAACCTATCTTAAGACGCGATTAAAGAGCGACGTATCACTTGAGTCATACTGTATTAATAAATCAAACTCAGCTCTCAAGATATGTCTCAAGATGTAGTTTCGCGAACTCAAGTCTGATTGCGGGTCATACAAATGTTACATTTTGTAAAATATTTTCACATTAAAACAAGTTGACAGCAAAATATGACGACACTACCTACCATAGGGTAAGAACATATCATTCAAGGTAAGAACAAAGCGTTACTGTCATTCAAGGTCGCTCTCAAGATCAGTCTCAAATCTCAAGAGCGATATCAGCCTGAGTTTTATCTATTAATTAACGCCTAACTTAAGATAGTGACCACATCTCAAGACTCACTCGATTGATACGCACTCAAGATCGATATTGAGAGCGATTTATTAATACGGGCCTAAGAACCGACTCTATTTAAAACGGCTTTACCGAAAATCAGTTTTTTTATTTCGAAAAAACACAAAAAACCGAGTTTGCACTTCATCCAATTTGTTTCCATATTCAACAACCTTCTTTTTATTTTGTGATTTATAATAAAGCATAATATTGTATGAAAGTAAAAATGGAAAGGCATTGCTTCAATGTGAACATGTTGTCTTAGCCAACAGTCTCCCAGACCCCTACAACTTGTTTATAAAGAAATATAAAGCAAACCTAATGAAGCCCACGATACGAGGTAGCTAGTCATTGACAAGAATTCAATATAAATTACTTTTTATCACAGTTGCTCATAAAGTGGATCTTATTAAACCGCTTTTAGGCTCATAGATGCAACGTAATACACGCGTGCGATAAAAAAAAATCCAACTAGTGTTGGAAAATAATACGTCATCCCGATATGTCAAATACGTATCTTACTGCTAATGACATATAGTAGATGAAACATTCTTAAGGACATCGTTCAAATCGTACCCAAAAATTAACGTGCCGGCAACAAAAAAAAAATGTTTCTATCTTGTAGAGAATAACATTTTAAATAATGTTTAATAAGGCAACAAAGAGCTACGATGAACCATCGTTGAGTTATTTTACATTGAAAACCCAAAAAAATGCATTTTGTAGAGATCCATTTGACCACTTCTAAGATATTACTACAGAAAAAATATAAAAATAAGTAGTAAATGGATAAGTTTTGTCTGTTTTTATTATATTTATATACATAGGTATATCCAATAACCCTTTCAGAAGTTATAGTGGGATCTTAAAAGTGGTCAAACGGATCCCTATAAAATGCATTTTTTGGGTTTTCAATGTAAAATAACTCAACGATTTTTGATCGTAGCTCTTTGTTGCCTTAGTAAACATTGTTTAAAATGTTATTCTCTACAAGATACAAATAATTTTTATTACTGGCCGGCATTTTTTTTTGTGGGTATTTTTTGTTAGAAACATGAATGATCTCCTTTATCTGGGTTATACTGTTTTGATGTATAGAAAAAGGTACCATCCAAAGAGTTTCTAAGCCTTGCTGGCTTAAAACTCTTTGTTGGTACCTTTTTTCTTCTTTTCAAAAGGTTGTCTCTAAAGTCTGCGAACGATAATATTACGTGATGACGTCTTTGAAAATAATTAAAAATTGAGTTTTGTTTTTATTTTGTTTTTTCTTTAGGTACATAAATATATTTTTTTTATATATTCTGTTTTTAATGAAACCCGGAACTAATATATTCTGTTTTTAACCGCCGACGCAAAAACAAATGAAAAAAACCCTAAAAAAATATTGTATGTCAGACGCTGTATAGGTTAAAAGTCTTTTGCCTAGCCTTTCGGGAGTGTAATTAACAAAAAATAGTAAACATAACCTAAAATTCTTAAAAACTTTTTATTATTAAAATTTTAACAAGTCTTTTTTTTTATTCGCAACTGTGATAAAAAACGTCGTACGATACACGTGTGAATTGATCATTCCATCTCGGCTTTTGCCACGCTCGCGTTCCGCTCGCGCGTCATAAACCGCCTCTATGGAATGATCAACTTTCCACACTTGTATCGCAATGTACTATTCCGACATTTATGAATATACTAGCTATATTATTCACATATAAACGTTCCTATTGAGTCTCTCTAACTATGAAAAAAAATCGCATCAAAATCCGTTGCGTAGTTTTAAACATCTAAGCATACATAGGGACAGACAGCGGGAAGCGTCTTTGTTGTATATTATGTAATGATAATTCACTTTTCAAACAATAGAAACAAAATCAAAATCGGTTCATCCGTTCGGGAGCTAAGATGTCACAAACTGACAGACAGACAGACACACAGACACGTCGAACTTATACACCTCGTCGTGTTTGCGTCGGGGGTTACAAACCACGTTGTAAACGAAACCGTGGGTTTGTCGCGTGTCGTGATACAATTGATGACATTTAATTAAGGTCACTCGTAATCGCTACCCCTACCCTACCCCTACCGTGCCTACATCGTGTATCCGGTGATTTAGTTTACAATAAGTCAATCAACGACGCTCAGTAGATAGGTACGGTCGGCTGCATAATTGCTGACCCACCGTAGAGCTCCAAAACGGCTGTTATAAGAATGTTTTCAACACGAGCAAGATTCTAGACACCTCGTTTAGGTGAAGTTTGAAGTCTTCTAACTCATCAATTTATCAAACAAAAATTATTAGAATGCAAACATTCCAATAATAGTAATTTTAGAACTCTACCGAGGGTTGCAATTATGCAGCCGACTGTACGTCTAACACCATAGTATAGATATGTTACACTATGGTAGGTACATGTCTTATCTAGTTATCTGACTACATTTGTAGAGTCTGTATACAGATGTTACACGGCACGTCCTCGAGACCTCTAGACACCTCTCTCCACATGCCCCGGCACCCCGGCACCCCGGCACCCCGGCACCCCGGCACTCCGGTCGTGTATCTCTAGCTACAATATATACCGCGTATAATTCCCCGTGCCATTTCACTTCGATCACCCGCTACATTTGCCGCGTACCGCGTACGAAGGCTACACATTTTAAACGTTAAAACAAATCTAGTTATATGCGTAGAGAGTGCGCGTCCCGTTCCCTCCGTGACAGTCGTCACCCGGCTTTGGTCGCGACCTGGTCCCTCCGGTCGACTGCACACCGTGTGACGTGTGACCACCTCCACTGTAACCTTACAACGACGGTACCTACACAGTAATGTCATCGTGTCGTCTGTCTGTCGGTGCTGGTCGTGGTGTGGGGGCTCCCTCCGTTCCGCGTCTAGTTTGTTCAATAACGTGGAATAAACGAACGTATTATCTTTGTGTTCGCGCTAATTCTATTCTTTTTGAATGTCGCGTGTTTCCGAGTGAACGCTTAGGGGCATTCAACTACCTGCTGAAGGGAGTTATATGTCGTTCGTTGTGGGGAGGTGTCCCCCGTGCTACCGGTCGCGGTGTACACCCTGTTCCCCTCTGATAGTGTGGAGCTCGAGTGACACCGTGATGGATGACGTCACGACGATCCACCTCCTCCTTTACTGTTGTCGTCATCGTTTCTTCTATACGTTACTATTCTATACTGTTACTATTTTATTTACATTCAAAAACCATAACATTGTTGTCTCTCTCTTCATACATATTTATACATACAAGATCTCTTCATACATATTTACCTACTTCATTTTATATATTGAATTGTTTTAGTATAGGAGACCAATCTCCATAAAATGGATGAATTCGGAAAGGGTCCCAATTCGATCCCAATATTTTATAGGGCTATAACTTGCACATGCAGCTTACTAAGCAGTTAGTTACGGCCGGTCGGTGGAGTGGGTCCCACTCGCTGGCTGCACTCCTCGCTCGCTCGGTCGGTCGGTCGGCATGAAACTAAACTTCCTCTATAAGAGCAAGGTGTCAATGAAACCAACACATTCACTAGACGAGAAGTCATGTAGAGACGGGTGTATACGTCGTGTTGGGGAGTTGGAGAGGGACAGGCAGACAATAGGGGATGTTTTCGCTCTCGTTTGGGGGTAGTGTAGTGTCAGGCGAGCGGGAGGGGCGGATGGCACGGCACAGTCGGTGGTAGAGTAGGTGCAGTGATCGTAGGGCGGGCGGGCAGCGCGCTCGGCTCGTGGCGTCGCTCGGCCGGCACACGCTCGCGTACACATGTGCTAGTGTCGCGCGGGACATTGCATCGCACTGGTCCGCTCCTCATCTATCAGGTACCTACTACCGCTACACTCACTGACGTCAACTTGTAGTTGAAGTGTCGTCGCAGAACTGTGTTTAGTCGATCGTAACCTCAAGGTCAGACTCCTGCAAGTTTGTAGTCCTCGTGCGTAGAGAGAGAGAGAGACACGACCACCATGTAAACATTCATATACAGGACCTTACACTTTGTTGCATCTAGCATCTTGTTGTTTGTTTATATTAGATGTATACAAACAAACGCTCCGTACATTATTAATTTACATTATGAAAACTTGTAATGCCATTCTTTGATATCCAATCAGTTTATATTCCAACAAGTTTAACTGGTCGAAAGAGAAGCGGAACAAAATGGTATAGACATTGGATTTGGGTAAAGTTAGGAATACCGTTTCGGGTCAGTTTGGGAAGAGGGTTAGGTTCGTAAAGAAACTGTAACTTTTTTTTTTACCCGGCTGCAAGGGAGAGGTGGTGTTCCTAATCTAACCTAACTTCCGGGTCAGGTTCGGAAACATCTATGAAATGAGCCTGGAACCCAAACCCGTACAATACTACCCCGGCAGTGGTAGTGACAGTAGCGGAGACTTCGCCCCCCAACCCCCCGCGCGCGCCGCTCGAGGGGCGAAGCACCCTTATTTATAGTCTCGTAACTCCGCAATCCCCCCCCCCCCCCCCCCCTCGGAAACCACGTAAATAAGTAACGGAAGGTTATTATAACGTTATAAAACCTAATCACTTACTCTTATATCGGGGACATATATCACACGCTTCACGCTTCTAACTCCTCACGTTTTGAATATCTGAATAGAAATGATTTGTTACAACGTTGTAAAGTCTAATTTTTTACTTAATTATTTCTCTAAACTTCAGGACCTCAATATATTAGACGAAACACATTTTTTTAAAAGATTGTTTTTATTAAATTAAAAAAAATATTTATAGAGAGCTCTTGTCACTCGCTATCCATTAGACTGATCGTGAGCTGTTGTTACATCGTATCTTCCTAATAAATAACACGTAATGATTGTTTTATCATTACGTGTTGTTTTTTGATGTTACATCATTCTTTCTTCTGAATTGTGTTTGCAAGTTGGAACTGCTTCGCTTATTTGATAAACGATCGACACACTAGTGCAAACGTTGCTTGCGAGTTCTCTAGATGTTATCCATTCTCTATGGTCCTCGTGTATTATAAACAATGTCGGTGTTTCTATGTACATTTGGTATCAATATGTAATGTACTGTACAATATTGTACATATTATATCTCTCGGTGTTATGTAGCTCTCGGTAGACGGAGAATGCTCTTTGTGTAATTGGTTTCCATTTTGTTCACCTGTATACCAAGTGTTGGAGGCGCGATGTCGGTAGGTCAGTTGACTCGTCCCACTTGGGCCGTAGTACCTACCTACCTACGTGTGTAGGACGAGTTGACTCGTCGTGTCGTTACGTGAGGCTGCGTCAAAGTCAATTTGCATTTGTTTTACAAATTATGAAAATTAGAATTTTATATAATGTTGAGGTTATGAATAGAACCAACATGGTCTATCCAGTGCCTTCATATTAATATAGCAACCTGAAGTATCTTCATTAACCCTTTCCTTCTAATAATATTGACCCAATACCTATAGGTCCTCAATGTAACCCTTTTCGTTAACCTTCTTAACCTTTTTAAATTACCGCTAAAATAAACAATGTAAAATGTAATGAGGCCGCGGAGTGCGGAACCCTAAATGAAGTTATAATATTAAGTTATATTTATACAGAACCATGAAATGTGTCAATAAAAAGTGAATATAATATAGTCCGCGCACTATGTGATGGCTCGCGCCGCCCGCCCGCCCCGGCCGAGCCGCGCCCGTCTCAGCCTATCCGGTTCTTCGTGTAGTAACAAAATACTTAGTACATATTTTATCGATGTCAATTTTATTATAAAAGAGAGTGTCGAACACTCGATCGGCTTAATTAGATAAATTATGATAAACATAGTAAATAACTCAGAATGAGTAGAAGATGATGAATAAGTAGTTTAATTTTGTACTTAGTCTATGATTCTAACCACCAAAACCTTAATTACGCTTTGCAACAGCCGCAGATTAAAAAAATAACGTTACTATTGATTTCCGATTTGGTTGTTTAAACAAAAACATTAAGTAACTAATATTCGCAAGAATCCGGGTAACATTGTCCAAATTATTCGCGGAAATCACCCAAAATGAAGGTGTTTGGAGACAATATCTGGGGGCACGGCAGTGCCCCCGCCAAGTCGAGCAAAAAAGCGGCACGGCCGTACCATCCTTTTCTCGAAACAGTTTAGGCCATTTTCGACCCCCTATAACTTCGTTGTGGATAAAACTAAAAGCCTGAATTTTCAGAAACCAAGCAAGCATTGTATGGACTCGGTATATTTCAAATTTCATCCCATTTGAACAAGTAGTTTAAGAATTATAACTAGTCAAAGTTTCCTAATTTTGTCACTTACTCACTCACTGACCGATCATCAAAAGTCTAAGGCACTTCTAGCAGACATAGAAGCTTCAAATTTTGAATCCAATTAGTGTTTAGTGTATAAATCAAGGAAAAACTAAAATATTATGCAATTTCGGTCCAGTTTTCCAGATACACCAACTGCATAAATAACTTTGTAATCCTATATAAATATAGGGTGTTTTTTTAAGCCCGATATAACTTGAAATTGTAAAAAATAACACAAAAAATTAAATTGTAATCAAAATTTTTTTTTTATTCGAAAGATCAATACGTGACATTAACATTTGAAAATGATTTCGGGCATATGGGCACCGCGGCTGTTCTTGACGAAGCGCATTCTGGACGTCCAATTTTGGGCCACTTTTTCGAGCACTGCTGGCCGTATGTCACGAATAACACGAACAATGCTGGCCTCCAAGGCGTCAATTGTTGCTGGTTTATCAGCATAAACCAGTGACTTCACGTAGCCCCACAGGAAATAATCGAGAGGTGTCAAATCGCACGACCTTGGAGGCCAATTGACAGGTCCATTTCTCGAAATCAAGTTATCGCCAAATTTTGATTTCAATAAGTCGATGGTTGCGTTCGCCGTATGGCACGTAGCGCCATCCTGTTGAAACCACATCTCCTCCGGATCAATGTCATCCATATTTTCAAACAAAAAATCATTGATCATGGTGCGGTAACGATCTCCATTGACCGTAACGGGAGCTCCGGCCTCATTTTTGAAGAAATAAGGTCCGATGATGCCACCAGCGTGAAAACCGCACCAAACGGTGCATTTTTCTGGATTCTGGATAATTTCGTAGCGTTGTTCAAGCGTGAGTCTATTCATGATGATTTGTCAGAGTATACTGAAACAAATAAAAAAAAATGTTTTATCAAAATTTAATTTTTTGTGTTACTTTTTACAATTTAAAGTTCTATCTAGGTTAAAAAAACACCCCTTATATAGGATTACAAAGTTATATTTGCAGTCAATAAATCAGTGTACCTGTATAAGAAAATCCGTTGTAGGTATTCAAGAAGTAGAAGGTACCGGAAAAAAAAAGTAGGACTATCTACGAATACAAAAAGAAATGAGATCCCATCATAAACATAACTTGTAAAAAAAACCAAGTCTCGCAACCCAGTTCTTCTACCGTAAAAAGTTGTGAGATCCATGTAATACCAAGTCGGTTAATTTATTTAGTCCCGCTAAAGGGACTTTCTGTCTAAGTTATTTCGTAATAGATTGACTTGGCAATCGCACAAAAAAATCTAATTTAATATAATATGTATTGCTTGCGAGATACATTGTGTTTTCATGCGATTGCCAAGTCAATCTGTTACGAAATAACTTAGACAGAAAGTCCCTTTAGCGGGACTAAATAAATTAACCGACTTGGTATTACATGGATCTCACAACTTTTTACGGTAGAAGAACTGGGTTGCGAGACTTGGTTTTTTTTACAAGTTATTATACTATAACGCGCAGCGCAATATAGTATAGGGCGCGTAGTATAGCTGGTCGTGTGAGAGGAGAGGTTATTACATCGCGTTTTATGAAAAGGTGCTTCCAAGTTGTAAGGGTTCAATGATCTGCAAGTGAAGATTGACTTGCTGAAGTGTAGTGTAGGTAGGAAGAAGGGTCAGGCAGGGTGTTGTCTGTACCTACCAGTGAACAACACAATATAACATCGTTTACATTTGAATGAATATATTTTAAGGAAGATTGCCAGTAAGTATAAGTTGTAACTCAATCAACGTAATTTGTAGTCTCATTGTGCAGGGCAAAGGAAGTCGGTCCTATAGAGACTGTTTGGTCAGTCTTTTATAGAATCGCGTCGCGTCTTCTCGCCTGACCATGTTTACCGTATCAAATTGTCAATGGAATAAAATGTTAAAGACACTGAAATTGTCAATAATTTCCATACGCGTACTCGTCAAACGGATAGAAGGTATAAAATGGTCGCGTTTCACGTTTTGAATCGTATTTAAAGCTCTCCGTACGTAAGTTTCATGGGTGGGCGTTAACAAAAACCAACCGTTATGTTATTAGG
The DNA here is from genome assembly GCA_907269075.1 of Idaea aversata. NCBI lineage: Eukaryota > Metazoa > Arthropoda > Insecta > Lepidoptera > Geometridae > Idaea > Idaea aversata. The sequence goes on along the minus strand of OU026102.1, from coordinate 14,102,170 downwards.
AAACAATAGATGAATAGGTATAAACATACTTATATCTATACCTATTCATCTATTGTTTCCTAATAACATAACGGTTTTTGTTAACGCCCACCCATGAAACTTACGTACGGACGTACGTTACGAGCTTTAAATACGATAGCTTAGCTGTCCCTTGAGATATAGTCGACTATATGTCAAGGGACAGCTAACAGAGCACCTTATACTTGGCTTGGCCACAAACTTCGCTACCTCAACTCGGTACAACTTTTCACTTACAACTCGGCAACGAGACTTATTTAAAAATACATGATGTCTCCAACCAAACCTTAGAAACTTACATACTTACGCTTGAGTTTAAACAAACTTAGATAAAGTAGGATTCAAGTTTTAGCCGATATAGTATCAAGCTCTACAAAGTATGTAATATTCATAGAAAGTGAGATCGACCTCCTAAGGTAATGATTCCAGGCAACATATCGTGCCTGCCTGATGACGTAACACCACCCTCCTGGCCTAGAGTATAACAAGTAACACGATCACATTCCGGAAGCCTCACATCCATACAATATGCGACTTAAGTTAAATGGCTTTATACAATACCCTCCTTTACATTGAGATAAACTACTACCTGTTGTTGATACTTTACCATACAATCTCTAAGTATATTTAGTTAGACCACGGGCCCTTACCGAGTCTCGTGGTACGTCTTTACCATACAATCTCTAAGTATATTTAGTTAGACCACGGGCCCTTACCGAGTCTCGTGGTACGTCTTTACCATACAATCTCTAAGTATATTTAGTAAGACCACGGGCCCTTACCGAGTCTCGTGGTACGTCTTTACCATACAATCTCTAAGTATATTTAGTTAGACCACGGGCCCTTACCGAGTCTCGTGGTACGTCTTTACCATACAATCTCTAAGTATATTTAGTTAGACCACGGGCCCTTACCGAGTCTCGTGGTACGTCTTTACCATACAATCTCTAAGTATATTTAGTTAGACCACGGGCCCTTACCGAGTCTCGTGGTACGTCTTTACCATACAATCTCTAAGTATATTTAGTTAGACCACGGGCCCTTACCGAGTCTCGTGGTACGTCTTTACCATACAATCTCTAAGTATATTTAGTTAGACCACGGGCCCTTACCGAGTCTCGTGGTACGTCTTTACCATACAATCTCTAAGTATATTTAGTTAGACCACGGGCCCTTACCGAGTCTCGTGGTACGTCTAGTTAGTTAGACAGACCAGATGGACTCGTACCAGCTAGAAATTCATTTGAATCTAAAAACATGTTTATATTTATACTTGGTTATCTAAAATACTTGGTACATATAAATAGATAGGTATTGTAAAGGTGCGTCGATGTGAAATGAACCGCGCCGGGACCGAACCCGCTCCTACTCCGCGCACTTCACCGCACACAGCGTCACCATACATACATACTCTTTGTTTATTATCTGTCACGTATTATTTGTATCGGGTAACCCTTTGATTCGTCCCAAATACTTCCAATTTTGACGAATTTCAAAAGGATAAAAAATTACTTTTGTAAACATGAAAATATAATGTTTTAAAAAGCGTGTGCTATGTGCGTTAACATCATTAGTTACTGTGTGTGACAATGTGTGTGTGTGTGTATGTGTATTTCTGCACAAAATAACAACATATTTTCATTATTTATCTTCAAAGTTGTATATTCAATTATTCACACGGCGCAATATATTACGACCTGAAAAAAATACGTTCTATAGTCACAGACCGGCACGGAACCCACTACCGGGTCAGGTTTTCGGGTCAACTTAGGAAGTAATCGCACATTATTTTGTTTTTGTTTCGGCTGTCTATTAAACTGTAGTTTCTCTGGATTCAATTTTGAATTTCATTCCATATAAAAAAATGTAGATATCCCAAAATGTATTCTAAATTCATGAAACAATTACTTATTGATGAAGTATGTGTGTAGACACCTAGAGTAAGTACAGATTGTTTAATGTAATCGTAATGATAATGATTTATACATAATTATATCGGTTAATTTGTTTGTACTAGAGTGTTTGGTAGAGAGTCGCGTCGTGTCGTGTCTATCGACTGTCCAGAGTGTACTGAACACTGTGGGGGGATAGTAGATGTACATTAACATCCATCCACTATCCCCCCTCGGTGCTACAGGAGCTACGAATAGTTCCATTGTATGTTGCACACAGTGTTAACAAATCGTCCCTCCATTCAACATTCTAATGACATCGCCGCAGTGCCCCGCGCCGTCCGCCGGTCGCGGCACTGCGGACCCTACTTCATTCTACCTGCAGTTTATGGACGAACGAATAGATCACTCGATTCGACACCGATCACACCAAGTTAATTAAGCACTTATAATTAAACGAAATTACTATACTACAGAACGTATCTCCACGTAAACTGCTGCGGTTCAATCATACGCTCACATATTGTACCACGATCAATGAACACAACACCCGTCCCAGCCCTACTCTCGTCCCCGACCCCCTCGGGACGAGATTGTTCCCGTCGTGTGATCTACAAACAACAACAACGTGTTATAACACTTTTGTGTATGTTTGTTGCAATAATGGGACGTAATGGCGAGTTATGTCGTACGCATAGATACTGTATAAATGGTCAATACTTTATAGTTTATATTATAAAGGAGTTGAACAGTTGCCTTCGAATGTGAGACGGCCAGTTCGTCGAGCTGTCGTCGGTAGAACGTGTTAGTTCTGTGTCAAGTCTGCATCGGCCTTTTATTTTAAAATAATTGTATCTGCAGAAAAGATATATTAATTTATTTAATCCAATGTATTAAATTATTATGTGGCCAGATATGTATAGACATAAAGTTAAGTCCTGAATAACTGACCGATATATCAACGCACAGCTGAAACCAATGAACGGACCTATATGACGTAGGCGTCCGCTAAGAAAGGGTTTTAGATAATTCAACTCCTTACGCGGATGTAGTCGCGGGTAATGCTAGTATAGGCTAGTTTTTCATGAATAATGTGGAGTTAAAATTGTGCAAAATTAAGTTGATGATGTTTTGATTTTTCTCCAGATAAATTGACTTAGGTACAAAATTTCCACCACAAACCAAAGTAAATAGTCAGTTGGCACTTTAATTCCTCAACTGACTACTAGTGGTCAAATAACACAATAGAATTCCCAATTGAGCAGTGAAAATTGAAACCTGTTAAGTATTTAGGTAGACGGAGAGGGTGTAACAATGAGACCGCTCGACGCTCGTTGAGGTACGACCCGGTGCCACCCGGTCTATGTAGGTATACTCTATAGTTACACCCTGTATAGATTAATCGATGTTATTGTTGTCGGTGTAATGAATATTATCCTAGATATTGTGTAGGTACATATAATATATGAACCAACTAGTTGTGTTCTATATGTCTCACCTGCGCCCGTGTGAATATATAAGGATAAATGGCATTGTATGTGTCAATAGATCCAAGTTTCATCTCATCTTGTCGCACTAGATGGCGCTGTCCGTGATGTCCAGCTACCTCCTCCTCCCCCCTCTCGACCCCCCCTCCTCGAACACAGATATACACTCGACGGATCAAACGACGATTCAAGTCACGTATCTGTGCTTAAAGACGGGGGAACGATGCTCAACTCATTTACACTTTCATTTCACACAAATACGGTGTATTTTTGTGTAAAGAATCTTTTGAAAAAATAGGGGGCGCGGTAAAAAAATCTGTGAGTATAGTGAAAGTAGACGCTTGAGGGGGGGAGAGGGGGGATATCACTACTCTTTTACCTGTCGTGTTGTTGTGACTTGTGTTACCGCTCGCTTGTCGTGATACTGGAGTTGTCTAGTCATGTTAGGGGGATTTGTTTGGAAATAATGGTCCCAGTTTTAGGTTAGGACGAGTTGTCCTCTAACCCGCGCGCTACTTATTTTACAGCTTATTTTGTAATAGCTAAGCTCATTTCGAGCTACTTTAGAACATATTGTTTTAACTAATTAGCGCAAAAAACATAATTTTCTCCCAAAAATTATATAAACATAGTCCAAATTATGGTTGAATCGACCCTTATTAAAAAGGGCTCCGATCCAATTACAAACACTATTATCTAAGCCCACTTCCCCAATATCATCCGGTTATTTTAAACAACTTTATAACCTTGGATTAAACCGAAATCAACGAATAATAATCGTTAAGTGAACTTCACCTCTATCGCGTACGATATAGAGTTGAAGTTCGTGATAGCTATAGTGAATGTTGTGTGTTGGTATAATAGCAGTTATCACCTCTCCTTACACATTAGTGAGGGATTATGGGATTGTGACGTCACACGAGCCCTCCCTCCGGGTGATCATTACACTAGCTAGTAGGTAGAGTACACCCGGCTCCGGTCGTCATAAGCATTAGCTGTACGTTAAGACGGACCGTCTCATTGTCAGGGAGTAATGGCGGCGCGATACTAACTGCAGATAAACTTGATTAGGTTAGAGGCGGGCCACTTACACTGTGCTGGAGTTCATTCATTTAATATAGAGTTAGTTGTTAATGTAGAGTTTTATTCATTATTAAGTTGAATCGGTTGCTCGTCTTAGTAATGAATGTACTACCGTAAGCCGTAAAAAGTATAACATAAAAGTGCAGGTAAGCACGTCGTAAGGCGACGTGTCGGCTATTGTCACGGAGCACGGAGTGCGGGGTACCTACAGCGGTAGGGTGTCTAGACAACATTACGTACCTAGGTTCATATGACTGTATCTGTGTTACAAGCCATTACCCGTCCCTTCGACCGACTACGGGGATGCCTACGTCGTCATTTGCTAGGTGTTATAGTGACACGTTGCGTTGCGCCTTGCGGTGGCTAAGGTAACACATATATGTACCACACACACAACACACAGTTCCCACACGCTGTAACTACACTACACAGTTGGCATGTACCTAGTATGTTAGAGACAATGTTTTATATTGAGTTGTGAAACATAGAGAACTACTGACTGACTGACTGACGTACTCTTGTCCACATTTCTTGCTATACCTTACTTTACAATAAGTCATGTTAATGTCGAACATCTCGGCTGACATATTAGAAAATGCAACAATTATTTATGTAAAAATGACTAAATTGAAAATGATATATAACGTCACATTCACATCAAAACATAGTTGGTACCTAACTCGACTACTGGGGCGACACGATGGGGCGACGCGACGGTGGCGCCTCCTGTCGCCTCGAAGGTCGCCCTTAACGAATACTTATCTCTTTGTATATCAACGCTTTACTGTTACGTCAAACCCATAGAGGAAGGGTACACTATATCTAGAGAGATCGCGCTACAGAGTAATCACGTTTGTACCAGGGTATTCATAATATTAACGATCCTTACAAATTGTCACACGTCTTGATAGTATAATCAGCAGAAATAATTTATTTCTTTGCCAAAATCGTAAACTGTGGAGCTCCAACTTGCAGACATGATTCTCCGAATTCCGAAATATAGGTAATAAAAAAATGATACTTAGAGGTACATAATATCCCGAGATACAGAGATGAACAACAAGTTGACAGTCGGTAAGCAAGTGTCTATCCACCTCTGTCGTAGGTTTCATTATGCAAATAACTTGACCCTTCTAAATCTCTCACTAAATGTAGATGGTGTCCTTCGACCCTTTTCACAGCAAACACTTTAAATATTGTACCTACCTACCTACCTACCTACCTATAGCGCCACTTTTACTTGTTAAAGTTTGGACAGTTAAAGTTTGTGAATAAATAGCTTTCGAAGTGATTATTTGGAGGTAAATCGTATATTCTGAGCGCGTGCGATACGTAGCGCCGTCCGCCGGACTGTTAGATGTTCGCCATTTGTCATCCTCCCCTCGGTCGTAGCGGCTCGAGCTGCTCGCTGCGATTCATTACAAATTACCCACACACATACACAAACACACGCACACACATAGAGACAGAGAAACAGATATTACCTATCTATGTAGCGTGAAATACGAGTTGGTTTGGTAGAGTTTTACAGAATTACTGTTTGTAATTAATTAGTTGAGTGGGATCTACCGCCACCGCACCGCACCACGCTAAGCTTCTGAGATTATTTCGGGATTCTGAGATAGGTACCTGGTATTTTAAGTAACGAGTGAGATTTTTGAATTTGAATTTATGGTATTAAACCGATGGTTTGATATGATAGGTTTAAAATATGTGAAGACACTTCAAAGCGTATGAAAAACATAAATCCAGTAGAATAGATGACGCGTCGTCGATAGTAAAGCAGATCGCACACTAGCCCTCCCCGCGATCACTCCGACCGATACCTACCGGGATAATCCGTCTCGTTAGACCGGCTCACACCGGTTTACACCGGCCGGTGATACCTCGCGCGCTCATATGTCATTAGATACCATCGACACAACGCGACGACGGTTTAGTTTCGTATCCGCACTCCGGCTGCGAGCGACACCGCAGGCCTGATTTACTTGATTTACTTTTAAAAGGACATTTAATTTTATAGGTCATGTTTTAATTTGGTAGAAACATTACAAACACGTAAACTGAATATAATGACGTAGGTAGTCGAGACGCAGGCAGTACCTGACACAAGGATAGGAGACAAATATAATGACGTAGGTAGTCGAGACGCAGGCAGTACCTGACACAAGGATAGGAGACAAATATGCTTTACACTCACTGATATTATCCAGGAATAATAAATAAGGTAACTTGAAATAAAGAAGATATAATACAATTGAAGGAGACACATCTATTTTAATATTATAAAGCTGAAGAGTTTGTTTGTTTGTTTGAACGCGCTAATCTCAGGAACTACTGGTTCGAAATGAAAAAATCTTTTTGTTTTGGATAGTCCATTTATCGAGGAAGGTTATAGGCTACTTTTAACCCGATATTCCCACGGGATCGGGAATTACGCGGGTGAAACCGCAGAGCGCAGCTAGTAATTATATACTTACCGTACATTAATACCCACAGATACATTCATAATATATCCCTATGTTTATGACAGTCGATCGAAACTTCAGTTTACATATTGTGTACAGTAATAAAGGCCCGTTATCACGGTAACACTTTCAATATCTATGCATAAGATGTAACAGATCGGGCGGAGGAAAGCCGCCGAGTAAACACTGGCTATATTATATTGGAGAGAGACGTGGTGGGCGGCGACGCTAATCCCCGCGTTCCTCGCGAACACTTGGGGATCGAGAGCCGACTAACACCGACACCGACAAGCCCCACAAATATAACAAATCATACATTTCCATACAAACCGAAGTATAAGACCTACCTAACTTAAGGAAAAGGTCGAACATATTGAAGGTCTAAGAGTCCCCGTGTGCTGGGAATGGCCTTTACGAGTCGTAACCCGTGATGGAAGACACCTAGTTGCTCTACTAAATGTTCTCTATCTCACAATATATTATATAGGTACCTATAACCTATTCTACTGAGGAATTCTTGTCAGCGAGAATATTTCTAGTATTATTCGCATTTCACAATCTTGTCTACAAATTCTTAACATAAGATTCAAGATATATTTATCCCGTGTATTTATACTCTATGTGTGTGTGTGTGTGTGTGTGTGGAGAGTATGTGTGTGTGTTATAGGTATAATTCGTCACGTATATGGAGGGGCGTAACATCCAATTAAACTTCGGATTGCAATCCCAGGTGTTGACGCCGACCGCGCCGACCGCGCCGGTCGCCGGCGCCGGACACACCACGATGTCATATACCTACGTACAATCGGCTGCATAATTGCAGACCCACCGTAGAGCTGCAACGGCTGTTATAAGAATGTTTTCAACACAAGCAAGATTCTAGACACCTGCTTTAGTTGAAGTTTTAAGTTTTTTAACTCATCAATTTATGAAACAAAAATGATTAGAATGCAAACATTCCAATAATAGTAATTTTCGAACTGTAGGGAGGGCTGCAATATGCTGCCGAATGTATATCGCGTTCGATGCATTATTTGTATAATTGACTTATATCATGTTGTACTTTACTTTACTTGTTTAGAGTTTAATTTCGACTGTTAGGTAAGTATTTGTTGTAAAAACAAAATAAAACGGTAAAGTTTGCAAACGAATGAAGGGAAACAAACCGGAACGGCACAACAACTTTGAAGTCCAATACACTCTCCCTGGTTTCGTAACAGACTAGATACCTACCTATAGTATAGTACAGATACCTAGGGACAGACAGACGGCCTTACAGTAACATGTGTACAACGAAGTTATCAATAGCATCGAATTGATGTGGGTATTGATGGAGTCTTGTTTTATACAATTATATCACTACATAGTATAAAATAAAGTCACTTTTCGCCGTCCCTATGTCCCTTTGTATGCTTAGATCTTTAAAACTACGCAACGGATGCGGTTTTTTTTAATAGATAGAGTGATTCAAGAGCAAGGTTTATATGTATAATACATGCATAATACAGCCGGAGCGGGTCGCTAGTATGATTTAAGCTTATCAGCACCGTACCAATCTTCTATATATATAAAAGAAAGTTGTGTTAGTTACACTTTTTATAACTCGAGAACGGCTGAACCGATTTGGCTGAAAATTGATGGAGAGGTAGCTTAGAACCAGGAGAAGGACATGGGATACTTACTTTTTTCTTTTTGATTTTCAAACGAGATCGGGACTTACGCGGGTGATATAAAATATACGAAATATTCTTTTTTTTTTCGATATTCAAACGAGATCGGGACTTACGCGGATAAAATTAAATATACGAATTATTCTATATTCAAACCCGCATAAGTCCCGATCCCGTGGGAATATCGGGATATACACTATTATGTATTCTGTGACGTTCGTCTTTGTTGTAAGGCGTTCGACCGGGGGGTTTTCTCGAGCGGCTGCAGTTTTTTTGTTGATTACTCAGCACATACTAATTGTATTCTGATGTAAAGTATACCACGACTTTCCTCAGATTTCACTTGGTTTAGGCGTTTTTAATTGTAGATTATGTAACAAACAAACAGACAGACAGATCTATTTTTGTTCTATTACTTTTTCGAAGTCCAACAGACCCTTTTTTTTGATTTGCTGTATTGTATAGAAATCAATGCCACTTTTCGTTGTAATTTTATAACTCAAGAACGGGCTCACCTATCCAAACCAAATGTTTAAGCTTTGTTCGGACTATTTAGTAGATGGTTTATGTTAAGTTTGCACAAAATCGGTCGAGCGGCTCTTCATTTATCACATTTTTTTTATATGGCAAAACAACGTTTGCCGGGACAGCTAGTATTTAAATATTTTCATTAAATATTTTCAAGATGAATGAGTTATTCCCTTTCATACAAAAAAAGAATTTTCCAAATCGGTCCAGGCGTTTTCGAGTAATCGGCGAACATACATAAAAAAAATATATATATATACACGCGACGAATTGAGAACCTCCTCCTTTTTTGAAGTCGGTTAAAAACATTCCGTATTGATATTATAAAACAAGTTAAAGTAAGTACCTACATATTTAATAAGTAAGTATACAGTGGATAGTTAATTGACCCCCTTACAATGTTAGCTAACTGGTTGAGATGTCGCAGACTCCCGAGGGAGCGATCGCTCACCGTGCAGGTGTACCGCGTCACATGACGTCGTGCGTCGTGGGAACACCGCGCGTCACGTGACGTACCACATCTCTAACTACACCGACCGAGCGAGCACACTGTCAAACAATCAGCTGATACTGTCGTAGTCGTACCATAGGAATTGGACGCGTCATATACACGTGTGTGACGTGTGTCAATGTAAGGTAATGAAGGCAAGGTGAACGATTACATGAGTGTATTGTGTTAGCTGTACGTTGCTTGCTTGCTACGTCGTCTCGTAGCTGGCTACGGCACTGTGCTACGGTGCTACGGTGCTACGAAGCCGCCCCTAACAACGTGATACTATCGTATAAATAAATGATACATACAAGGGAAAGCAACAAACGATGTTATTGTGTTAATCGTCCTCTGCCTTATGTAGTGAAATACTTGAGGTGTACGTGTATCCCGGCCCAGTGGGTCCACTCGGTGGAACGGGACGTGTACATTAGTTGCGGGATAATGTAGGACCGACGAGGTAATTAACACGGCTATAGGCTGTGGGTTGTGGTGATCGCAATCACACCATCGACTAAGTCTCTCGACGCATTTTCAACTTCAATCTACTTATACCAATAAACTCCGATTTTAAGAATATCCAATTTATATTAAATTATTATTAGACCAGCCTTGAGGTAATATACATCTAAATCAGGAAAACCATAAAAGTAGTATAGAAATTCATAATTTCATCAATCAAATCAAGTTCATAATTTATATTTAGTGAATGAAATATGCGTACAAATTGTAAGTAAATAAATAAATGGATTGACAGTAGCGCGTACGAATCGGTTACCTATTAAATAAATGAGCGGGTACAATTAGCGTAATAAACACAATACGTGTGCGAGTTGTACATAATTCAATGATTCGCACGTGTCGTGTGGGTGTTCGCACACTACCTACTATACTACCTACAAATAAATCGTTAGTCATATTTACTGCCGACTATGCCTTACTTTCTAAGTCAATGTCAATGTGCAAGCCCCCCTCCCCCTCGCGTGGGCCGCGGCGGGCTACGTGGGCCGTGGGCGGTCTTCCAACGGCCAGTAATTGTACAAATTCCCCAAACGATTAATATTCATAAATTCACGGAGGTATACCCACGTAAACCCGGAATTCCAATATTTGTCGGAATCCCGGAAATTCCGTAATATTGTTTTTGTATCGCGTACACAATGTTATGTACATTTCCCGCGTGTTCTGCTTCTATCTAACAACACAGGGGGGGGGGGCTCATTTATTGCGGGGAGTTATGTTTATGTGTGTGTGTGTACGTGTCTACCTACCAGGTGCTCACTTTCTAATATTGAATGCTAGGTATATGAAGTAAAATTATAATTGCAAGCAGTAGGTAGGTATAATATTATGTGTTATGTTTTTCTTTCTAACTCTAATTAAAGAAAACAACTTGCTATTTCCACCCGTTCCTGAGAAAATCGGTGGTGACACACTGACAGACAGACTTACGGAAAACGGACCGTATTTGTCAACATTGCTTTATAAAACCGCTTTTACTAGGGTACACTGAAAGTCCCTTCAAAACAGTCGATATAAAACACAAACATTTTAATTAAACCTTAATTTGTGCTTCAATAACCATCATGAATGGACCCCTCAAGCCGAGCTCACTATACCTACTGCTACGAACTCAGACTGCCACTGTAATGGACCCCTCTAGTGGGCCTACACTACACGCGGACCCCTCCTGTGTGACGTCATTGCCGCCATCTTGCCTAGACAATAAACAAGTGTTAAGGTTCGACCCCACCAGGTGTATTATAGCTAGTATATGAGATGAGAGCTCGTCATCGATTCTGTGGTGCGAACTGCTGTTGGCGACACTAAGCCCTTCCCTGTTACCGTTGGAGTTCACCAGGGTTCCGTCCTAAGCCCGTTCCTGTTCAGCGTAATATTGGATGCACTGTCCGTTGCCATCAGGAATGCGCACGAGCAGCCTCCATGGCTGCTCATGTACGCTGATGATATTGCGCTGGCGGATTCGGATAAGGGGCGGCTGGTCCAACGTGTACACACGTGAAAGGAGTCGCTTGAGAACGGCGGTTTGCAACTGAATGTGGCGAAGACAGAGTACTTGGCTTGCAATACCACAGATCCCACACCTGTCTGCGTAGACGGTCATATGGTCGAGCGGACAGACCAGTTTAAGTATTTGGGATCTGTGCTTCACGCGTCCGGCGACATCGATTGCGACGTCAAGTCACGCATTTCAGCGGCTTGGGCCAAGTGGCGTGAGGTGACTGGTGTCATTTGCGACCCCAAAATGCCGGTTAAACTAAAGGGACAGGTCTATAAAACCATCATTAGACCTGTTCTTTTGTATGGTAGAGAGGCGTGGCCGGTACTTGAGCGACATAAGCAGGAGCTGCGTGTCACGGAGATGAAGATGTTGCGCTGGATGTGTGGAGTGACGCGAAAGGATCGCGTCAGGAACTCCCGCATCCGGGGCAGCCTTCATGTCCGAGACATTGCAGATAAATTGCAAGAATGTCGCCTACGCTGGTACGGTCACGTCTTGCGAAAACCGGCTAGTTACGTGGGGAACAAATGTCTTGCCATGGCGCCTCCGCCGGGCCGTGGCAGACTGGGTAGACCCAAGAAGTGCTGGCTTGACGTCGTAAAGGGTGATATGCGTGCAAATGGCCTTACTAACCAGGTTGCCGAAGATCGTGCGAAGTGGAGGCGTAAAAGTAGGAAAGCGGACCCTGGGCTCCCGAGAGGGATGCAACCGGGAACATCGCTCGGATGATGATGATGATGATGAGATGAGAGCTCGTCAATTGTATGAACGTGGCTACGAAGGGATATGTATGTATGGCCGGGTAGTGCCGCATGTAGCACGTAGCGAGGGGTGCCTTCCTTGTAAACAATCTCTTGTACTCAAACGTAATTACTTATACACTTTACTCTTGAATATGTCAACTACGTGTGGAAATTATACACATTCTGAATTATCATATTGATGATTCTGCGCGAATATCGTGAATGACTTGTTATAAAACTAGTGGGACCATGGAACCGGCGGGACAACATCGGTCGCGGTGGGATCACGGGTCATGGATACCATCAGCGAACGTACATAAACTTCCCTGCATTAATATTAGAGATAATTTGGGAGGCGGAACGGTATTTGACACAAATGAATGCGAAGTGAGCTTGAATCAATTACTTATTGATGAAATGGAATTATAAAGTGATTTGTGACTTTTAAACTTTGAAATTACTTGCGGAAGTTAGCCTCCTCGCGCCCTCGACCTCGCCCGCGCCCGCGCCCGCGCCTCACTTATATATACTGACTTTAAACTTTACTATAAGAGAGGTACTTTAGTTTACTTTTTGTTTGACATAATATAAAAGTCCTACACAAAAATAAAGTTTTTAATTTAACAATTTGATATACCTATAAAGGAAAATAAAAATACAGTATGTAGGTAGTTACTTATTTTTAGTCAAATTAATAACGAAAGGATTTTTATTTGATAAAATAATCCTCGGTGCGTTTGTAAGTGGTTGAATTAATCCGACTGTTTAATCATTGGGTATATTAAGTAATTAGAAAGAATGAAAGAATAGCGTTTAAATAAGTATTACAATTTACATTAGATTCAACCGAAGGCAACGCTTTGATGGTGGATTTTTTAACATAAAATATTTTTACTTTATGAATAGACATTTAATATGAGAGTTCATGTTACTCCCCCCTTGCCGCGCTCGCTGGCAGTCAGTAGGTATGAATGTCAACAAACAGAGGAGGAAGTGATTACCGGTAGGTTTAATGAAGACATAGCTGTACCCCTCAGTGGGTAAACAACGGGTAAACAGTGCCCCGGGGGGAACGAGTAGTAGGTAGGTACCGTGCGGCTTGAGGCGCTCGCGGCCGTGTTGTGCTCCCATAAGCCGACTCTAATTGATGTCACTTTTACATTGTGTAGGTACGACATTATCATGGGGCAACTCGTCCCATCACAAAACTGGGATCAGGTATGATAGTCTATGTATTAGGCTCACATAAGTTTAGGTATAAGGACGATTTCACTACTGAATTATATTGTCTAATTGGGTTCCAATATGGACTAAGTAATAAAAGACGATCGAAACGGAAACAAAACACATAAACTAAAGGGTCAAGACATTTACGTAGGGGTTTTTTCGTAACCTTAAAATAATAGAAACCGCACGGTAACCAGTAGCCGGTAGCCGGAGCCAGCCGAAACATCTTGTTCTAAAGTTGAAGTGAAACAAAAGGACGACGTTCTCGAGGGTCGTGCGATCGTCGCTCGTTGCTGTCGTCCCCAGTCCCCAGTCCCCGGCCTCGATACAAACATCACGGTTTTTGTGTTACCCTAAAGATATTTATACTGATGTAGATTAGAGAGAACATTGAAACCTGTTATACGACACCGTACACAGCGCCATCTAGGCATAATACTAAGCAAATAGGCTTATAATATGCGTGTCATACAACCCCTACAATACCATCGTTCTTACCCTTTTTATACGTATAAAACAAACATTTGTTCCAAGGCGAGACTCGATGCCGTTTACTTTGCATCGTCGTTGATAGGTTGTCAACTAAATAATAAAAAATATCTATAGAAAATATCATAATAATGTAACAACATAAAATATGTACATCAAAAGTGACACCACTGAAGGTGTCACTAACACTTGACACTTCTCGTAAACAAATTAGAATATTGTGAATGATTATAAATATAGAGATGTGACTTCTATTGTAACATAGAGAGTCTTTGATGGGTACTGTTTATTTGTAAGTAAAGATATCGGCAGTCGAGCATCGATCGCAGGTTCGTATCCTGGCGCCGCGCCGGTCGCCTGTAGGTGGACACGCCTCTAGGGGACTACAGTCTAATTATAGACAGGTTCATCATCATTATATAACTGAACATTATACTTAACATAAGGCGTTTGGACAGAACTGATACAGTAGGTAACGTACTATATTATGTCCCCCCCCCACCCTGCGCTGCGAGTACGTCGTCGTCAGGACGCTGCTACGGACACTCTGGCCTGTCCGTTGTGTCGGTACTGTCGGTACACAAATGTTTTAATATATTCAATGTTGGCAATTTAGATTAGGACTGAAGGTTGGCTCCTGTTTTATTGTGCAATTAGGTAACTCGTCTGTTTGTTCCGGACCAAACATTTAATATTTGAACTGGTACAGAGACATCTGTCTTCTTTGTGTTGCGTTATATATTGTTATCGTGTCATTGTTACTGTAATTTGTATATCCTATATCCTGGGGATTTGTATATATAGTGGGGTGTAGTAGACTGCTTGCGTTGCTCTCTGTCAGTCGACCTGTACAGGTGGCAGAGTGCAAATAACTCGTCGGAAGTCTACAACTCTCCTTCAGTGGCTCCTAGAAGCTGGTTCGCAGCGGCCACACCCTGGAAACCACGTCGGCTCGTGGGCTAAACCTGGAGGAGGGGACTCGGAAACAACATCACCCGAGTTTGTTCGGCTACCCCCGAATATGTGTCTTGGCTTAATAGCAAACTACCAGCGGTAGCAAGACACCAAGGCAATCGCAGGAAGGCCTTAAGGCATCAATAGGGGTCCTGCTATTGTCTGCCAAACTGCTGCATCCAGCCTCTCTCTGGTCGTAACGGTCTTCCGTTCCATCGGATTAAGAGAGGTTGGACGAGGGAGTGCTCTTGCGTTTGTGCGTACGTCAGAGCACTATAATATATCCTGCACATCTGACTAGGTTTCGTTACATGGATCCCGAGCTTATTAAAGACCTGTGGCGATGGACTGAGGTAAAGAGGTTTAGCACCGATGCTTGCTGGGCTTTGTCTGATGTCTGCACGCAGGCGGCAGAGGGAGAGTGGTCGCTCAAGTACTGCATCGGAGTGACAGTGCGGTTCGGCAGCACCCTCTGCGACAGAGCAGCTCTATTTAGAGAGGCACTGCTCTCCTCGCTCAGCCGGGGAGGGGACTAGAAAAGGTGTCCCAAACAAACGCTCACTCCATTTTGATAAGGGGAGGTAGTAACCACAGCTGCCTGTGCATCCCAACTTAGTGTGGTCGAAACACAAAGAGAAATAATAAACAAAACATCAAAAAGGATATGAAATTTGGCACTTGGAACGTGCGCACTCTACTAGATAGACCCAGTAATTTATGCCCGGAACGTAAAACCGCAATTGTAGCACGAGAACTTGGACGCTATGATGTGGATGTAGCTGCTTTATGTGAAACCCATTTGGCTGACGAAGGGGAGCTCGTCGAACAGGGGGGCGGCTATACGTTTTACTGGAAGGGCACCGCAGCTTCTGAACCGAGGCGTTCTGGAGTAGGCTTCGCGATCAAAACAAAGCTAGCCTCTAAGCTGAGTGAATGTCCAATTGGGCTTTCCGATCGTGTCATGCTGTTACGTCTCCATCTTGAGAATAATAAGTTCTTGAACATTATAAGCGCATATTCTCCAACACTTGACAAAACCGATGAAATAAAGGACAAGTTTTACGAGGAGTTGACTCAAGCTCTGTCTAGTATCCGGTCTCATGAAAAAATTCTGCTGTTGGGAGACTTTAATGCCCGAGTCGGGCAAGACTATGAAGCGTGGCCTAGGGTGCTTGGACGGCATGGTGTTGGTAATATGAATAGCAACGGGCAATTGTTACTCAGCCTATGCTCGCAATTTCAGCTGTCTATCACTAACACCATGTTCAGGTTACCCGCCAAATACAAAACCACGTGGATGCACCCTAGATCAAAGCATTGGCATTTAATTGACTATGCCATAGTTCGACAGCGGGATATCTCAGAGGTCACTTTGACTAGAGTCATGAGGGGTGCAAACTGCTGGTCAGACCATCGACTAGTAATTAGTAAGCTGCGTCTTTGCCTCAGGCCTCAGCGTAGAACTGGTGGACTTAAGCCCAGCGGCTTTCACCTTAAGAAGCTGGAGTCTTCTGAAACACGGGCTAAGTATGTGGATGCTGTTTCTAATTATACAGCAGATGCAAGCCCTCAAGTAACAAATCTGCAGGAGAGCTGGAGTGACCTGTCGGCGTCTCTTTTGAGGGCGGCTACAGAAATCTTAGGCCCAAAACCGCGAGTCAATCGTGATTGGTTCGATGATAATGACGGATTGTTGACAGAGGCCCTCAAACAACATCGTCTTCTTCTTCAAAGGAAAAACCAGGCTGCTGATTCTGGTGCCATCAAGAAGAGTACATCTGAAGTTCGAAAACTGGCCCGTTTTAAAAAGGATGAATGGTGGCAAGCCAAGGCTGACCGCATTCAATGGCTTGCAGATACCAACCAACTCGGTGAATTTTTCAGCGAAGTCAGAACATTGGTTGGTAAGCCCGTGAAAGTAAATGTGCCTCTTAGATCTGCCAGCGGCATTCTCTTGCGAATAAAAAGCGAAATTTTAACCCGCTGGGCAGAGCACTTTAATAGCTTGCTCAACATAGACCGTTCAGTAGATTTGGATTCCCTGAGAGCGCTCCCTTCGATCCCGCAGGCGGCGAATCTAGACGATCCTCCCACTTGTCAGGAGGTCATCAATGCTATTAAAGCCCAGAAAAACATGAAGGCGGTTGGAATTGATGGCATTCCTGGCGAGCTAGTGAAGTACGGTGGAAAGGATTTGCATCACAAGATCTGGCAGTTCTTTGTTGAAATGTGGGAAAAGGAGGTAGTTCCATCTGATTTTAGGGTTTCCAATATTTGCTCCCTATACAAAAACAAAGGCGACCGCTCGGATTGTGATTGTTATAGAGGCATCTCTCTCTTGTCTACCCCAGGAAAGATGTTTGCCAGGGTACTCCTAAACCGCCTAATGGAGTTATCGGAAAGGGTCTTGCCAGAGACCCAGTTCGGCTTCCGACCTAATAGAGGCACCTGTGAAGCAATATTCTCCCTGAGACAATTACAGGAAAAAAGTAAGGAGCAAAGTCAGCCGCTTTTCCTTTGTTTCGTTGATCTGGAGAAAGCTTTCGACAGTGTGCCTCGTGAAGCACTATGGGTGGTACTGGCAAAACTGGGATGCACGGATAAATACATCCGACTTTTGAGACTCCTTCACGACAACATGACCTGTTGCATTATTGGCGATGGCGAGCAAACCGAGGCATTTTCAGTCACATGTGGTGTCAAACAAGGCTGTGTACTGGCGCCTACACTGTTTGCTTTATACTTCTCTGTTGTTGTGAGGGAGACTTTAAAAGAAGCCACAGAAGGGATACGCATACGTTACCGCACCGATGGGAAACTTTTTAACTTAGCTAGGTTGAAAGCTCGAACTAAGGTTGCTTACGATCTTATCACCGAACTGATGTATGCCGATGATCTATGCTTCGTTGTAGAAACCCTGGAGGGTCTCCAGGAGCTGATCTCTAGGCTGGACGCCGCCTGTTGCAGGTTTGGCCTTAAAATTAGCATCGCAAAAACGGAAGTGATGGCTGAAGGTCTCGATCAAGATCCTCTTAATCTGCATATTGGTGGTCAGGTCCTCAAACGGGTTGATAAATTCAAATATCTGGGAAGTGTTATGACAGCCAAAGGAGACCTCGATTCGGAGGTCAATGCTAGGTTAGGCGCCGCCATGGCTGCTTACGGCAAGCTCCGAACCAGGGTGTTTCGCTCCCATGATATCAAGTTAACTACAAAGATAAAAGTGTACATGGCTGTCGTCTTACCGAATATCTTGTATTCTTCTGAGACATGGTGCCTATATCGAAGACACATTCGTCAATTGGACAGGTTCCATTTGAAATGCCTCCGCGACATTATGAATATCAAGTGGTCGGATAGAGTGCGCAACACGACCGTACTCCATCAAGCTAATGTCTGCGGAATAGAGGCATATCTGATGCGGCGTCAATTGCGTTGGTGTGGGCATCTGTCTCGCATGCCAGAGGAAAGGAAGGCAAAGCGCCTCTTTTACTGCGAGCTGGAACATGGCAAGCGGAAGCAAGGTGGCCAGTTCCTGCGCTTTAAAGATGTCCAGAAACGGCACATGAAAAGATGTGGCATTGAGGCGTCTTCTTGGGAGTCTCTTGCAGATCAACGCCCAGACTGGAGGCGCCATGTACGCGATAAAGTTTATGAGTTCGAAAGTGAGCGAAGGCGCGAACTTGATCTCAAGCGTGACCACATAAAAAACAAACCGCCTTCGAACATCACATACAACTGGATGTGGATGGTACCCTTACCTGCGGTCAATGTGGCCGTACTTTCACGCATAAAATTGGGTATATTAGTCACATTAGAGCGAAGCATCCAATTTAAACCTAGTCGCTGTAACCGAAATCGGTTAGGAGATGATGATGAATTTGTATATCCATAGTCATTTGTTGAATCATTTAAAAAGTTTTTTTCTTCATTTAAAAAATTTAATTTTAATTTATTTATTACTTATCTAATAAGTATACATATTACATATTATACTTACCTACACTTGCCTACGGTTAATCGTGTAGTAAATGTCAATGTGTGTGTGATTGTTACAGAGTGGAGCGCGCGCGGGTCCCGCCGGCGGTCGGCGCAGGCGCAGGCGCAGGCGACGCCGGCGACGCTGCTCGCGCACTTCGACACCACTGCGCTACAGGTAACGTACCAATATACCCTGATACCTAACCAGTGTGTACTGTACAAGTCAAGTAACTAGTTTAGTCAATACTTACTAGGTTATCTATTTGCTAAGCTATTTCATCCTGCCCATTAGCCGAGCAATTTCATCCCGGTGACTTTTTATTAAACTCGTTACATATACTTAACTTATTATTTAAATCGGCCTCCTTCGACATAACGGTTCTATCTTTAATTTTTATTTTAACACAAAATACAAGACGAAAGATGTGGTGTTGTGGGCGTTGACTTTAACCCGTTCCGTGTCCAGATAATATTTCATATTTCGGTGTTTATGCCATTTTTATACCGCGATATGAATGTACTCCATAATCTCAGAGAAACGTTCCTACAGTCCACTCACAATATACTTTTACGGCTCTCAACAAAAATGGCGAAATGTAAAAAAAAATGATCGGTAAAGTGCGCGTAAACCTCGCGGACGGAGGCTGCTTGTAATACACAAATATAAAATACATATATGGTAGGTATCTACTATAACAGAGAGTTCTTCAGAAAATAATAAAGGGGGGTTGATATGAGGAAATGGGATGATTTCACTTTCGTTAGCAAGATGTTGTGACTTGGATTTCATGAGTTGAATGAAACCAGCCCATTTTAAAATTCAAAATATTAAAAGGGATACATACAAATAAAACATAGACAAAATAAATAAAATAACCAAATAGACCAACTTGGGCTCAAATAAAAAAACTACTTATTCACATGAATTGAACATTTTTTTATTAAAGAGATATTGGTTTATGTATTTTATCTCTACGTTGTAATAACATTTCATGTTTTCAAGAGAAATGAAATAAATTGCGTGGAAGAGATAAATTCGAGGACGCGGACGTTCAAAGAACCTTTTATAATATCGAAGTTAAATATATACTGCACTTAGAGGTATTTCAGTATATATTTTTCAGAATAATAACTTTGACTTCTAATTTTCTCGGTTTATAAATGAACTAGCTTGGCCCTACAGTTTCACTCGTAAAAGTTCGGTATCGGGTCAAAAGAAGCCTGTGTTACTCCATATCTACATACTAAGTTTCACCGCAATCCGGTCTGCACCGCGGTTGACCCAGTTGTCACAATGGTCACCATCCCGGACTGCCAAACACAGGGTTGCGGGTTCCATTGTCGCCTCAGACATGTATTTATGCTTAGATATTTGTATGTGGTCTCGTTTCTATATATTATAAGTAGGTATATATTTACAAAAGAAAAGTATTTAAGTAGTATATCTGTTGTCTAGCACCCATAACACAAGTCTAGTTACTTAGCTTGGGGCTAGATGGCGATGTGTGGAATGTCGTAATATTTATTATTTATTTATTTAATCAGTTCAGTAGTTTGTGCGTGAAGATGTAACAAACAAACAAACACACAAAACTTTTACATTTATATACTTACTACCACACTGTATGACGATTTTTATCCAAATCCCCCCCCTCCCCCCCCCTCCGATCCCTTTCATGGTCAATCGACCAATAATAGTATTCGACCAATAATAATAAAATAAGTACAATAAAGTCGAATAATTTTTGTTTCCACAAACAAAAATTATTTTATGTGGGAAAGGTAATAGAAAATACCGAATTGTAACAATTTTAGGTTCATTTTGTCGTCGTTACATACATAATATAAAAATATTTATTTCAAAGGAAAATTACGACTTCAAAATTATATTTCAATAAAGTGTCATTGATTGGAAATAAATGAAGTATACGTAGAACGTTTGAGGCGGAAGTTGTTAACTTGAAGACGATCTAACAAATGAGGGAAGACGGGCTCCTAATTGATTTTATAATATTCATTTATTCAGTACTTAGCTGAAACTTTTCAACTTCTTGCTTTCATAATTTAATGTTAAGTTTGAACACGTACCTAATTGTTCGTATGCATATTTTTATAAAGCAATTTGAAATTAAATGTAAAGAGATGCTTCTATTTTGCGGCGTATTGCCATAATATATTTTATTTCTTTTATTTCTAATCTCCTTTGTTTAGTATTCAATGAACAAGTTGCAGCAATAAACCGCCGCACTAGTCGAGTCCCCCTTAACATCCTTCCAAGCAGGTCGGTCCTGGGCTAGGTTCGACCAAGACTAGACTACCAACGTCTCGGTATCCAACATAGTTGTCACCCCCCGGTTACAACTACCCCTCCCTCCGCGACCCCCCGGGGATGTCTCATACAACTGCACAACTTGACCACAACTTCAGATCGAGGAGTTGGTAGGTACCCTCTAAATATTCACACTGCTCTTTGTTTTGTTTTGTTACATATTTTCAAGACGATAACATCAGGTAACATTACTGTTTGTTGGATGTTGCTAATCCCACCCACACAGCGACCGTCACTCACATAGGTACAGCAACAAGTACAAACGTTGATTGTTTCCAAATGTTGTGCAACAAACACGGCAACATCTATAGTAACAACTAAACGTTTATCGGATGTAGCACGTAATGATTGCTCAACAAAAAGCAACAGAAGCTCTCGGTCTGAATGTATAATATGGCATTAAAATGTAACCTAATTACTTTACTTAGGTACCTATTCAATTGTTAAATGTATACGAAATGCAATTTTTGTGTTGGTACTTTACTTAGGTTGGGAAATGGGATGTTGTCCAAATGGGATGTACAAGATATACAAATGTACAGACAATTCAATTCCACTTCTGTTTACAATATCTTTTACGATATCGACGGAATCTTATAATTTACATAAATTGCGTGAGTTTTGTTTGTGTTTACAAGTTATTGTTGCCTTTGTATATTGAATAACATTACTTTGTGTTCTCGATATATTATCGTGTTGCTATAGATGTTTTGATATTATCTTATATATCATTGTTTTGTTGACTTTAATTAATTAAGTAAGTATATCTAGTTAAAATAATAAGTACTTATCTAAACATTAATTCTTTTTTTTTAAATTTTAACAAAGTTTAATGTATGATTTAAATTCATTTAATCTCACATCTTCAGAGATAACCATTAGTGTAAGTACTTAATAGTGTTTTGTTAAAAAGCTTCAGCAAAATAGAAAATGAATAAAAGTCAAAACATAAAATACGATAAAAAACGTCACACATAAAATTGGCTGTATGCACAAATCGTCGGAAGCAATCACTGAGAAAAAAAGCATCGAATTTTCCCCACTTACACACACCCACACACCTCAGTAGAGTTCAATAAGTTATTTACTATATAACGTAACGTAACGGTCAAGAAGGTCTCGGAACCTGACCGTGACGACCGTGACGACCGTGACGACCGTGACGAGGGCAAGGTGACGGTGACGATGCTGTACCATTTCATGGAAACACACGATACCATTCTCTACACGATAACGCACTAAATTACATTATAGGCACTTGTAACGTTTGTCAAACACACAACAAATAACATACGCATCAACACGCCGCCGCGCCGCCCGCGCCGTGACGACGCGACACGATGGCACGTTGTGTTTTGACGTGACAACGTCTTATAAATTGGTTTGCCGGGTGACACTTCAAGAAACTGCGTTACGCTCCGCTAACGTTATGCGCTCACAATGAGTGCGAGTGAGAGGCACGCGGGCATGGTTAGCCCGCCTAAGAGCGAGAGAGACAGACATAAAAAGTGAAAGGCACGCGTCCCTTCCACTCGAGCACAGTTGTTGTCACGTAAAACTTTCGCCCGTATACCGACCTTACAGGCAACCAGTTTTTTTTAATGTTTCACGAAGCCTCGTCTTGTACCTATACTTGTACAAATAACAATACGATGTAATATCATAATATATAGACGCGATTGTAAAGTTAATTATCTGAAACGGCTCACTTCTGTTTCCATCACAACTTAGGATGACAAAAATACCAAAAATCGTACCAACAACGTCTCACGAGACGAACCGAAGCGACGCGACCGACGCGACGCGACGTGCTCGCACGTAACCTTTTCCCATACAATATTCATTACGCACCTACTGAAGGTAAACATTGACTGGCGACTGTTCCATCGGCCGATACCTCGAATGGTCGAACCCTCGCAACCACACATATAGAATGATCTTTTAGTTTACAGTCTGCATTCCGTGTAAATCAGTATTCAGACTATCGCCCGCACCCCTCACCCCTCCCCCGCACCCCCCCGGACCCCCCCCCCCCGGGTCACAGATGACCCTACGCTCACAAATGTCTATTGAAAAACCCTAAAGCCCACAATCCGGCATTGGATAACGCTAAAGGAATATAATTTGTGGCTCTCTGATCGGTTTCCGATCGCACTCAGCCGCCAGCCGTGTCCAAGTTGTACCACCACCACTACCACTACCACTCCCACTCCCACTCACGGTTAGTGAAACGTTATTTTAAATTAATCGAAGGTAAAATACAGATTTACAGGTTCGATATTTTTTTGTCTAGTTAGTACTGGCAACATTGTTTTATTAGGTTTTTATTGTTATATTGTCAATGTTGGCAGTATTGCTTTATTAAGTTTTTTATTGTAAAGTTGGCAAAATTGGCAACATTAATTTATTATGTTGGCGCGCTTGAGCATCGCGAGAGCGCTGTAAAAGAGAGAGAGATGGAAAAAAGAGAGGAAGATGGCGGTCGTTGTTGAACTCTTGTGCGTGTTTCATATACTTTCTCGTACTTATTTTTCTTTTGACTTCGCTGGAAGCGGGTTTTCCATTGCCAATTTGGCTTCTAATCTTAAATCTGGTGAATCTCCATTTCACTCTCGGACTTACTTTGGTATACTTTGATAAAAGAGTAATGTAATAACCCCAGCACGCCGTCGCATACAACATTGCTGGAGCGTTATAATGTTCCGAATTCAAAAAACGCTCCTGCAACTGATTTATTTAAATTGGGCGTTACTCTTATCTGATTCGGACGAATCTACCCATACACATTTTTAAAAGTGGACGTCTGTCTCGGAGACCAATTTTTTTTACCCGATGTTTCGCGGTTTTTTTTGTCGAAAACAATGACATCTTTTCAATGTATATTTGAGAAAAAATAAATTACTTGAAAAGACAGAAAATAATGGTATGGAAAAACTTTACAGTTTTGAGAATTTTGGGGAGAGAGGTTTATCAGAGTTTGGAAAATTTTAAATATGTGACAACACCAATATTAACCTAAGGGTCCAATGCGAATAATGTGTTATGTTTATGTTTAATTATTTTTGTAAAACAAAAAGGCTGAATGTGAACGATAATTTTTGCCTGCGCGGCTGGCGGGAGAGAGTAGTGAGAAAAAAGAAGGTAGATATGGACGCGGGGTTTTGACATAGTTTTTTGGTGAGAGAAAAGAGTGGATCTAAAATGAAGCTAGATTGATTTTAAAACGTTTAATAATTGTATATTAGATTGAGGATACGACTGGATATATGGATAAGGCTGATAGAAATCTTCAGAATATTGTTAACGAAAGAATAAACTGTAAGTAAACTTAGAAAGTTGTGACTTTTTCGAATTGAGCCCGCCTAGGTTTCCGGAAACAGACTATGTTATTGAGACTGAATTACATCTAAACTCTATTATACTCCACTACAGCTTACAAATGCCTAAAATGATTATAGAATGGAATAGAAATCATTGATTCAACTGTGTAGGTACCTACATGAACCGATGATACTGCATAAGTAGATAGAACAGTTCACCACACTTTCTTCTTGATTCTTATATTTCCATGCGAGAGTATTTTATTTTTATTTTTTTAAATATATTTTATAGTAATGTCGTGGGAGTACGTACAAGTACCCAATCGCAGGGATTATAGTGTTTGTATTGCACTTTATACATTTCCATTTGAGTTTCACGCGATCAATCCTCGAGCGAATCGTATTATAATGAGTTGTCTGTCTGTATGTATTGTATACGTACCTACAATAGTTGTATATTGTTATAGATCCGCGACTGGATATCGGTGGAGTCAGAGATGCTTCGCGCGCAGTCGGTCGCTGTCGGTGATGTCGACGAGATCCTGCACCAGATTGACAAACAGAAGGTATGTATTACTATATAACACATGACATACAACCTCATACATTGTCAGCACCAACCTCCCGAACGGTACACAATACTACTAGGGATATAGTATGCCCCATACATACATGGTGAAAAAATTTGTCACAAAATATGGTTGACGTTTCGCTTCAGGCGGTCTGTCCGTCCCTATGTATGCTTAGATCTTTAAAACGGTTTTTAAATAGATAGAGTGATTCAATAGGAAGGTTTTAGTATATAAAACAAAACTACCACACGTTTAAAGTTGTGAGCAACAGCTAGTTGTATTATCTTCTTAATATATATAAATCTCGTGTCACAATATTTGTCCTCAATGGACTCTTAAACCACTTAACCGATTATAATAAAATTCGCACACCATGTGCAGTTCGATCCAACTTGAGAGATAGGATAGCTTACATCCCGATATTCCCACGGGATCGGGAGTTACGCGGGTGAAACCGCGGAGGGCAGCTAGTAAGATATAAATCACAATATCAACTGATCATGGCAGTAAGAAGGTATGGGACATTCGCCACCCCCAAGTAGGCACGCTTACTTTCAGAATATAATTTAAACATACTTTTGAAACAGAAGAAATGTTAATACCTACCTACTTATAATTCCTTGTAATACAAAACAGCTTTATTTTACCAAAAGTTATCCCCGACAAAGTTTTATCATAACTTTTCAATACGAATCCGTATTGTAAAATAAAACGTCCGCACAGATTATCCTTCTCCTCTCTCTCTCTCTTCGGATCTCAAATCCCTCGACATTATCCTTTTGTATTATTTAATCTAAACAATTCAAACCAAACCACGCAAATACGTACCTTTATTTCATAATTTTTAACTGTAAATGAATTACATTTGAAATACTGACACCTAGATGTAGGTAGGGTATGTACTTGATTTGAGACACCAACAAAACTGGTTGTAAGGTCCTGCTTCAATTTAAGGATCTAAATGGCTATAATAATAACTAATATAAACTTATTAATTACTTAAATAATACCGTATCTGCGTACAATAAGGGCCAATAAAAGGGTTTTTAAAACCTTGATATAAGTGACAAAATAACAAGTAAATAAACAAATGAATTGATTTTCAAAAAAGCAAATATTTAACGACCCGACCAGTTATTATTAAGTTAGTTATTTAATATTTGACGACCCAGTTGGCACAATGGTCACCATGCCGGACTGCCAAACACAGAGTTGCGGGTTCGATTCCCGCCTCAAACATGTATTTATGCTTAGATATTTGTCTGTGGTCTGGTTGTTTCTATGTATTATAAGTATATATTTACAAAAGAAAAGTATAATAAGTAGTATATCCGTTGTCTAGCACCCATAACACAAGTCTAGTTACTTAGCTTGCTTGGGGCTAGATGGCGATGTGTGGAATGTCCTGCAATATATATTTATTTATGTAATGACCTGTTCTTTAAGTAGTTATTTTTACGAAATATTAATTTTCAGTTAATTAGGTAACCCTTATTACCCGCAGGTAGCTTAGGAATATAAAAACTCCAAAGTAAGCCATCACTGTTGTTGCGAGGTTGTGTAAATAGATTCGTGCCACAAAGAAAGTGTTTACGTCGTTGTTGTGAGAAGGCCCCCCCCCCCCCTTCTCACCTACACCGTTTCAGAACTCATTGGAATTTTATTACAAAAGAAAAGCCACTTTCATAAAATATATCTTTTTCATTACATTTGGAATGAGAATCTCATTTCACATCTCATTCTATTCCCATTTCGACACATTCTTATTTACGACTGTTTTCTTTGCATTGCTTCCTGCTTCCGTCTCTACTGACAATATTCTACTGACAAACAGATATGCACTTTATTACTCAATATATTAAGGATTCAAATTTAATGTGTCCTGTGATTGCTAAACAAATTAGCATCTTAGGTAGTAGGGATAAGGTTGTTATTCGTATATCGATAGGTTTAGTTGTCGAATCAGTATGCTAGTGAGGTGCGGCGGGTTAGTTTGTCCAATTAATGGACGGGTCGTGTCCGTGTCGTGGGTCGTATGGGTACCATATGGGTACTATATGGGGTCAAATGTAACCCTAATAGATATTAATGATATCGCCGTGTTCGAATTAAGTGAAAATGTGTCCTGTCACATTGCATCGGTACAAAGGTCTCAAGGGATTCATATTATACCTTCTGAACATGGAATCCAGGGCAATACATCGCGATAACCGTGGATTCAACTTGCTCAAAATGCATTAATTTTTTTTGATTTCGTTGTCCCTGTAGACACATTTAGATATCAACGTTCTAGATTTATATCGATTAAATACTTTATTAATGACCTAGCTTTTGCCCGCGACGTCGTCCGCGTAGAAGTCGAAAATGAACCAATGAATCGCGTTGTCCCATACAAACTTTGCCCCACTTTTTCTTCCCCTTAGGGATAGAATTTCGGAAAATCCTTTCTTATCGGATGCCTACGCAAAGAACACACCCTCCAAGTTTCAGGTACCTATCTACGATCAGCGGTTTAGGCTGTACGTTGATCCGTCAGTCAGTCAGTCAGGACAAAGCATTTTATATGTATAGATTAGTTTACCTTATTAGCTGCGCCCCGCAGCTTTACCCATATTACTCCCGTTCTCGATAGTCCAACTATCCACACACACCAAGTAACATTGCGATCGGTTCAGTAGAAGTTGCGTGAAGAGGTAACAGACACATTAACGTTAACTTTACAATGTATAAATCCTAAGTAAGACTGAGAACTAACCACTTATACATTAAATAAGTACAGAAAACTTCAACGAAAGAAAAATCCCATCTGTTGTAAAAAGCTAAGAATAAACATAATTATTTAGGAAACGTTTTGCGGAGATTGAGTCAAGTGTAAGGAAGGTCCATATTTCCCGGTGTGACACCCTCGGTTATCTGAGGGTAGTTATGATTAATGACTCACCCCCCCTTCCCCTCGGTTCCCTTAAGTTACACTGCATACAGCACACTATTCTGTCGGCCGATACCAACACTTAGATGTGATGTTCACTTGTTGTGTTGTGGCCAAGCTTACACAGGACCTAAACGTCAAACTTCTCATCATCTTCTCATAAACATCTCTAATTATAAAACAGTTTTTCGGTAGTATATTTTTTGTTAAAATCTTGATACAGTTTTTACTCGTATTATTTTTCTATCGAATAAAATTAATTGTATTAAATAAGCACTGAATTTCAGTAGAAGTAACATAATTATAACTGTGAAGAGTATATCACTGTGTGTTTATTGTATGGTTAACTGAAGTAAATCATATACTAACACGCGTTATAATACTCGCGCTTAGGTCCTACCTGCCTCGTGCGTCCAGTCGGCGTGTGATCGTCCGATAGTAAAGTGTCCATTCAACGTCCGCCCTTAGGTACCGAGTATAGGGAAGTGTTCACAACGCTCGAGCTAATTTTACAACGATATGACTTAGAGGAGGTCCCTATTTTATACAACAACAAACATACACACAAACTTTTACATTTCTTGAAAGAAATATTGAAGAGTAGAAGATATAAATGAGTTTCTGTTGTTTTGTAAGAGGTTCCAATCATATACTAGCACTTGTGTTCGTTTCAATAATTTAAAGATGATCGACAAGGACGGAGGGTATGTTCCTCCTAGTAGTCCTCTGGTAAAGTGGACGGAGACCTTAAGTGACACCATAAGGTCAACGGTCAACTACTGGTCTTCATTAGAACTTTGTTGGTGCTGTTCACTGCCGAAACGAAGACATTTATTATTGTGTCATTCATAATGTTCCATTAAATTCGGATACTCTTTATTCGGTATGCGGGCAAACCGTGGGGCGCAGCGAGTATTTAATGTAAACAAATATTACCACAAAGATTGCGATATCAAAGCGCCACAAACTAAGTAACAAAGCTTCTACTCGTATCTTACAAAAACACGTCTATTCAATCCCACCATAAACCGAATTCCAAAAGAAAATTCATTTTCTCTAAGTAAATTTACGAGACAGCCGGTATGTATACAAACGCAATATATTATCATACTGTATTCGATATATATAGCTAAACATTGTGTTCCCCTTGACCTTGGCGGAGATATCCAACGTCTACGTCCTCGCTCGGTGGAAGTCCGGCGTCGAATGCCGCGGGAACAGCTGGCGTCGCGCTTTTATACTGAGGGGGTGGTGGGTGCGCGCATGCGCCTCGTCTTAGTGATGGGATATCTATCGATACTTAGGTTTTATTACAATATTATTATTACTTAGAGCCTACAGTGTCCCACTGCTCCCACTGCAGGACAAAGGCCTCTCTACCTTTCTTCCATTGATCACGATCTGTTGCCATTGCACACCAATTTTTTGGATTTTTAGAAATTCTACTCCTAAGGGGGTGAAAAAGGGTTAAGTTAAGGAAAGTTAGGAATAAGGTTCTCCTATGTTACCAAATTTTTACCGATACTTTTTTTCGCACCAAACACTGTCTTTTTTTTAATCAGTGTAGAATTAGATAACTTACTTAAACTCCAATTAGTAGTATTTATGAAATAATTGATGAACATAGCGCACATCTGAAAGAACAATGCCACAACTTACACTAAGTGAATTTTACAGGAGCAAGGTTTAAAGGTTTAAGGGGTCCTTAAATATAGAAATTGGTTTATTTTAAGTTCTTTTGTGTTTTCTACCCATAGGACATATATTTCAAAATATATTACGGGACATTTTATTTGTTTTGGTTTTGTGTAATTATCTAAAAATGTTCATAAACTAAGAAGAGTCCTACAGTTGTGCCATTGTTTTATTGTAATTATGACTTAAAAATGACTTAAAAGAACTGTGACTGAAAAATTATACGAGAACAACGGCACATTTGACACTAAATGTGTCATTGTTTCCCTATATTTGAAACTATACCTAACAAATGTGTCCGGCATTCATTTATTACTTTAACATTTCCAAAATCTAGTATTCAAAGTCAAATAAAACAAAAATAATCGTTCAATTAGCAATATTTCTTTAGGTATTTGTTTGATCATGGATTGCCTTCATCTAATAAATCAAAAAGATTTTAATTTTTCAAGCTACAACTCCTTCGTCATACTTGTCAAATTGGTCTACCTGCATATTATCGACAGCTGATTCGATCAAATTGAAGTGTTTTTTTTATCGATATATTAAAAGCTATCGATATATCTGTACCGAGCAGGGTCCCATCCCTAGTGACACCCCTCCTCACCTCCCTAGGGGGTGGGGCGGGGTGTCTGTTGCTAGGCAACGGCCGGTGCCGGGACGCCACACGTGGTAGCCTCGGGCTACATTTACATTGAACTAATGTTGTTCTTCTTTAACTCGATTAATACTATAAAAATAGTATTATTATAATGTTCTATTGAAAGCATTTAATAAATAAACTGTTTTTCTAAGTATATTTAAAAATAAAAAATATATATTACGCTCAAAGGTAAAAAAATATTATATTATCCTACGACGATTTGTTAGATTGAAAAAAGACCGGGTACATACATTTAAATAGTTTGTGTCAGCCGATCGATGCGTTTCTTCAAATATAGCAACAACCACAGATATTCGATATAAAACAACATTATAGTATGTAACTCGAGGTGTAACATTGTGTTCGGTTTACATTCCGTAAGTAAACGCAAACATAGATTACCGACTCGGAATCGGCTGATCGTTGATAGTTTCTTGAATAATAAACCTGTAGGTACATAATATTAGATCCGCGACGGGAATCGATCCCGCAACCTCCGCATCACAGGCACCCGGTGTTCACTAGGAAGTGAACATCCCCATTTGTTTTACCGTACTCCCATCATCGCCTGAAACGGCCTTAGCGATTGTTCATTTGTTTTTTGTTAGCCGTCAAATGTGATAGGTGAGGTGTCGGCCGACTATTTAATCTGTAGTATGTATGTATGTATGTAGGTACTCGTAGCACCTCGTAGGTAGTTAGCGCGTGTTTATCGTAGCTTCTGTAGTAGGTCGTCGTAGTAGGGCTACGAGAGGTGTTCGTAGCACAGTTCGTAGTACGAGCAACGTGCTACGAGTTCAACATATTACATACATTGCATGTATACTTACCTACACTACAACATAGTGGCTTACATACATACATACATTACTATTGTAATGTTCATTACATTCACTATTAGTTATGTAGACTTTGTACATTTTATTTACTTAGAGAGCATTGGAGTTAACTACGTCCCGCGGTCTCACCCGCGTTGGCTCGAGATCGGTATCGGAAGAAAATATAGCCCATTATATAGCCTTTCTCGAGAATTTGGGTTATCAAAGCGATAAGATTATTTAAATCCGACTAGTAGTTTCATATAGTATTGTGTTCAAACAAACTGTTCAGCTTCTGTATATGAATATTGACTAAAATGTTTGATTTCTAAGAAACTGAGGTACCTATATAATCTGACCTCGATGTCTAAAGAAAAAAAACATGAAAAAAAAAAAGATTATTTTGAATGAAGACAACATTGAATTTCAGATTCTAGTTAGATTATTACCTACAGGATATTAAGAGAGAAGCTTATCGCTCCAAAACAAATCTACCAATATTAAACATTAAAAATGGAAAATAAATATATCTACCTGAAGGAGTTGAACCAGTTTATACTGATCTCCGAGATAAGGACGCAATTCCCCTCGTTGTTGTATCAATGGAGGCGGAGTGAGGGAGACGCGAGTTCAGCACCAGCTGGCCGGTATATAAGGCGGGGAATCGATAGAGCGAGCGGTATTCGGTCGCCGGCCGCCGACACCGGCGGGTCTCTGTCTTGTTGTAGCCAACTTCATTGTATCCTTATTACTCGCGATGTAATTCGAGTAATCGCAATTTACGAGGAATAATTCTTTAGAGGATATCGTTAACGTTTGGAATAGGAACAGATATTGCATTTCGCGGTTTACGAGGACGAGATAAGAGGACCTTTAACGTTGGGTTTATACAACGTCGTTTGTTTGGGGATCTAATCAAATACAGCCGAGCTAAACGATATTATAATTTCGTCTAATTTAATAAAGGAAAGGAAAATACGATAATGTTGTCTCGTTCACATTTTGTTCTTCCCACCAGGCCAAGCTACTTCACTCAATTGAGTGAATTTAAGGCTATATTATAAAGTAAAATCAAGTAGAATGAGTAGCCTTTAATACTCTTGTGTTGTGAGATATAAATTTAACGATAAGCATTTAAACGATGGCCGCGTAATGTTGCGAGTTCGATTCTCGTTGCAGTGCAATTTCTAGATGTGCATTAGAATATTTTAAAAAACTATGAACCTAATGCTTAATATGATTCAAACTACTGGGCAAATTTCGATGAGACTTGATGTATGATTACATGGTATGTTTGGAAGTTACTTTATATCCCGGTATTGTAAGGGGAGTGAAGCCGCGGGGCGTTGCTAGCAGGACCGGAATAGTAATAATATAGTAACGTTCGTTACCTTGTCCCTGGGTTCCTTAACTGTATAGTAAGAACGTAATGTACGGAACCCCCGGTGGCGAGGTGAGTGACGTCACGGGGAGGACAACGTCCGTACGTTGTTGGTATATATATTCATATTCATTTATTTCATAAAACATGGGTACAATAGTGGTGTTGATTTAGATTAAGTAGTTACAGCCATGTTTCGCCTTAACGGCATATGAAGATGTCAAAAGAAAGAATTTATATAAAAATTAAATGAGTCTCGATATAAAAATAAAAATCATGCAATAAAATTAAATAAGAATTTGATAAATGTCAATGGCTAATAAAATAAAATGTCAAATAAATTAATAATTATGTCAGATTGATATTTTTATGTACCTACCTACTCAATTGTTAATTAGTTTAAATTATTGCAATAATTTATCATTTAAAAAATCCCTTATGTCATAATACGCTTTTTCAGCAAGGAAGCCATTGAGTGCAGTTTTAAACTATTTACTGTCATTAACAGATCTAATTGACGGTGGAATTTTATTATAAATAATTGGTCCCATACAGTTTACACTCATTCTCATAAGAAGACCTTTGCATTTATGGGTTGTTTCTAAAGTACCTTGACGTCTGCTTCCAGTAGGTTTAATTTTAAAGTAGTGTGGGTTAGTTTTAATAAAATTTGCGATCTCACTTATGTACATCGATGGAAGTGTTAGAATTTTATACATACGAAAATAAGGTTCACATGAATCATCTGACATTAAGCCAAACATAGACCTCACACATTTCTTTTGGGCTACGAAAACGCTCTTCTTGTCAGTAGTGTTTCCCCAGAACATTATGCCATATCTTAGAGCAGATGCAACATATCCATGATATGCTTCTAAGAGTGTCTGGACGTTTGCAACTTTTCTTAATTTATGAAGTGCGTAAGAAAATTGATTCAATTTTTTTACTAAATTATTAATATGAGGTTTCCATGTCAGCATATTATCTATGGTTAAGCCTAAAAATTTTGTAGACTCTATTTCTTGAATTGAATTGCCTGAGTAATTAATGTCAAATTCTAAGGGCGTATTGTTTCTTTGTTTAAAATTGATTAAATATGTTTTCGTCAAGTTAATTGTCAAGTTATGCAATGTCAGCCAGTCAATCAAAGATATTAAGGTATTGTTTATGTCACATTCTACATTATTTAAATTGTCATAAGTAAATAGAATAGTACTATCATCAGCGAAAATTGTCATAAAATGGTTAGTCACACTAGGTAGATCATTTATATAAATAATAAACAGAAGTGGACCCAACACACTTCCTTGCGGAACACCTTTGCTTACCAACCTTTCATTCGACGCGTAACTAGTGTTAGTTCCGGTAACAGGATCAACTCTATTTATGTGTGTTACTTGTCTTCTATTAGATAAATAAGATTCAATTAACCTGCTGGCATTGCCTCTTACACCATAATTCTCAAGTTTTTTGAGCAATGTTTTATGGTGTACATTGTCAAACGCTTTAGACAAGTCCATAAACAGAGAAATTGTCGGCTTTCGCTTGTTTACATTAGCAACAACGTTTTCCAAAAATTCATAAACAGCCATGTTTATTGACCTGTTCTTCCGAAAGCCATATTGGTGTCTAGTGAAAAGATTATTGATCTCAAAGAATGTATTTATTTTTTGATATATTACGTTTTCAATGATCTTTGAAAATATAGAAATTAAAGCTATAGGACGATAATTCCTTAGCATTCTTTTGTCATCTTTTTTAAACAGGGGAATCACAATTGTCAACTTCAATCTATCAGGAAATTTTCCTTGTTCTAGACATAAATTTACAATGTGGCATAACACCGGTGCTATTAAATTTGCAACTTTCTTAATAATTTTTGTGGAGACATCGTCATAACCCACGCTATTAGTATTTTTTAAAGTACCAATAATTTTCACCAAGTCTGATGATGATGTCGGTGATAGAAAAATTGAGTTTGGTTGAGCATGTTTTATAGAAGGTAATTTAGGGTCATTATTATTAGGGTTTTGGTTAATTTCAACATTATCAATAAAAAAGTCTTTAAAAGCATTCGCAATTTTTGTCGGTTCAGTAATTTCGAAGTTATTACTTAAAACATTGGAGATATTCTCCCTAGGTAAGTTATTATTATATTTGTTAATAACTTTCCACGTAGCTTGGGATTTGTTATTAGAATTTTTGATGAAGTAATCGTTTTGCGCTTTTTGTGTCAAATTTACAATTTTTTTATATCTTCTAGAGTAGGTTTCAAATGCAGATTTGTTTACTGTTGTTGGGTGAAGTCGGTATTTCCATAAAAGTTGACGTTTTTTTTTTACTACACTGCTTAATACCCTTTGAAATCCATTTAGGCTTTCTCAGAGAAGGTATTTTAATTTTAGTTTTTGGGAAACACAAATTATAGAACAACGTAAAGTTATCATGGAAAGTATTAAATGCGAAATCAGGATCTTCTGATTCATATACTTCGCTGAAACTTAGTTTTCTGATACAATTGGTAAATTTCCGTATATTTTCGAGAGAAAAATCACGCCTATAAGAATACCAGTGCTTTAATCTACAAGCTCTTTTCACCGGTGCCTTGAGGGTTTGAGCCGTGTGATCGGATAAAGATAGTTCTATCAGTTGTCCCTTTGCGCCGCGTATGTTATGTATTATATTGTCCAGACATGTCTTGCTCTTTGATCTAGTGGGCTCATTAAATTGTAATTTTACGTTATATTTAGATAATTTCTGCCGGAAGTCCTTAGTTGTTTTATTATTTTCTAAAATGTCAATATTAAAATCACCACAAATAATTAATTTATAGTTGCTCAAGCCAGTGAGGAATTTTAAAATCTCTTCAAGTTTATCGAAAAATAAATTAATCATAGTAACTTTAGTTCGAGGAGGTCTATAAATACATAAAACGTACAATTTATGTTGCGCCAGCTTTATTGCTGAACATTCAATGACACCAGGAATAGATAGTTTAACTATATCAGTATCATTCTCGTATTCATGGGAGTTCTGAACGAGGATACAAGAGCCCCCATGGCGATTATGTCTACAATAGTAAGATCCTAGTCTATAGTTAGTAACGTTTAGTTGATGTATATCACATTCCATCATGTTATGCTCCGTTATGCACAAGATGTCTACTGAATTTCCTGCATCCTTCAAGTTTTCTAGATTTACCATCAATGCATTAGTTTTATTTATAATACCAGCTATATTTTGATGAAGTATACTTATGGAATTAATTACGAAATAAATGGTTTGATGAACTATGATTAGGTTTAGAACTACTTTCAATGGCTCTGTTGCAGTCAATATTTAGATATGAACTAACAATTGGAAATCTTTCGAGGTCAATTTTTATATTCTTCATTACACTCTGGAAAATATCAATTATTCCAAGGTTGTTGATTCTGCCAGTTAAATTTGAAAACATTTCGTATCTAAGGCTTTCATTTGAGTCAAAGAAATGTACGTTCTGGTTATTTTGTAGCTCTATATAAAGCAAACTATTAAACATTTCTATTTTATAATTATACATAAGCGCTCCTAGTATGTATGTAGGTGCACATATTATTATGTTGGTCATATTTATTTCTTTAATTGCATCTCTAACGGTATTAATTAATTCAATAAAATTACAATCCTGCTTAAAATCGGATTCTCCTAATTGAATAATACAGTAATCGTTCATGTCAAAATCACAAAGTTTTTCTTTTAGATTATTGAAAAGGTGCTTAATTCGAGAGTTAGGGAAAAGGTAGCGACAAAAGTTAAATTCTGATGAAAACGTTTCATCGATAAAATTAAGGGAGCCAGAATAATGTCTATTACTTAAAATAAATAATTTTCTCTTAGATTTTTCATTTAAGTTTACGGGGTTATTAGATATGGAAGAAATATGGGAGGGTTCTTGAGATATGATGTTACCGCTTTCAGCGGTTTCAGCTGGGGGCCTCGTAGAAAGGTAAGTGGGCGTA
Source organism: Idaea aversata (assembly GCA_907269075.1). Taxonomy (NCBI): domain Eukaryota; kingdom Metazoa; phylum Arthropoda; class Insecta; order Lepidoptera; family Geometridae; genus Idaea; species Idaea aversata. The sequence continues at coordinate 14,065,429 of OU026102.1, read as the reverse complement.
GAGGTGCTATCCCGTTTATTTTTCTTCTTCTTTCTTCCCGACGAAGGTGTCCCGTTAATATGGTCCGATATGCTGACTTTTTTGTAGTTGTCAATGACAGTGAGGCTGTTATTGAGGTCCATCTTCAGACGATAGTTTTCACTGTTCAAGTTTTCAATTTCTTGGTGTGCACTTTTCAGTTGCTGGTTGGTGCTTTGTAATTGCTCTGTAAGAACTTTGACTTTTTCCAATAATTCGGCAGTATTCGAAGAATCGTTCAATAAGCTGTTCTGTAGGCTCATCATTGTTGTGTCAAAAATAGACTCTTTAGAAAGATCTATTAAAGATGAGGTTCTTCGTGGCGTATTTGGCCGTTTACGTAAAGTTACATTTTCTATGTCAAAATCCAATGTACTGGTGGCGCCCTCTGCAGTCATTGTAGTGAACTGAGTAATTGCAGAATCCATCATCAAGACCAAAGTAAAAAAAAAAAAAATCAGCAAAAAGACTGCTATTGTAGATACTCTGGTTTCGAACCTGCATCCACCGACTCGTATTACGATATTATTCCAACCGGGTGCTTGCACCGCTAGACCAAATGTTTAGTTGCAATTGTGATCGAAATTATGATACGCTATCGGAGACTTCTATTTGTCAGTAGACTAATCCATTTGATGGAATGCACATTCAAGTCTGTCAAGGTCCAAAGGTCGATTTTTGAATGAATGTTGAAAAGTTCAACCGTTTAGCGATATTTGCTTTAATTCGTAAATATTATTATTAAATAGCACAGTTTCGTAGGAAATATTCACAGTAATGGCACTGATTTACATTGAGCACTTTTTAATTAAGTTTTTATTGATTGTTTAGATTAATAGTCCAAACTTTTGGGGTAAAATTATTCACTTATATATTTTCACTAAATAGTTCAATAGTCAGTGGGATAACGAAAGTATTAGTTCATTGCAGCTACATTAATTAATATATAGCCTTTTCACAGTTAGATAGTACTTTGAATCAATTTTAAATATTTTTTTATACAGAGACGTTTGTTTACACTTGTGTCCGCGCCGGCGGGCGGGGGGGGGGGGGGGGTATAGATAGATAGTTTATTGGTATTCAAAATACAAGTCACAAAGTTTCTGTTACAAACGTATTTACACTCATATATATGAACTTACACACTATCCGATCACCTCTCACATCTACATCCACCTATCCAGGTGTAAGCCCGCGTACCCAGAGTCTTGAGACTCCCCCTCATCATCCCCTAGTAATACATCAATGGCCCCAATCCTATCCCTCATAACCTACCCTATCCCTCTCCTTATCCTTCCCTATCAACTCAACCCCAGCATCCCTGTTTGCAAATTTTTATTTTTAATCCTACAATGTTCTCTTTATATTAGTTTGTTTATAATGTTTTAAACGAAAACAGATTATTACCTAGTTTGACTACAATGGGAGAAGAAACTGGCATTCGGGACACAGTCTCGACTAGTCGAATGCCAGCAGATTCATTTTGTAAATTGTTAACATGTTTTTGTTCAATAAATAATATTATTTATTTTTATTCTTAAAGTTATATCTAATAAATCTAATCTATATTAGTGGTAGTTGCCTAATTACTGGGACAAACAGGCCAGAAACGGATCGACACTTGTAAACTAATTCTACACTTTCTACACTTCACCACGTTCCTGATTGACTATTTACTGTTTTTATATAATAATCAAAAGATATATTAATATAATACAGGAAACTGCTGCTTTTGTGATAATTGTAAGTTTCCAGTTAACGTCTGCACTCATTAGGTATACATAGATATACTAGGAAACTATTCACAATCAACCCTATGAGATTGCATAGTGCGCGCGAACATATAGAGCCGCGAATAAGATGCTAATTCGCTAGATAAGAGTGAAGAGAGCAGCACAAAATTGACCAATCATAGGGCCGCATTTAGCGCAGTGCGTTCACTTATCCAAGAGCAACTCAAGTACTGTTTGTGAATACGGGTGTTAATTTACTGTGCGTTATGACAAACTACGATAAATATCCGGGTAACACTTGGATTCGGCCCACGTCGTAGGACGAATTTGAGGGATTCAAACAACCGTTTTGCTATCAGAAGGCCAATTCTCGTAAATAACATTGTTTAAATTACATTTCAATATCATCCCGATTGCATTTCGATTGCAAAAGATACACTCAAAGTCAGATTTTTTTTTACAAAAAGCTAATTTTGAGGGTATTTTAAGCTACTTTCCCGGTATTTTTTATGATCGAAATGCAATCGAAATGATATTGAAATGTAATTTAAACAATGTTATTTATGAGAATTGGCCTTCTGTACGTTACGTAGAATACCTTAGTTTGAGAAAAATAAGAATTGATTATTTAATTAGATAACCGCCGGAGAAATGTTTCATCTAATTTAAATTCTAAAAACGTCAACAGTTTGCCAACAGTAGTAGGTAGTGTTTTCATGAAGTTCAACCCGAGCTTGTGTCGCATCGCGTCGTCATCGTCGTCGGAGACATATATATTTATATTATAGAGGATTAGAGAGGACATACTAACTTTGATTATGATTCGAGTGTTAGTGATGCCTAAGTATGCTTTAACGTAAATACCTGTCTACAATACTTAGGCAAGGGTAATATGTAAGAGAAATATTCTAGAGGTCTAGAAGAACAAATTTTGTTAAGGTGAAAGGGTACCTGCGCTCTCTCCATACAAACGTAGTCGACTGTTTTCTCCCTAGATAATAACACTAGCACAAATATTTTTTGTGCCATAAAACCTATAACTGCCATGATTATGCCCCTATGTTTTGGTTTTTTTCTTTTTCTAACTATCATAGAAATTAAGATTTAAAAAAATGGTTGTCTGTAAAGTCGGTTTCCGGACGATAATTTTACGTGATAACGTCATAAGAAAACATTGATGGTAACCATGGCAACGATAAAACGTTGCTATAGTTACCTTGTCAATAACATGAGGCGTTCCAGTAACGACGCGTGACGTCACACTTTTTTGAGATTGCAGGTGTTCACCAATTTATAAAACGTTATCACGTCAAAAAATAAAAAGAGGTTATCTTTACTAGATAATCAGGAATGCGAAAGCTCAGTGCAGGATTTCAAAGTAAAATAATAATGTTATATGTTATCTCTATTCAGTATTGTTAAATGTGTGTTGTACGTAGACAGATATAAGTATATAGTATTATCGTTAATGAACGTCTCTGTCGTTGGTTGTTGTGTCGCTAATGACTGCGTGGTACGGGTTGGGCTGGCCCGCGTCTCGTCCACACGTACGTCTCGATACTGGGCGAATGTTACCCGGACGACTACCACCAATATCAGCCCTATTTTAGTTTATTGTAATATTGACCAAGGTTAGACATCGACACGTCTTGGAAACCTACTGACTTAGAAAAATTGCATTATCATGAACTGAAGTCCGTGAAATGGGCATAATATGTTTTTTAAACATTTTTATTTAGATATTTAACTTTTGGATTGAATATAGTTATTAGTTAATCAAATTAACGATGAATGATGACGGTTAATTAGTTAAAATACGTTCTTAATTCAATTATGATTGAAATCATTGATATTTAATCGTTAACTAGATAAACATTTGTCTAACACTGCACAGCTAGATACGTATGCACGTATGTATGTATGTATGTAGTCGCGGAGTTGACTTCCCTAACTTCACCTAATTAATGATACTCCGACTGATTTATGATATCTGACACGTTCACATTATATACATATAGGATACCTAAATGTACTTACACGGTAATATACTGACTTTACTCCATCTAACTGATATCAATATAATTATACTCGTCCCACGTGGGCCGTAGGTATGTGGGACGAATCCAAGGGTAAATCAATATTATACATTGTGTATGTTTTGATATTAATTAGGTCCCTCTTCATGCAAAAACTACTAAACCGATTACGATGTAACTGGGTATGTAAATAGCAGCTTTTTATCCTGAAATTCCCACAGGATTGGGGTTAATGTGGAGTTTGTAACAGTAACAGTTCCACACACAAGTGTGACCAACAGACAGTAGGTGGAAGTTACCTCTGGTTGATAATATATAGATTTGGTCATTAGTCGACTCTCATGGCGCAGTAGGTGTATACTCGCCTTTGGAGGTTGCTAATTCTATTCCCGTTGATTGTTATTATCATCTGGAGTGTTTCCCTCCAGGAAGACATTTTATAAGTTTCTTGTTATAACATATTCAACAAACTCTACAGGATGTTTCCAGTGTTATGTTTTAGCCTAACACTTTCATATTCATTATAATTATTAAACTTTAAACTCATCCTACATACCCAGTAGGTCCAAGTTAGGATGAGTTTGAAGGACACTGGCCGTGACTTAATTTGCATTCAAGTAATTTTATTTTGTCCTTTTTACCTTGATTATACTTCTAAGTAAAGACCTAAAAATACTATATCTATATCGCATAAGATTCACTTAGTACCTAAAATCTGAATGTATCCCTAGCGAGAAGTAAACATCCATATAACATGTAACAAGGTAGGTACGTATACCTACATATTGTACACTAAATGTTTTATCACAACATTTCCCTTCAATATTTAACACTAAGCGCGTCCGCGTTTACTTCTACCACCTGCAAACTTGTACCTTATTGCTATTACGCATAACGTTTACATTTGTCTGGTAGTGTGTGTACGCTCTACACTCTCGACTATATCATTCGGATTGGGTTCATATTTTATGTGTAGATTCATATCGTGTGTGTGTGTGTGTTTGATATATTGTATCGACAGGTGATATATTGAAGTCTTCGTTGGTTTTTATCATCTGAATCAATTGTGATTTGTAAACGAATTAAAGAAACGGTGGAAATTGTGAACCGAGTCGAAGTGGTTTAACACAACAAGATATAACATAACAGCACCTTGTGGTTCACTTTCTGGGGGAGTATAGGGGATATAATTTAACATTAGCGCCAATCGCTTAGTCTAGTACAGAGGGCCTGACGGGCGTGAAAATGTTCTCGACAGTCCTCGGGGGACGTCGAGAGTAGGGGATCCGTTAGGGGAGCCGACGGGCGTAAACAGTTCAATAAAGTTCTACCAAAAATACAGTATGTAACGTTTAACTAATTAGGCATAATGTACACACAGCTAATTAGACGTTTCTTAAACTTTCTGATCAAGAAGGCAAAAGACCCTGTAAATAAATAAAAAATATAATTTTTTTAATTACTTATAGTGTTTTTATAACAAACTGTATGCAATGCAATGCGGCGCAGTTGTCAGTCGATCATACAAGTGCAGCGCCCCCTAGAGTACCTAGAGACACGTAGTAAAGTGAGACGTGTCGTCATGTTCCAGGGTGTGCTCCGCGAGCTGGAACAGAAGAAGCCCCAGCTGGACGAGCTGCTGCACACTGCCGAGAGCCTCAAGGGGACGGAGAACAGGCAACAGTTACATGGGAAAGGTCAGTCTAGTTATAATACTTATACATTTAGGTTTTACATAAATTACTATGGATTGTTATGAGATTCGAACCTACGACTTTGATAAACCGAAACTAACGAAACAAAACATTTTTCATACATTAAGACTTCTTAAAAAGTAAATAATGCATAAGGTTGTGTTGTTCCTACATAGGTACAAAATGTAAACATTCACAAAGGTTTAATACTTTTAAGGCGTATTTCAACAAGAACAATTAAAAATCATATGAAATGAACTTTTTATCGTTAAGGTAAGATGCTTTAACGTTAAATTTTTTTTTAAACTTGCTACACCGAATCGTTCGAGATTCTTATGGTCGAATAGCCACCTAAGCCGCATTAGGACTGACTATGTTCACTATAAAAATGATCAATTACAAAACAGGTACAAAAATTGCTAATTCTTAAGATTACCTATTATAGACTTTTCATTTTAAAAGCATGTCCAATGATTGTAAAATTTAGCGTCGCTGTCGACATAATTATAAGTCCGCTACTAGCGGTCGGAATCATCTCGACTCTAGGTAAGTAACATGTTACTCGAAGGAATGTCTATCACGTCGGCGCGGTCGGCGCGGCGCGGGCGTGCGGTACCTTCGCACGTTTGTTCACCCTGATTGGCTATCGGTCGGGTTCCGTTAGTAATCGATTCGTGATTACTTTTAATGGAATGTTCTTTTCAGGTTGTATTTTGTATAAAACGAGTTGTAAAGGTCTCCGCCCATAGAACGTAACTGAGCGTAGATAATATTAGGTTAGAGACGATAAACGAACTATACTCATTCCGTCCTATCGAGATGTATGAAGTAGGATGTAAGCATGCGTACCTATGTATGTATGTATGAGTGGCCCCCTATCAACGTACATACATGTCGGGGCGTATAAATAACACCGTATTTGTTCGTATTCGTCTTTATTTTCTTAACTTTTATTTTACAATATATTCGTCTTGCCGAGCCGTCTTTCCTCTACAATGTCTTCGTCCTTATTCTATTTTTCTTAATCTATCCTCTTTCTCCCTTTCTCCTTACACCGTCTTACTATCTTGCCTCTCATTCACATCTTACTAATTATCTTTCTCTTTCACTCATGCTATCGTCATCTCGCTCTCACCTTAAGAATCATACGCATTCAAAAACGTTTCACTCTTCCTTACACATTTCTTAGCATCCTATCAATCCAATCAAACTCTTATCTATAATATAAAAATGAATCGCAAAATGTGTTGGTAAGCGCATAACTCAACAACGCCTGGACCGATTTGGCCAATTCTTTTTTTGTTGTGTTTGTTATTGTCAGGAGAAGGTTCTTATGAAAGAAAAAATTAAGGAATTATTACGCGGGTGAAACCGCGGGGCTCAGCTAGTCAAACATAAATCTCTGGAACATTACCGTCTTACGTTCCCTTTCACTCAGAATCCTACATACATGTAGTTACACGTGTCGTATAGGTACACGTGTAGTAACCACGTCGTCGCTCGTCGTTCCCCTAATCTCCTCCATTATAACAATATAATAAAGAGGAGCACAAGTGTCGGGTAATCTCATTAAGAGGAGAGCTGACTCTGTCTACATATTAAACGATCGGCCGACACCTCGTCGACCAATATATTTCATTTCAAACGAAATGACAATATATTCGTTATTTTATATGTTTATGACTTTGTCTGTGGTCCCACCGCCACTGGTAGGTCCACAGTTTCCACCATTTTTGTTTTACTGTAATTACAGTTAAAGTTTCCAACCCCCTAACTCTTAAACCCCTCGACCTGATTCTGCTCATATTCTCATTTGTAAACTACGAGTAGGTATGCGAAAAATGATAAAGTTCGCTGCAACAGTACTCAAGTAATCGTCCAACAAACATACAAAGTTACAGACATACAAGGATACATTAGCTTCGTTTGCTCTGTCAATTTCAAGTATATTGTCTGCGATCACCCCAAGAGGAAGCCTCCCCCCTCCGCAGGACCCATGCCAAGGGAGGGGGGGGGGAGTCTTGTACTCGACTTTAGCGTAATTTATACGTACAAAGTGATACTTGACCTCACGACCCACGCGCAAGTAGTACGACGACGCAGGGTAGCGGGTTTGATTCCCCGATTGTTTTGTCTGCTTTCATTCTGGCTAGAGAGACAAGGAGACAAACTGTCGCTTACCATTTAATATGGAAGTAGGAACAGTAGAATAGGATAAGCTATAGGGAACTCTCTACATATACATAATTTCCACTTATTATCCGGTAAATTAATTCATATTTCCTTAAGGGAGAACGCGCCTTAAACTATTACTACCGTCAGCCAGTCCATTTTCTATCTTATTTCTTTAGAGATAAGATACAATATTCTGTGATACATTTTAAAGATTTCAATCCACTCTTGCTTGGGGAATTTTAACTTTAAATTGAATTTTCTAAGGTTGATGTTAGCTCGTGGTTTTAGAAAGTTGCATTTTTGATATTGGCAACAGTGAGTGGTGTTTATGATGGTGGCAACATTGAAGTGTTCTCTATTTGAAATGGCGGAACGTATAGAGGTAAAATACTTATTACTATAGAAGAGAGGACATAACAAGGGTATGTTCCTCAAACTTTGCCTTTTAATTACCTATGTTATTTCGAATAATTAACACTTACTTAAATTAAAGTATTGCTAAAGTTGTATCCATCCACAAAGCAGTTTCTTTTTGCTTTTTGCTAGTACCGGACTAACTGACCACCCTCACTCTCGCCACCAGTGCAGTGGCCAGTTGGCACTTTCAACTGACTACCAGTCATGAAATAACACGATACGATGATACTCCTATATCATCTTTCAATGCTGAACTGGTGATGAATTTAACCAGAATAAGTAGATCAAAACATAAATATAACATACGATCTAAACTATAACCAAAAACGTCGGCCAAGTGTGAGTCGGAGGGTTCCGTACCATGTTGTATGTGAGTCCAACTTATTTTTTTTTCTGTTTTTACTCAGTCTCTCTCAATACATAAAACTCAATTCTCTATCACGGTTCATGAGATACAGCCTGGTGACAGACAGACGGACAGATAGTGAAGTCCTAATGGCGTTCCGTTTTACCCATTGGGAACCCTAATAACGATTAAAACAGAAACAAAAGATGATCAAAAATGGAATTTAATCGATCAAAATCGTTATTTAATGCTATCGTATAGCATAATGTTGATTGTCAATTTAAAAGTAACTGCGCTATGAATCACAAAAATGTACGAATGTATTCTCTATTGTAGTTGTATAAGTATTATATCTCTATATTGGAATGCAATCAAATTGATTACGTACCAAATTATTGTAAAGCAGTTTGAACAATGATTGGGTGTTATTTTATACAAGTAGGTACTAAATATTGAATAGTTAGTGGGTGGGTGTATTTGAGGGTAGTTCGTAATGTTACTTGATATAGTCAACGGTTGCGGTTGTATGCGGGTAGTTTCAACTTCGTGTCGTGTTCCATTACTTGGAGATTATTTTAGATACTTACTACGAGTACCTGTGTGAAATAATGACGTCGTAAACTAAATTCACCTGAGCTAATTCACCTAAGTAGGTGGATTGTTATTATATGATTACTTATAAAGGTTGTTTTTTTTTCGTAAAACAGTACAGCTACTAAGGAAATATATGATATTTTTATATTTGAAAGGTTTTTGCCAAATTCATTAATGTCCTTATTAATATGATTATTTAAAAAAGTGACGAAAGTTTTGATGATTAAATTCCCCATACGAGCGCACGCGCCCGCGCGCGACGCCTTCATGAGGATCGTGTGTGCGACTACTTCATTGTATAATTGTAATGTATAATTATTGTAACATGATTGTAACAATTAATTACAATTCTCTCGTAGCATCGTAGAGGGCTCGTAGCATCGTAGAGGGGCTACGACCCCTCGTAGTGTTGTTGGTTGCTTCAATGCAACTCGTAGACGTCTCTACTCTCTACCGTCTTGTAGTGATGAGAAAGGTTTTTAAAATATTTACTTATCGATTAAATTACACGACGCTTTTTTAAAGCTTTTTGAACTTGACTATTCTTAATTCGTTATTTTTTCAGAAAAATAAATAAAGGTCAGTAGCTCTTTTTTCGGTCACCATAATAAAAGTCTAGTTGCTTAGGCTGGGGTGAGATCGCACTGAATGCACTGTCAAATAAACCGTAGTATGAAACAATTAAGCTGTTAAATAACAATTAATTTACAGTGAAAAATGTCGTTCTCAATGAAATGATATAGTATCATAAAATGAAGTATAACCTCTATCTAGTCTACCATCAATTTGTAACATTCAGCGATATAAATCGGGGCAACACAAATTGACTCCATGATTCATTTACAAAAATTGCCGTCCGTAATAGTTATACCAATGAATTCTAGCGCGATGCGCCCGGAATTGATAAACTGCAATTCGTCGTCATGTTCAATTTATCGATATCGATATACGTACGAGACTGTATATTACTGGATTTAATATACTCATTTTGATTAAAAATATATATTGTATAAGTTGTTTAGCTTAGGTATAGATGTCGTTGTGTACAGTGTCCTGCAACATTTATTCAATGCTATTATATCGGCATATCAATTCGATATACTTATCTTATACAATTATTGATATTTATAGTCATGCAAGTAGGTATATTGCCCACTATCGACAGTCGACCATCTCTTAACATTTTATCGATATTTATATCCGTAGAGATGCAAGGCGCTAGGCGGGCCTAGCGCCTGGGGGGGTAGAGGGCAGCGGGAATGTTGCTCTCCGAACAAATATTAACATTAGCCCGGGTCAGAGTTACCATTCGCCATTAGCCCCTTGTTTGTGGTACCTACTACTACCAGTACCTACTCGTATTGCACTAGTAGACGCTTCTTTCTACGAACTAACAACTTATTTACTCACTTCTTACAACTATTTTGAATCTTATCGCCTTTGGAATAAGAGCGTATTAGTTTGAATGTTTGGGTGCTCCCTTATTTTAGTTGTGGTCAAATATTTAGGTATTTTAATCGGAGTTAAGTTAGTTACATTTATAAGGCAGTTTTGTAACTCAATATTACTCCTATTAAAATGTTGTATAATTGAAGAAAATTAAGTAAAATCCTTGTTTCATATATTTTCTTAATACTTAACTATTGCCTTTAGTTAAAATTGGTTTTGTTTTTATTTTGTCAATATAAGGGGTGATAAGTCCATCTTATTTTCTTGTTTTATAGGTATCCTAATATGGAATTTCCAATAGTTTGTAGTCAATGAAATTGATAAAAATGTAATTGAAAAATGACAGAACATGAATGTTATTCATTCCTGTATTTTTTTGCCAGTTAGACTGACTTCTAATAAAGTAAACTATGTTCTTTTGTCAGTGAGTAAGTTATAGGAATCGTATTGAGTGAAAAAATGTTTAAATTGTATGACTGTCTTCATATCGTATCAATATACGTAACTTAGTTTAGACTTGTCTACGCCTTCACTGACCAATAGTAGACCACTGCAATCGCTGCAACGTTGGCCGCAGCCAGGTCCACCGAAGACCATGTAGACCACAACGGACCTTGGAGTCGGTGCACCATATCATAGTCCGTTGTCCAAATCTGACGGTATCAAATTCGAGATTCCCTTCCGATTATGATAACTTAAAAAGTTGGCTGATTCAATTGTAAAAGTTCGCGATGTTGTTCTTTTATTGACTGACTTGGTTTGTGGTTTACCGTGGATCCAAAGATCGACTGCGACCGGACACGGCGGCATGAGCCTGGTTACAGGTTGTGAATGAACCTCGTGCGGTGGTGAGTGTCACCGTACGTACGTGCGGAGCTCCTTAACCTTGCGTTATCGGATGTAGAGACGGTGTGATCGTTAACCCAGAGCTAGCGAGCCGGAGAGGCCGCCCCGCGCCGCCAGTCGCCGCCCGCCCTCGGCCAGCACCGCTCGTGCCGCGCCTCGAGCACCCCCCGCACGCACGCTCGATCTATACATATCATTATAGTAGTGATAGTTTTAAGGTTATTATATATAGGTACATAATACTTAGGACCACTTGCAGATACATATTGACTAATCATGTCCATTTTATTAAATTATACATTTTTGACAGATATAAGCTTAAATCTAGTTTTAATTCTAATCCAGATTCAAATACTCGTGCAAGTCGCCCTTAGTTTTATATATCGACAAGTGCAGTGATTTTTTAATTTAAAATTAAGTTGATATATTTAGTTCGTGTATCGGTCGGTGGGAGTGTCTGTGTGTCTGTTTCGTAGTAAATTACTTGTTGCTTCGTGTATTGCAAATAATGAGTCGAAATTCTAGACTAATGATTGAATCGAGCCACTTTTATGTTTCCAATAAGCTCCGGCATGAAGAGTCGCGCGATGAACGGTATACAAACTATGTCTGTGCTGTGACTTAAAGGCAAAAACGCGCCCGAATTAAAGGCAAAAACAGATCAAAACGAATTTCATAACATCATGTAATATTTAATCGAAATTATTCCGATTTGGAACGTGATTTCACAGAAATATTGGTGTAAAATATTTATTAGGTACAACCTGAAACCAAAAGTATTTTACCACTTGTAAGATCATGATTGCGTGGCACTACGTAGGTACAGCACATGATGCATGTGTATACAAGAAGGTCGTAAGTCCACCAGGTATGGTCAAACTTTGTGAGATCGGTACTACAGTTTCGACTGCGATCGTACCAACTACCAACAGAATATCCTACAAAGGGAAATTAAAACACCAATGTACGATATAAATATAAGATTTTTATTAGAAATATGTGACATTCTTTCGTCGGGTAATTCTTTCGCTATCGTCGCCATTTCATTCTTTGTTTTTTATAAATTTTGCTATAGAGATAGATGGAACTTTGAAGATGGACATGCTTTACATTTCAAACCTGAATTTACGCGTTTTAGTTAAAGAGTTGGAATAAACGGACTACGTATTAGACAACTTCTGTTATCAACTGAGCCCGCGGGCTAGATGACGGAAGTAAGGGCTGGGTCGAACAAGACAAGGGTAGAGACTGGCCTATAGGCTGAGTTGGCTATGAAGGGGTTGACAGTGGTCAACTGAGCCAGTTGCCAGCTTGTAAAAAGACTTAACATAAAGATTACATTAAATTAGGAATACTGAATCCATACATTTCAGCCACAACGTCTCGGTTATAATAAACCATTACTTCAATCAAAGTTATTAATTTACATGACTCAATCAGCCAATTGAAGCGAGACTCCGTTTACCTTTACGAGTAGGTAGCTAGGTAGGTACGTATAGGTATAGTATAGGTAAAATGACCCTTATTAATATTACAACATATACATCGTCTCTAAGGACAAACACATAAAGGGAACGGCGCTAGAAACGGGAATCAAATGAGGTATAAAAAGGTTTTTATAAATCGTAATTGTATCGTTTGTATTTAGGGTTCAGTCGTACAACATTATATATACCCGAGAGAACACCACTTCTGTCAACATCGATTTATTCTTCGTCGATTTATTATTTATAGTTCACCTAAATAATGTTAAACTAGACCGGCTAGTGGCTGTCTACACAACATACAGACTTACAGCCTCTCTCATTATTTTCTCGGGTCTTAATCCCGGAAATAATTACTATGAATACAATTCGAGTGAGTTTTAAAAAGTTGACAGCCTTATAACATACCTTTACCCGCTACTATATGTTAACACCTTAACGCGGGTGTTGATTATGTCATTGTAAATCAAGCTTTGTTTATTAGGACATAAAAATGACAGAAATGACACATAAAGGTGTTAACAGATGGTAGCAAGTAATGTTACAGGTACTTACATAGATTTTGGCCGTTAAACATACATATCGTCAATTTAGCAATCTGGTAAAGACGACAATAATTTGTGACAAGATACACTACCCTTACAAACAATTCTTCTGTATGTAACCGCCCTTTGACTTCAATGTGAAGAAAAACACCATAGAATATGAGTAAAGTCCTGGCTTAGCGACCTCGAAGGGGCTTGTCGCAGACAGCTCGACTATGCTACCTACTACTGCGACTAGGACATATATAATATCTATCTACTTATTGTATTCTTCCGATATTCCTCTTGTGATAGTGATGGGACATCATTATCTGAACGGTGATTATCGATCAATGTGAAAAATATATTGTAAAAAGTCTAATTAAAGCAAAAGTACTTGGAAAATTATGTTCTTGAATCGGAGACTACAAAATAATGTTGCATTTAACTGTTTGAAATGGGTAATTAAAAAAAACTTAATGGTTTTTTAATCTGGTTTTCCCTTCGTCTTTTTGTTACATTTTAGACTAAACAACTAAGTAACTACTAAGGTAAATAAAAAAATACAATTTTTAAAATAAATATCAAAGCGACCTGAGACTTGTAAGGCTTTTTCACCACAATAAAGAAAAATAAACAAAAGTTCGCGTCAAAGTTCAGGACAACGTGATATTTTGTAAGTGTTCGTTAATGAATAAAATATTACAGATTTCAACTTTTGATCGCCACAAATTACAACTTTTGTGAAAATGTTCAAAGTTTTTGTAAATGGAGGTATTGTTTCTTGTTGCTGCCAATTTTCATGAATACTTACATATTTTACTAACTGCGCCCCGCGATGTCTTGGGGGAATATCGGGATAAAGAGTAGTGTGATATTCTAGGGATCCAGCTTACTATTAAATACGAGTATAATCACTATCGGTTCAGTAGTTGTCGCTTGAACAAGTTAAAACTATTCTGACGTACAAATGTTTGTCAGGTTCATTTGGTTTTTTAATTTTTATTAAAATATCCGGGTCCTTGAATCACTTTTTAGGTACAAAAAATAATGTTTTCAGACAATAAATACGTAACAATTTAATTTAAGACATAAGTAAAATGACATTTTATATGTATATCGAAACCTACTTATTATTTTATCGATAGTAAAATGAATCGATAGTTTCAATCACTATAGAGTGCGTCTCTGCTTGGAAGCGGTCCAGGCGCTAGGCGAGCGAAGCAGGGTCAATAAATATGTATGAATCGGACATATCGTACTTTATAAGTTTAATGTCCAATGTGCACGAGTAAAGTAGATCTGTTTACAATCATATATTTAGTTACAAATACTTTTGAATTTATTCGCTATATTTTTTTTACATTTGAATGGCGGAGCGTACTTGTATTCCGTTCTAGAGTTATATAAAACTAACACTTATACAAACATTTTGCCTGTAAACAACATACTTGTGTAGGGGCCTCGACTCGACATAATATCTCGTCCTATTAAAAAAAAACACCAAGGAAACAAATCCTCCAATCTCTTTAACAAAAAGTTTGCTCTTTAATAACTAAACACTGTTTATGAGTTTGACCAATTAAATTGCATTAGAATTTCGTTTGAAAACGATTTTGTCAATCTGTTGAAGGAGGTTATGGAACATCCTATCCTAAGCTAATATGAATACCCACAGTTTGATAGAAGTGACGTTAAGGGAATATGCGGTCTGCAATCTGTATAAATATTAGATAGTTATGACTACGGGGTGACTGCGACGACACGTTCACGTCGCGCGACTACGCGGGATTCTCATGCCTCTATGGAATACAAATAGGGAAGCTTAGGTACGGTCAGCAGAACAGATATACCGTTTTAATTATTTCATACTCATTTATTTTCTTTCAAAGACATATTAAAATGATAATTAATTATGATAAGTAACCATAAATAAATCAATGATACATAAATGCGGGTGTCTGATGATGACACAAAACGGTATTTACTATAATGAATGTTTCGAAATATCATCATAAGAACGTTTAATGATTCTTCCGATAGTTAGATAACCTTACAGATACCTTGTTTTTGTTTGCCTTCAAATATGTCGGTCTGCAAATCGTCGGACTACAGTTGAGTCTATAGTCTACATTCACCCTGAATCGTCTGGAAATTTCTGATAAAACCTTTTATATAAAGTATACAAAATATAACAGAAAACAGACATCCTAAAATGTGTATTAAATTACACCCAGCACTTGTAACTTAATCTCACAAAAAGCAAGTTATAACATTAAATGTCTTATTTTATGTATGTATCGTTAGATTTAATCTGTATATTATATGACAGTCGCACGAAGGGTGCACGAATGTGCAGAATACAGTCCCGTCACGAGACGTGAGCACGCTCGTCATTGGTCGGAAGCTTCCACCAGTGTTATTGTGTGTTGGGCTCATCGACTGATGAACCAATGACTTCCGTCTGTCTATCTGTGTCCACGATTTGAATATAGTAAGATAGTGACGTAATATTGTAACGAATGTTGTTTGCTGTCGGTACCGGGCGGCCATCCTTCTCTAATGTGCATTTTCTTGCCTCTCTACTAGAAAACCCTTCACAATTTCACCAAATTTACCTCGGACCGAACACGCGATTATAGACCTAATTCCGTTGCGATAGAGTCGCGATTGTAATTTCAAAACTTGTTACACAAAGTTATGAGTTTTTGAGCTGTGTTAAAATATTTTAGGAATAACTTAAATGTCCCGGCGGAGGGTCTCCTCACTCCTGCCCACGAGCGAGACTACGAGACTCAGGGACTCAGAGACTGAGCAGAGACTCAAAGTTTTACTGTAAAGTTGAGCGCTTGCTTATTTTGTAGATGCTTCAAAACGGTGGCTAATATGTACAGTCACATTACCAATTAGATGACCCCCGCACGTGACTCAGAGCTCATTCGTATATCTGTAAAAAATATAGTACTTACTTATTTTGTTAGTTCTAGGTCACGTGGGGTTCAGCTAATTGGTAATTGGCAGATTATAAAAATTCACTTCAAATTCATAGATAGCAACTGACATGAATCTCGAGCAATTCATTATATGTTCAATTTACGTACGTCTCACCTAGTCCTGTATCCTAGATATCTAACACAGTAGGATATATATTCCAATTTCAGTGCAACATTCGGCTAATGTACATAAAAAACGCGTATATTTAGCTAAACGATGCAGTAAATGTAATGAAATATCTCGGATTGCCGCACCCCATGACTTGTACACCGGAGTTACTCGGAGTAAACACTTATAAGTTTATACTTGCGTTTCACTCTCTTATTATATTTAGTTTATAACTTTCTCAGAGTTAAATAAAAATAAACCTAATTATAACTATCCAGTTGGAAATCTAAAAATAAAATAAAATACCTATGTGTTTTCAAACAAAATGATTGATTGTTTGACTTAATGTTTATATTGTAGTACCTAAGTAATTTTCCAACTAAATACCACTAAAACCATAGTTACACTTTGAAACTATCTTAAATTCAAATATTAACGCCTTTACTTACAATACATTTCAATAGCACAGCATAAAGGATCCAGTAAATTGAAAATAATGTTCCAGAATAGCACATCAGAAAACGCCATTTTAATTTTAAATCAAATATTTTCATAAAAAACAACACAATCTTTAAATTTTTCATGCATCTGGTAATTATTCCCTTTAATTATTAGAAATGAATAGTAATCACTTGTATTTATTCCCCTCCCCCCTCTATAGACACGAATCACCTCCCCCCCCCTTCATCCTCGTGAATTATATCCTCCCCCGACACGGCAGAACACTCGTTCTTACCCCGCCTTACTCTACCCCTTCATAATGTTCTAACAATTACAACAATGGACTGGCTTCGTACCGTGAATCGGCTCGGAGTTTACGTTTATTGGTTATGACAAGGTCACTCTCGTTTCTTGTTGCGTTCCTTTTAGGTATTATGTTGGTTATTTTATTTCATTTCTTTATTATCATAATGTAGCTAAGTTAATTTCTATTTTCCATATGAATTGGTTGACTGACCATCTACGAATGGGACATTGTGTGAAAATGAGACCAAATGCGGACGGAGCTGTGTCGGCGAGCGATCGGCCGATGACTATCAATGGCTTTATTATACTAGATGTTTAAGAATGGGAGATTATGCACGGTCGAAATGAATAACCTTTCTAACAGCTACCAAGAGTAAAACTGACATTTATTGACAGTTTTGCTTCAGGAAAGATGTCATAAAAATGACAGAATTTAACCCTTCAGGTTGTTGACTTTGATGCAAGGTCATTTGCCCATTCATATACACCTAGTAAAAAGCTTTTGATAGTTAAAACTCATGTGGTTAAAGGAACTATGTTTTGTCACAATTCTACAATTACAGCTGACAGATGTGGGACTGACAAAAACATATTATAATGAACGTAGGCCTTTAAGCCTGAAGGGGGTTAAATCTGAAAGTTCCATCAAATGACTTTAGTTTAACGTATTTAACAGATTAACTACGTTTCCGTAAATTATAATAGTGTTCGTGCTTTCAAATATTGTAATAGTTTTCTAAATCCCTTGTTATCGCACACTTCTATAAAGGACCAGGTATTTTAAGCAAATCTGAGTGAAGGTTACGTAAATATAAAGGCACTTATCGTCAGAACATATTTTAATCATATAAATTACATACCCATCGGCATTATTTTACCACAACGCTTAATCCACTCACTAAAAGGTATTAAACTAATTAACTCAAATAAATGGTACGAACATAAAAAGGTTCGGACATCATGAAGCTACTCCGACAGACTGAACCACGTTCCGTCATTTTATTCCTATTTATAGACACAAAACAGTAGTCAAGATGGCGGCGCCCTGACGTATCCATCAAATGAAGCACTGTATTGTTGACTTCCTTCAGTCGTTTTCGTTTTGTTACTGACACGGCCGTCCTGCGATCGTGTTCGCCCTCGAACACCCTTGTAGTCGAATGCGGAAACTGAGAACAACACAATAAAGTCAGATTCTACAACTTTTGATCGTTTTGATATAGAAGAGCAAACAGAATTTTGGAGGAGTTGGCTATTCCATCGCCGGCCAACCAACCCAACCAAAAGACATCAAATGATTGCAATACTTCTACATTCATACACCAGAACAAAAAGAACAGAATCTTGGAAGAGCTAGCTATCCCATCGCCGGCCAACTAACTCGACCAAAAGACATCTACAGTTCGCAATACTTCCACATCCACACACCAGAGCAAAAGGGACAGAATCTTGGAAGAGCTAGCTATCCCATCGCCGGCCAACCAACTCAACCAAATGGCTTAAACCAAGTGATGTTCAATATCAGCTTAGTTGTGTATCGCCATGTATTTAAAGTACCAGTGTTCACCATGGATATCTGTTACTATACACAATTCTGTCACTCTACTTCTGTTGGAAAAATGTTTGAAGTGACTGCAACTGCATGGGAATCTCTAATTTGAGTTTTATTTCTTTTTCCTGCCATTAGAACCCATATTGCAACGCCATTTCTTTTTACATTTACAGATCTCTTCATTCTAGATTTCTCGCTACACATCTCACAAAGAACATTTCGCTTCACTTGTGAGAGAGAGACACCCATATCTGAATGATTTATATTATCGGTTTAAGAATGACTTGCGTTCACAGCGTATCGAGTTTATTTCACAACATCTTATAGCATGTACACCTTTACTAAAATAAATTCATCTGCAAATTCACACTCTCGACTAATTGGTCAAAAATATGAATCTACCCATGAATCCACTTTTTGCGGCAATTATCTACTCTGACCAAAACTGTTCAAAAACTAAAATATTTCTATGCAACATCTAAAATATCTGAATTTAATCCATTTCCATCGCTAATTATAATATGGCATATTTCCTTGGTATATCCATACTAGCGACCATTACTAATTCAAAACTTTCATAAAAACAACATTTCAGACAACCATGTAAAAGTCTAGATTTAATCTACTTGCATCACCAATTTTGATAAAATATTTCAGAACTTAATTGACTTCATAGGCCTCTCCTGGCTCTTAACTTTTTTTAATCTAGCCTTAATTGTAATTATACTTTACAACAGAAATATTCAGCTCATTATACAAATTATAAACGATACAGCTTTAAAAAATGTGAATTTAATCCATTTGCATCGCTAATTATATGGCATATTTCTTTGTTATATCCATACTAGCGACCATTACTAATTCAAAACTTTTCAGAAACAATATTTCAGACAACCATGTAAAAGTCTAGATTTAATCTACTTGCATCACCAATTTTGATAAAATATTTCAGAACTTAATTGACTTCATAGGCCTCTCCTGGCTCTTAACTTTTTTTTAATCTAGCCTTAATTGTAATTATACTTTACAACAGAAATATTCAGCTCATTATACAAATTATAAACGATACAGCTTTAAAAAATCTGAATTTAATCCATTTGCATCGCTAATTATATGGCATATTTCTTTGTTATATCCATACTAGCGACCATTACTAATTCAAAACTTTTCATAAGAAACAATATTTCAGACAGCCATGTAAAAATCTGGATTTAATCTACTTGCATCACCAATTTTGATAAGATATTTTAGCACTTTATTGATTGCATCGGCCACTCCTGGCTCTACATTTTTCAAACCTAGCGATATTTTTGTAATTATACTTTTTTACGAAAGTATTCAGCTCATTATACAAATTATAAACGATACAGCTCACCATTTTCCACCATAGTCATTTTACTACATCCTCGGGCTGTTTTCACGCTTCATTTTGAGCCCAGCATTTGCGCCCATCATTTGCGCCTGTCCATAGTTCAACTGTATTATAACAAAAATTAACACATTAATTATACAATCTTTACAGCTCATCATTTTATACAAAATGCTTACGAAATGTGTTTTCTGCTAAACACGTGTTGTCCCCGTGCTGTTTTCACGGTTTTTCACCTGTGTCACCATCTACAAGTCATCTACATTCACTCGCTATTCAATCTGCAAAATTACTAAAAGCATCTTCAAATAAACAGATGAAGAAGGAGTAATAAGTCTCCCTCTTCGCTACTTGAATTCAACACAGTAATTTATGAAGCCTCTGTATGTTTTATTGTTTTTCACCGTATAATTTTTATCACAATAAAAATATTTAGGTTATTTAACCGTTATTTTAATTATTGTCTTACCCACAAATTTCAACAATAGATTTGCGTTTTTATATTTAATCACAATATTTCATATCACAATAATTCACAATATTTTACACGCTCCCTTTTTTTTTAAAAGATTTAGATTAAAACCATAAAACACTTATTGTCAGCAAGACCGAAAACGTGCCACGTGAAAGTTCGATTTTCACTATGTCATCGCACTTCTGATATAAAGGACCAGCTATTTTAAGCAAATCTGAGTGAAGGTTACGTAAATATAAAGGCACTTATCGTCAGAACATATTTTAATCATATAAATTACATACCCATCGGCATTATTTTACCACAACGCTTAATCCACTCACTAAAAGGTATTAAACTAATTAACTCAAATAAATGGTACGAACATAAAAAGGTTCGGACATCATGAAGCTACTCCGACAGACTGAACCACGTTCCGTCATTTTATTCCTATTTATAGACACAAAACAGTAGTCAAGATGGCGGCGCCCTGACGTATCCATCAAATGAAGCACTGTATTGTTGACTTCCTTCAGTCGTTTTCGTTTTGTTACTGACACTTCTATCCGATATACAGTGAAATATTAACAGGTTTCGTAAAGATCTTCGCCCATATAACCGGCACATATAGGTAAGGTACGTCAAAGAGTGATTTAAATGTTTCAAAATTCATTCTTTTTATTAAGTTACAAGGGGAAGTTTATATGGATTATCACGTTAAAATTTAATTACCCTGAAAGTTCGGTTTTTTTAAAGGATAACAATGAATTTTGTATAGTTTTTTTTGAAAGTTTTACAACCAGTTAGCCAGCTTTGCAGCTTTTAATCTGTTATATCGTTTTATAATCGTAAAAACATAAGAAAACGACGTACAATCATAAAAAAAAGTTCTCTATCCCCTCCATATTAGTGACGTGTAGAGTGAGTGTAGGTAGAGTGTGATTAACAATCGTATTCAAATGATCTGCAGATATATATCACTGTCCCTCCCTCCTTCGTTCTTCGGCCAAACTCGAGTTAACGAGCTTTCATACAAATAAATCAGGAAATAAACCTTTGGTACCTATCGATAGATAGATTATAGCCACGACCAATGAATTCATGTCGGTTTATTTAATTCACTTGAGATAATGTAAATTATATAGCTCTACCTAGCTTGTCTTCTCAGTGTGTAACATTTTAAATAATGTAGAATGAATAAATTGTTTTTACAGAGAAAATTGGGACCGGACAAATTAAAGTAAATAATTTATATATATGAAAATGAATATTCTTTACCTTATAAAATAGAGTTCACACTATCGGAATAGTTAAAAGACGATAATTCAGCCTTTACGTCGATCTACCGTCACATATTGTTGAGTGATACTAATAAATTGTTCTCGTAACGTATTCGATAGCACAGCACATTTTCATGGCAACATTCCCGGCCTGCGATATCTACTGAAGTAATTGGAAAACTTTACCAACTCACACCGACTTTAAGGTGATTTTGATTTTATGTAATTTATTGCAAGATTTTTGGCAGAAACTTACACTTAATTTATAGTTCTTGAGGTAACTTTTACTTAAAATTTGATATATAAGTCTTTATATTAGTCATAGGAACCAAAGGTTTTATATGTGTTATGCTAAATTTTCGGACGCTACTTTGATCAATCCTAATGCTACTCGGGCCAATCCTGACGCCACTCAAACAAATCCTGACGTTACTCGGACCAATTCGAACGTTCTACTCGGATCAATCCCACCTACGTTATAATAGCCGAACAAACACAATTACAAAAGTACGTTATGGACAAAAACAGACTAAAATTATCAATTATGTTAACAATAAAACTTGTAACGAGAAAGTTTATTGTCTTTATAATGATGAAAGCGTTTGTTTATTCCTTACAACGCCGCCTTACCCCTCGCCTCGCGCCGCCCGCGCCGTTACATTACACGGATATTATTTTAAAGAATGAATACATTGTTATCTTCTATTTCCGTAACATCATGATGAGATACGTAACGTCTGCTGTCGAACGCGTTGTTTGGCCTAGCTATACAATACGAGCCAAAAGCAAAATGCATGTCGCTGATAAATAAAAATGGTAATTAGGTATTGCATGAAAAAATCTTGTTGTGTTGTTTTTGTGCGTACTGTTTGTTGGCCTTTACATTTTTTGGTAAAATTTAAAGATGAAAATAGCTTGACGTTTCTTGACGTTTTTTGACTTAAAAGGCTTTGAAACGTCAACAAACTTTATCTCAAAATTATACCAAAATGTAGGAAAATCACTTACCTACAATATATGGTACACACAACAACACTTTACATAAATGTTGTACGCAATAATTACAATGTTAGCTATCGGCGCGATAGTCATTTTGAATGTTGCTGCGCCAAGTAATATAACTGTAGTGAAGTAGATAATACAAATTAAACCAACAAACAGATTGAAAACACTAATCGCACAATAAGTGGGATGGGATCAAACTTTAAAAACAGATTTATCGTTAAAAAAAGTGCTCGATCGTAGTATTTACCTTGCCGTAGTAGTGTGGTACGAGTAGTTAGCGATCAGTCACAGTCGCCAGTCAGTCCCCGGAGAACTGACCCTAATCGAACGGAGATTATGTCACAGGCACGATACCTATATCTCGTCACTCGATCGTCTCGATACCGACCGACTCTACCAACTCGAGGTACAACTCGATTCAAACAAACATCGATTCCAATTATTCGATTGTCGGTCGATTAAAACCGAGCACTTACCTATAACCGTTCGGTTCGGTTACATTTAAAGGGATTTGAATAAGTAGATTTGAAACGTTTGATTGTTGGTGTTTATAGAAGTGTTAACCTGTCACTGGGCTTTATTCATACACTTATTGTATTCTGTGGGTTCACTCCTATAGGTAACGATATATTACAAATTTTCAATGGTTTTTGACAGATAATTTATATAAAATGGATACTATCTAGATGGCCTAAGTAGATTTTTTTAAAAGAATCTTGTCCAATGGCTTTTCAACTTATAAGATCTAAAGTTAAAGGCAGACAAAGACTAACTTATTTAAAGATTAAAAGCTAGTTTGTAGACAGTGTCTAGTTGTCTAGATGTCTCGATGTAATTACTGCAGATTGTAACCGGTTCCGATTCCAGCAACAAGTACCCACGACTAGGTATTATAGCTGACAAGATGTGTTTATTTAAACACTGAATATATTTGTAACTTTGTCTCTAGACTCGAGGAAACTTCGCGTTTGTTTAGTATAGGGACAATATGGAATATTAATTTTAATTAGGGGAAACAAACACACAGACACAGTTTTTTTTAATTTTATTACAGTGTTAATTGTTCTCGTTCACAATTAGCGTTATCGGTTGTGATTGTAATCCTACATTAAAGTGAATTTATAGACGTGTATACCAGACACTTTGATACGAATATATTACGTAGTGTTTTGTAAGTGTTTATTATACAATAATGTCTCAAGCGCCGCAACCGGGCTTCGTCCCCGAGAAGGTGCAGGAGTTCAACAGGCGATCCTCTCAGGATACGGAGAAGAAGGAGACGCCCAAGAAGGAACCGATCGAGAAAGTCGACAAACCAAAGGAAGATATTCAGAAACCTAAAGAACAATACCAGATACGACAGAATGAGAGCAAGAACCCGTTCTCGCCACACTTCTACCGCAGCAGGCCACATGGCCATTTCGAGATGGGTCCGCGAGGGTTGGATTACTCCCCTCATCGCATGGAGTTCTCGAACAGGCTGCGAGACTACGGCCCTCAGAGGTCGACATCGATCCACGGCCACGAGCTCACTGACGCCCCCGTCAAGCCGGAATACCTCGGCCATCGTGCTATATTCGGCAGCCAGATCGTGCCAGGCGTCATCAACCACCCTGACGTTGTGTTCAGGCAGGACTACTACCATCAGATGGGGTTCTCACCACCTCGGGCGGCTCGGTTCTCATCTCAGGAGTATTTGAACAACCCGACGCAGTACGGAGGCAGGTGGCACGATTACAGAGCGGAGTACAGGCAGAGGAGGAGGTCGCAACAGGACCTGCACTCGCTCGGACAAGGCGCTGAATCAGGTAACATACATTTGTTTTATAGGATTAACATTTTATAACAACAACATAGCCTCAAAATGAAATATTAATTTTGGGGCTATGTCTTGAAGATATTGTCGCTGGAATCGATTTGTGATAGAGTAAGAATTCTATATTTGGTAACTAAAACCTTAATAATTTGGAAACAATTTACATCGATTTAAGCGATTTATCTGGTAATTTTGCACCCTATTGCAAGATACGTCATAGGGGGTGCGTTGTCCATACGAGTGTTCGACCTCTCACCCTTCGCATTGTAAGCGAAATTATCGCGTCATCAATATCCAATGACAGAGGTGCTCGGTGACGTGATGTGGAGTTGGTAATAAATGGAAAGGCGCGAACAAATATCAATGTTCCGTATAAGGTGACAAATATAACTTCAGCTCATACAAACTATACTGTAAGCCGGAATCCATTATGTCTGTTCATTCATAGACAGTATATATAGACAAGGATAGACAAGGAGATAATCATAACTGTTCTAGAATTTGCAATGATCAATATGAAACAGTGATTCCCACCCGAAACCATCACATTTCGTCGATAAGGTACACATTGAATCATACTCTTGTTTCCCCAATAGTACACTCGATACAATAACCCCGTACCGCCTATAATAGTTCTTATTCCAATGGGATAAAGCTTAGAGTATGTAGCAACGTTATAGTTGTTTGTTTGGACGAGTGTCCGCGACTGGATAGATACGATAATCCAACACGTCTGATGAACACCAACAGCAACAGTTATAGAACTCGCAGTAAACCAACTCTCGATATTGTTTATGGATTTCATATTGTCGAGGTGTGGCTGAAGGGTGCTCTCTAGAGGATTATACTACCTGTCTGCGTTGTGTTGGATTGATGAATTTAAACACTTATTGGGTACATACTGAATGTATTTCAGTATGTAGCTTTCGCAAAATGTCTCTTCCAAAATGTTACTTTCTCATAATATCAATTTGCCAAAATATCCCTTGTTTCATGATGTATTTTTTTCCTGTGATATTTCAATTTAGATGTGATGATGGAACACAAGTAATTAATGTTGTAATACCTAATTGAAAACTGTGATCGCTTGAAAAACATTATGTATAAAATACAGATTAATGCCTTAGAGTTAAAATTCCTACTAAGTAGATTAATAGAGAGCTCATGGCACTCGTCCATAAAGCCGAGAACGTAAGGAATCGCTACAAATCGTATTTTCTTAAAGAATTATGATTAAATGTCTCAATGTCTTAAATGTGTTATGTTAATGTGTGATCTTTTTTCTTTTTATTATACTTCTGAGAATCGTGATTGCAAGTTGGAACGCACAGACATAAATATAAGAATATAAATATAAATATTGCAGGACATTCCACACATCGCCATCTAGCCCCAATATAAGTAACTAGACTTGTGTTATGGGTGCTAGACAACGGATATACTACTTATATTACTTTTCTTTTGTAAATATATACATAAAATACATAGAGACAACCAGACCACAGACAAATATCTAAGCATAAATACTTGTCTGTGGCGGGAATCGGACCCGCAACCCTGTGTTTGGCAGTCCGGCATGGTAACCATTGTGCCAACTGGGTCGTCAAACACACACATACATTATTACATACATTATTATTGCGGATATCGAATCAACACAGTACTATAATAAGTTCAACTTACAAAAAGTGTTGTAACAAAAATGCGTATTTTGTGACCAAAAGCTCTAAAAACTTTTTATCAATAATATAATAGAACTCTACTAACCCAAGTTTCCCCCCCCCCCCTCCCTCCCTCCGTCTTAAACGCGTGATATCAATTTATTCAGCTCGTTTATTCAAATAACGACCGACGCGTAACTTCGACCAATCACTGTACAAAACGTCACATCTGTCAAACTCTACCCAATGACATACGTCATTTTGACGTTCGTCGTTACGACACGTCACTGAGGACCTTATATGTCTCGCAATAGGGTTGAAAATACCGTGGCGGGACTATTAGAAAGAGTTTTATCGATGGAAACACGCAAAACAGTCGTAAGTGAAATAGCTTATTCTTATCGTGGCCGCGGTAAGCTGAAATAAATCCTGTCGGTTCGGGAATAGGGTTCAATTTAGATTTCCGTTGATAATTTAAGATTTTGAAAATTACTGGTGTTTTTTTGAATAGAATTAAAGTATAAAGATGGGGATTTCCGTTCGGTAATCTCCTTAGTACGCAGTTTCATGTAAAACGAGTGCCTCATTTATACGTCTTTACTTGGATTTAACGGTTTTAATGGTGATTTAGTCAAATTCCATCAACAATGTCACTCCCCCCCCCCTGGGGCCCAGCAAGTAGTATATCATGAGAATAGTGGACGTAGACTTTAAGATTTACAGAAAACTTTTAAAACAATAAGTTTACAAAAAATATTAACAGGATACTATTCTACAAACTTTTATAAAATTCCACAAACACAACATTATAACAAAACACAACTAAACATTTACAATTCCATTTAGTACGTAGATTTTTATAAAATTCGTATTTATAGAGATAAACCAGTTAATATTAATAATACAGAGCGTACATCGGAACATTTTCATTTGCATAATTTTGATCCAAATCTATTTGTATGACGCGTCAACGTGATCTGAAAATGGTTTTATACTTAATGTCAACTAATTTAATATTATAAATGCAAAAGTAACTCTATCTCTGTGACGTTTTCTCGTCTGTATCAATTTTGATGTAAAGATAGATGGGACCTAGGAAAAAGACATAGGCCTACTTTTTATCCCGAATTTAAATAGGTAAATGCACCTAGTATTAACTAAATTAATTTAAAAATGTAAACTATGACACTTAACGTAATTAAAAGCCTAGCCTATTTTAAGATAATTATTTATAGGAAGGGTATTTTAGCTCTATAAAGAAAATTAATACCTATATACTTGGCGACATTTTGCGAGTGTCCCATTTATACCTACATTTATAAGAAGTTCCTATATCTCGAGCGAGTCGGTTAAAAAGTAAAGTGGCAACAGTACCTTGAATTCACGTGGCGCGACTCGACTCACGCATGACCGGGATCGATAGAGGGGGGTGGGGTGGGTAGACTCACCCCGAGCGAGGGGTCGTTGACCTCGCTCACGGCGGCCGCGGCGGGCTGCGGTGGCGATGGCGGTGCAACAACTACTTGACTCTTTAGGTCAATGTTAACGGCATACAAACAATACATTTTATTCATCGTCACATGTATGTAGTGTAGTGTAGGCACGACTCTGACACGTTCGACGCGTTCATTGTTCGTTCACTGTTCACTTGGTTCGATGATTCATTGCATGGAATTTTGAAGACATTTTGGTATTTTGTAATTTAATAATAAAGTACATATTTTACTTTATTTCTCGCGTTTAAAATCGTATTTGACGTGAATCGGTCAGAAGAGTAGGGGTCTCTTGCCAAAACTAAATGTACGTAATTGATGTAACGTCATAGATACCACATGATAGATACGTCGTAACGTGTAACGGATGTATGGTTAAAATATGTCCTAACCCCTACGCTAACGAACTCGGGTGAAAGCTAGTTTACTACGTAAAATACGTTTATTAAAAAATATATTTATTATTTTAGTAAACAAAAATAAAAACAAAAGTTTTTATATTAGTTTAGTTGTATTTTAATTAGGTATACTATTATTAAAAAAAAAATGAATTCTTAATAATATAAGTATGTAAACCACAATCTCAGTCGGTCAGCTCGTGTGTCTGTAGATGCCTATAACTGTAATGTAGGTAGTTACAGTGAAACTTAAAACGAGTGATGGAGTAGAGGTACAACATTAACGGTCAACTTTACAAGACTCATGATAATAGCTTCCATTAACGCGAGCTCTCGGTAAATAAAGAGTTTATAAAATGAGGTTGAGGTTTTAATAAGGTTATAGTTTCAACTGGTGTTAGTAGCCAGCCAACCGGTAGCCAAGCACCTGTGCTCCAGTTACAATCACAAAACTTATGGGTGCAACTATGAGCAGTATTCATCATTAACCATTATCGATGGATTTATATATACCTCATGATAAAGCATAAACCATAGTGGTCAAAAAACATAACCCTCCCTTTTGGCTTCTATGTAGTCGGGTAGTAAACAAATTACCACTAGATGTCGCTATGTGCAATATCCATAAGATTGTATTGGTATCGAGAGTAGAGAGCATCGCTAGAATATCCCGTTATATCGACAAACGATGGACACTAAGCCACTGCTCAAGCCGCTGCAACTTGCTACTGCGATTTATACAGTATTGCTTGTTGGGGCCACCAACGTCGCCGCCCGTAGCCCGCCGCCATCGGCCGCTACGGGACAATACAAATACAATATTTCTATTGTATTCCTATTTATGTCAAGAAAGTTGCAGTTGAACTGATTTAAGGCCAATACAGTCTACTTACATATTTTACAATCGGATTTATCTTCAGATCGAAAAGGCCCGTTCGCATTCACCTTTTCTCTTATGGTTACCAATCTCCAGTGGATATTTCACCCTTATTCATATAAACATTCAACAAGCTTTCGTTAGTTAATATGTGTTTTGTCACTTTCGCACACCTGTCATCCTGTCAAAGTGTGAAAGCGACAAAACACTTTTTTAACTAAGGGAGCCTCATTAAATGTTTATGAGTGAAGGGGTTTGTATCTGCATATGTTTTGTATAATTAAAAAGAGCTAATGGAGTAGGAAATGTTGACCCGAAGGGATTACCTTCGAAAGCATCTCAATTCGTTCGATATTCACCGCGGCTTTGCCCTTTTATATCCAGGGGAGAAAATCTAAGGTTTTTTTTAAGCGGTTAAAACAGGGCACTTCGCTTCTTTCTTATGTTAAAAGGACTTAGATTAGTTACACCCTCTTTCATCACATCTGACTCGTAAAAAGTGTGTGAAGTTCAAATCGTGAATAGAAATATTCCAATGTCCACGTGAGTGAAACCGTAATAAAACACTAGTTATAGTACGTTGTCTCATGCCTGTAATTCTTTATTATCTCGCAAGCAGTACGTATAGTGTATATCTATAGTAGGTATATTGTGTTATGATCATAAACCTCGTCAACTCGCAAGCGTCATCCATGATCCAACGAACCGCACGCAGTACGTCATATTGAGCAACAAGACATTGTGTGTGTAGATACTTGTATCTAACCTACTACACGCTCGCGGCACGAGCTCGGCCGCCGCGCTGCGACTAGGGTTACCAGCTCACGGGAAATATCTCGATACGTCCGGGATTTTAGCCATCAGAGAAAATTTGAAATCGTTAAAAGGTTTATAATATGTTATAGTAATACAATTTAGCCGGGCGAAGCCGGGGCGAGTGTTTCAATAAAATGATCTCCATCCACGCATGGTACCTATCTCGTGCAAACTGCTATCTTATCTTATCTTATATAATGGGGGCTGACAAAATTGCCAACAACACTTCGACCCAATGGGATCTTTTGTGTTTACCCCTACCTTGATGTTTCTTACTCTTTGAAGAAGTGGTTGATTAACGCGGTGATCCCACTCAGAGGAAGAAACCTATATTCCTCCGGTTTGGGATACGCATTCCCAAGGAGGCTCATACGCTTCGCTGCTAAGACGTCGCATTCACACAGTACGTGCTCCATAGTTTCCCTGACATCACCGCAGGCTCTGCAGTCATTATTTGAAGTTAACTTCATTTTCAAAAGCATGTCATTGGTTCCGTAATGTCCTGTCAAGGCACCAACCACA
This sequence comes from Idaea aversata, assembly GCA_907269075.1. Lineage (NCBI taxonomy): Eukaryota > Metazoa > Arthropoda > Insecta > Lepidoptera > Geometridae > Idaea > Idaea aversata. The sequence goes on along the minus strand of OU026102.1, from coordinate 14,035,021 downwards.
GCTCGTACTTTGCTTCTACTGTTGTTCAATATAAATTTAGAAGCCCCTCTGGTGCTGCTACCTATGAATTTCCTCGAATGTAGCAACCCTTGACTGATTTCCCACTCTTGCGTGTGTTTCTTATCAGCGTAATCCTTTACGGCCTTAATGATTGTGCATGCTGGCAGGCGTGCAAACTGCTAAGTAGTGGTGGAAGTGGTGGAAAGCTGTACAACCTTGGAATCCTCAAGTCTAAAGTAAATAGGTACCTTCTAGGGCATGCTAGCATGCTAGATCCTCGACCTTGTCGTCGCGCCACCATCACGTGAGATTAGGTCAAATGCAAGCGTATTTTGCGTAACAAAAAAATGGTTGTCTGTAAAGTCTGTTTCCGGACGATAATTTTACGTGATAACGTCATAAGAAAACATTGATGGTAACCATGGCAACGATAAAACGTTGCTATAGTTACCTTGTCAATAACATGAGGCGTTCCAGTAACGACGCGTGACGTCTCACTTTTTTGAGATTGCAGGTGTTCACCAATTTATAAAACGTTATCACGTCAAAAATATGGCTCGTACTTGGTATTGATGCTTGTCGCAACTGCTGGTATTTCATATCAATATAATAAAATTCGTCAAAATGAAATCTATACCACAGTCTATTTCTCTCTTGTATCCATTGAGCACCCATTGTCAGGAAATGTACTGTAAAGTGACAGATATGGGCAGGAAAACGTCATTTTTCGATCTGGTAACCCTAGCCGAGGCTGGCGGGCGGGCGCGGGCGGCTGGCGCTTCCCGTTGTAAATCTAATAATGACTGGCATACCGTACGGCGAACGACGGAATAGGTTTATGTACGAATTACTGTAAATATAGCAACAGACGGCTCGATATGCTGGTACAGTTATCATTTAGCATTTTCAATGACATGTACGCGCTGGTGTCGCGGGCTATGCAAGAACTGCGGGAGGGTTCGCTAATCATCAACTAGTAGAGTTTGTGTCCGTTCTGGACCTAGTCTTAGATGCCTTAAGTCCCAGGGTAAGCTTACCTAAGAGACAAATCACCCAGGTCCCCCACAGATCCTCTAAATATGGCTACACAGACTAACATAAGTGCTAAAAACGTTTCTATTTAATGCTTCAAACGAAAGCTTTTAATCCTCGAACGTTCGGTACAACAACATTGTTTTCAATCATTAATATTTACGGGATTCTCCGAACGTTGTTCTTTGTTTTTTGTTCACGGGTTTTCATCCGAGTGTCTTCTATCAAACGGTTTTTAAATACCAATATTAAAGGTAAAAATGTATTTGTGTCTATCTGTCTGTTTTTTAAAACGTAGTTTGTATAAAAATTACATAGAAAAATTATGATATTTTTAGAATACTTCAACGGAATAGAGATTCAAGCACAAGTGAAACTGCGGAGCTAATCCTGAATTATATTCTTAATGGGAATGTTTGTCTTTCACGGTCAAATGGCTTAAACGATTTGGATGAAAATAGAGGTAGTGCAAAATATGGAGATGGACATAGATACAACCGATATTCCCACGGGATCGGGACTTATGCGAGTGAAACCGGGGGACGCAGGGGGATGTACTCTACACTAATTTATAACGAGTAAAATATTGAATGTAAAAAAAATTGGCTGTCTGTAAAGTTGGTTTACGGACGATAATTTCACGTGATAACGTCATAAGAACTCTTTTGTATCGTTGACATTACCATTTTCATACTTCAATACGTTGCTATGGTTACTTGTCGATAACGGGTTTCTATGGTTACCTACTTGTTAATAACGCATGACGTCACAATTTTTTGAGAGTGCAGGTGTTCACCAGTTGATAAGATGTTATCACGTCAAAAATACTAAACTGCTAAACTGATTATGATAAACTAGGTAAATAGTATCCTGGGAGTGATATGTGTTACTTTTTACCCCGATATTTCCACTGGATCGGTAGATACTCAGGTCACATGAGTAGAGATGAAAACAGCGGGACCCAGTTAGTCATAGAATGAATAATGTTTTCTTTTGTTGTTCGTTCGTCCCCCCTCTCCCCCTCCTACGTCCCCCCTACATTGTTTATAGCTTATGTCTTATTCCACAGTGTTTACGTGTTGTTTGATAAATACGCTCCTTAACTTCTTTAAATACATGAGTTATAATGGGTTTCGACGTCAAAATGTAAACGTTCCGTTCCGTTGTTGTGTACCTACACGGTGTTGTTTCTAACGAGAGCTTTCACACTTGACGTTGTTGTGTACTTGGTGTTGTTTCTAACGAGAGCTTTCACACTTGACGTTGTTGTGTACTTGGTGTTGTTTCTAACGAGAGCTTTCACACTTGACGTTGTTGTGTACTTGGTGTTGTTTCTAACGAGAGCTTTCACACTTGACGTTGTTGTGAACTTGGTGTTGTTTCTAACGAGAGCTTTCACACTTGACGTTGTTGTGTACTTGGTGTTGTTTCTAACGAGAGCTTTCACACTTGACGTTGTTGTGTACTTGGTGTTGTTTCTAACGAGAGCTTTCACACTTGACGTTGTTGTGTACTTGGTGTTGTTTCTAACGAGAGCTTTCACACTTGACGTTGTTGTGTACTTGGTGTTGTTTCTAACGAGAGCTTTCACACTTGACGTTGTTGTGTACTTGGTGTTGTTTCTAACGAGAGCTTTCACACTTGACGTTGTTGTGTACTTGGTGTTGTTTCTAACGAGAGCTTTCACACTTGACGTTGTTGTGTACTTGGTGTTGTTTCTAACGACAGCTTTCACACTTGACGGTGGCTCTTTTGTCTTGGAATGTTTTTAATCGTCGTTTAAGTGACATAACGGGAAACGATTGTTAGGAAAGAGGGTGTAGCTTATCCTAGGTCGGATTAGCTACATCTGTCTGAATTGGCTTGACGTAAGATGAGAGCTGAGACGTTTCACGAATAAAAGCTGCGTCCCTTTTCGACCTGCGATGATTTTTCTATTTTTCATTAATTTAGAACAACTAAAAATCTTAACTTAGTTTAGGTATTACATTGATTGTACCCGTATCTTTACCCGACTGTGGCGTTTACACGATTATAATCAAAATATATTTTTAGACGCCATAATATAGGGTTCGGATTTTGTACTAAAAAGTATTTATAGAAAAATAACTATTTTAAGATTGTAATGAGTTTAAAACGATAGCCAATAATAATGAGAAAATCCGAACCACGTGAGCAATGTGAGATCGTGAATCTAAATCAGTCCAGTAATAAAATGAATAATGCAATAAAACCCGGAAACTTACGCTTGTTTTATGATCTACCAGCTGTTATTGACAAACAGACATAGACATACATACAACACTTCGTGTATAATATGGAACTTATAAGGGTATTCGCCCACTGTACTATATCGTGTCGAACGTCACAAGATAATCGACAAATGAGGTACCTAAGCTGTTCAGGGACACAGCCACAATGGAGGTCCTGAAAAGTCTAACGTCAAACCTAATTACTGAAGCTAATTTAAACTATAACAACAAGGTTAAATTAACTACATCTAATTTCGTCTTAATCGTTAAAATGTTACATCCGTAAAATTTTGTTTTTACAAGAGTCGCACTAAAAATATTGTCTGAAATTAATAAAAAAGTTTTACCTCTATGTACTTAAGAACGTACAATCGCGGCCAAAAATGGTGAGTGTTTTTTATAATTCCTAAATAATTATTTATGCTTTATTAAAAACTATTCTGATTAACTTATTTTATCCGGTAGTAAACTGGTGCTGAGGTATAATGTCTATTTATTTTAGTAAGCCTTATTGTTTCACAAAGGCTTACGTAAAATAGTTTGCTCACAGAGAAATCCAAAGTACTTACATAACTAAAAGTGTTTCCCGAAATAAAAGAAATTCGATTAAGACCCCGTAAATAGGATATTCAGAGTAACCAATCAGATTAGGGACTTCCACTTTAGCTCTGACCTTCGTCCCCTCAGAGCGGGCGGGGTGCTTGCTACGCGACGCGACGCGAGCGCGACGTGCCGACTCGATAACGGTTCCGTACCACAGATATAGTGAGATTGGACTAGTGGCCTAGTGTTGCAACAAAAACCACATTTTACATAATATATTTTTGCGACACTTTATAAATTACTATCGAATTATTTGAGTGTAATGCATACATTTATCCAAAATTAGCGAGATGGTACTAAATGCACACCATCTGTCATCTCCTTCGCTTCTATGCAATTCGACAGCGACCGACTATTTGCTCTTCTACTCCCCATAATATTTCAATGTTGTGTGTGTGCAATAAAGCGTTCTATCTATCTACCTACTATTCCACGTACCGCGATGTTGACTCGTTCAGCATACGGTAATCGCATGTAACGCAACGGCTTATCCCCCTCTCTAGTACTTCGTTACTCTGTGGGTACAATCGAACCGAATATAAATTGAAAATAAAAGAAAAGGGCACAGTACCTACACGTACCCAACCTAGCTACTGATTAGATTATTTACGGTGCAGTAGAGTTAATACACCTAGGTGACTTTGCCCCACTATGGGGCAGCTTGGTGGGGCAAACAGGAAGCACTCCTTCAACTCTACCTTTCGTGTCCTTTATTGACCTATTTCATCTCAGTGCAAAAACAATGACGTTATAATTTAACTATTTATGTATTGTATTTTTTTGATTACTAACGAAAAAATTCCAATCTATGTATCATGTAATGGAATAACCATGCGTACTACCAGTATTAATACGGATAGAAAAACTACCCGTATAGCCGTATACTAATCGATTCAATCGGTAGTCTTTTTAAACCGTGTCTCTACTAAATTAATCTCCTTCCGTTTTACCTCGCTAAAGTCGGTGACAAGTCCGAACAAATTATATTTAATTAAATACAAAACTTTATCAATTGCCAAACTTCAGTTTTCATTTTTGACAAATGAGTGACATTTGAAAATACATTCGTTTGCGTCAAAGTTATAATAATTAATTTGAATTCCGTCAAAGTTATGTAACATTTTGTAAACAGTTTTGTCACCGAATGTACCTACATTGTATGTCTAATATTTGTATTGGTAATATTCCAAAACTATAAAACTCAATGATTATTTATACTTCATAGACTTGAAATGTATAGTGAAAAATAAATAGCTTAATAACGATAGTATTTTAAGTTTTATATTACCTACAATTTCTACGATTTTTTTTCATTTCAATTTAAAAATTAAATTTTCTATAAGTAGATAATACAGATATTATAACGAAACGAAAGCCCTTCAAAATTATCTTCATTTTCCTAGCAATATAAGATAATTAATTTGAGAGGTACTTTACTTAACAACATCAAAATTCAAAATAATTAGGTAACTTGTATTTTTTTATGAATAGCTCTGTAATTAATTAATAAGGTAGAATAAGTTCTCGATTACCATCGTTGTCATGGCAACTAATTACCTAGCAACCGAATCTTCCGATGAAAGGTGATGTTTACAATACAATTTTTCGTAAAAAACGAGATAATAACGATAAATAGTTAGTCATTAGCAGTTTGAGGAGATATCTCGACTTTAAACCAAAGATAGTGGGTTCTGATCCCGGTGCTGGCCGTGGATTAATGGGTTTTTCCGTAGGAAACACTATGTAATTTAAAAATAACACTACGTTTTATCCGATCCTAATCTACTTCCCGGTTTGTTTCCAAATTTTAGCGTTTACTAAAATAATCTTAACATAGAGATAAATACGTATGAATTATAATAGAGCCCATTTGAGCATGGCTTTTTTATTCTTTAAAAAATGTAAATATATATTATGCATAAATTACAAAATGCTTAAACTTAAACTTACGTTTATGTGCATTACCTATACTTTTAAATTATTTCAATTTATAATAATCTTTGTCCAAAATAAAATATTTCCCTATGACTACAAAACCGAATAAAAAATGGAATTAAAAAATAATTTTAATCCGACAAACTCTCTTCTGCAGAATAAGTGTTTTATATCTACGATTCGAACGAAACCCACAGGAGACTGGCGTGTTCCCAAACTGTTCGTTTATATGCAAAATCCACTTCGAACCGGTACGAACCGGTTTCCCGAAGCCAACTTTTGTTATCTTATTATTAAGATAATTCTATTTCTTGCGAAACACTTTTGTGTTCGAGTGTACCGAATAATAATGAACTGAGTTACTTGAGACATGATTTTGTTTGAGATGATTGTTTTTTTCAACAATATTGTTTGTCCATTTAACCCATGCAGTTCACTATCAAGTGCTGGGTGCTGGATCTCTATATATCACGTAAATTCACTGAGACACGTTCATGACATGCTATATTTTACGTGCTTTAGAGATTAAATTCACCAGTTACGGACGACTTATTAAGGTCGCAGGAAGCCGGAAGCCTACGTTCAGCAGTGGACGTCCTGTCGCTGATATGATGATGATGAATTTCAAGCTAAGCACTAAACATAAACCTAATTTTGATTAATTGCTTAGCTAAGTTCATGCGTTTGGTTGGGTTACAGTACAGGGGATTTAAGATATTAAGGGCCACTTGCAGCAAAATTGTAACCGATTTTATTAAACCGAAACTTGTCACACATTTGTATCACAATAAAATACTCTATTTAAGAATTCTGTCAAAAATATATTAACTTAATCTAGACTTAGTAAAATCTAGATTTTGCATATTTTGCTGCAAGAAGTTTAATTTATCAAACTCATCTCAACTCAACACATCAAAAACGGCAATATGCTCTCCACGTGAACAAAGTTTTATTAGTTGAAAATAGAAATAACATGAAAGTTGACTTCAATATACCTTCGAGTGAAGCTAGTTCTGAATTGAAGTTATATTGTGTGATACATAACATAATATACTTGAATACAAGGCAATAGAAGCTTCGACCTGAGCTGGCTGAGCTGAGAGGTATATACGAGTAACTTCTACTCGGAGGCGAACTTTTAAATCGTATTTCAAAGTTCCATCCACCTCGGAGCTAACATCCTGCGACCTATTATATACGCAGGCTTCAATAGTTTTAACCCGGATACGGCAAATGTTTTTAATTAATTTGTACATCTGTTTCCGGCATAACTTCTATCTACTTATTAAGTAACATGTTAAATAAGCCTGTTTTAGAAAACTATAGTAGGTGTTCCTGGCATCCATAACACAAGCCTAATTGCTTAGTTTGAAGCTACATGGCGTTATGTAAAATATCATGAACTCTTGTTACACTTTTACGTAAAACGCTCGCTTTTTTGATGAATTGTGGTATAGAGATACCACGTAGGTTGTTTATCTCGGACTTATGCAGGTGAAACCGCGAGGCGCAACCAGTTACCCATAAAACAAATCAATCAAATCCTACCCACGTCTTAAAACACCTGAATTAATTGAAATCATCAAAGTTTAGTGAAAGACTCTTCGATCTGAATACAATGTCTTTTTGTAACATTTAGCATAACGATCCTATGTAATAAACCTTGAATAATGGTAGTTGTTTGCGAAGTTGTCCGTCTGTCCGAGGCGGGCGGTCTCGCGGGATAAACTAGAACTGTCGTTAGACGGGTTTTAAGGGTTTTTAAAGGGACATAGCGGAGATAAACTGCGGGAATTATCTTACCATCTGTGTCTATTGAGATCTGTCCAGACTGGGACGAATAATCGAACTAAGATAAGAGACGGTCATATAAGTTGATTTCGAAAGCATTGAAGAAATTCGGTTATTTACCTTAATGTTTCGATTTTTCTTTCGATATTTTGCGATTAGTGTTAAGTATGAATCGTGTACAAAAATTAAATAATAAATTTTATCTCATATTTGGACTAATATCACCCAGAGGCCTATTTATGTAAATAAATACGTAATGATTTTTGTACTACAAGTCAAAACGAAACAAAATGACAAGGAAGCTATTTTTTTCTCGATGTTATTTAAACAGTCAGTGGCCGAATTACTTTCTGCCATTGGAATAGACTAAAGTCATATTTCATACTAGATTATTCAAAGCGCCAAGAGAAATAGATCGGTAGTAATAAATATGTAGATCAGTACCCGGCGATCTAGTTATCATCGATAAAATTAACCATAGACAAGCAACAACAAACTAACTATATTTGATTGATGGAACATATCCAGATGTTTGGAGCTAGTGACGAGTGCAGCCGGCTCTATAAACATGTATATTTCAAGATCAATACTGTTAGATTCATAAACAGACACCGGAGGTTTTTGCCGTCAAGAAAAAATGGCGTGTTGAGATCGTGTTTTGTTTTTATTTAACTACTGTAATTTTAGGTGTTATTATTATTATTTTATTTTTTCGATTTTAGTGCTAAAATTCAAATGCTATAAATTTTTTCGTTGTCCTAAAATTCTACGGCGAGGTTTCGTTAAAGATTTCCACCGACGCGAAACGAGAAGGTGGAAGAAATAATAAAACTTGATGTAAAGATTTACTTGACACTGGAATTGTCTAAACATCTGAGAAGGTACAACTTGAAAATAAAAACCGTCAACGAATAATTATAAAGTTTACATCATACTGCTCGGTAAGTAGGATTTACTAGTATGGTAAGAGGCTGTGTAAGTTGTCATTTACAACACAGTGCATTGTTTAGATGGAATGTTCCATTTTCAAATCACTTTACCATTCAAGCACAGGGTGAATGCTTGAACGGTAAAGTTCACTTTACCATTCAAGCTATGTCAAACTCCTTGGTTAACCAATCTCTTTTCTTATAAAATGACGGAAACTTTTTACTGGAAAAAAAAACGATCAAAATGGTGGCATTTCATTTCAGTTCAAGTTAGGCAAAACTCTTTGGTCAAACATTTTTTTTTACATAAAATTATTTGGCAGCATTTCATTTGAACATGATTTTGAACTAAATGTATGTTCACTTGCGTTGCGACGACTGTATTAAAATTTAAAAAAAGAACATACAAGTTTATGATAGTTATAAGTGTTAGTTCATCATGTCAAGTACTTCGTCTGATGAGTAAGTGGTCGGCACGCCTGATTTCTGTCATCTTGAAACCGAAGGTTTTATTTACCTCGCATGAATGATGTAAAGTAGTATACTTACCTCGGTTGTAAGTAGCTATTACACCCTCGAACTATATTCGTCTAACTATCTCGGGTGCACTCGATCCATAGCGCGCTTTGCGAGCTGCGCTCGCACGGGCGCCATATTGGATCTTGTTCTGTAATAGCTCGCTTACATACCTTGTGTGGTAAACTACTACTACTACTTATATTTATGTGTTACCTATATTAAACATTACAATATCTAATAAAAATCTTTGTTTATTTCCAGGTAAGAATTCACCTTCAAGGCATAAACTGCTTCCAATATTGATTGGAAGCAGTTTATGCCTTGAAGGTGAATTCTTACACAGTGAGTTCTTTGAATTACGTTCCATTACAGATAAACGTCACAGATTTCATACTACTCAGTGCAAACGGTTCATACTCCGTTGTAATCTCTCTTAGATTGTACCTTTTCTTAGTTTAATATTGATTAATCTGATTAACGATTTATAAACCATTTTAATCCGTATTGTTTAATGGTACCTACTATCTCTAGGGAGACTAAAGCACAGCTTGATAAATGTACAAAACGACATCCTTTATTTGAATTACAATTACCTCATTTGAAAGGGATCCCCTCTGCGGGAGGAAGGACCTTTCATCTATTTTTATTAATTAAATTCAAGATTCTATTCACAAGACTTACTTACGAATTACTTAAAAAGTATTGCCATGTTTTTAGTGTTGTGGAGGTCGATACAGAAAGAGTATCATCGTTTTTCCTCGTGTAGTTACCCTATTCCAGGATGAGTTTCTCGTAGTATAAAATAATAATGTTTTTGCAATCCCTCCTCTCGGTGAGTAGAGTAGCTCTGTACTGTACTGTACCTACTCCACACAGTGGAAGAGATAGAATCCATTGCATTGTACGGATAGTTTGTGGAAGTTTCATCCGGTTTCGTGTTACGTTACGTGTATTTCTGCTGACATTATGTTTGTGAATACTTGAGTACGGGGGCACGATTCTTGTACTTTATATTTCTATTTCGTCTATTTTAATACTACTTTTTTTTTTACTATTTATACATTTGGGATGAATTGGGAAATCTGTTTTTAAACAAGATTTGTATTATGTTGAGTTAAAATTGGAAACTAAATGCTACCTCCAAATAAATTGTATACTTACCAATTTTTTAAATTAGGTATGCACTACCAGTTGAACTATTTAGTAGTACTACTGATCCGGTGCGCGGAGTTTCATTGGTATTTCGAAATAAATCCATTTCAGGCTAAATTGAGAATTTTGATGAATCATGAATTGTGGGATAGTTTGAGATAAAATCATTTTTTTACTACAAAGATAAATTAAAAAATTCGAATATAAATCAGGGAAGATCGTGATTCATATATCACTGGAATCGAAGTATGTGACCGTTTTCCCAGTATTCGTCGCCGGGGACCAACTCGAGTGGTTTTTGTGTAACCCGTGTAATTGCCTTGAACCTACTCGTTCCTCTACTACAGCTATCTGTTCATTACAAACGAGTGTCCATTTAACGTACTTCAATACTTACTCTATGTTTAAAATTACATTCAGAAGAAATAAGGAATTCTCGGAAATTCCAGGATATTGGAATTTGAACAAGTGATCCTGTGAAACATAAAATGTTGCCGATCTTATAATTTAAATAAAAATATTGTCTGACAAATTAAATAAAAATATTGTTCGAAAAAATTATAAAGTTATAAGTCAGAATATATTTGTAATCCGCTAGTTCCGCTACAATATATAAGTTAATTTATATAACTATTGTAATTTGCAATGAAATATATATGAGATAATAAAAGGAAGTTATGTGCTAAAAATAGGTTAATTCTACGCAAAAGTATTTGTTTTTCGAATCTTACGGACCGGATATTGGACACACCCAATTAGTACAAATAGAACGATATATTTACTACTGGCTGAGCCCCGGTTCCACCAGCGTTACTCCGTTAAATAGACGGACAGACAGACAAGAATTTCCCATTTTTAATTTTTATTGAGAAACAGCGATAAGTATGCTACGTAGGTACTACGAATGTAGAGGTACTATAGATATTCGTAGCCTCGTAGCTCGTAGCGAGCTCGTTTGTAGAACGCGCGGCCGACAAACTACTATTTTGAGGTAGACGGGGTCGGATCGAATGGTTGGGAAAGGGGGGGTTTGGGGGGAGGTTGTTACCTGTGAGGCTGGATAATAGATTATTGTATAGCTTTTACATCATTTCTTTGTACATCAACAATTTGTAGGTAAGTAGGCACTTATTGGGAAATAAGTCGAATAAAATTAGCTAATTTGTAAAATGCTTAACATTATTGAATGAAACAATCATAGTAACTAGTACAATCATAATGAACAATCAGTCGACTTTATAAATCCGAACACAACATCATTCCCCCCGTACGAAGTAAGTAAGAACAACGTACAACGAACAACAAACAAGTGATAACGAAGTTACCACACAACTCTACGTACGAGTATAAACAAGAAAATATGAAACGGGTGCGATTCCCGACCTCTTGATTAAAACGCCAAGTGCTCGCCCAATAAAAACGAGACCGTCCGGTTGGGATGACTCTCCCCTATATACCCCCCTCTAGCCCCCCTTTGGGCGGCCCTAGTACAGATTGATTAATTCAATTACGGCTATTTTTGTTACAGTGGTAATCACAGAATTACATTATGGTGATAGCTACATGCCCGTAAAAGGTTTAATTTTTTAATTAATTTTTTTTAAATATACCCAGTAAAAAATACATGCATTATTATTTCGTAAGGAATACGCTTTATAAAACGACTTATCCTAAATCTAAACAACATAATCGACAGTTAATTAATTCATGGACGCCACTTTCATTTGGGCTAGTTTTAAAGGCTAATAAAGATTTTAGTGGTTAAATGTTCAAGTCATAAAGTTGTGGATTAATGTAAATAAAACGTTATATTTCGATTTCTGACTTGGTCTTTTTTGTGAAAAATATTTATTTCGGAAGTATTTTTACCCGACTGCAAGGAAGGGGTTGTATTTTCACCCCTAACTTGTATGTTTTTACTTCTATATTAATATTTTAAACAGGAAAGAGTTGATTGATTGTTTGCATTGAATAGGTTCTGAAACTTCTGAACCGATTTAGATAAAACTTTGTATAAATATACATTTGTTCATTGACAGTAACATAGGCTACTTTTTATCCCGATATTCCCTCGGGATCGGGAGCTACGCGTGTGTAACTGGGTGCGCCGCTAGTTGTCTATAAATGTATAAAGCTATTAGAATTTATCATGTACTAGCTGCGCCCCGCGGTTTCACCCGCGTAATAATTTTCTGCGCAACTTTCTATTTTTTTTCGTTCATAAGAACCTTCTCCTGACAAAAACAAACACAACAAAAAAAGAATTAGCGAAATCGGTCCACCCGTTCACGCGTGATGCTGTGACAACGGAAAACGGGTTTCATTTTTATATATAGATTTTTTTAGTTTATTTGCATTTGTGTAAAGTTAATAGACATACAAGCGTTTATTTTCTAAATAAGTAAACCAATTTCAATCTAGTTTTTAAGAGACACAGATAGAATAACAAACCGGAATGTAACACAAACACACAATAAACAAGATAACACTTGCGCAAGGGCCAGAGACCAACATAATCCATGTTTCTAATTTCCGTAACGAAACCCATAGACAACAAACAAACTTAAAATCGGCCGATAGCAAAGCTATTGTTAGCTATATTCATAGAAAAATTAAATAAATTCATCAATGTCTATACCAACATGGAAGTTAAAATATTCAAAATACTTTTCAAAATTAAAGTTCCCCAACGGGATTTGAACCCATGACCCTCGCCAAAACGTAGCGGTACTCTAGCCACTGAAGTACGTGGGTTTTTAGTGATCTTGTTTTGCTGTGTGAATTCGGTCAAAGAGTTGGGTGGTAACTTGCAAAACAGTTCACACAACCGGCATTTGGTTTTACCAAATGCCGGTTGTGTGAACTGTTTTGTTAAAATAAGACGTTTTTACATCTCTTCTATAGCTGCAACCTACATTAACCTTGAGATCGGCCTGGCGACTGCAAGGTATCGGCCGACCACAGGCCGACTATGTCTGTACTGAAGACGTGACCTACAGTCGACTCGGCTCTAATTAACTTAACATCGTCGTATTTTAATCATAATACCACAGTAATCCTTGTATTCATCCTTAAGCAGTTATAATTACTGAATGTTAATTTAGTTGCAGCGCCAGCCAGCGTTTAGTATATACAAGACATTATTTAACAACAGGAATTTGTGTTAAAAATGAAACAAATAAAACAAACTGTCAATGCCGCAATTTGGTATTTGATTTAAAAAAAACGATCCAATCGCTAATCAGTTTCGCATAAACTCGCGCAGCTGATTGGTCCAATTTTTTTAAATCGTGTGCTTCCAAATCGTTATCACGGTAGAAGCCGAATATAGACTATTTAGTTTTCAATTGTCCGCTGTTGCTCGCAGACCGTTCTGTTTGAAGGTAAACCATCACTCATTTTGTCTTCAATCTGAACAGTATGCAATCTTTATTCATATGTATTGATAGACAGATTAATTTACATATATAAAACGATTAATTAAGTTCGCCCATTTGCCCCCTTCGCCTTAGTTCAGCCCTGCCCGGGCAGGGGCGAGGGCTTGCAATTAACTCTAGTGCAATACTTTACGCCCCTCCACAATGTGCCTATTAGCTCCTTTTCGTACGTACAATAGAAGGTAAGTTAGGTATTTTACAATACGCCCCAGCTTTTACTGAAGCTCAGAAGCTGGCAGATCTTAGAATCGTTAGCTGAACACGATAGGGTAGTTTTTAGAATTTTTGTTTGTCTGTTTGTCTGTTTGTCTGTTTGTCTGTTTGTCTGTTTGTTTGAACCAGGTAATCTCATAAACTAGAGAACAGATCTCAACGAGGTCCACACCAATATGTTCAGAAAATACCAGATTAACATTTAGGCTATTTTTCAATTTAACTTTAATACAATAATTATGATATTTGATAAAAAAACATTTAAAAAATGTGAAATCGAAATATTTTTCCGTGTAAAACGTAATCAAACGTCAAAAAGGAACAGTACGCTTAGCACTACTTTGTTACGTATTCGATCAAACATACTATATTGAGTATTTACAATGAAACTTCCTAAAAATCAACTTACTAGATCCACCCGTCTTTGAGAATATCGGTAGTGACACACCGACAGACAGACAGACAAGAGAGTGACCTTATAAGGGTTCCTTATTTTCGAGTGCTTCAACAAGTCATACTAGGCGTACAGGTACATGCCTCCGCTCAAGATGACAGTTGTCATAAAACCAAATAGTTTGCATATATCTACTACCTACGTGAAACTGAAAATGAGGTTGGTACAAAGAGGTACTACTACATAAAATTACGGATCTCCTATAGCGAAGACCTCCTCGATGTTACACTTATATCGCGCTCAACTAATTTATTTAAATAGTTTGAATTATGAGTTCAAGTCGCGGACACCTTAGAAAATAAAAACAAAATAAAAAAAACCGGCCAATTGCGAGTCGTACTCGCGCGCCGAGGGTTCCGTACATTAGTTTTTATACACCTTGATTTTTATACACATAATAGGGACCATAGACTTCAGTAATTTCAACTTGCTAAGTCCAACCGTTCCTGAGATAATCGGTGGTGACACACGGACAGACAGACAGACAGACAAGAAAGTGATATTATAAGGGTTCCTTTGTTACCTTTTGAGGTACGAAACCCTAAAAAGAATTTTCCAAATCGTTTCAAGCGTTTTCGAGTAAGTAATCGGCGAAAATTATACATAAAAAAATATACGCGACGAATTGAGAACCTCCTCCTTTTTTGAAGTTTTTGAAGTGAATAATAGATAAGGTATGTTTGTAAAAATCAATTTTTAGGGTTCCGTAGCCAAATGGCAAAAAACGGAACCCTTATAGATTCGTCATGTCTGTCTGTCTGCCGTATGTCACAGCTATTTTTTTATTTTGTTTTCCCCAAAATTACGTAGCCCTAGCTACCTAATTAAGAAAATCTGGTAAATTTGGTCTAGAATTCAGAAAATTGCAAAAAGGGTCCGGACATTCAGTATGGGAGCGTGGCAGTGTTATGTTTTTTGCGCTATGATTTTAGACCCGATGGATAAATAATGCCCTTACGCTTTATAGGTTTTTGTATGAGGGCATTTTTTGTTCATTTAGGTGGGTATGGGTCTCAAAGTGACCGCACACTTTTGAAAAATCATAGGACATCATTTTTCTTTAAATATTCCATTTCCCAGACGCTTTAGTAGTTGGAGGTTGGCTTAGAGGTTTTAGATGGGAACCACACTTTTGGCATAAACAAAATGTCCTTTTGTAGTTTGGCATAAACGTTTTAGCATAATAAAATAACCCTAGGCATACCGTAATTTTACACAATTATTATTGGCATAAAGTCGCCGCGCACTTTTGGAAAATCATGGAACATCACGTTTCTTCAAAAACCCTGTATCCTTTAGAAGTTTGGTGTGAAGGCCCTATTTGTTTTCTTCGATGTCCTCTATCGATAGGTATAGGTCTCTAAGGGCATCGTGCACTTTTGTAAAATCATAGGACATCACGTTCCTTCAAATACCCCGTTTCCGAGACGTTTTAGATGTTTGGTTTGAAAGCATTTTTTGTTCAACGTAATGCCCGCTATCAATAGGTAAGGACGTTATTTTATGTATAAGTATCTGTTCTGTCCAATGGCCTTTCATATTTAATCATTAATAATATTTGAAAATAAAAAACAAAATTTTATTTGCACCAAAATAGTTTTTTTTTTTGCATGATGTTGGTGTTTATAAATACTATAACCTCTTATATTATGAATACAAAAATATGGATAGAGGGACAACGGTTAGTTAATAATTCTTTTTTACTTACATTTACAAGAAAACCAAAGATGAGATGATGAGGAAGACAAAGATGGTGAAAGTTTTGTGCGAATATGAATTGAACTTAGTTTTAGCTTATTATATTGTTGTGTATTATGTTCTATTTGAGTGAAATAAATAAATATAAATATTACTTACTTATGTAGATAAGTGCCTTTGCCAAATCAATCAAAAAATATAGCTTAACAACAATGTATCTATTTTGTTATTATAACTTACACCGAACGTTAAATAGTATCTATGCGGGAAAATGCTAGGCATTCTATATAAACCAAAACCACATTGCGAACGAAGTCGCGGGCAACAGCTAGTTATTAAATAAAGTGTGTGAAGTTCCTTTACACTTTTGTAGTTATAAATCCATTAAGTTTAGTCTCAAATTATTATTTATTAACACAAATTTTTAGATTCTCTTATTATTATTTATTTAATCCAAAACTTTTAGACTGTAAAATTTTTGTTTTGTTGCTCTCATCAAACGCCCATGGCATCTTAATACCTTAATACGGCCCTGTTACTAATGTTAAAACCATTTTTCTAAATCCACCAAACTTGTACACTCATACCCACCGGACGTTCACTCCCTTATCGCTCTTATCTCTACAAGAGTATAAGGTACAACATCGCGTGACTAAAGCAATAACGATTAGCATACTTTACGCCGCGCCACGAAACTTGCTTATAGTATATTAATCCTTTGATAACAATTGTTTAAAACGGTCCGATTTGCTGTTTGTTAACATTTCTCCATAGAATAATGTATTAATGGAAATGTAGAAGTGACACTTTAAGTGAAATAATCACTTTTAAATAATCAACTAAAAGGCCCCCAGTACTAAATAATATTCGATAAAAATCTGCTTTTTTGTAAAAAAAAAAGGCAGTAATACCTTTTTGAGACAGAACTCGTTACAGATCAATAAGTAAAGTGAGTCAATAAGTCAAGCTAAACAAACCCCGTCCATTAGCGTTAGTTGAATCACAGCTAGGTATTCTCGACGTGCCATAGCTGCTAGACTTGACTAGGGGTAGAGCTAGGGGTATGTCTGATAGATGGGGGTGTCACCGAGATAGGAGGTATCTCGGGACGTCTACGTGATACCACCGAGTTAAGTAATTGATTGTGTGTTGTGTCTTGTGTGTGCTTCTTATTGATTTCATTATACTTATACGTGGGTACTGTCTCAGGACAATATTGCATGACCAACCGTCACTAAGTTAAAGTGTTTATAATTAATCTGTAAATAGAAATCAAAAGTCTAAAACTACTTCAATTTAAAGTAAAAACACTATAGTGATATAAAGTCGTCGACATAGAAGTCTCTTTTCACAGAGAAATTATTCATACTTCAACTTAGTGACTGCGTTTGCAATATTTTCCCTGATAGTACTTATGTTTGAACATTTGTAAGTCGGAATCGTTTGAATCGTTTTTTAATAATTTAACAAATAGAAAGCTACATTATCGAGACGTAGAAAAGCCTACTATTATCCCCGATAATCAAGACTTGGAAAGGGCTGCTACTTTGGAAATAGCTTAACAACATTAGAACAAGACTTTCAGCTTTGTTTAAGTGAAATGTGGTGTAGAACACACAGTAAAAGCGTGTAACCTCCACGATACAACCGTGGTTTAATATGGGGATCGTTACATAGGTACGTGCTTTATTCTTACTCTATTATACATTTTTTTGTAACATTACCTATTAGGTACTTAAAACACTTTTAATTTGTTTAATAGTTGTTTGACAACTATATAACTGAAGTAGGTAAACATACCTACAACAATATAATTATAGTGTCACGTCTGTCGTTAAAAAAACCCAAGTAATCTATGTCCGTCAGCCGAACGGGGAGGCGAGGCGCGCGGCGGGCGGACGGCGCGTGGCGACCTGTCAATTACGAAGGCGGGAAACTTCGATAATTACACGCAAAAACCAAGATGGCGACCGAAAAATATACATTCATTATATCAGCTACACCTATCAGCGAAATATTCGTTAATTAAGGCTTTCCACAATCGTAACGTTTTATTTTAGTTCGTTTTTGAAGTCTAATAAAAATAAATATCAAAACTCCCATATGAAATAGCACATTTTATCCCGATATTCAAACGGGATCGGGACTCTCGCAGTTGAAACCGCGGGACGTAAGTAGTCGCTATATAAATTATTATGATTTATGTAGATAAATACAAGATAACCTATCTAAAGATTTCATAAGAAAACATCGTTGGCTTGAGTAGAACAAATAAAACAGATTTACGTTTGTTTTAGCATCGATTTCTTGAGACGAGGCTCTTTACTAGTGTTGTCAACTAAACTTATCGATAAAATATGTACATATTGACCGCACCAGGAGGATACGATCACAATAACCCAAGACTACTAACGTAAACTATGGATAATTTTGTTGTGACTAAATATGTAAAAATGACCGGAAGCCAATGGAATAACTTTTCGCAAAAAGTGTATCTACTCTATTTCTGAAAAGAAGTTATTCCATTTACTATGCCTATCTATGCCTAATTGTAATAAAACAAAGTTTAAAAAAGAACTTTTTAAAGGAATCAAGTGGTCATTTTTCGAGGGATATTATCAGAATGGAGTCTATTTGATATTCATATTCCTATACATAAAATAACGGTATTAACTTGTTCTAGAAACAATTATTTTGACCGACAGCCATTAAAACTGAATTAACAAGTAGCCTCTACTAATTAAAGTTGTAAACCAATCAACCACTTAACTACACATCGGACATACATTGAGTGCTTCCTGTTTGCCCCACCAAGCTGCCCCACAGTGGGGCAAAGTGGAATCGTTAAAATTTTGTAGTGTCGTTTGCCCCACTAATATGATTCTGCCCATCAGGGTTGGCACCTTGTTGAGAGTTTGAGAATTTTCATGTCATCTCCAAAGTTATGAACCATCACGGTATGTTACAAATTACACTAAAACATGCAGACTTAAGTTACTTGTGGTGCCATAATCTCGAAATAGCTATGTACAGACCATTAAATAATATTGACAAGATCTCCATTTCAAATGTCAGTTGTGATAAATGTTACTGGGTTGGTAACCTATGGAGTGTCTTTAAATAAAAGTAAAAAATTAAAGAAAGAAAAGAAATAAAGAAAATGATTATTTGAAACGTTAACTACTGAAAGAATCTGGCTATAAATCACAAAAAAAAATTACAGGACTCGTTATAAATAAAATCTTTGCCAATCTCAACACACAATAATTAGTCACTACTAACTGTAAAATAAAAAAATCTCAGATTGATTAATATTTGACTAAGTTAAATACTGTTTTACTGATTAAATAATAAAAAAAACATCATGCAGAACATACAGTCACGCAAAATATGAAAATTCTTAGAAAGACCAAACCAGTTTTATTTGGTAGGCATATTCGTAGGTAACGGCCTCGCCGGTTTTCTTGTTATGTGACGGTACGTTTTTAAAGTTGCCCACATCCGTTTTTGCAAGCGTATACATAACATGGTGATTTAGGTAGCTTTCAAGAAACAACAAATATTAGTGTACGCTATTATGAGTAAAAAGTCAACCAAAGCTTACATAGCTCTTTTTTCTGTAGTAAAATCACAGATTCCGAAATGGGAATCGGGGAGCTGTCTTCAAATATGATTGAAAAAAGTTAAATATTTTTTTTTTAAATACGTGGTTCCCATTCTAGATTCTGTCATTTTACTACAGAGAAAAGAGCGATGTAAGCTTTGGTAAACTGTAGTTAGCTGAGTCAAATGTTAATCAATCTCTATGGAGACAGCTCCTATGAGGTCATATACATAATTGAAATATGATTCAAATATGATTGAAAAATACGTGGTTCCCATTCCGGTAGCAGTAAAAACATTTGACTACGCTAAATTCAGTTAGCGTAGTCAAATGTTAATTAATCTGAGATTTTATTTTTCACAGTTAGTAGTAAAAGTGACTAAATAATGTGTGTTGAGTTTGGCAAAGATTTTATTTGTAACGAGTCGTGTAATTTATTTTGTGATTTATAACCAGATTCCTTCAGAAGTTAACGTTTCAATTAATCATTTTACTTTTATTTAAACACACTCCTTAAGTTACCAACCCAGTTACATTTATCACAACTGAAATTTGAAATGGAGATCTTGTCCATATTATACTCGACTATATAGGTACTTGTATGTATGCGCTTAGCGACAGGCCATTAGCACTAAACTGTTTAGAGAAACACATTTTTTATTTTTTTTGAAGGTAGGCACACATCACCCCATCCATCGACAGGCTATATCACGTCCATTAGCTCTTTAGTGCTCGGCCTTACAGCACACGGCACACGAAATAAAAATAAAAATTAAAAATAATGCCAAAAAGAAGCTCTAATAATAAGTGTAATATGTGTAATAAGAAGAGGAAACGTATCCGAGTATTATCTAGCTCCTCGTCGTCATCTGATGATTCGTCAGCGCGACAGTCGCGACCCAAAGGTTAGTAATTTTATCTACCTACTTACAGTAGTGACTTACATGGATATGTACCTACAAAAAACCTTTTATTCATGGTATTGCGGATTGTTTCGTACCTACCTACGTACTTACTAGCTAATTTAGTGTTGCGGATAGTTTAAGGGGCTATCCCTCAATACGAAAAATGATATTAATACGTAACAATATTAATGTAATTTTTTGCGTACGGTAGGTATTGCGGGCAGCTTATGGGGCTGTCTCGTGCCACTCTTTTTGTGTTGCGGATAGTTTAAGGGGCTATCCCTCACGACGAAAAATGATATTTTTACGTAAAAATATTAATGTAATTTTTTGCGTACGGTATTGCGGGCAGCTTATGGGGCTGTCTCGTGCCACTCTTTTTGTGTTGCGGGTAGCTTTTGGGGCTACTTCTTCACTACTTAAGGTCATGCTCTTCATGCGTGAACTCGCAAAATTACTTAGTATTTATATCGGTAAGTAGGTATCAGTACCCACCGCAGTGACCCGAACCAATGTTTCGCCCTAAAACGATAAATCGTTAACGAAATTAACGTTTTTTCACGTTATTTTTTTTCTAGACTGCGATCAGACACGAGAATGTGAGGCATCAGATCCAGTCATGTCGAATGTTTCAACTGACGTAACTCAGGCTCCATCGAACTCGACCGTTTTGGATATCGCCGTACAAGAGGACACCGAAGTCATTCCAAACCAAGAGGAAACCTTTGAATTGGATTCTGATTTATTGGAAATTCTTGGTATAGATCCCTCCAACACTGAACAGTTTGGTAAAAATATTCAAAAAGATGTTGCCATTCGATTTGAAAATTTGGCTACTAACGGTCTATCAAAGGATGACCGTAAACAGTTGACGGAAAAATATTTAGTACCAGCAAATTGTAAACTTATTAGTCCGCCGATTTTAAATCCGGAAGTCAAGGCTGCCTTATCTGAGACGGTAGTCAAACGCGACAAAGTCATAGCCTCTAAGCAAGCTTTAATGTCAACAGCGATTTCGAGTATTGGCGAAGCTATCACTCACATTCTCGCTTCAAAAGAAAAACAGCCTGAGCTTTTACGTATTCTCATGGATGCTGGTCGTGCTCTTTGTGATTGTCAACATAATGACACTATTGCACGCAGGAATTTTGTGGCTTTTTCAGTCAAGAAAGACATGAAGGAATCGCTCCTAAACGCAAAAGTCGACAACTTCCTATTTGGACAAAACTTGTCGGAGACTCTTAAAAGCGTTAAAGCTATTAATAAGTCCGGGGCAGATCTTAAAGTTCCAACTTTACCCAGACCTAGTACAAGCAAACAAAATTCATCTGGTAGCGGATCAAAAAACTGGAAAGGTTCTTACCCGCCCCGCAAGCAACCAACAAAAATGACGACGACATCAGCCACAATGAAGAATCAGCGCGCCAGCTCATCCAAGTAGTCGCAGAATCAGCGTCCAGCTCGCACAACGTCTGCACCATACAACCGCCGCTGAATTCTCCTACTCTGGTAAATTATGCTGGTAGACTTGCTCAATTTATTAATCAATGGTCACTCATAACTGCTAACCCTACTATATTGTCCTATATAGACGGGTATAAGATTCCTTTCTCACGAGCTGTTGTCCAATGTGACACACCTCCTAAAAACATTGTTTCTGAGAACGATGAAGTTATGTTTAATGAATTGATTAATGATTTAATATTTAGTGGCACTATTTCAAAATGTGAACCATGTGAAGGGCAATTTTTATCAAATATTTTTCTGGTTCCGAAACCGAACGGCAAAAGTCGCTTTATTTTAAATTTAAAGAAATTAAATAAATTCATTGACTCCGAGCACTTCAAGCTCGAAGATTTCAGAACAGCTATTAAATTAATTTCAAGAGACTGTTACATGGCAAAAATTGATCTAAAAGATGCATATTATTTTGTTAAAATTCATTCAGATTATAAGAAGTTTTTAAGGTTTCAATTTAATGATGAATTATATGAATTTAATGTTTTACCATTTGGCCTTTGTACAGCGCCATACGTTTTCACGAAAATTATGAAACCTATTGCTAAACTCCTTCGTTCTGCCGGTTATTTGTCAACAGTCTATCTTGACGATTGGCTCCTACTGGGAAATTCATATAATTTATGCCTGGAGAATATCGAACAAACCAGAACACTGCTTTTGTCGTTAGGTTTTATTATTAACGAGGACAAAAGTAATTTGACTCCTAGTAATAACTGTTTGTTCCTTGGCTACAATATTGACTCTAAAAATTTCCAAGTCACTCTACCTTCACAAAAAGTTAACACTATTTCTAATGAGATTGAAAAAATGTCTTCTGTCGAAAGATGCAAAATTAGGGTATTTGCTAGATTTGTTGGCTTATTTGTCTCTGCTTGCCCAGCCATAGAATATGGCTGGCTCTATACAAAAAATTTTGAACGTGCTAAATATATTAATTTAAAAGAAAATAATAATAATTACAATGCCTTTATGAAAATTCCCAAATCATTAGTGTCCGACCTAAATTGGTGGAAATTTTCAATCAAAAATTCGGTCAATAAAATTAAACAAGACAATTACGACTTGGAGATTTTTACTTTATTATTTATTTATTATTTACAGACGCCTCAACTACGGGGTGGGGAGCTGTTTGTGGTAGCCAAAGAGCCAATGGTCAATGGACTCAAGAAGAATGTGCTAAGCACATTAATTACTTAGAAATTTTGGCAGCATTCTTTGGGTTAAAGTGTTTTGCCAAGGACTTATCTAATAATATCTAGTCATATTTTACTCAGAATTGATAATACAACTGCCATCTCTTATGTGAACCGTATGGGAGGCATACAATACCCTCATCTTACAAATGTAACAAAGCAGCTTTGGCAATTTTGTGAAAATAGAAATTTATATGTTTACGCTTCGTACATTAAGTCTGCAGACAATGTAGAAGCAGACGCTGAATCCAGACGTGTTCATACAGACATAGAGTGGCAATTGTCCTCAAATGCCTATCAAACGATTGTGAATACCTTTGGTAATCCTGATATTGATCTCTTTGCGAGTAGATTAAACAAGAAATGTTGGCACCAGGACCCAGACGCTCATTCAATTAATGCATTCACCATAAATTGGAGCAAGTTTTACTTTTACGCATTCCCACCTTTTTCCATAATTTTGAAAACATTACGTAAAATAGTTTCTGATAACGCTACAGGTATATTAGTTGTACCAATTTGGCCAACACAGCCCTGGTATCCTCTCTTCAAGAGTTTAGTTGTTTCTAAGTTGTTAATCTTTAAACCAAACGAAAATGCAATCCTTTGTCCTTATTCCAGCACCCGGAAAATGCACACGCGGATTACCCTGGCTGCTGCGATTTTATCCGGACGGCGTTCTTAAAAAGAGACACCCCACAACTAGCATTAGATGTCATGATTGCATCTTTATCTAAAAATTCACAAAAACAATATGATGTTTATTTGAAAAATGGTTCAATTACTGTAATTTAAACAATGTTGATTACTTCAGTGCATCAATTCCTGACGTAATTAGTTTTCTTACAATTTTGTACAATGAAGGCGCTCAATATGGTAGTCTTAACTCCTGTCGTTCCGCTCTTTCTCTGTTAATAGGAGATCATGTAGGAACTGATCAAAATATAAAGCGTTTTTTTCAAGGGCATATATCGGACCCGTCCTCCGTTACCTAAATATGAAACGACGTGGGATACATCTATCGTGTTAAATTTTTTAGAAACTCTTTACCCTCATGATAATATATCGCTTGAAATGATCTCTAAGAAATTGGTGACTTTGTTGGCGTTAGTTACTGCACACCGGGTGCAAACTTTATCTAAGATTGTTATAGAAAATATCATCTTTTCACCAACCAAAAGTAACCATTCATATAACCGAATTAATAAAAACGTCTCGAGCAGGCTGTCCACAGCCGATTTTAATTTTACCTTTCTTTAGTGAAAAACCGGCTATATGTCCCGGTAAAACCTTACAAAATTATTTAGATCAAACAAAATCTTTGAGAGGTAATGTAAATCAGCTATTTATAGGTTTGAAAAAACCACATCTAAGTGTCTCTAGCCAGACTTTGAGTCGCTGGATTCGCGACACGTTGTGCCGCGCTGGCGTTCCGGTGGCGACGTTTAGCGCACATAGTACGCGACATGCCGCCACCTCGACTGCTCACCGTCTTGGCGTAAGCCTCGACGTTATTAGGAGAACAGCTGGCTGGAGTCCTACTTCTGATACTTTTTTCAAGTTTTATAATAGACCTCTTAACAATAATTGTGATGATGAATCATTTGGTCGTTCAATTATTGACAATAATGTATCAAGGGGAAATACAAACAATTAATTCTTTAAGTTCTTTTGTTCAATGAATAACTAAGTTTTTTTTTTTAAATTTTATATTTAAAATATAAGTTTTTGAAAAATGAATTTCATTTTTTAATTATTATCGACTGTATGATATTATATCAAAACCTATGTAGTGGGACTACATACTTTAACTGTATTATAGTTAAATGATTATTTCACGATAGTCTCTAAAAATCTACAAGTACCTATATAACTAACTCTTTTGCTAATCTAGAGGATGAAGTCGAGTATAATTAGTGATTAAACGAACTTACCTTAAGTGAAGTTCTATCATAATTATACGAGACTTCATCCGAATAGATTAGCAACCCACCCGTTTTTTTTTTTAAATTAATATGTATATTATAATACCCAACCCATAAATCGTGAAATAATTTTATGAGCTCTGAACTAAATGACGTGATATAGCCTGTCGATGGATGGGGTGATGTGTGCCTACCTTCAAAAAAAATAAAAAATGTGTTTCTCTAAACAGTTTAGTGCTAATGGCCTGTCGCTAAGCGCATACATACAAGTACCTATATAACTAACTCTTTTGCTAATCTATTCGGATGAAGTCTCGTATAATTATGATAGAACTTCACTTAAGGTAAGTTCGTTTAATCACTAATTATTTAATGGTCTGTACATAGCTGTTTCGAGATTATGGCACCACAAGTAACTTATGTCTGCATGTTTAAGTGTAATTTGTAACGTACCGTGATAGTTCATAACTTTGGATATGACACGAAAATTCTTAAACTCAACAAGGTGCCAACCCTGATGTGCAGAATCATATTAGTGGGGCAAATGACACTACAACTTTTTAACGATTCCACTTTGCCCCACTGTGGGGCAGCTTGGTGGGGCAAACAGGAAGCACTCCATACATTCAACCTAGTCTTACAAATTATAATTACAGCCTACCACGACCGGGATCTTAGTTAACGTGGCCAAAATAAGAACTTCACTTATTACTAGCCACAACTACGTAAGTCTCTATCCCGTGGGAATATCCGTATAAAATGTAGCCTATGTGGTAATCTAGGTCTCCAACTATCTATATATTGAGTTTTGTCGCAATCGGTTCAGTAGTTTTTGTGTGAAAGAGCAACAAACACATCTATACAAACAAACTCCACACATTTTTAAATTCCGTTAGATTAGGACGCTAGCTCCCTCCGCCCTCCGTTCATATAACTCCTGTTCAGACCGTACATTTATCGACGTCGTTAGGGATTACTCGAGTTGTCGATAAATCGATGTCCCCTCACTATCGATGTCGATATGGGCACGTCATTAACCCTCGAAAGGCTCGTATCTCGTAAGATAAAGACTACAATTAAAAGGTTTTATGGTGTTAATTAGTGGTACGAATTGTATATTGGGCCTGAAATCCTACTCATTTTATTTTATGTAGGTAAGTATGTATGTTTGTTTGTTACTCTATCCAGCAATAACTACTGAGCCGATTGCGATGAAACTTGGTATGTAGATAGCAAGATTACTTGGCTAACATATAGGTAAAACCTAGTTGCCAAATATTCAACCTGAATATCCCTCGTAACATTACCATGTGAAAATGTCCGTGATTCCCCCAAGTTGGAGGACACCAGCTAGCCTCGAGCTCCAGCCCTCGTATATTTGTCTAGCCTGGGAAGGCACTTTTTATGACATTTGAAAGCGAAGTACTTACCTAACTAAGTAGCAAGTTGTTGGCCACGGACGGGGAACGCGGGACAAGTATTGTAAAGGGTCAAAGGTCAATTGGTAGGTATTGTAAGTACGATCACTTGGGCGGGGCTCGATAACACATCAACTTAACCCTTTTACAGCTTTTAAGCTGATGTCCAAGTAACGGTCCGACTAATCATATTTGTTTATTTCATTCATGTCATTTTTTCGTAAAAATGACCCAGGTGGAAAACAAAGTGTAATATTATTTTGAAATCCGAAACATATTAACTACTGACATAAAACAAAGTTACGGTTATGAATTAACATTGTTAATTACACTTGTGATAATTTCCTCTAACTGGTCGTTTGGGTCATTTTTACGAAAAACTGAAAACAAATGAAAAAATTAAATGCTAAGCGCGATTGGTGGCGCTTTCTGCTCCCTGCTTGCAGATTACTTTGGCATTACAATGACAAATAAGTATGAGAACACCTCGGAACACCTCACATACATTAAACGTGATGTTCCGATTTTGACCACGCTCAAACATACCCGATGGCCTCTACGAGTGTCCGACGAACGCAGGTAGATATCTGTACATACATACGTATAAACAAACAAACAGACAAGAGTAGTGTACACGCCGCACTCGTAATGAGAATGAATGCTTTGATCTACCTACCAGTGAACACAACTCTGGGCTAGGACACGTACAGTACAACGACGCGATTACACGTTGGAAATAATGGGGGCGCCACCGGTGTCTTCGCATTTCATTGTTTATTTACTGTTTAAGACTTACATTAAGTGACAAAAACAAATTAGAACGTAATAGACAAATGTTTGATAACGTGAAACTGATGGAATTTTTAAATGAAAAATAATAATTTTAAACTGAAACTAGAGTATACCACGACCTTCCTAGAAATACAGCTATTTTCAATATTGAAAATAAAATTTTAATATGTTCAGTAAATTTTATTTGTATAACGCCTGAAGGGACTTATACACATTATAGAAACATGAATTATTAAAAATAATATAAATGAGTGTATAAATGAGTACTGTTCCATCTAAACGTAATCTCGTGCAACGGATAACTTCATATTATACCTATTGCAACCTCAGCTGTTCTTGTAACTAAATCAATACTTGGCCGTATAAAAAGCCCCCTAATTGCTTACCCTCGCCAGGTTTCTCCAGTTTTTGTGTACCTAGGTGATAGATAATAGCAGGTTGATGGATGACTCGAGCGGATGTTGCCAGCTTTTTGTTACGGTACGAGATTTTACGGTAAATAATTATCGCTGGGAACACTCAATAGATCTTTTGTAACCCTCGAATGAAAAAGAGAGGCAATATGGCTTTGAAATGAATGGAACCTATTTAAATGAAGTTTTTAATCTTAAAGCTAAATATTTCGTGAATGTTTAAAGCTATGTAGGTATGTATCATGATAATAAATAAAAATAAAATATTGTAATTCCGTTTTTAATAATTGATCTGTTTTAACACAGAGACTTAGTCAAAAATGATCCTGTTAATACTTATTTAAATCAAGTTATTATAAAATATGTGTAGGTTACCTGCAGACAAAGACAGTACCTCTAGGCTTTCGGTAACCTTTCGCCCGTCTACGGAATCGTAGTTTCGAAACCAGTTACGAAGTATAAACATAATTCTTATTAATACGATACTGCCAGTTGTAGGGTTAAAACAAAAGGTTTAACCGTTTTTTACCGTCTAGTTAAGATATAAGTACTAAAGCAACTTTCTATTCCCATTATCTCCGAAATTGGCTTGATAATATTTGGGGGATAATGCCACGCCAAATTCCCCCATTGGGGAGATAGTGGGAATACCCCAAATCATCCAGTTCCGTAGTGGGATATTTTTCTGTGTAACGAGTTTTTTAAATTCACTGAGAAAACTTGTTATATAAACAGAGCGAACATGTGTAAACCATAACCCTTCACCGCAATCGGGTAAAAAGAAAACACGCACGAAACACAATTATCTTGTGAAAAAACTCGCAACTATTATGTTACATAAATAATAAGGCTCTGGAATAACGGTCCTGTGTTGCCATCAACAATGGCCTGCGTCTCGAATATCTCGGGAACAACTCGGGAATTCTGCAGCAAACGTGTCCCGTGACTCGAATACGAGATGACGCCGGGATGCGTATCTTGAAATTCTCATTCACATACGTCCCTACAGGCTGAGCCGAGCTGGATGAGAATTTCCGAACGATAAACACGCGTAAATAACGCAACAATGCTGCTTCAATAAATCACAAACGATGAAAGCTTAAATCTTAATAAAATACAACAGTAGGTTAGCTACATTTTGAATTGATGTGAGCGATTGCCAATTTTCTTAAGCATTTTAATGTTTTTATACAATTGAAATGACATTTTGATTCATTTTAATAGTTAAATAAGTCAATGACGAATAGAACGAGTTACTAGGAAATTTAAATGCATATTGACTTGGAAACCCTATTGGAGTATGTACCTCCATAGCTCCGTCACCGTTCGTCCATTGTGGGATGGAATGGAACGAGCGTTCCTATTTAGGCCGCTCCGAGAACTAATTTGTTCATTGGATTTGGGATTTTTTTACAAATGTAATGTCATTGTCTGAGTATTAGATTTTATTTGGTTGTGTGTGTGTGTGAACGCGTGGTTTGTTTTATTCATATGTAGGTACGATGTCATTTATCTGCCCAATTTGATTTAGAGCCCTAATTTTATTATTTTTTATGTGCTATAACCTACTGCAATGATCAAATGGAATCTTATTGACCGAACGAGCGAAGCGAGAGAGGTCTAGTGGCGAGACGGTCGGTCGGTTGTACCTATGTATCTATGTATCTATATATCTATATATCTATGTATCTATATATCTATGTATCTATGTATGTTTGTTCGACGATAACTTGAGTACCGTTGCTCTGATCTTAATGATTTTTGGTATACGAGTAGTTGAGGTCCATAGAATTTTTAAGTTCGAACATGAGCAGGATCGGTCGGGAGGTTACGGAGATAGGGGGTGCAAAACGGGATCTACCTATATGGCAGGCAAACTTTGGGGCAAATATACCCAAGTGGGGTATCAAATGAAAGGGCGTAACTTTGGTGACAATAATATGGTACCATGGAACTGATCTGATAATGGAACTGGAAGGAATCCACAGGAATTTATCATTTCAGCGGTCATTTTTATGTCAAACTCATTTGTATCAAAAAGGAAAAAACGCTTAGACCTTCTTTTATGATTTAAAAATGACAATGTCAGGTTTTTTTCTGTCATTGTCGTAAAAAATATGATTTCCAGAAATTTTCAAAACCATTACAAAAATAACTTAACTTCGTGATATTATGATTAAAATGGATGATCCATATTAGGTATATAATAATATGGTCATACTTAATTAAATTCAAATAATTCGCAAAAGTTTATAGTGCAAAGTGAAGCACTCTTGTGTTGTTCCCGATGGTCTTCGAAGGAGCTGCTTGAATAAGCTATTGAACAGCTAAACGGAGGTCGAGGCGAAAATTGGTCAATCCTTCCATGATTGACATCGTCTGGGCCACTCAGGACCTTGGGTGAAGACTCTATTATTAAAGCGTCTATTCTACTTTCCCATAAATCGTCAGACCTCTCTTTGCTTCATATTATTAATTTATTTCATAATCAACGGTTGGTTAACAATTGTGGTGGATTATATTCGATAGTATTGCTAGCCGATCTAGAGATTCTAATTAATAAACTTGTGACTAACCTTTTTATTATTTTTATTTACTAATAGGTTAGGGACCTATTATAGGACCGATAATATAGGTCTCAAACTTCTCTAATATATTTGTATCGAGGGAGGAGCCTCTCTCCCATTTTCCTCTTTCGATTATGATGAGTACATAGGTACTGAACATTTGGGTGTTTAGTCTGATGATAAAGACCCGATGAGAAAGGTGACAATAAGAACTTAAAATTATCTTAAAGATAGTCATAGCATGTTTGGACTCTTTCAAAGCACCTTGATAAGTAGCTATTCTAGCTTTGAAGAATCAGCTGATATCTGGAATCTGATGATAGAACTGGAAGAAGGTACTCAAGTTCAAATAAATATGAACTCATCTTCTAGACAAGATAAGCCTATCGTGTTTGGATTCGTTAAAGTACTCTTGATAGTAGGCAATCTATGTGTTAAACAAGCAACTGATATATGGGGTTTGGTAATATACCCGGAAGAAGGCTATATGAACTCATATCTAGACAAGTTCAGGTCTATCGTGTTCAATTGATGAGTAGGAACTCTAGGTACTGACGATATGGAGATATATTATACGGAAGGAGGCTATAGCGAGTATCAAGAAAAGGCGAAATAAAAAAAAATACGTGATTGAGACCAAGAAAATTAGGCTATGGAACTCATTTTCTAGACAAGATATGCCTAACGCGTTTGAATTCGTTAAAAGTATCCGTTTAGCGATGTCCAGGGTCAGGTTAGGGATAGCGATATTAGGCACCTATCATTTAAATAAGATAGACCGAAGTATTTGGAGTCTTTCGTCGTTATATTATCATACTTTACGCTGGAAAAAACCAGTAAAAAAATCGTGAGGTCTCAGTTCGGGGCGAACTACTAGTCCAATATAATTTAAGAGAAAATGAGATCCTATTGAGATACTTAACTTGGTTGCTCTTATTTATGAGAAAGTAGGTATACCAAAACCTACGTTCTTAAACTTTTTTTCGAATTTCGTTTTTATTTATATAGCTATTGTATCTTGTATGAGAGTTGTTATTGAATAATGTCAACGCAGCATTACTTGTCATGAGGTGTATAGTATTATGTTTTTGATTAGTGTGTAGATAAGTCGACGCGGGTAGTATAATGCCCGGTAAAACTCGATCGAGTTTTACCGGGCATTGTTTTTAATGTATTAAACTATGTATTGTTTTTTTAATGTTAATAAATAAATAAAATAAATAAAATAATAAATTTGACCTTTTTAGAAGCCTGTTGTTTGTTAATTCGAAACCTGTAATTAGCTTCCGGTTAACTTATAATTGTGGAATTTGTTTATCAGCATAAATATAGGAATCAATTCAAAAAATAGAAATAAGTGAGTAAGGTCCTTATATATTATCGGCTTTTTTATATGTCACTATAAAACTTTATATCAAACATGCAAATAAGTAGGTATATTACTAGGTTTACGAATCCGACTCGCACTTGGCCTATTTTTTAAAATAATATTCAGATTTATAAATTTAATTATCTCTCAGTTTTAAATTAGCTATTTAAATCATGTTTAGTCAAAAAATATGATTGTAATAAATTCATATCAACAAAAATATAAAGATAAAACGCTCCAACGAACCGAGAGAAGGTTGAAAAACATGTCTGAATCCAGGACACCCTCCGCGAGCCGTGTCCGGTCACCATAATAATATCTCATTCATTATTCATGCCTTCTCATGGAAAATAACCCCAGGATAGGGCCCAACAAGAAAATACAATGTTTCTCATTTTATAAGACAACATAAATATATAAAAAAAGCAACGGAACATAAGGGTTAGTCAGGGTCGAAATTTTGAAATTTAAAATTCGCTCTTATATCAGATATTTTGTGTTCAAGTAACCTAACGGTTTGCTATGAAAATTGGTTTGTAGACAGCTAAAGTCCTGAAATAATACATAGGTCACTTTTATCCAGATATTCCCGCGGGATCGAGTAGAAAATTGGTGAAACCGTGCGTGAAAAAAACAGACAGAAAAAGTATTGATTAAAGAAAGGGTGTTTTAGTTAAAAGTAATATTTTTCCAAATACTAACCCCCATATAGGGGTAGCATCTAATGGAATCGATACGAGCAGCAGCGGTTTAACTGTCCTTCAGTCTGTCCTCGATTGTGAAGTGTGGGAACATCGTGTGGTCACCCCACTTTGCTACTACACTCACCATCAGTTTGGTAACACTTTGATACTATCGTATAACAATATTGAAATTAAACATTAGTTTCTATACATTTCGAGAGATGCCGCAGCGAGGATTTTAAAATAAAATAGTTTATGGTGTAACAACTTCAATAATAGTGCAATAGGTCTTTAGTGCAATAGTTATAGTTTCTAATTTATAACTTAGAGTAGGGGAGTAATTGGTTAAATGAAATACCTAACAATACATATAAATACGCGATAAATTTAATAACATAGTACCTTTTATTAAAAACGCTCAATGTTTTATAACAGAGCCTTTCCAAATACAGTAAACATCACCATAAACACGGCCATATTTACTTCATTATAGCTATA
Source organism: Idaea aversata (assembly GCA_907269075.1). Classification (NCBI taxonomy): domain Eukaryota; kingdom Metazoa; phylum Arthropoda; class Insecta; order Lepidoptera; family Geometridae; genus Idaea; species Idaea aversata. The sequence goes on along the minus strand of OU026102.1, from coordinate 14,002,118 downwards.
AATACATTGTATTAGCTTACTCCCGCGGTTTTAGCCACTACATATACATATGCATTCAATTTTTATCTAAATCCGTCGAGATGTTTAACGGTGACAAACAAACAACTCAAGCGTTTAAAATATGGTTTGAATATATTTTAAAGACACAACACAACACAAAAAAATTGTAAACAATTTTATATAATTTTGAGAGCAGACTTTAGGTTAAATTCATTAGTTTTCACACTCTAACGCTCATTAAACTTATGAGTAGATAATATGTTTTTAGGTAAGTGTCGAAATGTCAATAAAAGGGATTTATATAAAAAAACATCCAAAAATACAAAATCTACGTCAATTGAAACCGTGGAACACAATTAGTCAGTAGATAAATCAGTAAAATAAAATATCTTAGGCTGAGCTTGATTTTTCTGTTATGTAGGCACCCTTTACAATTTATAAAACGCATAAATTTTATATAAACCCGTGAACATAAATATAGGAGAAATAAATCGAGAAAGTTCAAAAGAAGGTAACATAATGGATAAAGTTAGATTTCTAGTGATAAAAGTACAAATAAGTTAAGGGCAAGAGAGATAAGTTTCCTTTAAAGGAACATATTATTATTGTTCATTTGAAATAATTCGTAGCATATATCTAAATAAAATGCTGTTGCGTATCCGAACAGTTAAACAACAGACGATTCCTATTTAAGCCAAAAGCGGTTATTTATTTAATATAAAGTGTTACAATAAATGCCTTTCGATCTTGTGACTAGTATAATTTAATTACATACATAATCGACCTGATCGATTCGATTTGACGACCTCTGTGGCGCGTCGGGCGAACACCCGACTGCGACGCAGAAGGTTGCGGGTTCGATTCCCGCCGGGAACAAGTATTTATGCTGACCATAAATTCTTGTTTCTGGTTCTGGGTGTTTCCTATATGTATAATATGTATATATTTACAAAAAAAAAGTATATAAGTAGTTTATCCGTTATCTGGCACCCATAACACAAGCATTAAGTTGCTTAGCTTGGGGCTGGATGGCGATGTGTAATATGTCCTGAAATATTTATTTTATTTATTTATTTTTAATCCACAATGATAAGAAAACCTCTCCAAACAAATATTTACATATCCCTTTCCGTACCAAAACAAACAAAAAACAATTCAATACAAATATGAATGCATTAAAGGCAACAAAATAACAATATCACAAGACATCCCATCAAACGTAACGGCGAACTGGCGACCCTGAATAAACATCGCTCGATCAAAGTTTACGAACAAAACACGTGCTAAATCATTTCGACACAAAGCCTTCCAATAGAGGGCCTCTTCCGTGCCATTACACGATATATAGGTTCGAAGCGAGACTAGGTTATACATCAAATAAATATAGGTACCTACCGGTCACCGGCGAACTGTCCCTCCTTTAACCGAACGCATAGTCACCCTACATTTCCACAACACATACCAATACGAATCTCAAATGTAACGGAATAAAGCTCAAATTATTTTACTTGATAATAGAGACTGTTCGTGGTATTGTTCGTCGGTGGAAATTCGACCGTCTGTTAATAAGGTTAGCGTATAAATTAGTTTAACATGTGTTATTTGAATCTGGTGCTAAATAGAGGGTGCGTGAGCGTGAATTGTCACAAACCGTATTCGTTGAGCTGAAATTAAGCATTGTATGCTGTATGTGAGAGCTTCGGTAATTATTTTGTCTAGTTGTGGAATTTCGTTACAAATGATACTTAGTACATATTGCAACCTATTTGAAACGTACGAGATACCAACTAAAGTGTGTTTAATCAAATAGTTTCTATGCCCTCATGTTGGCATCAATGCAAATAGTATTGCCTTAATACCTTGAATTCAGTAAGACAGGGGAGCCAACATGACGGCATAGAAAACATTTGATGAAATGCACTCTACGTATTCGTATAGACCATTATTTTAAAGATTTGTTCTCACGATTTATGCATTTAGCCTTTAAAATAAGAATCTATCTATCTGTATATTGATGAATCTATCTATTATGCTGAAAATATTATTACAATATCTCCTCCGCACCTGGGGAAAATACAGCATTAACATAAAACGTTGCAAAGGGGGTTTACCTTATCTAACCGCCATGCTTGTGTGCATGCATGCAACCGGTTGGATTAGCTACATCTGTTATCAACTTGACGTAAAAGGAGACGTTCGCACATAAAGAGCGATTGCGGTCGCGTCCCGCGTCGGAACTGACACTCACAAGTTTTTATTTATCCATAGAGAAAATATCAACAATATAATATAACACGTATCGTATCGACGAAGTTTCTCTCTCCACAATATAGACGAGATCAACTTCTGACACAACTTCTTGAACCCTCCTGTATAAGTTACAGACAGACGTTAGAAAACTTTATACAGGGTGCTTGCTTCAAACTTCCGTAGGTATATGTTTGGAAAACACTTAAGTACTTTCCTTAGGATTTCTAAAAGTCACTGCGGAGCTTTTAAGGTGACATTTAGAAATGGTTTTTGCTGTAAACAAATTGTGATTAGAACAACACAAGGATTGGACCGGCGCGCCGGTCCAATCCTTGTGTTGTGGCGGCAGCGCCATGTTGTGACGTCACAAGTGGCTTTATTCTAGTTGAATTTGCTCTTAATTACAAGAAAACCTTTCAATTGATTCTAAACATTTTCCTAAGCCTTGTTATTACGTTAAGTGACAGTATTTCCAATAACTGACATCCCTAAATGCTAAAGAAAATGCTCTGATGTAGTCCCCAATAACTCTATTTTATACGTATGGTGCAACTATAGTGACGTCACAATATGGCGCTAGAGCCGCCATATTGTTATTATCAGCAGTTTATTAAGTAGGTACCTAACTACCTACATTTTAAGTACAAAATAGTCAAAAGTCAACTTTTTTCAAAAACCAAATTTCTAATTAAAACGAAAAGTTAAATTATTTTAAAGAAAAAATCTCAATGTTAGTTATTTTATCCGCACACCCTGTAGGTACAGAATGTTGTTGATTTCCAATAGGTAAACCAATACATCCATCAATTTCAATATAAGTTGTCGTTCAGTTAACGCAACGCTTTCTCAATGCTAATGGATGGGGATTATCTATTTACCGACATTTTTATAAAAGTTTTTTGGAAAAATCTTTACGAAAATATCGTGAGAAGAATCTCTAGTGATTTCTTAATAATAGCCGTCAATTATACCTCTAGTGAAGTGATAAGACGGCATTGTCAAGTGTTGTTGAAAAATTATGAATTTGCTGAAATAATAAGGTAAATATTGGTTTTACTAGAAAAAGTTAATACTATTTTTCATCCTGTGTACCTACATACCTACTTGTATAGCTTAAACTTCGCTTTAAAACAACAGTGGATGGTGCTAACGAGTCGCGATAATTTTGCCAGACATCCTCAAGAAGAATTCTGAAGAATTATAAGGATTTTTTAATAAAAAGCTCGACTTTTTATTAAAAAATCCTTATAATTCTTCACTATCATCACTACATAGTATAAAACAAGGCTTCCCACTGTCTGTCCCTATGTATGGTTAAATCTTTAAAACTGCGCAAGGTGTTTTGATGCGGTTTTTTAATAAATATGGTGATTTAAGAGGAAGGTTTTGGTTCATAAATTCAAAATAAATCCTTTATAGAAAACTGAAAACTTAATTTACTTTTATTTCGTTTATAACCCCATCGAGAGTAGCACCACTGCCCTCATAAAAGTTCATTGTGCCGAGAAACCTAGTGTACACTCTGCAATACCAGTGCTAGAGCTAGAGCTCTATTAAACGCTCCCTGGCTTATATAAAGATACGACATTGCTTTTATTAGAAACTATTGCATATAAGGCTATTTTAATCTAACTTTAGTGGCATTTATAGCTATACAAAAAACGTGGCTTTCTGAAAATACGTGATCATCCTACTGAAATTACCTTGATATTTTGTTTGTTGCTCGTGATTGGTTGAAATAATGACGTCATTGGGCTGCTGACAAATAGCATTCAGAGAGTAGGATGAATCTGATAATTGCTTAAAATGTACCTATTATTCAAAAGCTATAATGTCTCGTCTATATATTTATTAACTATTCATCTCGTAGTTGGACACTTCACATTAAACTTATTTGCTAACCACAAATGCCTACGAGCTTTTCTTTTGTTAGGCAACAGCTTTCATATAAGCTTAAAAATAGACCGACCGAACATTGAGGGCCAAAATTGAGTACGGAATATAATTCAGGAGAACGCGTATGAATAAAGGATAACCGGCGAAGTGAGCGAGTGACGTCACGTCACTCCACTCCTGGCAAAGATTATTATAGGTACTATTGTAATCTGTAGAACGGACACTTCAACCGCTACAGAATTAAATAATGCAGAAGCTTTTAACTCTAAACCATCTGGACCCAAACAGGCAGGTATTAAATGAAGAAGTTGATGAAGTAGGTACAGTCAGCTGCATAATTGCAGCCCCCGGTAGAGTTCTATTATTGGAATTACTATTATTGGAATGTTTTCATTCAAATAATTTTTGTTTCATAAATTGATGAGTTAAAAAACTTCAACTAAAGCAGGTGTCTAGAATCTTGCTTGTGTTGAAAACATTCTTATAACAGCCGTTTTGGAGCTCTACGGTGGGTCTGCATTTATGCAGCCGACCGTACCTATAAATGTAGACTTTCTTTATCAGAGCCGAGCTGAGCTAAAAATATATCAAAAAAAAAAAAATCTTTGGACTCGAATGAAACCACTTAGTCCCAATCATAAGTCATAACAATCCTTTGTTTCACGGCGGAAATCGAACCTGCAACCTGCGACACTGTTGTACAGCTTGTCTTTTTTGCAAATTAGTAGATAAAGTTTTCTGTAAATGAGTAGACAAACTGCCTTGTTCAACGAGTGTCAGTATTTTACTCTTTGTCCGATGATAAATGTATATTGTCCGAATTTACTTCATTTTTCAATCAAGTTAACTTGGTTTATATTGTTGTTCATTGAATTTCACGGGTGCTTGTGTTATGGTATCGCTTAATTATCGCGGACCGTAATTAAATATATACTTATTGAATAACAGATTGGTTTGTTAATACAATTTTAATGGTATATATATACTATCTATCATAAAGAAATATCTTTATTAAACTTTTTAAACTCACACGATTTGTATTCATAGTAATTATTTTCCCGGGTCTTAATCGCGTATTCTTATGTTATTTCTCTTACTTCGACGTTTGTCGAAATAAAAATACGCGATTAAGACCCGGGAAAATAATTGCTATGAATATGTATCATAATTGTAGACGAACGGTGTGTTCAATACAGATTATTTAAGATATCATTTACACACAACTAAAGATTTATCAAAAGATCAAAAGAAAACACGCAGAAAACGCTAAAATTACATACTAATAAACTAGCGACCCGCCCCGGCTTCGCGCGGGTATATTATGCATGTATTATACATGTAAACATTCCTCTTGAATCACTCTATCTATTAAAAAAACCTCATCAAAATCCGTTGCGTAGTTTTAAATATTTAAGCATACATAGACAAAAAAAATAGGGATATAGGGACATAGGGACAGAGAAAGCGACTTTGATTTATACTGATTTGTAAAATGTAACGAAACCTAAGCAAACAACCAACAGAATAGCTTCCTGGCGCAAAGAAACCAGCTCCTTTGTTTGGCAATGGTTATCCTTGGCTTACTCCAAAATCCAAAATTTTCTGGAAAGGTATTTTGGGAACTTTAGTCCTAAAAAAGTGCCAGGGGCGCTCTTAGAAAAGCGCAGGGGATTCCTTTGAGGCAGGAATCCGAAGCTGTTGATATCCTGGTCGATTTTTGCTCTTTTATTTGTATACATTTAGATATAAACACGTATATATTTTACATTCTCAAAATTCAATTAAGTAGGTATGTAATTATTATTGTGTCAAAAACAAAAAAAATGGAACTCATTATTTTCAAAAATTGTATTTTCGAAGTAATCCTTGTAGTTCTACCGTTCAGTTCTACTAGTAGGACTTGACGGAGAAATATATCCATTTAATCCTACTACCTGCAATATAAATACTTCGTCTGTAATTTTCTTATTATATAAAAAAAAAATTATAAGGTAAATAACTCCCCTTGTAATACCAATAAAGCTCCGTCCGACTAATTGCAATTGGATTTCAATTTATATTACGTTTTCAGTAGACAAGAGCTTAAAACGGACAGTGTAATAAGCTCCTGTCAACTGTAAACACAATAAAATGCCTAACGAACGATTCACGTATGAAATATATCGATTCTGTATTATTATTTTTTGGTTTACACAGCACACAGTGGAGCTTGCGACAACGCTAGCTTTCTTGTAAAAGTACTCTGAAAATGGTTGCGAGCGCAACATTGCGTAACTCGGTGTAAAAGAACGTTGAAAATGCGCGTGCTTGTTTTTTTTCTCTTGCGTAACGCATTGCGTCTAATTTTACATTACATTAACTAAAAGTAAAAATAAGTACACTATTATTTTCATCCTGGATGTATAATCCTTTCCTTACTATTTTATTTTACGAAGAAAAAACGCCTGTTCTTTAGAAATAATGAAACATAAATCAAGTGTGTCCGTTATTTCATCACTATAAAGCTTCTTTCAGTAAGTGTGTGATATGGCTTGATATATTTAAATACCTATTTGATTTTATCTTTAAAACATCTGTGTTTGTAATCGCAGTAGGAGTCGCGTGTCACTCCATTATGTGCAGGTCCTGTCGGCAGTGAAGTGTGGTTGATTTATTTGTCGCTTCGCCGTGAATAATTATTTATATGGAATGAGATTTAAATGCCAATAAAAGTTTATACTTACATTCTATAAAATGTAATGTACTTGTAATTTGAAATTGTACATTCAATGTTCATTTGACAGTAATATTATATGCGAGACAAACCTTTAGCTATGTGTCGGTTAGGTTGGAAATAATTTAAATTTATCTCATTTTGATCATTATCAAGTTAAGTATGTGCCTACTTCTGCTCCGCTCACAGACACTTTTCCAAATCGTTTTCTAGAGCTTTATTTCTCCAACTACAACTTCACGCCTGCGTGCGTGCTGTTTTGTTGTACGAACGTACATACACAAGTTTAGGTACTTAACTCAAAAAACTACACTCAAATTAAAAAACTGAAAAACTAATCAATAAAAATTAAACAAAAATTCTAAAGTTATTCATACTAGGTACGAAAAGTATCTTCTGTCCGTTATCCGTTAGTCGTTACAACGGCCGTTACCGTCCTAAACGAATTAAATCATTCTCCACCCTTCTTTTAAAACTAAGTTTTTTTTCTCTGAAATGTAATAATGTCTTTCACTTAAAGCCCGTGTTTTACGGGTGTTTTCTTCTTAAATTGCTTCTTTTATATCTCTATTTAATTCTGATTCCATTGTTTTATATCGTGGTTATTGTTTAACTTTGCTTTAATGGTTTTGATGGTTCATTTAAATTAATAGTGTCATGTTTATATTTTTATTGTCGCTACAGCATGAAAATCAAAGTTTTAAAGGTTAACATTTTGAGGAGGTTGGAAATTATGTTCCTTGCAATTTATCGGCGAGGATATGATTTTGATCTCTAATCTGGTTGTTTTCGCAAACATTTAGTTTTTGTTTACGTTTTTCTTTTTTCTTTTAATTAGCAAATCTGTCTAAAACATGTAACTACAAAAAAAATACAGTCGAATTTAGCCTAAATATTTATTAAAAAAACCAGAACAGTTTTATAAAAGGTTTTATAATGAACGATATAATGTAGCTGAAGGCACTTAAAAAACCTCAAAAGCTGGACCTTTGAAGGATTTACTTTGATGTAACAACTTCAACATGATTTCATAAAACATATTTTCATAAAAAGGACTCGGGGAACAAATGTTAAAAGGACTTGTGGAAACATTTTGTTACTAAATTGTTTTATGTCTTTCTTTGACCTTGTTCGTATGTAGACGATAGACTAAATAGTCGGCCGACTGTTCGACGATAGTCACGTTTAAGGAAACCAAACAGATAAGAACCAAAAATCATTTTTGTGTTATACTCGTATTTTACCAAAATGTCTTTTTAAGAGATAAATCGATAAAGATAAATCTTTTCTTTCTTTAACACAAATATACAAATATATAACGTACCTACTTATACTCGTAACATCAGCACATTGAATGTGTGTGGAATCTAGTATACTTACCCCTAAATTCGTCCCACAAACCTACGACCCATGTGGGTCCAGTTTTAGGAATTAATAAAAAAAACCATTCCGAACAACTAAAACGGATCAACTATTTTTTTTCCCAACGACACAACTTGTTTCGTTGGTCGAATATTTTATTATGTCCTTCCATTTCGACCAACTGAAACGGACCAACTTTTTTTCAGTCATCGCCGCGGTGCAAAATAGCATTTTTCCATGATTTAATTTCCAAGAAGCAGACAGTTTCCTTCAATTAAATTTATATTTATGGGTACTTTATCATTGTCATAAGGCAATTGTTTAAAATACCTATCTACTTACATGCGTTACAAGATGTCCAAACATTGAACCCCAACCATAAGTTTACACAGTCAGTCGAGTCGGTTAAATGAACTCAAGCAAACAGATTGTAACTCAAACCTACTGTAATATTAAACTTGAAACACAAACAAACTTACAATATGTGTTAGCTAACGCCCGCGGCCGCGCCCGCGCGCCCTACCCACCTTGCCAACTTTAACTCATTCTATTTCAGTTTTACTATTACATAACTTGTGATTTGGAATATTTCAATCTGTTCCCCTGCTCTATTACCTTAGCTAGGGGAACAGATGTCTCCAAGTCAAAGTCCGCTAAGGGGACTTGTCCGTGTTCCGATAAGTAGACGATAGATGACGCTGTGTGCAATGTCCTGCAATATTTATATATTTCATTATATTTCAGCGGATATAACCGGTTTCCCTGTATCTAAGACGAGTGCTCCTCTCTTACATTTGCGATCTCTCCTAAAAGGTTCGATAATATTTCGCCGAAAATAACCAAAAACATAACCAAAATGCTTTATTAAAACAAATAAATAAAAATTTACTGCTGTATTATATTAAATAGGGAACACAAACAAAAGCGACTTCTCGAAAGTACCATTTTGGTAATTTGGTAAATCTGATAATGACACATTCGCAAATCTGACAACTGTTTCATTTAATGATGTTCACTGGTTTCCTTTCGTGATGTTCAAGTTGAACAGTTAGCGAAGTATCGGCCGATCTCAAAGTCTCTAGTTTGTCTTCTCCGTAAATTAAATAAATAATAATAAAACTGTAATACCCATCATTTAATCTTCATTAAACTGTACACTAAATTCGCTGATTAATAGATGTACAGAAATTAATAAATATACAGAGTGTCCTTGTAGTGTCCTAAACTGTACAATGTACGTACACTATTGTACACTGAATGGCACTGTAACTATGCAAATGTCAAGTGCTGATTCAACATCGCAGTACACTCACGAGTCACGACCAACAACACTGGTTCGCATACCTTATGATAAGTGGTACCAACTTACAAGCTATTTTGAACTCGATTTTGTAAGCCTTTAACTGATTTAGTTTAAAAACAGTGAAACCTCGTCTTTTTCTCTACATAGGTGAATAAAATTTACAAGACCAAGTTATAACCTGGGTTGGCGATGATCACATAACACATATCCTTATAACCATAACAAGATTTAGAAACATTTTTCTGTGTAGCATAAATTATTTATACAACACCCAAATATATTAAGTATATTTTTTATAATGTAGGTATCATGAACATACCAAAGTAATTTCCTTCTAAATTAATTATGTTAATGAAATAATACGCAAGTAGTCTGTGATGTCGCGTCGCGTCGCGTCGCGCGTCGGTTGTAAACAAACATCAAAGGGATAGTAATTACTACACGGTATCTCCTGACTACCACTGAACGAGTGAACGTGTCCAATGCATGTGTTTGTGTGGAGCTTTATGTTGATCATAATTAACTTTGGAACTACATGCTTCCTGTAGATTCTCTCACTGTGTGGATTTAATTCGGTTTCTCACAGTTTTCACTAGATCTCAATTGTGCTCCTAATGACGCCATTTTATTTTTATAAATAAGGACACACTAAACCCTATGATGCCCTGGATATACTCAGGTGAGCAGGGTGGAATCGACCAGCATCAGAGTTGTCTCGAATGACATGTCATTTGAGACAACTATAGCTAGGTCTAGTAGGTATAACTAGACGACTAGCTATCGAGAAGCCACCCGAACTGACTCGTATGGGAAAAACTGTAATAATCGATGCTACTTGTACCAATTAAAAAATAAAATTGACTGTAAATACATTGTTACTTTAATTTGAACTTTATTATTTAACTTAACACGAGTTTTCTAACTTTATGATTACGTATGTGAACAGTGACAGCGCTCCGCGAGCACTGGGACGAGGCCAACGCTCGCGTTCTGCAGCGCAAGGCTCAGCTGGACGCGATGCTGGGTGACTCGCAGAGGTACGAGGCGAGGCGGCGCGAGGCGGACGCGTGGCTGGCACGCATGGAGGCGCGGCTCGCGGCGATGGCGACCCCGGGACACACTGCTGACGTGCTCGAAGCTCAGCTTAGGGAACAAAAGGTTCGATTTTATTGTTTTTGAAATGTTTTTTCTGTCACCCTGTTAACAATGGAGGAATAGACTTAACTATTTCATTAGTTTTAAAGTGTCATTTATGAATAGGGCAACAGATGAGCCGTATTATACCCATATGTCCCCCTAGTCTGATATAGCAAGGGATCAGACTGGAATATTCAGCTTTCCTTTATCAAAACTAGCGAGAAGCTACTACGAGATCAAAATATAATCTTTGCTTTAAGATCTATTCCACTATGATGTCCTAAGAATAATAATGTTTATTGCGTAAATTGTGTACAATGTATGGTAGGTCGTTTCAAAATGAAGTATCAACAATATACTCATTGCGGGCATGCAATAAGTACTTATGGTACCTGGGTGGGAGACTACACCCAGGTGACTAATAGGAGTCCATTAGGACTCCATTCTATTTATTACTGATCGGATCCTTATATTGTATTTGAATGAATTTTTCAACCTTTTAGGAATAAATTTAAATACAGGGAAATATACCTAAAACAAATATAATGTTTGTACCTATATCTAAGTAAGTAGGTACCATTAGATATAGAGTGAAGCCATTAGAGTGACCTGGCTTAAAGTAGCTTAAGTATACATAAATCTTGTAAAACACTTTGTATATTCCGACATCAAATATAAACATCAAATATGCTGCTATATCAAAATGCTGTATTCAACATGACTAGCCGTGTAACTTAGTTACAATATATTATACTTAATATTGAAATTATAAGTATAAATAAGGTTAGTGCTAATCTAAGATAATCTATAATATCTATAAAAAAGACTCATCAAGAAAGCCCTGAAACTTTACAGGACGTAGGCGAGCTCTAAGAAAGGATTTTCGGAAATACGGCCTCTCAAGGGGTAAAAAGGGCTTTTAAAACATTTAGTTAACTTTTAAAGTGCGGGTACAACCGCGGGGAGCAGCTAGTACTCTCATATAATCAAAGAGGCTAACATAGATTTGAGATTTGAAATCTGTAAACAGACGATGTTCAGTGCTGGCACCTTAGTCTTTCGGGATCCTTCTCTGAGGTACCATCTAATCTACCTCTATACCAAAATTCATAAAAAAAATTCGGCGTAAAAAACAGACAGACAGAATTACTTTTGCCTCTATAACACAACAAAACCTGTCTGTGCGAGCCTAGATGGACCCCTGGAAAAGAAATACCATTATAATGTCAAGTTGGAAACAAACGCGAGCAATGAAGCCAGTAATTCAACCAGACGTGTGTATCATCACTATAATGTCGTTTAACTGTTGTATAAAGGTCGCTCGTAAGCCAGTCAAGTACCCAACTCTGGTGATATAAGAGACGGTTCGTCAGACGTGGCGTGTTAATGGGACGTCTTGTGCCTAACGTGTTGTTTGTCACATATTTAGGACATATTGTCTTATATTATTTACTTGTTATATTGTCTCATTAGAAATTATCTCAAGATTTGTACCCTTGGTTAATTTAAATGTCTGTATATTTGTAACGCCTTTACGGTCAAATAGCTGCTTAACTGATTGTAATAAAGTTTGATATAGAGGTCGGTTTAAAGGTAACAGAGTAACATAGACTATCTTAAGTGATCGCACGAGTTATGCAACGCCTAGCGGGGTTATTTATTATATGGGTGACTTAACAGATTTTCATGAAATTTTGTATGGCTTTATTTTAATAAGTAGTTTCAAACGATTGTTTTACTTGTTGTTTCAGTCGTTCCACGCTGAAGTCCACCAGTACAAGCACCAGATCGAGCTGTTCGGTCAGCTGACACAGCGGCTTATAGCTGTATACAGGAACGATGACACCAGCCGCATCAAGCGCTCCACTGAGGCCATCAACCATAGATACAACGAATTGAATAATAGGTACACACACACATACCTTAATATACTCGTACCAACTTTTTTTTTTAGAATATTTGTCCTGAAATACCTTGCACTTTTGCATAAGAGTGGTGCTGATAGGGAATTTTAAAACGAGAATTCTTAGAATTCTATTCGCAGATAATCATGGTAGGTTTGAATAACCAGTAAACCATTAATCCCTGTATGCAACGTAAGCTGATCTAGTGCTTAATTATAGTATCATAGATTCCTAGCTATGCGTATCGACCAAAGTATAGTAGAATTTAACGCATACAATAACAAGAACAACAGTTTAACTTTACAGTAGATAATTAACTTGAAAGTATTTGCAATCAAAATACCTAGAAACAGTATAAGAATATCTTCATCGATTACCTTAATTCAACATGAACACTCTCATTGAATATTCCTCTCTCTCTGTTTACTGTTACATTTCTGTTTTACATAAAATAATTGTTATGATTGCCTTCGGGACTCGGGACCTCGGCTCGATACGTTCCCGTTGTTCGAAGGGAACCGACAACCGCTAACTTCTCTTAATGAATAATAAATATTATTGTTGTTCGAACAATTTGAAGCCAATATTAGGTACCTATAGGTATAGCTACTTACGATATAGCTTGTTGGTTAAAACATCAGGTTTGTTTTTTATTATTTCAATATGAACGTTGTATGAAATGAGAGTTTATAAAACGAACTACTCGTAGTTCCATATGGCTTAACAGATGGTGCTGTTCAGTGACGATACAAAACTGAAGGATTTCTATGGCTAGTGTCCTTCAGGATTGCAGAATTTATTGGAACCAAAGACCTAGAAAAAACACCTTTGATTATAATTCCAACAAAAGTAGTAATAGAAATACTTACCACAATATTTTCGCACACAAGACGTATCTGACTTACAATGCGCCATCTATCGAACGATTTTGAACTAATTTAACAGAAAAGAAAGCATTCTCAAAACTCATTGTACTATATGTAAAAAGTATTTTCATACTAAAATAACATGTTTTTCTGCCCCTCAGTATTGTAGCACGCGGTAAAGCGCTGCATTCAGCGGTCTCATCGCTGCAGAACTTCGACCGGTCGCTGGAGAAGTTCGTCGCGTGGCTGAGTGAAGCGGAGTCGTTGCTGGATGCTGCCGAAAGGGATCCTCAACTGCTAAAGGTAAGAGCTTAAAGCGCTGTATTCAGCGACATCATCGCTGTAGAAGTACATGACTAAGCTGAGTAAGTAGAACCCCCGCTGGACGCTATCCACTGAAAGGTTCCCGTGGGAAACTTATGAACTTAGTTTGCTTTGTACGTCACAGATGGCGCTGTTTCAAATTTTTAGCTAAATAAGATTGTGGTCTGCAAGATTTGAGAGATGTCAGACTAATGGATACAATTCCAGTTTTGAACCTTCCTGCTAAGTTACCAATTTAGTTTCTCTTGGAATATACAGATGCCGCTGTTATAAAGTTTCACCTTATTTAAGCTGAAGGTTCTTAGAAAGTTTTGTAATAAGGTTTGTATAATACAATATAGAGGGTGCTGTTTTATATTCTAATTTTCACGTGAACTTTTTTATTTAAAGTAGCGCTATCTATCGGCAAGTAAGTCAACTGCTTGAACGCTTTTAAAATCAGCGCCATCTGTGTTAGGCTGGAATAACTATTTCCTATCTTATGAGGGTTTTGAATTTCTTGTGTACAACGCCATCTGTTGAGGGGTAAATGAACTACTTCGTCGCTTCGTCTTCAGGTTCAAAGTGTTAGCTTGCGGTTCTTGAAAAATGACAATTTGATACTCAACGTCATCTTTAGCGCCATGCTTTATAAGTTAAATAACGCGGCTACCTTAGTACAGATGTAGTTACGTATAAGTATTTATTTTAATAGATTTAGATAAACTCAAGTAAGTAACATATATTTAATTTTATATCTTACCTATAGGTTAAGCTTAATTTGCTTTCTTTAAAATTTTGGATCTGTTCCACTTTAATCCAGCAACCAAATGTATTGAATGATCTGTTTCTACTTTTTGTTCCAATGCCCATCAGTGGATTTGATTCTACATCGAAGACAAAATAGAACTAAGCATAAGACTTTAGTCTTTTTTTAGTAAACCTCATTAATATCACAGTTGTTAGTGAGAACAAGCCTTAGACAGTGTTTATTAAGTACTTTATACTCAAGTAACTAAGAAAACTATTAAACTACTTATCTCTATGAAGTGTTTCTCAACAAATATAATGAAAGTTGTCCGAACGACGCCAGCACATTATCGATATTATTATCAAGTTTTAAATTGCCTAGGCGAAGATGGCTTATCCCGGTTCAATTCAATATCGACCGGTTAAAGTTGATTTTACTCGGTTAAAGTGGTAACTAGCTGACTCTTTATACTTCTTAAACTCATTTCTTACGCGATAATAAATATTAATTCTACAAACAAGGGTCGCCATCCCGTTTTAACTAAGTACTAAGTTATTTTAACATTTACCCGACGTTTCGATCGTGTTGAACACATCGTGGTCACGCGGATATAGAAAGAATAGCTGACTATTTATGGCTAGAACTTCGATTTTTATGTTTTAAAGATACCATTTTAAAAACGTTTTCTTTTTGTTATACAGGTAAGTCTCTACTTGGAATGTGACCAACGTTTCTGCAGAGTGCATTCGGGTGAGTATTTAGTAGTTTTTACTTAAATAGGTACTTTTTAAGATATATGATATTCAAATCAAAGATGAGAGGTGTCGTAATTTCTAAAAAAAAAAATAAGCTCACTAATTTTAATTTCATTTTATTTTCGTAAAATATCTTGGCGTTGCCGGGGAAGTATGAATAGCCGATACTTTTTATACAGTGTGGCTGAAAAAAAAAATTTGAAAACAATCTCGCCCTTTTTGCAAGAAGATTGCTACGTTCTACGTAATTGCAGGACTTATATAAATATTGCAGGACGTAACAGGACCTGTGTTATGGGTGCTAGACAAATGATATACACTACTTATATACTTTTATTTTGTAAATATATACTTATGATGATAAGTACATAGAAACATACAGACCACAGACTAATTTCTAAGCATAAATACTCGTATGCGGCGGTAATCGAATCCGCAACCCTGCAATTATAAACAAACAGACAAGAATTAATAATTAAATATAATAAATTCTTATATCCCCGCTTCTTTAAAACAACAACGATTCAAACTTTTGGTGTACAATTAACGATACGTCGTGACGTAACGATACCAGCAGAAGTTGTAGCAATCGACACACACCTGGCGCCCAAGTACCCAGACTCAGCCAGACACTGCCGCATGTCGTGTTAGTGGGTGGGTAGGTACGCAGGATTGATGCTAGTCTTCAAACTAACTTGGACCATTAAAGTGTCGTTACTTCACGTATACTTACTATAGTTAAACCTAAGATTAGCTGAATTACATATTTAGTAGTTTTAAACTTGTACCAAAGTTTTGTGATAAACTAGTTGCGTCCTGCGGTTGTACTCCTGTAGCTCCGGGATCGGGATAAAAATTAGCCTAATTAGGGTTTTATTAATAAGAAAATTATGTTCTAGAGTTATAGATTACAAAATAACGTTACATAGTGAAAATCAAAGTGAAAATGAATCCATATTGGTGGATTAAAGTAGAAACAGATTCCTTATGAAATTGTTTACTGAATTAGACCGGAACAAAGCTACATTTCGAATTCTGACTGGGTAATTGTTTTATTAATAACCAAAAAATATGAATTTCGCAGGCATATCTAAAATGTTGTTTTTAAGTTATGTAAATCAGAATATATACAATGGGTTTTGTTTTTATTAAGTTCGATATACTTATCGACACTGTTGCAAGCGCCATGTTCACGATACGTGAGTCGAGAACACGTACGAGTAGGTCTCGATAGTTACTTCCCTCCGCGTGGAGGTATATTCTGTTTAAAAATAACTTCAATAGTGACAATAACGATGTTAAGAGTATAAATTAATATATTAATATAAGTTTTCAACAAAATTACGCGTCGTATTTAATTAAATGTATAAATTAAACACCTATTATGAATCGCTAACCGCAAATTAAATTAATTAGTGAACGTCATATTGAAATAATATCACGAAGCAGACAACAACGTACATTTTATCTCTTATTTGCATCTATTTCATTCATTAAATATTTTATTTTATACGTTGTAGATCGTATTTGATAGTTATTTATTGCATCAGATAATTAACTATATTTTGGATTGAATTGGATAAAGAATGAGAAATTTTGTCCCGTACCTATTAATTGGTTACAAAAAATCATTTTTTCATGCAATTAATTAAAACTATTATATAAGCGACATGCATTTGACGATTGGCGTGATTTAAGACCTAAAAGGGATGGACACCTATGATTTTTTTTCATGACATATAATTCCAGTTCGGTTTTTTCAAAGTATGCTCCAGTAAATTGGGCGAGAACCTTTAGTTAACGAGAGTCAACACGACCGACAAAAGAAATAAAAAACCGATTAAGCTAAATATAAAATACACATTAATACAGTAGCTGGGCAATTGTAAGAATATTACGTAGGAGGTACCTCTAACTACCTACATTTAGTGCAAACTGCGCTCGCTAAGTACTGAGGGTGACTGCTGACGACAGACTTGCCTATCGGCCGATACCTCGCCGATTGTATGTTGACTCACTAGAATCACGGTGCAGATAGCGCTGCACGCTGGAGTGACTCTGCTCTGCGGGCCGATTGCCGTATTCTTATGCAGCGCGTCTTGACTGCGTTTGCGTCATACGGCTGTTGGCGTACGAAATTTTTGACTAAAGGGACAATTAATTTGACATTTATGTCACGTCAAAATTTTGCGCGAAACGGCGAGCGAGCGACGTTTAGGTTTGCGTGACGTGTGCGTCTCGGCAATACGAAATCTATAGTTATTATGACGCAAACGCAGTCAAGACGCGCTGCATAAGATACGGCAATCGGGCCGCTGGAACTCCTACTAATATTATAAATAACAATGAGGCATAAATAATCGGTTTCTCTCACTGAGGTGCAAATTAAACTGGAAATAATATCTCAAACATAAAGTTTGCGGTGCATGTACCGCAAAAACCACAAATTTGACACATCCGCTGTGATCTCGGGCTGTTTATAGGTGGTTTATAGGTTCGATGCAAACTTTTTTTTCGCATGTCACCCCCAATAAAAAATAGGAACTGAGTGGTTTCCAAAGCATTTAAATACATTGTTTTTTTTTTAGTTAGCTTCTGAATGTTGACAGTCTGTATTCGTCCTTAGTGCTGAACTGCACTCGTTAACCACTAAGTACTTAGGTATCTATTGTTAGCATACTTACTACCTATACTTACTTACTTAGTTGTGTTTACACGCCGATTACCTTGTGTTTAGATATTATATCTACATAGTGTTTAGGGACAATCAACCTCAGACTGTACCTACTATCATTACAGATTTAACAGACTGCAATAGTTTCGATTTTTAATGTATTGTATGAGGTTTTTTTGTGTAATTAAATTCCTTTTAAATGGTTACATTTTAATGGAGGTTTCGTTTCGATCTCGTTGCAAGGACCGTGGTCATGAACGCTGACGTAGAGCAGGTATCAATGCGAATATTATAATTTCGACCCAGTTTCGACTTACATTGTCCCACTGCTCGGTAAAGGTCTCCTTTACACCCTTGCAAACATCTTGAGGCTAAACTTGGTCAGTATTCATTAAAATCATTCATTATAATAACTGAGATTATTATTACTAACTAAAACAGCGTCAGAAACTGTAATCCATGCTATTCCAGAACGGCGTAGAGCCTACGTAGATGGACTAGTCTTGTCCAGGACCTATACCACCTCTCAGCTCAGTCGACTATATCCAGAGGAATGAATTCATTAATTTATTAAACATTAAAATTTAACTTTGCTCTGATATTCCAAAAAGAAAAATCAATAAAATTCAAAACGTTCCCCAAAACAAAGGCTCTACAATCAATAGACAAGATATAACAACATAACAAGGTACAATTGTAGTGTTAACGAAATGTCTAGAGATTATTCAAACAATGGAGATTAAAGCGTAGAAATATAATACATATACTAAAATAGAGAATACATCGGTGCATCTTCATACCTATTATAGTACATCCACGCTGCAGTTATTTTTTGTTGTTACAAAACCCTATAAAAATTGATTAAATTATACGTTTGCGACTACTTTGTTGCTATTCGTTGAATGAGTCATCGCATTAACACACCGATAATAATAAAATGTAACATTGAGCAACAAATCCCATATATTTTGCGGTGCGCCGTCAGCTCGCATTTAACAGTTTGTTACCTTGATTGTTTTAACTGTTACACAACATTTACTAATAACCAATACTTACATACACTACACTACACATATTATACTTATTTACATTTTGCTATCGGATGTTGCCCGAAAATGTTGCTCAACAAAAAGTGACCGCGGTAGGTATAAATGCATCATTAGTAAAATTTTGTTTCCATGTCCACCTGGACCACATGCCATTTGACGTAATTACAACGCGAAGTTATTACTTACTTGAGGTTATTTATTACTGTACATTTCATGATGATGTACTCTCTATTATTTTGGTGTACTTAAGTACTATTGTATATCTCTGGATTACAGATATTTCTATCGTGCTTGCTCCGCTTTGCGTTAGCTTTCGTCTGTTAGCGTGCGAGACGCTCTGTGTTCGCTCGTGTGGAACTGGCTTTACTGTGTGATTGTATGGTTGGGATTCATTTAACGATATCACTTATCGATAGTCGATAAATATTAATCAATCATTTTTATAATTATTTGTTTTTAATTTAAATTAATCTCCATTTGCAGTGAAAAACGCTCATAAGTTACGGCTCAATCGATTTTCATAAAATAAGAACACTCCCAAAACAGCTACATTAAAATCGGTTGGAATCAACACACAGACATTTCGTAATAATATGAAAAGAAAAAACATTTTAACAGGTTACTTTCTCACTTCAATATTCTTATAAATAAAATCCAATCCCACGTTTAAGCCGCAATAGAGTTAGTGAGAGTACATTAAAAACGTGTCTCTTTACGTAAGTATATTCGATTTAGTTACCTTCTGTAGAAATACGAACTGGATAGGAATGGTACAAAGTGAACCACTCAGATTGCAGATGTAGGGCTGAAAGCCGCTAATCTCAGGCTGGATTGTGCAATGTGCATCTCTCGCATACCGAACTGCTTTCGAACGAATACGGTTAAAAAAAACTAGCGTTAATCTAATTCCCATGGCTTAGTCGCAAAAATGTCCATTTCTCATCTATTTGCGAAATGTTTATTTCTCAAAATGGTATTTTATTTGTTTTAACGCAACTGCAGTATTTTTATCTAGTATGTATGGGCAATCATACATAGCAGTGGGACGATATAGGCTAACAAAAAAAAATGTATGATACGTGTCGTATAATGGGTAAAGATATTTTTTGTCATAGAATCTGTGACGTTTTCTTACAAACTACGAGTCCGTTACTATAGACTCTTCCAAAAACTTTTTGAAGGCAAACGTTCACGTTGTTTCGTTTGCCTTCACATTGAACGGTCAGTGTGGTACCACAGCAGCTGTATCCGCCCTAAGCCATTGAAGTACTCGATAAATAGCCAATATTGATCGGATATTCACTTTATCGATAATATATTTTTATGACATTCCCGTCCCTATATAAAGTAGAGTAGTTATGCCCAAAGGAGGCGAGTGTACCCTTCAACACATTTCCTCAAATTGATTTATAGTTTCATATGAAACGTTTTACCACAGGTTAGAGTCGTCCGGCTGTGAGCGTATTGAGTAGACGTGTCGACAATTTAAATCATAATTTTTTCAAAAAGTATTAATCGATAATCAACCTTAAGCTAATAGTGATAAGCAAGGATTTTAATTACACGCAAATTTGCTCCGCGACGTGGGTGAAGTTCTCGCTTCGGATAACCAGTACGCAAAGAAGCCCAGTTCCACCAAAATTTTAACGTAAGATTAGTGGACCCCAAAATGAGTACCAACAAAAGGAAGTTACCAGAAGAGGACAGCAGCATAAATAGAGAGATAGAAGATTTCAAAAAAGAGGTACTTACTATCCTACAAAACTTTACTACAACACAAAACAATAGTTTGAATGGAATATCAAAAGATATAACTGCCATGAAAACACAAATGGATAACATTGAACAAAAAACTGACCAAATAATAATAGAACAAAACAAACTGAAAATGGAAATGTCAGAATTAAAAACATGGAATAAAAATACTGAACTAAAAATTACTTCCCTAGAAAATGATGTAAAGGGTCTAAAGATATCCCAAGCCAATGCACACACCAGCAACAACATAATATCTAGCTGTGAAAATATAATGTCTGAATTCAGAGAACGTACAATCAGAGATCGAAACCTTATAATAACTGGCATACCCGAACTAATGTCTACTGATAGAGAAGAAAGATTAAGACATGACATGGATGAAGTGAAGAAAATTGTAGCGATTACTGAGGTAGACGACCCTAACCCTACAACTTGTATACGCTTAGGAAAATATCATCCAGATAAATCAAGGCCTATCAAAGCAATATTTTCATCCCCAGAAACTGTAAAAAATGCTCTTCGGAACAGAACCTCAAAACTAAAAATAGATAACGTAAAAATGTTCTCCGATAACACACCACAGCAACAAAAATATCTAAACCTAATCAAAGAAGAATTTAACTCTCGTAAAGAAAAAGGAGAAGAGAATATTTTTATTAAATATATAAAAGGAGTGCCAAAAATAGTGAAACAACAGTCAAAAAACTAATAAACATTAAGAAGAAAAACAGTAACTACGAACACGAAACGAAAGCTGTAATATCATATCAAGTTGCTACAAACGTTGATGAAATACTGAAAGATAAGAAATCCCTAAGCTTTCTCTACATTAACATCCGAAGTATAGCTTCAAAAGGAAGATTTGACGAACTGAAATGTCTACTACATGCTCTAAATAAAATTCATATTGTAGCACTAAGTGAGACATGGATAAAATCAGAATCCGATGCAAATAAGTTCAATATGCCAAATTACACCAGCTACCATAACTATCGAACAGACATTGGAGGAGGAGGAGTATCCATATACATCCACAACGATCTTAAACATTATCTATTGGACGAAAAATGCAAAGACGATAACCACTACCTATGGATACACGTTGAGAAGTTTTGTTTGGATGTTGGTGCAGTCTACAAACCAGGACGAACAAATACTAAGAATTTCTTAGAAACCTTCTCGGAACAGATTGAACGACGAAAACGAGCAATAATACTGGGTGACTTCAATTTTGATCTCTTGAAGAGAAACAGCGATATAAAACAATATAAAAACACACTTCGTGAAAATGGATACAAAATTTTGAACAAAATAAATAAGAGCTACTGCACTAGAGAGACATCAAATACCGCAACAATATTAGATCATGTAGTTACTAACTTAAAAGATCATCCATTTCACCTAGCTCTCCTCCAAAACTCAATGTCTGATCATAAACCTATATATCTTGAGGTACAAAAAATTCCTCCAATTTCAAACCAAAAAGTTGAATATGATACGGTGAATTATGATACCCTTTACAGTTCCATTGCTTCATCAAGCATCAACGATATGGAAATTGAGTACAATAAGTTTGAAGAAATTTTGAAGAATGCTATAGTAAGAAACAAACAGACAAAGGTCAAAACGTTGAACAAGCCTAAAAAAAATTGGATTAATAAAGACATTATCATTTCTATCAACAAAAGAAACGCTACATGGATGAAATCCATCAACGAACCTGATAATGAGGAAAACATAGAAGAATATAAGAAAAAGCGAAAAGAAACCTTTAACGCTATACAGTCCGCAAAAAATAGTTACTACCATAAAGCTTTCAATGATTTCAAGGGCAAACCAAAAAAGATGTGGACCTTTATAAACGAACTTTCCTGCAACAAAACAAAAGATAAATGTCTGCCATCTAAACTCAGAGTCGAATCATCACTCATTACCGATGAATTAAGCATTTGCGAATGCTTCAATAACTTCTTTTCTAGTATTGGGTCCCAACTTGCTAACAAAATTCCGGCTGAATATCATACGAATTGTGTTAGACTTTCCAAAGATACAAACAATATATTAACTGATTTTTCATTAACGACAACTGACGAAATATCTAAAATTATAAAAACTCTTAAATCTAATACAAGTGCAGGTATAGACGGTATAGGTACCAAACTAATACAAAGACTCAATAATACCATCGCAAATTCTCTAAGTAAATGTATAAACAAATGTCTAGAAACAGGTATTTTTCCAGACTCTCTGAAAGTAGCAAAAGTAACTCCTATCTATAAATCTGGTGATAAGCTAGATCCTAGCAACTATCGACCAATATCTGTACTACCAGTAATATCTAAAATTTTCGAAAAGGTTTTATATAGTAGACTCGTTCATCATCTAAACTCCACAAAATTCTTATATCAAGGTCAATATGGGTTTATATCTAAATCTAACACACTTACAGCTACTTTGGATTTAGTTACAGATATCAAAGTTAGTATTGACAAAAAAGAGATTGCCCTAGGTATCTTTATTGACTTGAAGAAAGCTTTTGATACCGTGAGTCATGAACTGCTGATTGATAAACTAAGGAGACTTGTAGGATTAACAGGAACAGCATTAGGTGTACTCGAATCGTATTTAGCAAATCGATATCAGATAGTTAAAATAGGTGAGCACAAGAGTAGTAGTAAATTAGTAACCTATGGGGTCCCCCAGGGCTCAATCTTAGGACCAATCCTTTTTCTAGTCTATATTAATGATATGCATAACCTAGACCTAAAGGGACATATTACTTTATATGCAGATGATACCTGTTTATTTTATTTTGGCAAACATATTGAAGTCATGGTTCGAGATGCTCAGAGCGATTTAGATATATTACAAAACTGGTTTCTTAGTAATCTGTTAACAATCAATGAGTCTAAAACCAAATATATGATTTTCTCTGCAATCAATAAAAAAATGAAAGAATACTCGCCCCTGAAAATTAATAATGTCTCAATCGAGAAATCAGAGAAAGAAAAATACCTTGGCCTAATTTTGGATGAGAAACTAACTTGGAAACATCACCTAGAAAAAATACGAGTTAAGTTAAATTCCCTCACAGGTATCCTAAAAAACATAGTCCGCTGCCTACCCGTCAGGATACGCTATACAATATATAACTCCCTTGTAAAACCACATTTAGACTACCTATCAGAAATCTGGGGCTCGGCCCCAAAAACAAACCTAGAATCACTACAAAGAGCACAGAATAAAATAATAAAAGTTTTGTTCTGTTATAATTTCTTAACGAGCACAAATAAACTGTATAAAGACACAAAACTATTTAACCTGAAACAAAATCATACCTACAATACATGTATACTTGTCAGAAAACTCTTAACAAAAGATCTTCACTGCAAAATCACGTTCACGAAGAAATCCCAAATACAAAAACGAATAACAAGACAAGCGAATAATATAATCCTGCGAGGTCCACGGACTTCCTACGGTAGAACTAGCATTTTATTCGGTGGAGCGCTCTTATACAACAAACTTCCAAAAGACATTAAAGAGGTTAAATCAATGATAGTGTTCAAGAAAATTCTAAAACGATATATTCTTGATAAAATATATTAGTAAATAAATATATAACGCTAGTCTTTTCATGTAGGTTGCACTCTACGACTTATTTTATAATATTTTTTACTTAATTAATTGTATATTTGTTAATTTATTTACTGTGCATGCTTAAACTATGAAATTGAAAAGTTAATAATAATGCTATATAAAAAAAGATAATACATATATAAATAAAAAATAATAATGATAATAATAAAAAAACAATAGAATAAACACAAAAATATAAATAATCAAATAGTCTTCGACTTAACTGGTTGTTAAGCGAAGGAAACAAATTACCGCGGTGAAACTGGTCCCGTTCTGCAATGTTTTGATGTCGCTCGTTGAACTTCGGCTATGATCGGTCCGACCGGTGATGAGTTGTGGTTCGACTTTTACTAGTAGATAGTTTTTTAAATATACCCACTACGGTTCATTAATGAATTATGATAATTTATAATCCTTCCTTGATAATTTATTTATATGGAATTGTAAATAACTAGGTCTATCAAAATGTATTAAAATTAAAATGAAATAGGTAAGTACCTAATACCTACCTAAAACCATAGAACCAATGTGATTGATGTAATTGTTTATTCAATATCGATGTTTTGCATGTGTACCTACTTATACGCTCACTCATACAAATTTGTAAATAATTACTTAACCAAACATATTTCTCAGTAAGCGATTTATGTAATCTTATGGGAAATAAAGAATCTTAAACCTTAGAGTAAAGTTACTACGAGAACAATGTCTGGATCATCGAGCACATATCTAGTAGAGAGGAAATCGTGGAAATTTTGCTGTATGCGCTCGTTGCGTTCGATTGCAATTGTCAATGTAACACGTAACGTTGATTTTAAATGAAATAGCCCAACTCTATATCCGGCAAATTAAATTAAGAATTAAATCAAATTGGGAAATTGAAAATAAAATAACTCCAAAAATCAATATTATGACTGAATTTTAAAAATTCATTTAGTGTAATGTTTTTTTTTTCTATATCTTGCTGGTGGTTTTGACGTGATAACGTCTAATAAATTTAAGAAAATCTGCATTCACAAAAAAGTGTCATCTTCCGTTACCACGACGCGTCATGGTAAAAGTCACGCGTTTCGTGTTTGTTTTATATTGTTTAATAATATAGTGTTACTAATTTGATCTTAAATAGGGAGGGCTTGTGTTATGGTGACGAGTGCCGAATAGAAGACCTATATAATTTTTGATAATAATATCGCTCATCTGGGCTTGTGTTATGGTGAACAATAGAAGACTTATGTAAAAGAAAAAATATATACTTAAAGGAAATAAAAGGAAAAACAAAAAAAACTCAATATATTATCGTTTTCTTATGACGTTATCACGTAAAATTATCGTCCGTAAACCGACTTTACAGGCAACTATTTTTAAGTGCTTAAAATATGTGTAAGTTTAATGTGTACCACATTAGTTTATAAAAAAAATTTTGGTTTCGGGATTTTTGGCATGCGTTACGCCTCTACTGGGTAGGTATATAATATTATACTCGATGGTTAGGAATAACACACGGACGTGGAGACGGGGCGTTTCTTGCCCTTTGATCGTACTACCCTCCTCCCTTAATTTTGTTTATGGCTGGATTAAAAGGGATGTTCTTTGTGATTTTTGTTAAGTTGCTGCGATGCCGGCCGGACCGTTGTAAATATTTTCTTAGTGAATGTTTAATATAAAAAAATCCGTGAAATGAGACCCTTTGCCGTTATTTATTAAAGAGACGATGCGTGGCTCTGGACTCTGGATCTCCTTTTATTGTAACACATTATTCTGTTGGTACTTTTGTGGAGGAAATTGAACATTGGCGTTACGGCTAACGTGGAATACATTATTTTACTTATCTAGGTATGAATATATTGTATTTAGATTAGTGATTATGTAACTGTTACATCTCGCTGATTTAGATATATCATATTTTACTTATTTTTAAAAAGAAACTTTTACTTTACGTTTGAAATAGACCAATCGCAAGACTAGACAAACAAACGTTGAACAAAGTTAGAATTAAACTTATTACTGCATCTATCTCTGTTCCTCCTCTTTCTGAGTTGTATAATAGATCATAACAACGAAGTAGTCTAGATCTAGATAGATAGGTAGGTATATTGAAAGTCCAATAGTCGGGCCTAAATCAATAGATATCCATAAATAGTGTATACCGGAGTCGCTCGCAACGATTACTCGATACTCGAAACCCTTTCGAGCGTTCGCTATTTTTGTACCACTTAAATGTAATTTTAAAACGTACGTCCTGAATTGTGGTACACTTGAGATGCATTATGTGCATTGTGGTGCACTTACACGTCCACTTGGGGTGTATCTTGTGCTTTTATATTGCTATTGGGGTAAATTGTTGCACGTTTTTTGATGTATCTGTTGAATTTGTCGTGATTATACTGTTGCTGTGATGATACCCACAGCTTAGTTGACTCCAGTCGTATTGGCGAGATCTTTCTACTGAACATGGTCGACTAAGCTGTGAGCTAGGCATTGTCTAATATGTCCCAGGTCTTACAGTGTCATAAATAGCATAAATTAAAGTACGGTCGGCTGCATAATTGCAGACCCACCGTAGAGCTCCAAAACTGCTGTTATAAGAATTTTTTCAACACAACCAAGTTAAAGTCTTCTAACTCATCAATTTATCAAACATAAATGATTAGAATGCAAACATTCCAATAATAGTAATTTTCGAACTCTACCGAGGGTTGCAATTATGCAGCCGAATGTACATCATCTAGATTAATTCTTTTACGTAGGTTAAATTTTAATTTGTTTACTTGAGACTGCGATTAAATTAAGTAACTAAAAATTAACAATTAATCTCAATTACCAAGTGTTAATACAGGGTTATTGGAAATTATAGTAGCAAGCCGTTGACGGCTACTTCTGTGCACGTAAACAAACAACTTTTCTTCTACGACTTTTGGAAATCCTCCTCCTTCTCGCTGTATTACGAAATATTCAAAAAGTAGTGTAGGTACCTCCTTTAGCCGCTTTAAAGTAAGTTAAATAAGCTTAAACGATAATAGTTTTGCTTATATCAAGTCTACATTTTTTGAAATTACGACGCAAACTTGCAAATTTTCTCTTTCCTGAATTTATAAAATCTGTATAAAACTAGGTAAAAATCTTTTAAAATTCTCTTTGTAGAAATAGAACGGCGTTTTAGTTCTACTTTAGAATAGTTTCCGAAACAAACTCTTCGAGTCGTACCTACCTACCTACTGCAAACAATGAGAGAATTGTTTGGTATTCATCTAGGTACGTAAGTATAATGTAAAATTTACTAATACTAAGTTTAAGCAGAATTTAATTAAGAAAAACTTAATAAAAACATTTGCAGACTAAGTATGAAGCTATTTTAACTTAAGAACTGTCTAAGATATTTTCACTTTTTCGAATAATTCTTAACTTTGAGTAACACAAAAGTTGAAACGTAGTGTAAGCGTAATAATTTATAAATCGTCCAGTAATGTAATGTCCGTGCCTAGGTCCGTTCCTGGACGAACGCACGCGGGTGCGGTAGTAAATCGTTGATTTACGATCGTTCGATACACACGGCATACTAGCGCGGATATACTACCATTTCGGAATAGGACCCCGCTCGCCCGCTTCTAGTTTTATTATTTCTGTAATAAATGTACATGTTTCCTTAAAGTATGAGGTGGAGTTACAGGAGTTTAAACAAGTTGTTAGTGTATTGTCGTTAGAGATTAAGATGAGAACGGTTTGTGGTCGAGAACGTCTCATGTTGGGGCTGGAGCAAGTGGAAGTGTCCTTGTGAGCCATCCTACATTGAAATGGGTTTATGAAATTACTTTGAAGTTCTAACACTTTCGTAAACTATGTACGATTAACGAACTTTGCATAATTTTGTCGGTTTCGCTACAACATATTTACCTTAAATATATTTGTAACTGGAACTGAAAGTTAATGGTGCTCAGAAATAAATCACTGAAAACTGATAAAGCTCCGATGCTTACCTTCGAAATAACAACAAGTAAAAGACAAATCAGTAACCGGGTGTTACAGTTTCACCATGTTTACATTCCTACCGCCCTGTAAATAAAACAATAAGTTGTCTGTGTCTGGCTGTAGGTATACGTACGGTATAGGTATGAGAGGGTAGGACTGTGTGCGGGGTGCGTCGTGTCGGTGCAAGCGTCGCGTCGGCCGCCGTGTCGGTCCGTCAGTCGGCCGGCGTGCGTCGCGCGCGACGGACGCATGTGACGGTACCCGACGTCATGACGGAGGCGGCGGCCAGGCCGAGGCCTCCGCCGCCGCGCAAGCCGGACTCGCTGGCGCTGCACGCGCCCTGGGAGGACCCACCCCCGCCTGCGCCCGAACCGCGCCTCACTCGCCCGACCGCTCTACCGCACGACTTGGACGCTTTCAGCCCTTACGCGGCTCCCGTAGGGACTAGTGCCGAACGTCGCCGGCCGCACAGCGTGCTGGCGCCGCGGGTCGCGCCGCAGCTGGCGCGCCGACCGCACTCGATCGGCGCGCCGGAGGAGGAGTGGCCGGCGGTGCGGCTGGTGGCGCCGGTGGCACGCCGCCCGCGCCCCATGGCCACCTTGCCTCGGTTCCACATGCCGTCCTCGCGCAGCGACTACCAGCTCCAGCGGCCGGCGATCATGACGAACGGGTACGGCGCGGTGCCGCCGTCGACCTCGCGCCGGCTCTCGCTGCCCGGCGGCGCTAACGGCCCGCCGAAGACCTCGGCGACGTTCCACGGCCTGTCGGCGCTGATGACGCCGACGACGCCGGGCACCGCGCCGCTAACGCCCGGTACGCCCGCGGCCGTCCGCGAGGCCGTCCGTCACCTGCTGATGCAGCCGAGGAACGGCTTCCCCATCATGGACCACAAGCTCTCGCTCTTCATCGAGATCCTCGACGCGCAGGAGAGGTTCTCACAGGTGGGACCGATACCATATACCCGTATAACTGTATAAACGTGTAACGCGAACACACGCAATGCACGCTCGCGTCGCGCGACGCCGTCACTGAAAACAAAACAACTGAAAGCCGGAAAGAGGATTTGTGTTCTCAAAGTAATTTAATTCAAATAAAATACCGCGCGCAAGTTCGGGACCGATTATAATAAAGGAAATTCTTGTTTCTAAACAAATTTGTGGGAGCGCGGCGGGCGCGAGCGATAAATTTGTCTGTTCTTGTGGGATAATGCGAGTTCTCATCATGTAAGCTTCGGGAAGTTTCATCTCGATCGAATGTTTACAACGTTTTATTGAATAATCCATCGCGAGGAGTTAGAGCGGCATCACGAGGCACGAGGCAGGAGGCAGGCGATGTGTCTCAGCGAGCGGTGCTCGGCGGTGGATAAACACTTAAAAGTTGGGAGACTTCGCGCGCTAACTTTAGAATTATATTTAGTGTGTACGCGGAGTGCTCTATGGTATGAATTATAACTGCGATTGTCTGCGACACTTGAACCAACTTCTAGCTCACATCTACCTACGTTGTTGGACAAAGTTTACTTCACCATTTTACTGAAAATTAAAACAAAATATTCTTATAAATTATTAATTCAATTATCAAACACATGACGTCACAACTAAAATGAATGGTATAAATATTACATGCTTCGGAATGGAAGCGTGTTTACGAATCAATGGGTGGATATTGGTAGAGAATGACGCGGCTTGTTGTTGTTTACTTACATTTACTTGATATCAACTTGTTTATGTAAAATAGAACTAAGTAAGTACATAAACAAAGTATTTACTATATTATTATGCTAAGAAAGTAGCGAGTTCAAGTCTTGTCGCGGTGCAACTTTTGTTAATGTATTTTCACTTAAAAAATATTTCTATAAATAATAAACACAGTGCAGTACAGACACTTTCGCACACTTTAAATATTAAAAACTATAATTTATAGTTGGGAAGTAACGTACTTATACTCTTTTAGACCTAGCTTCTATCGCTTGCAAAATATCATAAAAAAAACCGGGTACACTATATCAGAGACGCAGCCGCAGCGGACTTCGTGAAACGTCTCATCTTACGTCATGTCGACACGATTCCGAAAGATGTAGCAATTTTTTTATTAGAAGGTTAAAGCAACGAGCTTAGAAAAGCCACATCCTTTTTTCTTATTCAATTTATGACGTATTTATGACATTACTTCCGTTACATGGTTTATGGAAATAATCCTCTACTCTTATATCCGATTTAAAAGACTTTTACACTTCGAAATTGAGACTGCTGAATTGAAATCGTTCAAATGGGAAAAAATATCTAAATCGAGAACACATTTGGGGATGAATTAAGGTTTCTATAGGTGGGATGAGTATGGACTAAATCACAAAAATGCAGTAAATAAAGAACAAAACCTAACCACAACACATTTTAATTAAAAAGTATGATTCCTGTAGCCTCCCCCCCTGGGGGTGGTATAGAGGAGGGTTGTACTACGGGGTTGAAGTAAATCCACCCCCGTCATTGTAGGGTTAAATCATAAGCCGCTCACTTGACCTCCTTCCGAACGGTCTTTTGTTTCGATATGAAAAATTACTGAAACTCTCGTCTGTGGCTAACTTCAAAATACTTGAAAACCTTCGTGTCATCCTGTATTCGAAAATTACGTGAAAGTATTGCTAGAAAATTCTTTCAGTGCAGTGAGATTTCAAAATCAACTGTCAGCTATTAGGTTTCAAAAGAATTTCAAAAAGAGTTTTATCCGCGTAAGTCCGTAGGTTTCCACTATTATTTTCACCTATAAAATACTTAAAAAACAATATTAATTTAATGACGAAAAATGTTACATTTAATATTAATAATTTACTCATAAAATATGTCAAACGAAAATGTTAATAAAAGCCCTCGTAGCTTCGTAGCCCGTAGCCGTAGCTCTCGTTCGTAGCCTCGTAGAACTTGCTACGAAGGCTTTATTTGCTAAAATACGTGATTTTAAACTGAATATAGACATTTTTTATTAACTATTTATTATGAGGACGGAAAAGGTTGCAGGTTCGATTCCCGTCTCGAATAAATACCTGGGTACAGAGATATTGATCAGGGTATGTAGTATGTATATTATTATATGGACGTAGCTTAGACTGAAACTTGTTTAAGTTCACACAATACCAAGGTAAGGTACGCAAGGTTTACGGATCGTAAAACGTTTTATTATTGCAGTTTTATGCATAATGCAATACGAGGTGCACTTTCTAGAATATTCATTCTTTATTATACAAGAAATAATTACGGTGTATTTATGTCCGCATTTTCTACCGTTAAAGTCCCGCTCCCTTGGGAATATCGGGATAAAAAGTAGCCTATGTGTAAATCCTGGTCTCCAGCTATCTATATGCCGAATTTAATTGCATTCGGTTTAATCGTTTTTGCGTGAAGAAAAAACAAACATGCACACAAACTTACATATTTAGTAAGATGGCCTAATAGTAGGTACTGCAATCTTAATTAATAACTAAGACTTTGAGATCTATGACTTCTAACTCCAGCTAACTTTAGAAGAAACATAACCTCAAACTTTTCCAATAAAACATAGCTAAGAACACTCCCGACTAATTCACCTTTCAAAAAGAAACAATATCAAAATCGGTTCATCCGTTCAGGAGCTACAATGCCACAGACAGACACACAGAGCACGTCCAACTTATAACACGCCGTCGTTTTTGCGTCGGGGGTTAAATAAAAATGGTTGTCTGTAAAGTCGGTTTACGGACGATAATTTACGTGATAACGCCAAAAAAGAACGATGAAAAATTGAGATTTATTTTCGTTATTTTTACCCATTTTTTTCTTTTTTTTTCCTTTAAATAAGTCTTTTATTCATCTTTCGTCACACCATAACACAAGCCCAGATAAGCGATATTATTATTAAATACTCTGTTTCCTAAGTTACGATGACGCGTCTGATCATATTACCATGACGCATGACGTCACACAATATTACCGTGACACTTTTTGTTAATGCAGGTGTTCCACTACCTCTTTAAAAGTTCGAATTCTCGCGGTCGTAGAACAAAAGTTGTTGGCATAGAACGTCAAGAACCTATTAGTACACCTTCATTGTAACACATTGTATAAAGGTGTCTCAACTAGGTAGGTAGGTACAGTAAGGGTCATAAGCAAATTATCAGTATGCTACAATAATACTATCAACAAGTATTGGAGTTACGACCTTCTTCTAATAGACGTTACACACAAACTTAAATACTTGAATTAAAAGTACTCAGTGTGATTAATATTTTCAACATGTTAGCTATGTCTTTAGTTGGCCGAGAGGTATAAGCCGCCACCCGCTACACCAACCGACGTGGATTCGATCCACAGGTTACGTTGTTATAATGTTCAAATACTGCTGCACAGGATTGTAAACGTTACGGTGGGCAGAGACATTTGACCGTGGACTGTACCTAGTTCCCGTCGAAGTTACAACTAATTCTTTAGTTGGTCGGTGTCCAATATAGTTGGACAAGTCACAAGTTTAAATAGCGAAGTCGGAAACAGGAAGTACGTTTCCACAATTTTTATAAAAGGAACTTTTTCGTTCAATTTAATTCAATTTTTATATTTAACCGTTTTATTGGTGTTGGTCTTTGTGCTTGGAATTTCTGAATGATTTTGTTGAAGTTTGAGAATACTAGTTGTGGACTGCGGAGTTGCACGCGTAAGTTCCGATCACATAATATGAATTTATAGATAACTAGCGACCCGCCCCGGCTTCGCACGGCTATATTATGCATGTATTATACATATAAACCTTCCTCTTGAATCAATCTATCTATTAAAAAAAAACCGCATCAAAATGAGTCGCGTAGTTTTAAAGATCTAAGCATACATAGGGACATAGGGATATAGGGACGGCGAAAAGTGACTTTATTTTATACTATGTAGTGATAAGTAGAGTACTTACCTA
Organism: Idaea aversata; assembly: GCA_907269075.1. Classification (NCBI taxonomy): domain Eukaryota; kingdom Metazoa; phylum Arthropoda; class Insecta; order Lepidoptera; family Geometridae; genus Idaea; species Idaea aversata. Next base: position 13,968,863 of record OU026102.1, on the reverse strand, counting down.
TGTGTTAATTCTGAATCAATCCTAACTTAGTTTTCAAGACGTTTCAATGATTGATTTTAACATGATTTCATGCAAATTCCAATACGAAATGAATAAAGAATTTTGACTTTGACTTTGAACTTCATCTATCCTTACAATAAGCATCACGCGAGTCCAATCCAAACACCGAGTTGAGCAAATGATCCACCTTAAATCCTAAACTACAATAAAGTCCAGCCAAACAAACAACACTATCTTGTTTTAAACTTACAATCCAACACGGAGTGCTAACAATAGGGATTGTACTTACTAGGTAATCATAAAACCAGAACAAAGGCCACACTAATGGATGCACTAAATGTACTTTAAACAAGATATAAGTAAGGTATATACCTACTTATTACGTAGAGTTCAGGAGTCTACACTAAAGTGTACACATGTATATTGTGCTTAGCACTTAGAACGTGAACTGCAGGATTGAAATTAAATAGGTATATAAATTTATATAAATAAAAATTAATCACTAAAGTGTATGTACGCGCATAACTTCCGAACTCATCATCATCCGAGCGATGTTCCCGGTTGCATCCCTCTCGGGAGCCCGGGGTCCGCTTTCCTACTTTTACGCCTCCACTTCGCACTATCTTCGGCATCCTGGTTAGTAAGGCCATTTGCACGCATATCACCCTTTACGACGTCAAGCCAGCACTTCTTGGGTCTACCCAGTCTGCCACGGCCCGGCGGAGACGCCATGGCAAGACATTTGTTCCCCACGTAACTAGCCGGTTTTCGCAAGACGTGACCGTACCAGCGTAGGCGACATTCTTGCAATTTATCTGCAATGTCTCGGACATGAAGGCTGCCCCGGATGCGGGAGTTCCTGACGCGATCCTTTCGCGTCACTCCACACATCCAGCGCAACATCTTCATCTCCGTGACACGCAGCTCCTGCTTATGTCGCTCAAGTACCGGCCACGCCTCACTACCATACAAAAGGACAGGTCTAATGACGCGCATAACTTCCGAACTACTGCACCAAATTGTTTTTTTATGTGTGTTTACTATTGTCAGAACAAGGTTTGGGAATTATGCGGGTGAAAACGCGATATTATCAGAAAATGTATACAGTGCCATGTGGCCCTAAATTAAGCAGGCTTAACGGACAACGGGTAGAATACCCAGACCATGAACTATTCTTTCGACGGCGGAAATCGAACCTGTGACCTTCTGTGTCGTAGGTGTTCACCCACTGCGCGAAAGAGGTCGTCAAAAGTTAAAAAACGTAATGATCACTTGAATCCGACTTAAAAACTAAGTTAGGAAGTGTAGCTTCGGAACGGCCTCTAATAAAAAGAAGCTACAAGAAACTCATAGGATTTTTTTGTAATAATTATCACGAAGTAAGATCATAATATGAAGGCATATTTAAAATAAAACAATTAAATTCATGAGTTCTTATCGTGCACAATTTAGGTTTTAAAACTTATTTAAATGTTACTTATAAGTTAGGGCAACACTTATGTCATGCATAGCATAGTCTGTGACCATGGCTGGATATCTATGGAGCTAGTCTATGGCGATACATCTCAGTCTCCTTACACTATAATATCGTTCGGCTAAATAAAGAAAACTAGAATGAAACATACCGGCCATCCTTCATTGTCAAAGTTCCGTTCAGAAACGATCTACCATTATCTTGTAACACTGTATTCTTCTACCTACGTATTGTATAAGAACTAAAACTGTTTGAAATATTACTAACAAGTTTAAGCTACACAACTGAATATACTGTACGAAAGTTAAACACTGCCTAACATTATAGAAAAAGACGAAACAAAAAAGTTTTCTCCCCAATAACCAGTATTTAAAATAAAACCAGTGCGCAGTGGTGATATTAAAACAAAATACATACAACCGAATTGAGAACCTCCTCCTTTTATTGAGGTCGGTTAAAAATAGTTTAACAAATACTTGTCTCGAGCTTGTGCATAAAGGTTATTTAAGGTTCTTTTAGTAATTCATGCCCTAAGATGGTAAATTAGTGTCATTTGCACCAAGCAACGTACAACAACAACCTGCACCTGATGGTGCAGGTCAAAATAGAATAGACTTCATTTATTGTCAAACTGTGTACATGAGCCGATGATAATGCTTAAAATAGTCACAACAGTTCATCACACTGGGCATACAATATTAAAATTAAAATAATCAATAATACATAATGCATACAGTACGTGGGGAAATTAAGATATGATTTATATTTCAATTCGTTGTTTTTTTAAGTTAGAAATTGCTTTCTAGCAAATATGATGATATTAATATAACTAGCTCGTTAAGTCTGAATTTATTCATCATTTCCCTTGACATCTCAAGTCAAACTCCAGACCCACTTCAGGCGCACAAGAAAAATTCATTCCAAAAACCAAATTAAGTGAAATATCAGTGAGAAACCATCGCTTTATCCGTCCGGTACATCAGTCTCCCTGACAAACCCGGACTTGTTTACAAGGCGCAATTTGTAACCGAACAACCAACATAACCAGGCCTCCCCATTCACACAACTTTGGAAAAAATCCCGAAGAACTTTCCAAAGAAGTAAAGTATACTGAGATCAAGTTATGTTGGGAATCGAGGATGAGTTAACAAAATTGTTGTTCGGATCATTACGTCTTCTATGTACTCCGGATCGTATTTTGCTAAATTATTTGGAAAATTCGTTTTGATAAAACGATTTTTATGTGTTTTTAATCAATTAATAAGTGGTTAGAAGATAAATGACATCTAAAGGAAGTAGGATATACATGTAAAATAACCTCCTCCTTTTTTACACATTACATTTGTTGTGAACGTCGTCACTAATATTCCACTTTGACATTTCATTTCAAAACTTAATTCCATAACGTAATTTTTTGGGGTTTACTTTTTTGACCCATGCCAATAAAACTACAAAAATAACCCTGCTAGGTATAAGGTTAATAGGTATAGGTTAAAAATGTATAATTATGTATAGAAACAAGGGCCTGTAATAAAACTCTCCCTTTGACACCTCGATGTAAATTCGATAGTCTGGTGTTTCGGACTTGGTAACTAATTAATGGACACCTCTTATCGCAGGTTTTTGTACAACTTTATCCGCTTAGATAGTCATCCACGATAGATATGGACGAGATTGATCACAGGCTACCTTTACATCCGTTACATTTCAATTCAGCCAGTGACCCCCTCTTCTGATAGATTTAGAAACGTTTCTCATTAACACATATAGAAATTTTAAGAAATCTGACTGACTGAGTCGGTTGAGTTAGGAGTATGGTTTCGGTCGAGTTACAATACGGCATAACCGACATCAACTAATTGACGTATTCGGGCTTAAATTTGACATTAGGTAGTTGTTGTAACGTAGGTGTAAAGAAAAGTTTTGGTAAATTGAAGTCCAATGCAGATGAAGGAGCGGTGAAAAGCTCCGCATGTTCGTCCAGTGATACAAGTACCTACTTCATGTTGAACATGGTGTTAAGCTCTCGGTATAATACGAGAGTATTTAACCTTAAGGTCATTGTGTAAAGGAGTGTACTGTGTTTGTGCATAATTAACTGGCTGACAAAGGGTGTCATTTATTCATGTTCTCCGCTAATTTAGGGGACCAGCACCGACCCCCCGCTCGGGGGGCTCGGGGGAGCGAAGGGACCCCTGTATTTCGGGATGTAATCACATTTCCGTATTCCGTGATATGAAATTTTAATTTTTGTGTCATTTGTGTAGTTCTATTTGATGATTATATCCACGCGTCTTAAACGAGGTACCTATACATTTGAAACTAATTGCATAGAGAGAAAAATCACTTGCAGAAACCAAAAGTAATGGATGTAAAGATTTGTAACGGATATAAAGAAAAAGGTCTCATCATACAACAAGCCAAGACAATTCTGTTGGATGTAGCTAATCGAATCTCTGTGTTAGAAAGTACACGAGGAGCGAATAGAAACGGAGCTTCTTGCTAACCACCTAATAAACTGACAGTGTTAGCTACATAATCCATCAGAATTGTATCGACTTGTTAAGATGAAACGTTTCACGAACTCACTGCGGCTGGGTTTCCAATACAACCTACCCGAAAGGCACTGGTTTTTTGTTTGTTATGTCTCTGAAATTAATTACCCGATTGCGATGAAACTTAACTATATATATGTCCTAGAATAACATACGTCACCATACATTGACAATGTAATATGTGTAGAATAATGTAAACCGGTATTCCATTAGAAAACCGAGACGGTCCCGGTCTCGGTTCCGTACACCGGATATTGAAAAACCGGTGCATTACAGAGTATGTCTGTATGGTTGTGTCGATGGTAAACTCATCTGAAACTCATAGATAAATCCGAGATCGGGATATAAAGTAAATATCTTTCTTTAAAGTTTCACCTACCTCTATAACAAAATTCATCAAAATTGGTTTAGCTGTTGAGGCGCGAAAACTTCACAAACCGGTATAGAGTTACTTTTGCGTTTATAATGTTAACTAGCTCTTTCCAGTTAATACAACTAGTTAAATTTTCCAAAATCATTTCTTAACTGATGCCTGCCTACGTCTTATTAGTTAACTGTATTCCAAACTTTAGCCCGATCGGTCCAGTGGTTTGTGCTGTGAGTTGATATATCAGTGAGTCAGTCAGGATAGGATATCTATAGATACCTATAGATTAGTTAGGTATGTAGGTAACTAAAGTTTCTCCAGTTATCCTCCATTATCAAAGCTCTAGCAACTTCATCTAAACCCTCCGAGCTTTTACCTCAATAAGGTGACAGTTTTCGCTGATTTTTGCGCGAAAAATTCACGTGAAAGTGTGCGGATTCCGGCTTTATCGTCTCAAATGGTCTCAATTTGCTTCATGCCGTAACACTGAGCGGTCTGAAGTCGGGACTCGGGACTCGGGTTTCATAAGGCGTAGTCGCAAACGACGGGGGAATCTGTACTTTGTGGGGAAACGGTGGTACCTTGCGGGGAATATATATCCCGTGGGAAGGTAAAATGTTTGTCTCGTATAATGAAAGTCAAAGTAGAAGAATTGTATTTATTTACAACAAAGCCGACAATATTCAAAACTAGCTTCTGCCAGCGGCTTTGCCCGCATAACCTATGGGGATTGAAATTTTTAAAAACCCTCTTAGGGGACAGTTTCAAAAAACCATTTCATAGTTTATACCTACACTTTACAAATTATAACAGCCTTTAAGTTTAATGTAATATAAAAATATTTCTAGTTGCACTAGTGTTTTGATGTTAAAGAGTTTATGCCTTAACAATTTATTTAATTTAAAGCTGTATAAAAATTTAATGGGTAGTAAAATCTAGCTTTAACAAAAGCTTTACGAAAGAGGATTTAGCTAATCTATCAAAGTCGTTGGATTAGCTGCTTCAGTGAAATTTTTCGTTACAGTTTACTTAATTGTTAGTACCTGTGCCGCGAGCTATCGCTGCAAAAATCAAATCAAGCTAAACTCCAGTCAATCTTCCATGAAATAGAGTTAATAATCGTGTAATCGATCAGTCTTCACTTATAACCCTGTCAAAATAAGTCGATTCATCTTACACGTATAAATAGAGAGTTCTAGAAGGAGGGTGCCGCAGATCGCAGACATTACTGTCGGCCGATAGCTTGACAACCGTTCCATTTAGGTGTTCGGAATCGAGTCGAAATAAACATGGCATGTTGTTTCTTGTCTTCACTTAAAGTGGGGTTGATTCGAGTATAATTGCTATATTTAGGTAGCTTTTTAGTAAAATTTGAATTATCGAATGTGAAAAAGTGTAAACAAGATAAAAATTAAAATGCAATACCAATTGATAACATAATTTTTCGTGATGCTCCACAGCTCCAAGACACGTCAATCATATCTCTCATAACCTACTGTGCATGTGACGAATAGCGTCTAGCGAATAGGTGAAAAAAAAAACAAGCTTTGTCTTCCTTCATCAAATTTAACGGTCGGCTGATAAATAATTCGGTAGTCTACTGATGCTCAAATTGTACCAAGGTTCTAAGATTTCGTCTTGCCTAGCAGTCTAGTGAGCATTTGTCATTTTGACACTTCAACAATGTACTGTGCCGCTGAAATAGGCGTTTTGCTCTTTCGGAATAAGGTTTTAAATGAGATATAATTTTGTAAGGATTGTGCCTTTAAGTAGAGCTTTCCACCGGGTGGAAATACGTTTAAAGTCACAAATAAATTTAAATTATTTAAAACTAGGAATTTTCTGTAAATAACGGATTTAACCGCGTAAAATCGCGTTTATTTTCTTTAGAAACGTCAGGTTAAATCGTGAAACCTAAAACATGTTTTTAATACATTGTTTTTATTTTGTGGATCTCGATAGTTTGGTTCGGCAGTGTTAACAATGCTGTTAGTTTTGTTTTTGTTTAAAATCCACTAAATAAATATGTTTAAATATCGACATCTAATATTTATATGAATGAAAACTATGAATCAAGTACCTACTACAATTTATAAACTGTTAAAAATGAATTCCACGATAGGTATTTAGAATTTAATTTACTTTGCTTTTTGTGACATAATAAAATAGTGGAATTATGCCACTGTTAAAGTTGAACTTACCACCGAGTGGAAGTGCAGTAAATTTCCACCAACAATGGTAGAAAGTTTGTCTGTCGTAGTTTCGCGACTTTGATATTTATTTTTTGTCTGTTTAAGGTTTATTTCTCCTTGCATTTGGTAAAATAGAAATTTGGAGACGTGATTTATAATAATAAAATGTGTATGAATATTATATATTATGTTTATTTTGACATTTTGGAAATTAAAATTATACAAGTAGGTGTACCATATAGTTACTCGTCCTACGTGCAGGACGAGTTTAAAATTCAACATGAGAGAATCTTAACTTTTCAGGAACCCTAAAAATAAATACTATTTCGTACTCTGTCGATCTTCTTTTGTCCTTCGACGTTTGCATACAAAATGCAGATGTCGGGTCTCGAATCGGTGACTGTGAAACAGTAGGAAGGCGACCTTAAGTCGTCGTCGTGTTTATAGCGTCTAACAATAGAGTCGTCAGTTATTTTAAACTTACTATCAGTTATTCTATGGCAGTACGTCCACTCGGTGGAATCACGTATTCAAAAAATCTCTTTTATTTTTCGACTCGAACATTCACGTCGAAATAACTTCCCACACGAAAAACGTTAGCAATTTCCAACAAAAACTCGGGCAACATTTAGTACAGTCAGCAACAAATACCTTTTCATTGTTTTGCAAACTGTACCTCAGGTACAGATATAACCTGATTACGTAACCGACTGACGAGTACAGACAAGTACAGAGGGGTAGGTACTTGTTGTAACTTTGTCCGCGCGATTGTACCAACTTGGACAGTCGCCTTCGAAAGTGTTTACTGTACGACTAATCAGAGTTGATGGTTGGTTATTGTACTGTTTGAAACACAAAGTGTTATTTCTTACTTACGTAAATTGGGCCGAATTTTTTTCATGACAGTTTTCTTTTTTTTCAGAATTTTTATGGACTATTTTGTTAGAATATGTAAACAGAACGAAAAACCAGCGAAGTTTTACAAGTTTTAATGTAAATTTTTCAAGTAAAATTATTGCAAGTTTCCGCATTCCCTGAAATTTTGATTTTAACGGTTTGAAGATATTAAAATTCACCAACCCAAAGTAGGTATCTGTAGCGTTTTTCTTTAACTTATTGTACCTACAGATTGAATCTACTTAGATTAAATAATCACTTTTTGTGATCAAAACAGCGTAAATCGAGGCGGGATCGACAGGCCCCTATCTCGCGACTATTTGCCCTACTTTAGATCACAAAGTGTCAAAGGAATTAAAGACATGACGAGGTCCTAATAGGGAATTATTTTCACAAAAACAACTTTTGACTTTGCCACCGAGTTATACTCTATTTCAAAGACACGAGGAATATTTTCCATTGCCATCTAATTCTAATAAGAAACATTACAAATACAACGTAACCTTTGCTACTTAGTTCAACTTTATTACCAGTATCATAAGGGTGTTATTCTACTATTTTAACAGTTGCTGCAAGTTTTGTTGAAGGAAATGTTTCCTTTTGATCTGAATCTTTGTACAATTTGTATAATCTTTGCAGCTTTCATTGTGTAAGATAAACAATGTTGTTAAAAATAGATATTTTTAGTGGATATTGTTTGGGATTATTCAAAGTTTTTGTTTATATGTTGGAATGTTTGATTTAAGACGTCTTCATCACTACATAGTATAAAACAAAGTCGCTTTCTCTGTCCCTATATCCCTATGTATGCTTAAATCTTTAAAACTACGCAACGGATTTTCATGCGGTTTTTTTTTAATAGATAGAGTGATTCAAGAGGAAGGTTTATATGTATAATACATGAATAATATAGCCGTGCGAAGCCGGAGCGGGTCGCTAGTTGTTTATAAAAGTGGTTATAATCAAATGAAGCTGTGAACAATTAACATATTATATCTTGTAGTATAGATGTAAAACATAAGTATATCCGAGATACATGTACCTACTTTGTGTATGTTGGCTCACTTCCATACAGGGTCTGCCAATATCAACAGTCGAACGTATGGAGGCCGAGGGGAGCCGGGGGCGGGGGCTAGTGTAGACATTGTTGTTAAATTAACGGTGTTATCTAGGCTAACCATATAGGATGTGCCTTGGTTATGTTGTATACAGACTAGAAATTAATTAACATCATTTTGAAAGGATGATCTACACTCTAAGACTTTTGTAATTTCGAAATGTTTAAACCGAACTCCAAAAAAGTAAGGTTCTCAATTCGAGTGTTATCTTAATATATATAAATCTCGTGTCACAATGTTTGTCCTCAATGGACTCCTAAACCACTTAACCGATTATAATAAAATTCGCACACCATGTGCAGTTCGATCCAACTTGAGAGATAGGATAGCTTACATCCCGATATTCCCACGGGATCGGGAGTTACGCGGGTGAAACCGCGTAGGGCAGCTAGTGTTTTAATAGATATTTGGGCATTTTTTTTATTGTTTATGAACTGATCTAGGACTCTATTGTTATAAGAAAACGTATTTGAGAATGGTTTCATTTTACTGGCACTGGCCCTTGGTTAAGTAGGTTTAATTTCTTTTTTAATTTGACTAGAAGAAGATATTGAAATCTGAGTACTTTGTCTTTAAAATATCTTTAAATTAAAAACCCATCAGTCACGTACAATAACGTAAAAGCCGTTAACGTAACGACACCGATGTAACGTAACGCCGCTAACGCCGCGCCGTTACAACCTATTACATTACCTAACAAAAGCTACCCGTAATAGGAAATTATTACAAATGGCCGCAGAAACACATTCGAAAGGTTCTTTGTATGTTTCGAATGTCATTTGTCATATTAGGGAGGGAGGGAAACAGAGAGGCGGTTTTCGAGATCAATTATCGTAGGGGTAACTCATTTTCTTCGGTTTTTAAATAATTTACATGGGTTTTTCGATACCTTATGGTTCAAAAGGTGTAAAGTCAAAACTTGATTTAACCTTTCCTTACCACCTTTTATTTTAGCTTGATTTTTATTGTTATTTATATACTTATCTGTCTTATATAACGATTTATTTCATTAATATTTCAATAAAAAAACATGTTAACCCCAAAATTTATAATCAAGAGAAAAATGCCATAAAAGATCCCATTTTCCCCCAATTTGGGCGATGATGGGAAAATCCCTTCCTTTACTCAGACCACAAACAAATATCTGTAGACAAATAATTATTTGTTCAACGCAGGAATAGAACATGCAACCTTCTACACGACAGACAGGTGTTCTCCCACCGCGCCACGGAGGTCGTATAAAAGAATAAAGTAATAACGTTTTATATAACGTTATTTATCGTTATTAGACTCTCTTGGGTGATATAACCTTAACTGATATAGAGATCCTGTCTACTAATATTGTTTAGGTATTTTGTATTTGTATACTAGCTGCGCCCCGCGGCTAGTGTCGATCACAAGTTGCCCCCGAATACATGCCACATGTAGAACAACAGATGCGCGCAACACACACATGCTGCAGTACAAATTTATATTAAATTGATCGATTAAAATACTACAGTACAACAAGAATTAAACAAGCTTAAAACGTATGAGTTGTGTGTATCCGGCATCTATTTAGGACTCATTTTTAGTCCCGAATCTGTTGGAAAATCGGTATAAATCGGCCGCAGACCGCATTCCCGTATCGCGAGCTCGCAGGCGTGCAGCCACAGCTCATTGTTGATTAATTACTCATTTTGATGTAAAATATATATAACGACCTTCCCTGAGAATATAGCTATATTATACTGAAAACCAGAAGGCCAATTCTCGTAAATAACATTGTTCAAATTACATTTCAATATCATTTCGATTGCGTTTCGATCACAAATAATACCCTCAAAGTTAGCTTTTTGTAAAAAAAAACTGACTTTGAAGGTATCTTTTGCAATCGAAATGCAATCGGGATGATATTGAAATGTAATTTAAACAATATTATTTATGGGAATTGGCCTTCTGGTTGTTTTTTTTTCATTGTAAATTCTTATTCTGCCGTTTTCAATATGTCCTTGATAAGTTTAGTAAAATCTAAAAAAGCCCGCGTAATATTCCCGCAAAAACAGCCCTCCTCCTTCATGGTACAATTATACACAGACCTTATTGTGATAGATTATTTTCCTCGCGCCGTCGTCATGGAAACGACAGCTGACAGCCAGGTGACAGGCGATGTATTATACTGAAATGTTAGGTAAATATTGCCTTCACGTCTCGACGTCGTCATCGGCCCGGCTGCGGGCACAGAGGTTAAATTATAATAATAGAGAGTACTTGCATCAGAATCTTTAAAAAAAATCAAGTGAAATTTCAGAAATTATGTTTGGGTACATCTGCAACTTTAACCTCTCATTATCACCTTAATTGCGCCGATTGTGAGTTCGGGGAAATATACCTTGGAAATTCTCATTTTCCGCTGTTTTGGATGATTCCGTTTTGAGGGATAGTGAGAATACCCCATTATTCACATACTTACCGTATAATTTCCGTAAAATAATCTACGACATGAACGTGTCCCAAGAGGTTCTATATTAATAAAACGTAAACACTTCCGTATTGCACGAGTCCTCAGTATGAATACATCCTGAAACTAGCACTTAATATTATACTCAAGTATTTACTAACAAACAGCAAATTCGTAGCATTCTCGTCTCAGGCTGCATAGATAACCTCAATACAACAACGTGCTAAACTGTACCATAATACTTTGTACTATAGTTTAAATTTACTTCACATCTTTACGGACACAGGTACAGTTGAACGCAAAATTAGCAACAACTTGGTTCTAAAATGTTGAATTAACTACACGTACTATGGTCTACATGGTGTGTACGTCGTACAGTCAGATCATAACACAAAGCTTCTGTGAAAAATAGTTTCATTTTGTTGTGAAACTATTTTTAATAACTTTAAGGGGAATTTTTGCCACCTTTCAAACGGATGGCAATGTATGAACATTAATACAAACAACAAAATTAAATGTCATATTATATAACAAAATCTGGTAAAGTAACAGGTTAAAATACTATTGAAGACTATAATAGACTTTATAAAAATAATAGAATAAAGTTAAATAAAAGTAGAAACAGATCCTTCAATTGATTTATTCACTGGATAAGAGTGGAAAAGACGTGTACGAAAGTACAGTCTTAACCGAAGGAATTTGAAATAAAAATATATTTTTTGAACCATTCATTTTTTATTTTCAATCTCAAATAACAGAATGGTTGTAAGTTAAAATGAGACAGATCGAAAATCAAAGAGCAGGATAATCACGACACGAATCACCGGCTTTTTTCCGACACGAAAATAATATTTTAAGGGCGATCACAGATTACTTACTATTTATACAACAACAACACAAGATAGCTAGAGTGGTAGACAAAACCAAAGATATCCTATAATACAAACTACGCTAGATTTGGTATTCCATACAAAATGTCAACTATATTTGGTGCCTAATCAAAGTAATAGAATTAGGTGATAATTATAGTCGGTAAAACGTTTAGCTGTTTAATAAAAATAAAATTATTTTTCCTATGCTATCGGCCAATTTTAGTTAATAATTTGTAGTCGCCCTAAAATGTAATGAAGTTGAAATATCTTCCATTGAAGTTATTTTTGTAACATTTTATGACTCGTCAAGATTTCTCGAGTGTCTTTTATGATTCTACGTGGTACTGTAAAAATTCTACTTTTATTATTAATGTAAAAGTTTGTGTTAGTATGTTGGTAAGAGACACATCTTACACAGATTGCGGTGAAACTTAGTATGTAGCGAGTTGTGGAAAAGCAACATATACTAGCATAAGCTTCTTTTAATCCCATTATTTCCACAGGGGACGGGACTAACCGTGAGTTAGTTACCTACCTAGTATATTTTTCTTTGTTTTTTCTATCATCTTTTGTTTCCATCTGTTAGTTTAATTTAGAACTTTCCGAACCTAAATTCTGGGCACTCAGGAAATAATTATAGACAATTCGGGGACAAACAGGAATTTCAATTCTTTGTTTTCACATTGGGGGATAGAATACGGGGACAGACCGGAATGATCTCACTCATATACCCGTAGCGAAATCTTAGTTCTTCTTTTCTGGAAAACTCAAGTATAAAACATAGAAACCAGCCACGTATCTAGTTAACATTTTAAAAAGTTATAAAATGTTCGTACATTTAGTTAAATCTCCGTACATTATAGTTGGAATTTGCCTACATTTGCTTCGTCGAAGCGACGTCCGTTGGCTAAACGTTCTGTCTTTAGCTAGGATTTAAATAAAATCTAGACTTTCTAGAGTGTAATTCAGTCGTCCTAGATTTCCAGCGCAACTAATCTTTACCTAGTGAATTACTGTGGATTTCTTGCAGTACAGTAGCGAGATGATGTAACCACTTTTCTCTTTTATAATACCTAGCTACGAGTATGTAAAAAACTTAATTGTTTTTATATATAATGGCTGTGAACGACCTTTGCATATAGCCAGCGTCAAGTAATAATACTTTAAGAAATGAACACAGTTTCAAGTAAATTCTCAAAAAAATTGCAAAAAAAATTTTTCACTTTCTCTACATTCGTGCACCTTTTGCATATACTTCGCTCCTTGCCTACCTTCTAACAAATAAGTTAGATTAGCTACATCATCTAGACTGATTCCATTTTCTTAAATGAGTGTTACCTTATATCCACTCCCATTTTATTCAGCTTTTCCAATTTTTCGGTGAATTTTCCAGTTTCTTTTTGAAGAAAATCTCTTGAAGTACCGCTTTGGTAGAGTTGGTTTGATTTTCTTCAAATATTTTGTAAGAAACTTTATATTTTCTTATCTTGTTCCAAATATATATGGAAGAAAGGTCAAAAACAAAAAAAAATTACTTGGGAGTAAATTTAATAATATCAAAGGGAGACCTACCATGAAACAAAACACTTAAAACGACAATTAAGTGTACTGAAAACGATAATTATCGTTTGATTTGAGTATAAATTAGTAGCTTAGATCACTGATCTTATTTCAATAGAACAAAATGGTTAAAACCGTCGTGAAATAATTGATTTGATATCAATAAAATAAAAGGATATTTAAATGATTAAACTATCGATATAAATACTTTATGATCAGAGCGAGCGACCGCGTGCCGCGTGCTTCGCGATACGCGTACAAAGTACTCTGTAATGGTAGGTAAAAGGTTTTTTCAGTCAGTGTTGCCATTAAACACGACTAAAATCGTACATTTTTGTCCGAAAAAATCATGTAGGTAGGTGTACTGTGCCTATACTGTGTCAGCGATACAGCCGCAGTGGGGTATGTAAAACGTCATATGAGTACTGGCGTGCTGCACTACTGGGTTATGACTTCTACACTCAAAATAAGGGTGATAATATAATGCCTCTAGGTGCTATACCTACTTCCGAAGTAATAAACGATCTTGTCATAACTGTTTTGAATTCAATTAAATCATAATTTTTAACTGATATTGCTTAAAACATTAAAAATATCCTCTTCTTTAAAATATCGTTTTTGGTTTAAACGAAACGTTTTTACGTTTCTACTGCGGCTGCGTTTCTGCATTCTATACTCGATATTCAAATAATATTGTAAGGTTTTGGTTACATTAAGTGTTCACTCCATTGGTGACCCGCCCTTCCCTTGTACCCCTTTGCTTTGTACAAATATAAATTAATTTAAAATTCTGTATCACGCCCGTTCTCCGGCCTGTAGGTAGAGTCTGAACCAGATAAATCTGCGCGCAATTGATGGCGCTTTCGTCGCGTCTCTATATGCACCTTTTTTTCAACGGAATACCTAAAACATATTCAACACCTAAAGTAAATGACAAAATTATGTTATCTATCTTCTATACTTTTAATATGACAAAATCCCGTCGCCGGTATTGTCTGTATGTCTAATGTCTGTCTCTAAGCAACATACTCAAAAACCACAACACGGATTTTGATATAGTATTCATTAATGGACGGAGTGATCAATAAGGAAGGTTTGTGTTCTTAAATTGCAGAAATATGACGGAAAATAATTTAGGCTTATAATATCTGTTACCCCGTATACCCCGTATATATTAACCGGGGCGGTTCGCTAGTGTTGATATTACTGATAAATTCTGTGGCTGGTGGTCTCGCCGATGACTATGTAGGTATATTTTTTCGATTAATTTTGTATGAAGTACTTATTACTAAACTTAAACGGCTTAATCTCCGACTGAGTTAATTGAATTGAAAAATCAGAACATCATCAATCAGTTAGTATTTTGTCTATGCGCGCATACACATCTGGCGCACACTCTAGGTATTTAATTGTTGATACAATATTTAATTATTAACTTTAACAATGTTGGTGACAATTGTAAAACGCATTGCGGTTTTTAAATTGCTAATTATTTGCCATCCCTCTTTGCAGAGCGGATTCATTTTGTCATTTTGTTCGTAATATTGTTTTTGGAGGTTATTTCGATGGCGCGAAATACAATTTTTGTTGTTTAATGTTTCAATTGTGGCCAGAATTATATTCGTTTAACTTGTGATGGTACGTTTAAAGTTATTGTTGGTTGAATTGATTTAATTTTCTGATTTGTTTTGAGTTCGGAAAGCGTTGATTAACTTTGAAACAGGTATCAAGTAGTAGAGATAACTGAAGTACTCGTATTTTTTAAAATACTCTTATGTACCCATTTTTGACGTTTATTACAAATAATCTCATAGGTGCTCATTATTACAAATCAGTCAAAAGATGCACTTGCAAAAACTGAGTGTTACGTCACAAATGTGTCATAGACACATGTCAACACATATGAAGAAAAAAAATGTAGTTATTTTTTAGAAGGTACGCAAGAAGCTCCAGAATTTAGATTAGCTACATCTCGTCTCTTCTTACATCAAGTTGACACAAAGACTTATGTAGTTAAGTTTACTTTAGTGTTAAAAGGCACGCAAGAAGCTTCAATAATTTAGATTAGCTACATCCATTAAAATTGTGTTTACTTGACGTAAGATGACTACCGTACCCGATTTTCACACCTTTTCCGTAAAAGGCAAAATGAAATGAAAATACGTTTCTTAAGAAACAAAATGTCGTACCTTTATGTAAACACTACCCTTCTACTACCTTTCGATCGTTTAACAAAGCGACGTGTTATCAATAAACAAGGGTTACCCTTGGACCATTATCACTAAATACAACGGTAATAGAGACCGGCCTTTATTCTGCAGCTGTTGGATCATTGGCTCGTTGGCTCGCTGGCTCGGTGGCTCGATGGATCGGTGGCTCGTGTCGGGTATAAGGGACACTTATGGAACAATTTACTCTTAATTACGTCTCGGCGAGGTTGGGATATGAAAATATTGGGCTTTTTGAGGATAAGTTTTAGTAGAGTACTGCCTGGAGTGTGTCTGCCCTACGAGGGAGTTTATTTTTTTTTAATTTTTGGAACATTTGAACTCTTTTTTTTCTTTCAATAATTTGTGGTTGCATAGTTAGGTACTTGAAAATCAGCTTTTCTTACGAGTTGAGGTCATTGTGTGCACCTGTAAGTAATATTTTTTTTATTCTTTAAGAGGTTCGATTAGCTACATCCGTGAAAATTGTGTTACACTGCGGCTAAGATCTCCGAAACTCCGCCGATTCAAACATTTTTGATAACCATTTCAATTTCAAAGTACCTATAAAATATATGTACACACACCCCGCGAACAGCATAGCAGCCGGCAGTGACCCGAATGCACTCCACTATAATTTTAGTACGCTATCGACCGCCCCGCGTCCCGTGTCTGCAACCGGTCTTATTAACGCCTACTCTATGACTTATATGCAACTTATAGCTGTATAACAGCTTAATGCTTGTGCTTGAATTATGGTATTTCAATAAAGAAATTAATAATCAATAAAAAATAAAAGACTAAAACATGACCACGTGAACTAGGTATATACTTTCCAAAAATACTTACTAAAAATTTTTTTTTCATATCTGCAATCACACATAATATTATGTAAAATAGACAATTTACTGAATTTGACCCAACCGACCGACGACCCAGTTGTCACAATGGTCACAATGCCGGACTGCCAAACACAGGGTTGCGGGTTCGATTCCCGCCTCAGACAAGTATTTATGCTTTCTGTGGTTTGGTTGTTTCTTTGTATTAGGAGTATAAATTTACAACGAAAAGTATTTATGTAGTATATACGTTGTCTAGCACCCATAACACAAGTCTAGTTACTTAGCTTGAGGCTAGATGGCGATGTGTGGAATGTCCTGAAATATTTATTTATTATTTATTTATTTACATACAGCAGTGTTCAGTTTATAATATCCGTGTTTCGGAACGATTTTTACGAATGTAAATAATATCTGAACTAGTATCTAATAGAACCTATCATTTGATACCTCATATATCAAAATCTGTTCAGTATTTATCCAAATACGTTTAAATAAACAAATATAGTGTGTTAAAAACATTACGCTCTCGTGCCCCAAGCACGAGCCAAAAACAGCAAGGAAAATACGAATGAAATAAGATCAATAATCTATTTTGATAGGGTTAACTACGCCACATCGAAACACGTTTCCAAAGTACCAACTTGTGCCTTTTTCATTTTCAGTGGAAATAAAATAAAACGCAAATAAAAATAAATAATATTACGCAAAATAATCGACATCGTAACAGCGGTTTTTGCCCGGCTTTCCATACCAATACCCGGTTAAAGGCGGTTTTAACTAGAATTATCCGGTTTCAACTAGATTTAACCGGTTTCAGTAATCAACCCGGGTGTTTGTAATTTCGCCTCGGGACGGATTAAATGTTTGAGCTTTTTGTTTGGAGCTTTCGATGTTTTGTACATTCGAAACTTGTTATTTGTTACAATAAAATGGAGTTATTTTTGTTGTTATTCAAAGGAATTTTGTATTTAGTTTTAGAGGTGTTTTTTATTTTACTTAGTATTTTAAAACCACAACTAATTTATTCTTGTTTTTTTTTCAGGTAATTGCAAATAGTTTTCATTCGTTGGATTATTCATTTTTCTATGAGTAAGTTTACATTTAAGATTTTTAGTTTATATACCTACCTAGTCTCGAGTATAATAGAGTACGTAGGTAAACAAAAATTTATTTGTGCACAGTTGGGACCAATATTTAAACTCTCGATTCTCAAGTTAAAGCCGAAGTATCGCCCGCTAAACCAACACTGCCGCAGTTCATCAAAATGTATGTATTTAAAAATGTGGGTCAAACGGGAATCCCTTTGAAACCTGTAACAAGCCCAATATGAAAACCGGTCGGTTCGGTATCCGGAATCTTTTATCCGGATTCCGGACTCGGTTTTCAATTACTGGACTAAACTCGAATTCCGTACTAGATGAGGATGTTGTACGTTTTTTGATACCTATATTGGATTTAGAGAGGATTTTTTGCTGCACATGAAGCCTTTATTCTACCTTTTAGCTGTATATTGGTGATTTGTTTAAATAGTATAGGATAAGTCACGGATAAGTGGTGTAACCTACTTCCTAAACAATCATAACAAACTTGCTACCCATCAAACCGACCACAACAAATTAAATTAAAAACCCAAACATTTTTAATTAGCTATACCACTTTCGTTGCGGTTGGCACAATATTTAATTTAAAATTAAAAATATTATTCAAACGAAAGTCGACTTTAATCCGCTCTGATACAGCTTCTATTAGCTCGTTGTACGAAGTCAGGGGTGCTCAACCTACTCCGCAGCGGGTGAACCGAAACGCGCGTGAATTTTTTAAAAGATTATACGGGAGTGGGCCTTCGTCGGTAATAGAGACGAGAGAGGCCGAGAGAACCCGAGCCTCGTAATTACGACTACACTGGAACTATGTCACAGGAGTCAAGTTTAGAGCTGCATATTGCGATGGGTTTATATTGCCCTACATTGTCTATTAACTATTTACTGATTTAAAAAAGAAGGAGGTTCTCAATTTGCTGTACCTATACACATATTTTATATGCATGCTCGGGCATAACTACTTTGATTATGACTTAAATTATTTGATTTACATCGTGTATATTTATTGATTCACAAGTTACTCAGTTGTATTGCGAAATTAAACACTTAATTAGGTGACCCTTCTCACTGACAAGACACTTTGTAAGCAAACAATAGCTTACTGAGTTCCCGATTGAAATGTAAATGTTTTCTCTGACGTAAATATTTAATTATAAAGATAATAAAAACGTATTTACCGTCAAAACGTTGAACCCGTTAACAATAATGAAATTCCAGCATTTAAAGACTCTCATTTCAAAGATAACACTTGTACAAGACACTTCAATTGCCCACAAAATTACGAACAACAGATTTAATTTCCGCTTATAATCGAGTCGCGTCGCTCGAGGCGTTTGATATCTTATCTCGGGTGCTTTAAGTTTATTTTCCTACGTTTTTGTTTAGGTCAGAAAGGGTGTAAGTTTTTACAAGCACACATAACCTGTTGCCGCCTCAGGCGAACTGTTATTGTTCAATAAAAACGTACAATTTCAAGTAATGACACGTACTGCGACGCGGCCTGCGGCTTGCGCGTCACCGGCGCGGCGCGGCGTGGCGAGGACCCTCCCTACCACCACCGCCTCATGAATTTAAATCGTTTCTTCGATATATTGTTTATTATAAATATCAGTTTTATATCATTCTCGTTTTAATAAACATGCAAATTGAAATAAAACTGACAGGTTTGATCCAACTTTGACATTAATCATTATTTTTACACAGGTCGGTAGCAATATTAATGTACCTTCATTAATTACCTATGTATATGTTATTTTCAAAGTTTTAAACCTACACTTAGAGTACTTTTCAAAAAATAAATGCTTTATAAATTATTAATTTTATGCTTTTTTAAGAGTGTACGGAACACTTTTACTTTTTCACATCACATCAAACATTCTGCAACTTCAAAAACATTTTTCAACATAATAAGAATTTTGAAGTGAAAAGGTGTATAAATATTTGAACCAGTTTGTTTACAAAGGGACCCATTTAAAAATACCTCAATTGACAAAAAGGTTGATAACACACGAGTTTTTACTTTTATCAACTGAATATCTATCGAAGGTATTGTCAAAATGTACCTTTAAAAGGTCAGTTATTGAAAAAAAGAAGTCGAGTATTTGCTTGAGTTTTCACGATTTGTTACTTATGACGAACAGAGATGTCTAGCTTTCCTCGAAAAAGCAACTGTACCTTTTTATAATTTTACTAGCTTGTGTTATTTTGTTTGTTAGTACTTAACCGATTGCGATGAAACTTGATAGTAGATAGCTGGAGTCCCACTATACTTAACCCCTACACTTCTTTTAATCCCGATACTAGCGACCCGCCCTGGCTTCGCACGGCTGTATTATGCATGTATTATATCTAAAAACCTTACTATTTTATCACTATCTTTTAAAAAAAGCCGCATCAAAATCCGTTGCGTAGTTTTAAAGATCTAAGCATACATAGGGACGGCGAAAAGCGACTTTATTTTATACTATGTAGTGATTCCCACGGGATCGGGACTTATGCGGGCACATAAGTTCCGCTCCCGTCTTTCTCTATACCTTACTGTTTTAAACGTTCAAACATTCAAAAAACATTTGTTCTAAATATCTCTTCCGTATTAAACCGTCGCGTCTCGTCGTCGTACTTAGAAGGGTCAACAGAATAATCTTACGTTTGTGTCGAATCATCTCGAACCGTTTAGGAATTGCTTAGTAAAGTTGTTTACCTCTCCTGACAGCTACCGGGAACATAATCGTTTGTGAAACGCCGACTAACCATGATTCTAAGGGTTAACGATTGTGGATCGGCCGACAGGTTGTCGAACGACACATTTGATGCAAACAGAAACCAAGAACATTTTCAACAACTGAAAACTGACTTCAGAAAGGTTCAATTTCAATTACTATAAAATACATCATATCCCTCTTACAAAAAAAAACATTTCAGTCGGCTCAAAATTTGTACTGGAAAATCGATAAAAAATTAAAATAATTATTTAAGGGTAGTTAAGTCTTTTTACAAGTTGTTTTTTACACCTTCGTATGTGATATAACTTTCAACTTGCTATCTCTACCATTTCATGAGAAAAGGATCTTGATAGACAGAATAAACTAACAAGTGGTTTTTAGCCGTTTTTACTCTGGAGGTACGAAACCCTGAAAACAAGCGAACAATCGTTTAACTGTTTCACACAACCAGTCGGCCGATTTCATATCTGTTGTCTGCAATCGGGATTTGTACGTCTTTTTGTAAAGAAATAATATATATTTTCGAATCCGCTAAATACGTAGATAAGGTGTAACTGTGTAAGGCTATTATTTTGCGAACTTGTTTATTTTCGTAAAGTGGATTGGTTTGAAGGTAATATTACTGGTGTTATAGTGGGGTATAAGACATCACTTACCCGACTAACTAGTACTTAGTATATCTCTTTATACAGCTAGCTACCAAGAATCTATACTTACTTATATTAAAGATAGAAATGATAAATAATCTTTTATGTCTTTTAAGTGTTGTTAAGTCTATACTTTACTACGGAAGAAAATTAAAACAATCTAGTGTAGGGGTCTTAGAAAAAGCAGCAGAGCAATAACACATAAGTTGTTGAACTTCCTATCTAGTCTATCTATCCTTCTGTTACCTGTGCAATAAAAAACAACAGAACCTATTGATTCTGGTTATCATTATTGGATAGCTCTATTTTCTATATATAGAAAAATAATATCCTAAGTGTTAACCCAGGTATCCAACTATCTATGTACCGAGTTCCATTCCAATCGGTCTAGTAATAATGCGTTGTTTTACTTACTCCTTATAAGTTAACCAATGTAAAAAGTAGGCGAGTATTTTTAATATAAATATAGGTTGATAACAGTACCTATTGAAATATCAATAATATGACAAAATATCGTGAACGAGTGCCTTCGGGCTCCAAGTTGAAATTTACATACTAGCATGAAATAAATCGTTCGGTATTCGGGTCTGAATACCAAATGAAATATTATCACAAAAAACGTGTTACATTACTGGAGGGATGGTTACCTTTATACAGCTGTTATGCGACCATTATACGGCCTGTTTAATTTTGCACTTTTGAATCAAAGATTTGAATCTTAGAAACGACCAATTTTTTTTAAAACAAAAAAAAAACAATTCAAAAATAAACACATTAAACCCAGTTAGAACTCTCATAAAATCAGTTAACCCCAAACACAATTTCCGCAGCACTTAAAAAGTTTTCAAAACTTTGCATTTTTGTATAAAAAATTAATTCTATAAACCCTCAACAGGTCTTAGAGCATTCAAAAACTCCAACTTGCAAACTTGTTCCAATATTTAGTACCTATCTTTTAACCTGACGCTCTTCCTACACCGTTATACGACTTCATACCTTATACCACCGTTATAAAGCTGATAGTTCTTCAACAGCTTTAATGTTACGTACTCCTTTAAGGTTTTAAAATGCTACCTATTTTGAAGAGAGTATTAGTTTGACAACTTTAGTCGGTTTTCAAGTTACCAGCGGTTTAACGAGTTATTCTATTGTGAACCTTATTCCGATAGTTTTAAGTCGATAATGACGTTGTAGGAAGTGGATTAACATTGTCCCGTAAACTTTGACACCTTATTTTAATAAATGGCAGTAGTTGTAAGTGTATTGAAAATAATCTAAGGGGAATTGATAACCTGGCTGTGGCTGGAAATGAATTCTTATCCTTTTTACATGTCGGTAAACACATTTTTTTCTAAACTTGACTATTAAACTTACAAAAAATGACAAAAATATTAAATTAGAAATAAATGAAAATACGATTATTTTATTAAAGCATCTGTTTGGTACGGTCGGAAACAAAAGTGCATACTGCAACCCCACCGAAGAGTTTAAAATTACCAATATTAGAATGTTTAGGGATTTAACATTCTGCTTGCGTTGAAGGGCTTAATCTAATCTATAATATAAAAATGAATCGCAAAATGTGTTGGTAAGCGCATAACTCAACAACGCCTGGACCAATTTGGCCAATTCTTTTTTTGTTGTGTTTGTTATTGTCAGGAGAAGGTTCTTATGAAAGAAAAAAATAAGGAAATTTCGTAGAAAATTATTACGCGGGTGAAACTGCGGGGCTCAGCTAGTTTAAATTTTTTTATTTATTATTTATTTTATTCCAATATAAAAAACTTAATCTAGTACAAAATTAAGGTGCAACAAAAACTCTTTCGAGTTTGTCCGTGCACCAGTGAGTCGTTGGTAAACAAAGAAGTTAAAAAATTAATCCACTACAAAAATAAAAAAGAACAATAACATAACAGATTCAATAAATTCATAAATCTAAGGTATATAAGACCCCCCGTCCCTATCTATCTCCGCAACGAACTTATCTTGCATCTCAGTCGCAATAAAAACATTCCACGGCTACCTCTGCCCGTCGCGTCGACGATCACCTAGAAATTACCCACACCTACAACAATAATTGTACCCATTGATGCATCGACTCGAGAATGTTGCAAACGCTATGAGCGCGATGTAGGTATCAAGTGTGATAAACAAGTTTGCGAACAATGTACAGGGTGTTATGGCATAGATGAGTAAGTAAGCAAGATAGTTTTTTTTTTGTTTTTAACCGACTTCAAAAAAAAAAAAAAAAAAAGATAAATGAGGAGGTTCTCAATTCGGTTGTATGTATTTTTTTTTATTAACAATAAAACCAGACTTTAATGTTCTACTTAAGTTCAAAACATTCTTATAATTATTATCAATTATAGAACTCTACACTGGGACCTCACTCTGCACTTTTATTGCCTAATTGTACCCCTAATAAAATACGAAACAAACAAACAAAAATTAAAACGCAGCTTTTCCCAAAAACCCCTAGAACCCCGTACTATACCGGAAACCCTCACACTATCCCGGTATTATCCCAGTAATTCCGACAACGTTTGAATCACAAAGGGAACTCCGCAAATTCTTCCATAATCATTACATTCCGCACCTCTGTTAGTGTCTAGTGATGGGACATTGCGGGAGTTTCCGGAATCTTTGACCGGATGAAATAAGCCGGCATTATTTTCTGGTCGGATAAAAAGGCCGTCATTTGCAATAAAACAATCAAGTTTTTCATTATTCCTAGATTCAGAAATAAAACCGTTGCGGATAATACGGCGTAGACATTAATATTTTAAAATCGCTCTTGTAACAGCGGATGTAAACATAATCTGTCATGTAATATTGATGCCAATCACCACCCATTAAAAATGGTACGTACAGTCGCGATATATTTCTCAACAAGTTAATATTGTAATTAATGCATTCTCTTTCTGAACAGACTCTAACCGTTTAAGTACATTATTCGGTGTAAAATCCGTCCGTTGTCCCATCACTAGAGCACGGAAACGCGCTGCGGTGTCTCGTATCGGATCATTAAAATGTTCACACTCGGTATCTACACCACTATTGTCAGATGAGATTTTGCACTAAAACACTTGTAGTAAGGACGCATTCCTACTTTACATTTTATAAGCCACCAAAAGAACAGGCAAAAATATTTTAGTCCTTTGTTAAGTAGGTAAAAAGCTACGTTCCTATTTGGAAGACTGCCTACCAGACAGCAGTTGGTCCGGTTATAATCTCATCTCAAACGCACAAATCGCGTTACTGGAACTCTTTATAAAGCTGTGGGAGTCTATGCCAAAGACATTTAAATTACACAGAATTATTTTACTATCAAAAAGCGACTTGGGTTGGGTTGGGGTTGGAGTTCCTGAAAAAATCTAATTAAATTGCTCTGACGTTATCCCTATTCCACTACAATTTTAAATCTCTTTAGTTCAGACCTCGAGATTACTATCATGCTGTCCTGATTGGAGCTCACTTCGGTTTTGCATGCAAATGAACCTCAGATTCTGTGGAATAAAAAGCGCCTGACCATTTCAACTATGCAACGTTTTCATTACGACGCGCCTGGGGTTGCTATGATAATTTTGGCAGGCGCTTCATTTAACTGTTATTAAAATTTTAAATAGTTCTAGCCACATTTGTCAGGATGAAGCTTTAGTTTTTCTCTGTTATTTTGTAGTTTTCGTTTTAGATATGGTTTGCTCATTATTCTAATGCGAAAGCACTGAATAAATTACTATGCATTATCGTGTTCTAACTTCCATCTTTATTCTATTTTTTTATAATATTTTCGATTCATGCCAAAATAAAGCTAAATCATGTGTTCAAAGTAGATACGTTAAGTTAATATTACGTTTAGTAAAACTGGATGATATTAACAAAATTAAATTAAATTTCACTTGTTGCTATGAAATTTTTGGCAGGCGTTCAAATGGCTAATCTCAAATTCGCCTGTCCATTAGCGAGGCAAATATCGTATACGTTTCTCTCATTAATATATTTAGGGGTTAAAATTTTAATTTAAACCGTGTATTTATTTTGGGCTGTTAATCCGACATGGAGGTACACCCTGGCAAGGTTCCTTTTGAAGTTGACGGAGGGCGCTAGTGTCTTACTAATCCAACAATTTAACCGAATTTGAACTTTATGCAATATCGAAATATCTTAGTTCCTTTTTTTCCCGCGTGCAAAGTGATATTTGTCAAGTTTTAGGTACCTATCGCAATTTAGATGTTCGAGTAATCCTTTATAATACGGGTTAACCCTTTAGAAGTTTCCAACCCTTGATATTTGTCAGGGTATTTTTGTAAGTACGTGTTTAACTTGATGTAATGATGGTGTTTATGTAAACAATGGTTTATTTGTACCGGTTTATTGAAGGGAGCATTTTGTTTGAAATTGGGATTTTTTCGGTTTTGAAGGCAATTTTTAACCATAAAGGGTTATAAAATATGAAAAAGTTTTGGGATCCGTGACCCTTTTTTTCTGTAACCTTTCTAAAATATTTTCCATTAATTTTTATTAAAACCACAGGCTCATGAAAGTCAAACAGTAACTTTTTTAGGACAAAAAAGTCAATAAACATTCAGGACTTTTTTTATTTTATTTAGGTTCCATTACCCATTGGTTGTCACTCGCTAACTTCTTTCCAAATTGTATGTATTATATCAACTAGGTACTGGTAAGTAATCTCTACAAATAAATACTCTATTCTAGTATGTACGTACGTTGTGTACGAACCTAACAAAATAAAATCTCTATTTGTATTGTACAACACGATTTAAGCCCCACAAAGTCTTAAAACACAGTTTCTTTAGGGCACGCGCAGACAACGAAACTAATCAGTTGGCCGATAACTCGCAAAGCATATATGTATAATATAGATAATAGAATCATTTAAAAATGACTTAAAAAGGTTTTTTATCATTTGGAATCATTTAATAAAATCAATTAAAATTATGAACATAATTGCGTACGCTATATCAGGGATGGACGCAGCCGCAATGGAGTATATACGAGAAATGTCTCATATTACATCAAGTCGATATTGTAACAGATGTACTACTCATCTAACCTATTTCTTGTATTTTTATGAAATAAAAGAAGCTAAGCAATTAATAAAACCCTGAGTACAATGACCTGTAAAGCTTGTTGTTATATTAATTTTATTAGCTACGTTCTGTTTCGACACATCCGTTTTTATAACGTTACTTACAATCGTTACATTTGTTTTTTTGCAAGTCAGCCTCTACTCTTCCTACACGTTAAAATATTGGGTTTTTAACATGTGAAGTTACCGCATAAGAAGACTTGCGTTTTAGATCGTCTGATACTAACCCTGACTATAGAGGACTACTTTATACTAACTTCCATAACTATCGACCACCTTTAAGTCCGCAATCTACGTCACCCCTAAAACCTACCTTCTTTAACGAAACCTCTTCACAAAAACACAGACTTTATTTCAAAAGGTTAGGGTTCAGAATAGATTGGAGTTTAAGAAAGAGGTGTATTTGTTAAAATGGTGTTTGTTGAATGACACTCAATAGGATGTTACGTTTTAAGAGTGTACCCTTGACCTGGTGAAGTAGACTAGGTATACTCAAGGGAGAGCTTGACAAAACTCTAAGGTCGGTACCTATTTGTATTGTATACGGGCTGTTTTACACAACTAAACCTCTTTTGTTGGGTCCATTTTGTGTGAGGATGAAGTAGTCTTGCCCACACTCTCTCTGCTTAGTCGACCGTGTCCAGTGATAAGAACTTATAAATAAGTCTGGAGGCAACTAAGCCGCAGGTTGCATCACGATGTTTTCCGCGCACCGTAAGAGCAATGTCAATTAACGCACATATAATTTACTAGCGACCCGTCCCGGCTTCGCACGGCTATATTATGCATGTTTTATACATATAAACCTTCGTCTTGAATCACTCTATCTATTAAAAAAAACCGCATCAAAATCCGTTTCGTAGTTTTAAAGATTTAAGCGTACAAATGGATATAGGGACAGAGAAAGCGACTTTGTGGACAGAGAAAGCGACTTTGTTTTATATTATGTAGTGATAGTGATTGTTTGTAACAAATATCCACAACACCACTCATAAAGTAGGTATTTAGAATAAGTAAGCCTTTACTTAGGTACTACGAGTTGATTAAGGACTGAAATCGACCCAATACGTGATGCGAAATAAAATAGAATAATTATTATAGACCATTTTTATATTCGTTTTAAAAAAGAAAAACTAGGTATTTATAAAAGAAATCATATATCCGTAATATCAACTCGATGAGACTCGGTCTCCGTAGCTCAGCTGGTAAAGAGCACCGCTTCGACGAAGCGGATGTGGTTTTAAATGCTATCAGCATTAAATATGTTAGTTTAAAAAATTATATATTTTGTAAAGTATGAATTACCTGGAACTCTTAAGCTATATAAGCGAGTAAAGTCGTGACACAGAGCTAGTAGGTAACAGCAGTAGATGTATGGTATATATCGCTGAGCATACATAATGTTCATCTTATACTCTAAGTACTCTCTAAGAGGAAAGATTACGGCTTACGTAAGAGGGAAATCGTGTTTTGGAAATGCGTTCGGTTAATATGAGAGAGGTACAACTAATTTGTTTTGGTTTTGTATACTCAGCTTTTAATGGTGGTAAAAAAATAATATAGTATTTAGCATCCGTTAACAAAGCGTTACGAAAGAGGATCTAACTGCGAAGCTCCTTACCTTTAACTTCTAACAACTTGGATTAGCTACATCTGTTAGAATTGTATAGACTTGATGTAAGAGATACCTAAACTCCAGTCATGTAACCAAGACACGCACATTTTTATAAATTGACTTCCCACGACTTGTGAAACAAGATTTCACACTTTGACAAGTGATAATATTTGCATCAAATCCAAACTAGGCGGAAAATATGTCAAGTAAATTATATATCTTCGTCCGTCTTTCTGACTGAAGTCAGAGATTAGTTACGATTTCAAGAAGTTGCAGTGTATCATAACATTTTAAAATTAGGTTAAAAATGCAAAATAATTTCACCTAAATATTTATATTTAAAATGGTAACCAACCCACGGTATCATATTGGCACATAATAATGCAAATACGTTAAAATCCCACGGGACCCGGGACACCTCTAAACGCCCGCATTTCTCCCCGGGATTACCACAATGGAATCTCATTTTGAATATATCTGTCAAAATATGAAGAAATCGTAACGAAATGGGTGCATAATATTTTCTATCGAGAACGTTACGAAGTTAAAGGGGGAAGAAAATGGAGTCGGTTTATACATTTATTTCTACCTACCTGTTATATTTTTGTAGAAAAATCGAAAAAACATAAACTTCTTTAAGCTACGCAGAACATAATATACTGGGAACAAAATAAAAGCTTTCAAGTAAATTAGAGTTTGAAATGTAAAGACCTGTGGACACAACAGCTTTGGTAACTGCCGTAGCTCTTTGAGACCCATACCTATCGATAGAGAGAGAGAGAGCATTACGGCTAACAAATAATGCCTTTACACCAAACCCCTAAACCGTCTCGGAAACAAGATATTTGACCAAACGTCCAGACCCAGACAACAATTATTTGTTTATAGAAATAAATATTTGTCCGACATCGGAAATTGAACCCGCAATTCTCGGCGTTGCAGGCGGGTGTTCTGCCACTGTGCCAAAGACATCTTCAAAATTATCTATTATGTGGTGAAATCTTCAGTAAACTTCAGTCTCATTAAATTAAATTTACATAGAGCTGATATTACGCAGAAATAACATTAAGTTATTACAACTGCTCTGTATAAATACACTTAAGACCAATCACTTTTGGTCGGAGTAATAATCTTTCTTATAATTTCATTTTTGTGTTCAGACTGCAGTTCAGATTCTTCGGTAGATATATTTCATTGTTACAATTGTACAACAATATTCTATAGTAACCGTCTCGCATCCATTGTTATCTAGTGTAAAACTTATCTTATCTTACGGTACAGGACAAACGTTATTGGAAATAAATTGAAGTGAGCATTATCTGAAAAATGTAAGGTATTTTATAGCGAAAGAATGAGATTTTCTCCGGTATTTGATAGGTAATACCGTACGAACGAAGGTGTGAAACTATCTTTCCACTGCTGATGGATATTGTTTCAGATAATGTTCGTACTTTTATATTTATATTGGATCGTTTACATGATGTTTTCTTGATCGGGGTTGTAAAAAATAAGATGTACTTAAGTAAGTAAATATTGATAGGTATGTATTCTTTATTAAAAATACTTTTCGAAACATTTGTCGATGGAAACAGCAGTGGAATTTTTAAAAGGTATGCAGCGTTGCGAAATACCAACTCTTACCTACGTAGCGTAGGTAAGAGTTGGTATTTCGAAACATTTTTTTCGTACATTTTAGGTGAACCGAATTTTCCGACTTTTATTACATCAGAATTTTATACAGTAAAAAGTGTCATTTCATAAATCGATCCTAATTGATTGTTCTGAAACATAAAATATAAATGTCATAAATTAGGGATCAGTTTTTTTTTGCTTTTATGGTAATGTATATAGGTAGTTAGGTACCATGGTACTTACGGATCCTTTAAAAATATAAATCTAAATTTAGGGCAAAAGTAGCATCCTACAGACTTTCTGATTTAAACACGATCAAGAGTAAATTTTGTTTAAAAATACCGTGAGCAAGAAAGTGAAAAATACGAACTTTTTAATTTATAATTTCGTCTTTTTCTAATGTCGTTTAGACTTTTCTGGCGCGCACTCTACCGGCAACTGAAAAGTCTGTAGTTTATACCAACGATCCAATTTCACATATCAGAATTTGCATACTTTTATCTAAAACCATAAGCAACCGAAAGCAAGCTGTAAGAGTAACCCCTTTTAGTTGAAACCAAGTTAAAACCTAACCAGGTTAGGTTACCCAGCCTCGGAAACGTTTTAAATTATTTATGAATGTAGACACTAGACATCTCGGCTTACAGATCACAGCTTCCACCTGGAGGTAACCTAATTTTGCAATAGTGCCTCAAGAGGCAGAGAGCGCGTAAAAGTATAATCTGATGTACCGTGTAGGCTTTTGCTATAGAAAATAATAAGTCCACTACCCTACCCTAGACTTGATATTTCGATAGTTTTGCCCTTTTGATTGAAATAAGGGAAACGTTTGTATAAAAAAGAGTAAAACATACAAAAAAGTGTGCGAGTAGGGCGAAAAATCGGAAACCGTTTCAAATTAAAGGAGGTTCATAATATTATCAAAACTTATAGTAGAATTGACGCCAATGATACTTGGCTCCTGAATCGTATGAACCTTTATAAGATTCAGATGAAGTTACATTGGCAGTTACCACATTTATGGTAAGTAGATAGGTACATAACTTTCATAAATATCATACTGTGTATGGAACCTTCCGTGCACAAATCCGACTCGCACTTGACCTGTTTTTACTACATAATCTTTTTTAAATATTAGGTAATGATTTTTCCGC
The DNA here is from genome assembly GCA_907269075.1 of Idaea aversata. Taxonomy (NCBI): domain Eukaryota; kingdom Metazoa; phylum Arthropoda; class Insecta; order Lepidoptera; family Geometridae; genus Idaea; species Idaea aversata. The sequence continues at coordinate 13,938,358 of OU026102.1, read as the reverse complement.
CATAACGGCATAGTAGGTAAGCACATATATGTATTATAAATCATTATAATTGAGTTCCATGTTAATCGATGTTTATTGAAGGCACGCTCGATAAATCTCTCACATGACATTGTATTAGAGGCTCCGCAGACTAGATACTCGGCCGATAGCTCGATAAACAATAAAAATTGCTTGAAAACAATAAATTTTAAAGCGATGTGGTTTCTTACTTCTTCACGTAAAAAGTACTAAATCGATTACGAAAAGCTTGACATACAAATATAACATTTGACCACTTTTTTATCCCGATATTTTCATAGGTCAAACCATGAGGCGAAGTTAGTAAATGTATGTATAATTCATTTACCTAATTTACACCGAAAGAAAAAACCTCCCCCCAGTTAGACGGTGTGACAGGCAGCACGCAGCCCCAACCTTAATGTACCATTACCCTAATGTTCTCTTGTCCTTTATTACACCCGCTGACCTCAGCGTTAATTTTTTTACCTCATCTCAACAAAAAATAAAAATTTAACGTTATATTACTTTGCAAATGCGACATTTTAGATGTTTGTTGGTAAAACGCTTTTTTATTATTATTGTTTTGTGTGAATTTGACACTAGAAGCTGAAATGAAATGTTTAAAAAAATGATATTTTTTTTTTATATCAAGAGTTGGTGACGGATAGAATTACTTATTCACGTAAAATTATTTTGATTGTCTTATAATTATGTCTGATCAGCTAAATAATTACTTAACTCTTTATATTTTACATTTCTAAAATATTAATTTGTCAACACCGGAAAAAGAGCCAAAAATTAATATAAGTACCTATATATAAAACCGAGTAAAAGCGACACACCATGACACAACGGGCTGTAAAAAGCACACGTAAGTTGTAACGTGTTGCGGTCGTATGTCCATTTTATAGCCCGTTACCGTTACCTATGCCCGTTACGGATGCCGATGATAAAAATATTCAGGTTTTCAGCACTACCCATGCTTTAAATTATGTCCCTGTGTGGAAACAAACTGAAATTGAAAAGTTACGGTCATGATATTGTGTACTTTCAATGTTCTGATTATGGAACATAGTAGGTATTAGTGATAGATAATTATTAATTTGTTTTTAAAGTAATTTTTAATGGTTTTTAGAGTATGTCTCTCATGGTGTATTTTCAGCAAATTATAATGTGTTTTTCTTTTCTTTTCAGGTAAGAGAATAGAAACTTTTTTGAAAATAATAATTGGTAAGTAAGTACAATTATTAAGTAGTGACTCAAAAGTTTTCTATTTACCTTGGTTTAGGTATCTACATAATCTTAAAAAAACCTTTTTAAACATACTATCAAATATTTACCTCAATATTCCCACAGCATCAGGGATTACTTATGTAGATAAAACTACAGGATGTAGCTACTAATATAGTAACTTTCTAACTACAAGAGTGTTAATTGTCCTCGATGTATTACACAAACAATGTTAGACCACCCTGTACGTACGGTGGACGTGTCCGATGTTCGTTACTACAACACCCTGTATAAGTTTAATAGAGACCATGTCACTTGTGTAGCCAGCATCGTGACATGGTCACTGACGTCATTGTACATAATACGTTCGGGACCTGGAGACTCGAGTCAACCCTAAACTCGTCCAATATTATCTACGTCCCTCTTGGGACGAGTTGTAGGTGGTCTGGGAAAGAGATTAGAAAAAAGATAATTTCTAGTTAGGCTACGTTTGAATGGAAGAAAATGCCCTTTGAACCGATTGAAAAAAGCAAAAAAAATTAAACCATACCAAATAATATTACAAGAAGCGTTTCATGTAAAACAAAACGCAGAAACAGTAGATTCTCCGTTTGAAAGCAACCTTTCTATCATTTTGTAAAATATCTGCCTACATTTTAGTGGGCTGCACTAAAATATATCACTATAAACCAACGATATATTCGTATAAACCGTTTAAGATATTTTCTCTATAAACGTTAATCATGTTAGTAACTTGTAGCTAAATACGCTGGAATATTTGTTTATTTTTCAATAGGATGATTATTTGAATTCTTATTTAAATGTCCCTCCGCATTTAGTCCCAAACGTAAATTATCACACTTTCACAATTGGTCCCAATCGTAAACAGTTCCGTAAACGGTCCCATTTGAAATTTATTTGCAATTGGTCCCATTCAAAGATAACCCCATTCTAAGTTTTATTAAAAAGACTTTACTTAGGTCCAACAGTTAGGAATGTTTATGGTTGAATTGAGACTCAATCAAAATATTACATCTAAAATGGACAAGTAATAATAACAAAATGGAATGAAATCAACAACAATGTTGTTAAATTAATTAACAAAACTTGTTTATCGTAGTTCCCTACATCTCCCCCGAGGGTAGAGTTGCCCCGATTGCCCCTGCCGTGTCGGGGTACCTATAGGTATATTTGCCCGTAGACTTGGACCAATCAGCCCCAAACCCCTAGGGGTAGGGGTACGACGGGTAATTTGTAACTACCGTCAATCGATTCAATGGGCTTCACTCAGATTCGGGTTTTTTTTATCAAAACTAGTTCCGAATCGCCTCATTGACAAGTTAATTCATTTTTTTAATTTTACTCTGTCAGAAGGCAAAGTGTGCAAAGCTAAGGTCTTTCTAGACTTCGTTGATTTTTACTGATCATAAACATTTTCCACGGGATAAAAACTAAAGGATTTTAATTCGATCAAAACCTATTAAATAACATTTAAAATTAACAAAAATAAAAAAACTTTGGAGATTTAAAAAAGCTCTCTTTTAATACATTCATACTTTATCTATTTATTTCCGTGGAACATAAGTGAAGTAATTCAACGTCATCACATAAGGTAATTACCTTTGTAAAGCAATTCGTAATTACGTAATTAAGCCCCCTTGCTTCAGGAGCGGGAATCTCTTACGGAATTTTCAATCGAGTAAGAAGGTTGAACGAAACGCCTGAACAAAATGTGATAAAATTCAATGTTAGCGCTTTACTAATTGAATTGCCTAATTTAGAAGAAGTGCTTAGAGAAGGTATTTTTGTGTATGGTTCTATTATTAAAGAAGAAAGTAAGTATTTTAAACTTATAGATACTTAACCTAATAAAAAATCTTTTGTTTAATTTTTTTGTTTAAAATGAATAAGTTTTACCCGTTATTTCGTCCATGTAGGAGTTCATTTTTTTTACGATTTCTTAGCGGATGCCTACGTCATAATAAATTTTAGCCCGATCTATCCATTGGTTTGAGTTATGCGTTGATATATCGGTCTGTCTGGATATTGAATTTTATATTAATAAATATGCTCTGATGTAACTACTGAATCGATTTCGATAAAACTTAGTATGAAGAAACATTATATAAATCCTTGAAAGTTCCAAAAGCTACTTTTTATCTCGATATTTCCAGGGAAACGGGAATTACGCGTGTAAAAATTTCAAAGAGTTGCTTCCTACTGGAAAATCAACTGAAAATGATAGTTTAAACAAAACTGAAAAACAAATTGAATTTAAAGTTTAAATAATATAGCCTTAATATGACACCACCACATTATTCTTAAGTATAAAACGGTCCAAAAGGCAGGCAACTTCCGGTGTTGCCCGCACCATAATAAACCCGGAAGTTAGACTAATATTTCATCCGAAATTGCAAATTTCACCGACATTATGCAAATAAAACCGTTTTAAAAACGTATATAAATATACAAAATACTCTACACATATCTTAAGGCGTGATAAATAATGATATTTCTTGACGTCTAGATTTCGTTGTCAGGGGAAAAGGGTCGGTATTCACTTGACATAGGGTTTAGAATAGGTACGTTTCTGTAAATAAGTAAGTTCTATCTGACAACAGGTGAAATACGACGTCGACATCTTCGTTTTGAGGAATAGTTAGGAAAATATGGCCTTTTGTAAAAACATTTAAGAATTGAAAAATATTTTTAGGCAAGCTCACGACATCGAAAAAAAAAAGAAATAACAGTAAGTAAGTAATACAAAATCCTGCTTAGATAGTAGTTAGCATAATGCACCTACAGAGCTGGTCTTCTGGCAGCATCCTTGCTCTCGGAAGACCAGGGCTGATCTGATAGGAATATATGGATAAAAAAGCCTATATGTGTTAATCCAAGTATCTAGTTATCTATACCGTGTTTCATCGCAATCAACCCAGTAGTAGCTTTTGCATAAAAGAGTAACAAATATACACACAAACAAACAAACTTTCACATGTATAATATGAGGAAGATACGAATATGATATTAATACTATAACCCAACCCCCCCAAATTCCCATTAGTAAACCGGACCGTTTCAGCCGTTCGTCAAAATAAACTAACATGAGTTATAATATAATGGTGCACACCCTGTCCAGTCGAGTCCACAGTTCAGTATATTACACGAAAGTTTTATATTAAAACAGTGTCTACCCCTACATTGTGTACAGGGTGGTATTTATGCAAACGGTCATATTAACCGGGTCCTGGCGGTAACGACGCGACGCTGTGCGCGGGGACCGTACGTACTACGTGGTTCTGATAAGCCGGTATAGCCGTTGTTAGCTGTTTTAACTCTCTACCTGTATTTTCTGGGGTTTTAAGGCTAATTGTCCTTTTTGTGATAATATTAATTGTATTTTTTTTAGTTACTTTTTTGATTTCGTCCGTAGATAAATTTAATGTTAATTGTCTTTTTGTAATATTGATTTGTCGTTTTCTTGCATTATTATTTTTAAAATAAAAACTAATTTGGAGATCAAACTAACTTTGTTTATGCGGGATGGAGACTAAATCATTTTATTTGCGATCTATTAGATTAGTGTACCTAATATATTATTTTATTAAAAAACACCTGTACAAAATTAGCTCTTTCAAATATTTTAGTTCAGAACTAGAGACACAGGACGCGCAATTTGCATCCTTTTTGTCACTTCATGCTCTCCATTTGAGATGCATTTTCACCTTTTATCTCAAACACCTCAACCAACGCGAAAACTAACTTTATCTTTGAAAACATAAAACTCAATTTACCGTAGTGAAATCTCCAGTCTATCGTTAATACATCTGTCAGTTTCACTGTTGAAAAATAGACTTTAGCTTTCAAGTTATAGAGTTGGAAATAGTTTGACTTGTAGTTTCAGACGTGCACTTAGGTTTTAAGCCGTGTGTCTGTGTCATCGAGTTCATATCCAGTAGAGGGGTAAGGCGGAGGAATAAAATTACGATCTAGATCAGTTTCTTATTGATGTGCTGTTGATGCTCTTATACAACATTTAATATTAAATGACTTACTCGCTTTCTCCGAGAGTACGACAAATTTTCCAAAATCCTGTCTTAGCGGATGCCTACCTATGTTGTAACAGCTATCTGTAGGTATGCCAAAGTTTAACCCGATCCGTCCGTTGTTGGTTTAAGCTGTGCGTTTATATTCCAATCAGTAAGTCAGAACTTTGAATTTTAATTAGACAATTACTTACTTAGCAGTACGGCTACGGCTTGTTTTTTTTCCGCGCTGGCAACACTCAAGCGATCAGCTGTTTTGAATTTGTCCCAAATATTTAATTATTTTATTAGTTATTTTGTGTATAAATAGCCCAATTATAATTTCATCGCACCTCTAACCATAGTATTATCAATATCTGATTGTTAATTAGTGAAAATTAAGTAAATAAGTCGTGAAATTTGTGACGGTCGGTCTAACGGCTTGTCAATTATTGTTCTGTGTTCTTTTGAATATTTTTGAAAGATATTCAAAGTGATTTAGTGTTTGTGGGTTTGTTTACCGATTGTTCTCGTGAATATATGTTACAGTATATCCTACGCTGATAACAGCCAGGTACTTAATTTCTACAAATTCCATGTAAGTACAATAAATTGACATACCGGTATAACCTACCTACTTAGTTGCTTGAGGATCTGCCTGCTCATTTTCCCAGTCGTTTTTACCTATCATTCTTTTAAAAATGCAGACTAGAAAGGCTTTCGCTGTCGCTTCTCGTCAGGAAACGACCAAACTGCAACTTACTTTACAACAACTAAAGACCGCAAATGAGCAGGTTGTTCTATTGAACAGCGAACGAGACGATAATGAAAAGGAACTAATAAGTACAATAGAACAAAACGGGAAATTAAAAAATAAATTGTCTCAATTAAATTTAAAATTAGAAGATATTACTGCGGAGCGGGATAACCTCAAAATATTAATAGATAGGTTTGATAGTTGTAGTGCAGAGTACGAGCAGGCTTTACGGCGCATATCCGACCTTGAGCAGGAGCTCCGTGAGGCCCATCGGCATATCACACACCTCGAAGCAGCCTCACAGGAAATCACTACTCAACAAAACCAATCTTTGTTCGACGAGCTTGTAGGGAGGTCCCCGCAGTTGGTTGCTGCTCCAAGATCCAGACACACAGACATTATAGATCTTACTAATGACACTCCTAAACACCATTCAGTGTCGACTAAGATGTGTATGAATTATTGCAGCAGCAAGAAACTAAAAAAATACATAAAAATTAGTAAATTTATTAGAAAAAATAAAAATTTAATTAAAAATCATAAAAAGTTATCAAAAAATATTAATAACGGCAAAAATAGATTAGAATTATTAGATAAATTAAGTCTATGCACCTTAGAGTTAGAAAATAATCAAAGGCAACATGCAGCCGACACTCAAAAATTCCAAATTAGGCTTAAACAATTACAAGATTCGCTTGAATCAGTGAATATCATGTACGATAAATCGAAACAAATTATTGAGGAATATTCGATGGCAATGGGGAAACTTATAAACTCAACATCTCACTACGCTGACCGTTTTGATTCATTATCGGACAAAACAGCTTTTGTTTGTGACCGCTGCAGCCAGCCAGACCCAACGGATACACCTGCCTTGTCGAGTGAACGGCTGTGTGATGTCTCACAGCCATTATATTCCTCACCTTATTTGAGTCCTAGATCCTATGATAAAGAAATTACATGACGGATTTTCATGTGTGTTAATTATCCTGTAGATTGATTGAGAGTATCTAAAACGACTACCATTGAGCAAATAAAGGAACATATTTCTGAGATGGGACAGTCATGCATAGATGTTGAACTATTAAGTCAAAAGTATGACACGAACTTCAACTCATTTAAGGTACTTGTGTCAAAATCACGGTTAGATAAATTCTTGTCTAGTGACTTCTGGCCAGAGGGCATAAAGTACAGATTATACAGGCAGAGACCGAGTGCAGGCTCAGACGCATTGAAACGATTTAATACTGGTACCAATAATAAACACAATGGATAGTACACCTGTAACTTCGATAATTACATATAATTGTAAAAACATAAAGCGATCTGTTAATTATGTACGTGACCTATGCAAGAACACTGACATCTTGGCTCTACAGGAGACCTGGTTGCTGCCACATGACCTCGATTTTATACACACTATAGACTCGAATTTCGGATGCGTCGCGTCGTCATCGGTAGACACTGGGGCTGGAGTATTGAGGGGGCGACCTCATGGTGGTCTCGCGATCCTGTGGCGTAAGGATAAGTTTCCGAGGGTTTCTACAGTTGACTGCGCGTCGGACAGGATTTCAGCGATAAGAATAGACATTGGATTGCGGTCTGTGATGGTCATTAATGTGTACATGCCATGGGATCATCCTGATCATCTCACTATCTTCACCGATTGCCTAGCTAGAGTGAACGCCATTATAGAGGAATGTGGTGTACATACGGTATTTATTGTGGGTGACTTTAACGCGCATCCTGGCGCGAACTTTGGGAGTGAACTGTTAAGCTTTTGTGACGAGCAACTGTGGACATGTATTGATGTACAATGGTTAGGTATAGACTCGGGTACGTTTACCTTTGTATGCGAGGCAAGGGGTTCGTACCGCTGGCTTGATCACTGTTTAGGTACTAAATCTGCTGCTGATACTGTCGAATCAGTAGTTGTTGTAAGAGATGCCATGTGGTCAGACCACTTCCCAATAAAGCTAACATGTAAATTGGGTATTATTACAGAGAGAAAGGAAGTTAGTAACGGTAGGAAAGAGTGTGATGGTATAGCGTGGGGTGTAAGGGATGCTAGTCAAATTGATAAATATACTTTATTTTGTAAGAATGAATTATTTAAGCTTAATGATATTATTTCGTGTGACGACTGTGATAGCTCTAATTATTTAGTGTGTCCTAATATTAAAAATCATTTTAATTTTATATCTGATTTATACGACAATATCGTATCAATTTTACAGACTGGTGCTAAATGTACTTCGACTTCTCGTTCTGGTGGTAACCGAAAGTATAAGAAAGTGCCTGGTTGGAATTCTCATTTAAAAGAATGTCATCAGCAATATCGTATGAGTTTATTTGGTTGGTTCGAAGCGGGCAAGCCATCAACTGGTGTGGTGTATGAGCAGATGGTTTTAAAAAGAAAACAATTTAAAAATAAACTACGTTGGTGTCAAAATAATGAAGAGAGTATTAAATTAAATATTTTAGCTATAAGTAGGAAAGAAAAGAATTTTGCAAAATTTTGGAACCATACTAAGAAATTTAACTTCAAACAGAGTGTGGCGGTGAGTGTTGATGGCTTGCAGGACCCGCAACAAATAGCAGACATGTTCGCGAAGCGGTTCAAGGGTGAGTCTCAGCTGAGTTCGGATACTGCGGGCAGCGAGGATTCATCTGTGCAGGATATGTCTGTGTCTAGGGTGCAGTTCTCACCAACTGAGGTGGCCAAGGTGATTCGTTTGATGAAGAGGGGCAAGTCGCCCGGCCATGATGGGCTGTCTCTTGACCATGTGGTACATGCAGGAGGAGAGCTAATACTAAAACTCTGCAGGCTTTTCAATCTCTGTGTTAAGTTCTCCTTTTTACCTCCTAACTTGATGAAAACCGTGGTCATTCCAATTCTAAAGAATAAAACTGGTAACTGTAGTTCGGCAGAGAATTATCGTCCTATTTCCCTGGGTTCTGTGATTGGTAAGGTACTAGAAAGATTTTTGCAACCAAAGCTCTTGAGTAGTAACAGCATTGATGATGCACAGTTTGGTTTCCGTGCGGGTCTCTCGACAGACTCTGCTATCGTTGCGTTAAAAACTACTGTAGAGTACTATAAGAAACGAAATACAACCGTCTACGCATGTTTCCTCGACATGAGTCGTGCATTTGATCTCGTGAATTATGATATTCTATGGGGCAAATTGCGCGACTCAGGTGTCTCTAGCGATATCGTGGGCCTGTTGAGGCACTGGTACGGAAACCAAACGAACTTTGTAAGATGGGGCGACACAACATCTAACGTTTATATGTTAGAATGTGGAGTGCGCCAAGGCGGGCTTACTTCGCCGGACCTTTTTAACGTCTACATCGATGCCTTGATTCGGGAACTGAGAAGTACTGGTATCGGATGTCACATGGCCGGGGTTTGTGTGAACAACCTCAGCTATGCTGATGATATGGTGCTTCTCTGTCCCTCGATCAAGGGACTGAGAAAACTCCTTAGGATTTGTGAACATTATGCTAATGAGCACGGTCTAAGATATACTGCTAGGAAAACAGTCATGATGGCGTTTAGGGCGGGCAGGGGTCCGGAGAGTATACCTGAGGTGCGTTGGAGTGATGGTAGGGCTGTTGAAATGGTTCGACAGTTTAGGTACCTAGGCCACATTCTTAGGGACGATTGCAGGGATGATGACGATATCGAGCGGGAAAGACGGGCACTCTCGATTCGATGCAATATGCTTGCTCGCAGATTTGGTAAGTGTAGTGAGGACGTGAAACTGACTTTGTTTAGGGCGTATTGCCAATGTTTCTACACTTGCCAACTCTGGACAAACTATAGCTGCAATAAATACAGCGTAATGAGGGTCCAATACAATGATGCTTTTCGGATCCTCATGAAAAAGAAGAGATATTGCAGTGCATCTAGTATGTTTGCGGAGGCGGGAGTGCCCGACTTTTTCGCGGTGTTAAGATCGCGCATTGCTGGCTTTTGGGAAAGGTTGCGTGTCTCACGCAATGGCATCCTGCAAGCAGTTGGTAGGAACTTGCAGAGTGGCATCTTGGGTCATTGGGTGATGGTCCACCAGAACGGGAACAAAAAGTGACGCGGGTAGATTGTTACCTCATTTTTATTTTTATTTAATCATTTTTTCTTTTTACAAATTTTAAAATATGTATGTATGTTATAGTTCATCTATGGGTTATTTGTGCCTGACAATAAAGAATTATTATTATTATTATTGATTAATTTGAAATGAAATACCTACTCAATGGCTCATTTTCATAAAAAACATGTTATACCTACCATAATCGATAGTAAAAATTAGCTAGCCCAACCTTAGATTACTATTACAATTGGAACCGTTTGGTCGGACGATCGGAAGGCAGCGATCGCCCGCGCCGCGCCGCACGTGGTACGGTGTGGTCGCATTGATTCGTCGGAATGTTTGCTAAACAAAATGAACGACATTTCCTCTCTACTGTAGATTTGTGCTCGATGGTCTGTATGTATGACAAATTATGTAGCAAAACGATTAATGAACGTGTGACGGACGTACTCAGGACGGGGTGTGGATTTATTGTAGAAATGATAATAATTGTTGATTTATGTTCCTGTCTTAAGATACTACATTAATACATCTCACACGTGAGACATCTTATTTGGAGGGAAATTATTATGGTCGATTTACAAAGGAAAGCCCTCAAAAACTAGGAAGATGTTTGTCTGAACTACCTATATTGAAGTGTTAACTTCTTTGTAAAATTGGTCCGAAAAATAGGGGGTCATTTGCAAAAACAGTCAAATGACAGATGTGACGTGTAAATATGTCATAATATATAGTTTTAATATAGTTTAGCCTTTAATTTTTTGTATTTTATAGTTTAAATAGTCCATAGGTTCACAATGAGTAAATTTGTTGCGAATAAATGTATTCTATTTCTTCTTCTTCGTGTCAACGGATGTCTTATAAATGGATTCTGTACCTAATTAAATGGTGGAAGTTTCAAGTTAGCCCATCGAGATATAGCCATAGAATCTAACGAGTTGTTTTTAAATGAGCGAATGAAAATAGTATGGGGGATGGGAGTGGGAAATGAATGGTAAAAACCGTGATCTGGTTATCTCGTATGAAATAAAACAAGGTAATAATCGAGAGCAATGTTTAGTCAGTGGAAACGACGGAGGTGCTCTGTGAGTCGGAATCGGTGCCGGAGCCGGATTTGTCGTCGCGTATTCTCACGTTGTAGTCGTAGAAGAAGTGCTCGCCCATCTTCCAGCCCTCGCGCTCCGAGTCGTTCTGGCAACGGTACTCGGCTATTTTTATGAACACTACGAAATGGGCAAGAAATTGTATTATGTATGGCACATCAACATCATTGTCATATGTATAGCTTTTGGCAATCCTACCAGGGTCGCCAATTGCCAAATATACGAAATATAGTACTTATTATACTATATTTCGTATAATATACTGTTTAGAAAAACATAACAACAAATCTGGAAACATTGTTATTTCCCTGTGTCATTTTCGTATCTCAGGGTGCGTTTCCACTGACGCGGAGATGGGTGCAGTTAAGAGGAGTGAACCGTGAATTGACCAATCACTATGCTTGAAATCTCCAATTCGCACCATTTGAAAAAAAAATAGCCTATCCACGGTCCGCTCCTCTCGACTCCACCCAGCTCCGCATCAGTGGAAACACACCCTTAGTGTTGTGGGGGCAATCCTTGTAGTTCTTAAAACTTTAGATTCCAGGTACATTAGGTATTCCATCTTCATGTCATTGTCTGAGAGCGAGAGATTAGACGTGACTTTAATCGTGGATTTACCATTACTGTGACTTGTAGGTCCTGAGACCTTTTATACTTAGACATCGGGTATAAAGCTTCAAAACTTTGACTCCCCTGACGACTCCCCTGAGGACTCCCCTAGGACGACGGACGTCAGGATATATCGTCACCTCCCCCCCCCTTGTCCAGGGGAGATATCCCTCCAGACTCGTATGTCTCCCATTCAACTTACTTGTCCCATCTTGACAGTTCCTATAATGCATCAAGCACAAACTCTTGAAGCTTCTCCGAGCTCGCTGATAAGCTCCACAAATCCACTTGATGGCTGGATCACGCCATTTAAGTTTCATTTCCTCAGGGCATGGAGTACATTTCCTGTGCCATTTTCTCCTGTTTTTTTTATAAAATAATAAAACAAAGTGTAATTAATTTTTAACGGTTAATCTTTGATATTAATAAATAAATATTGTAGATCATTTTATACAGCCGCATCTAGCCCCAAGCCAAGTATTTAGGCTTGTGTTATGGGTAATAGATAAAGGATAGTATACATATTTACTTTTTTTGTAGATATATACTTCATATGCATACAGACAACCAGACCAGAAACAAAATTAAATATCTATAGCATAAACATTTGGTTGAGGCGGGAATCAAATCCGCAACCTTCTGCTATATAAGATATATTTATTTGTAAAGAAGTAATAATTAAAAATGTACCTATATTAATTGATTAAAAATGGTATCATCTTACCAGCCCTGTCTTTCACCGCTGGAGACTGGACGTCCTGCTTTCGTGTTATTCTCGGCTGACGTACTGTCTGAGTCTGACGTCATGTCGAGACTGTCCGCAGACGAACCGGACGAACCGGACCCTGAGTATAAACATTTTGTTAAATTAATTAACTATTTACAATTTATTTTTTAAATATAATTATCTATTTCCTCATGCTAACTTTCTGCTACTGTCTTAAATACATTAAGCGATAAAACGTTTGCCTTAATTTGCTTTTCATTATCAAATTAAATATCTATTTCATTAGCCGTTTAACTATAAATGTCTTCTAAAAGTTCACAAACTCAGCAAATCAGAGTGTCGATGTCGGCCTACGAGTAACAAAGCTCACAAGAACATTTCCATAACGTTTGAAATTAAATTTGAACAACTGTTAGCACAGCACTTAATATAAAGATTCAAACAATTTCAATTCAAATAACATAAATATAGCTTAACAAAGATCAGACAATATTAAAGATATTTCTAGTCAAAGGCGGTGAAAATGAAACCTCTTACGAGGGTGTAAAGGGGATGTTTATTATAAAATATTTCTGGCAGCGTTGCCCATTAAGGGTGGGTCTACTCTTCGAAGGAATAACAATGAAGGAAAACGGTCTAACTGTTCTAATTGTAATAACGGAATTGGTTGTGTATATTGTGTATGAACGAGTTCACGTACCTACCTCGACCATAATGTTCCTGTTTCTTTTATTTATATATTTTTTTATTTTTAAAGAAATACGAAATGAAATCATCTGACCACTGTAATGTGACCAAATGTGATAGATTGGATCAAATACAAATTTTGACCATATACTGTATGCGTATGTCCCATAACATTTGCCATTTGGAACCATAATGGAAACTACTCAAGATGAGTGATGCTTCTACTAATATTAGGGTTATTTCATTTTATTGGTTTATTTATGAACTTACTTTTAGCATTGGAAGAAGACGATGTAGACCTGACCTTTTTATTTTCTGATTTTTTCTTTCTTCTAGTTTCGATTGAATTTGTAAGTAACAAGGTGTCATTGAATATTGCAGACAGTACAAGGTCCACTGTAATATAATTATTACTTTATTATACTAATTTAGTGTTAAGTTTGTGCTAATAAACTAACCTTTGATCAAGTTGCGATGTATTCGATAGGTATATTTGCAAAAAATCAAAGAAATAACGTAATTTCCATTTGAAAACTGAAACGAAACATAAAATATATTTGCTAACTCACCGGCTACTAACAATATAATAAAATTGATGCTTCTAGCCGCCCGCGCCGCCGTCATACTCCACTTCTGTTGTACCTATTTAGTTTATATCAATGAGAAATCGTAAATCCTGCCTGTGATTTATAGCATTCACATTTCATGTTTTTTCGATACACTTTTTTTGACGTTTTATTGTTTTTTGTTAATATTTTATGGACGGAGCTAAATGTTTTTATTTCTTTTTTTTTTTGTTGAAATCGGTAAAGGGTGTTGGTTTATTATTTTTTCGTTATGATTTTATAGAGTCGTTTTTATTTATTTCTTTACATTTTATACGTACCTACCTACTGTACCTGCCAACTACGGATCATCATACCTAATTCCTTAAATTATCAAAATATTTACTCGAATTTTAACTATATTATAGTAGAGCAATGCAAAATACTTATATTTAAAAAATACCCCGATCACGATTTGATTTGATACTGCTACTTTTTAGACTTTATAACATTTTGTCGGGAGAGTTACATTTAATATTTTTGAAATCTAGAAGCCTCCTGAATAATCCATGCAATTACTTCTACACTCTTACGAGAGTTTTTATGTCCTAGAAACTTTTACCACTAGATTGCTAGCTTTATTACAATTTGTGGGCATTGTATCAGGTCCCGTTTTCAAAATTTATGGCGTTCGTTTCGCATTCGCCGATTGCTTCCACTCTGTATCTGCAGTTTAAATAGTTTTTGCTTGTTCTAGCTTCCGCTCCGGTTGTAGCTTTTAGTGTGTTTTAGCGTTAATGACTGTTTTATTTATTGTTCCTTCTACAATTGTGTCGTTTGTGTTTGTATCTCGTTTTGTTTGATTAGTTTTTAGTGAATTGTACTGAAGTTTTTACTGCGTTCAATATTTATATATTTTATACCGATAACCTTAACCAAATATCTTCAATAATATTTATAATAAAGCTGAAAGCAGTTTGGTCTCTTTTGCTTTATTTATAGTACGAAATAGGAATAATTTATAATGTTATTAGGTATATAAAATACTATCAAATAAGGAATATTTACCTAGTGATAATTATAACATGTTTAATAATTTGTTTAAAGTGTATAAAATAAAACAACTGATGTAATTAAAATATTTCAATGATTTAAGTTCTGTAATGGTAGAAGAAATGTCGGCCGTGGAAGGGGTCCTTAGGACACTTGTGGTCGCGTAACTTCACGAATACTGGAAAATTAAACATTCAGTAAATTAAATGTATCCATTTAGACTTATATATATATCTAGCTGTTGCCCGCGACTTCGTACGCGCGGTAGTTTGTTTTATATACTAAACCTTCCTCTTGAATTACTCTATCTATTAAAAAAACCGTATCAAAATCCGTTGCGTAGTTTTAAAGATCTACATGGGGACAGACAGCGCGAAACCACTTTGTTGTATACTATGTAGTGAAGAGGTAATTTGTTGATGGATGTTTGTATTTCTGGAGTTGCTGAACCGATTTTTAATATTTTTTACATTGAATTCTGGCAATAAATATTTTATGCAAAGAAATATGTTACGAATATCTTATTTATGTTCATTACAAGACACGTGTTTGAATATATATAAAACGTCATGCAATAAGTATTCAATTATGGCCTGTGCCGTTATCGACTATTTTTAACCGACTTCAAAAAAGGCGGAGGTTCTCAATTCGTCTGTAGGTATGTTGTTTTTTTTCGTGTAACAAAAGTAAAGTCAAGTAAAATAATGCATTTTCTTTTCAATTAATTAACGTTTTAGAAAACACGAAAATTGTGAGAGGTTTTCGATCAACATTTGAAAGTTTTAAAATAATATTTGGAAAACTGTCATGGAGCTGATTATACCACCAATTAATTACATATAGGTTTATTGAACACTGACTGAACTTAGAAACGGAAAAACCAAAACTATTTATATTAGCTGAACTGGATATTATATTGTTTGTCAGAATTGGCGGAAGTTGGTCCAAAGTTGGCCGAACTTTGTTGGCCGAAGTTGGGCGAAGTTTGATGTGGTCGGTAATGGAAATGAAAGTTGTAGAGTTATCGTACTTTTTGCTGTTTGAAATTTATGAGGTTTTTTCATTACTGAGTTTACTTGACAGGTCGTGCCATTCCGGGTTGTGGGTTCGATTCCCGCCTCAGAAAAGTATTTATGCTTAGATATTTGTCTGTGGTCTGGTTGTTTCTATGTATTATAAGTATATATTTACAAAAGAAAAGTATTTAAGTAGTATATCCGTTGTCTAGCACCCATAACACAAGTCTAGTTACTTAGCTTGGGGCTAGATGGCGATGTGTGGAATGTCCTGCAATATTTATTTATTATTTACATCGACTGATCTCAGCTTGTTGCTATTCAATGGCATTATTTTTAATAACACATTGCGATCGCCTTCCGGATAATTATTTTGGATCTTTAGTCGATTCGCACCGCGAATCAATAGACATCGCATCAATAGACCGAAACGTCGAAGTTGTTATAAAATTGGTAGCTAATTTTCCAAAAGGCGATCGCGACCTGTTTTAAGAATAAAAATAATGATTATAGATCGTGCGTGTTTAAAGAGTGTTTATATTATTACTAGCTGTCCCGGCAAACGTTGTTTTGCCATTTACAAAAAAAAAAAAAACTGAAAGAAACAAAATAAAAAATAGATGTTGGCCGATTCTCAGACCTACTGAATATGCTCACAAAACTTCATGAGAATCGGTCGAGCCGTTTCGGAGGAGTTTAACTTCGAACCCCGTGACACGAGAATTTTATATATATAGGGATAGAGATTAGTAGAAGATAGATAGATAGATTTTATTTTCATGGATTTTTGTTGTCCAGGATCATAGCGTTTTTAATTCGCTTACTACAAATGAAATGAATCATTAATTCATAAAACGTCAGTTAAATGCCAGTTTAACTGACGTATTCAGATAATCCATCATAACCTTTTCACAATTTTCAACCTGTATTGTATTGTAAGGAAGATGTGTAGATCGTTCGAGACCGACCCACACGGCAGCTGACACTATAGCGCGCCCTGTCAGAACGTGTGTCTATTTCTCCAGGTTTATCGGCCGATAGAGGGTTGCAGGTTCAATTCCCAGCCTTGGAACTAATAATGTTGGAACGTAGTTTCTTATCGCGGGTTAGCGAAAAATAATATACTTATAGGAAAAAATAATACTTACAAAGAAAAAAAAATATCTAAGTAACGGAAAAATAAAAAAAAATCACGTCAAAAAGGGTAAAGGATCTTCGTTCCAAACGCGTGTTCCGCGATACGTCAATTTAGCCATCACAGTCCTCACTCACTTCGTCCATTTGTGAAAACCATAAATCCGTTGAATAGTTTTTGAGTTTAGCGCATTCAGACAGACAAACGTGGGGGGGAACTTTAAAATATGTAGAGATTATGTTGTGGTAACACCTTTAAGTTTAGTTAAGACCATCGTGCGATAAAAAGTCCCTGAACTGCAGATGCCATGAATGGCGTCAGTTATTCGCACCTTTGAACATCTGATAGCTATAAGCATTTTCATTTATATTTAAATTGGGGTTTTGAAGGTGTTACATCTACTAAGTATATTTATAAAGTCTTGGATAATGTTTTGTGGAAGCTAAGCCGTGATGGTGTGGTATGGAAGAATATGTTTCATTAAATACGTATCAACATCGTAATAAATTAATATTCTATAATGTTATTTGGGTATTAATTATGCTAATTAGTAAAAAGGACAACAAACAAAAAACTACAAGGAATTTTCGTCTTTAAATTATACAAAATGTTGGAAAAGAACTTATCTATAAACTTTAAGACTCAATAATATAAATATATAGTAGGACCCTTTACACAGTACACTTTACACACCTTTGGCCAGATTGAATACTATATAGGTACTCATTCTTTTCTAAAATATACACTTAATATGGGTACAAAAATACCCAGACCAGAAACCAATATCTGTACATACTTATATATATATATATATTTGTTTAAGGTGGGACTTGTACCCACGACCTTCTGCGTCGCAGGTGGGTGTTCGCCCACCGCACCACAGAGGTCGTCACTCAACATTACTTAACAACCTTGCTTGTAATGTTATTTAACAATTAAATGAATTAGCAGATAATACGTACGTGTACCATCCTGACAGTTCCTGTACCTCATCATGCACTCGCTCTTGAAGCTCCTCCTCGCTCGCTGGTATCCTGCACATATCCACTTGATGCCCATGTTCTTGTACCTTTTGAGCATATCATGTGGACACGTAGTACAGGTCCGATAGACTCGAGTCCTAGGACATCAATGATAACGTATTGTATGACAACTGCTCACTCACCCTGGCCCAACATTTCCCACATTGTATATTAATGTATAGATATGTCCAAAATATCCCTTTCCCAAAAATGTCCTTCTCAAAATGTCTTTATTTCATAAAATGTGCAAGATTACGATTAGCGCGCTCCATAATATTAATTAAAAAAATACCATCAGACAGGTGTGATAGTTGCCAAATGCTGACCTATCATAATAATATGCAAAAAAACTAGTAGGTCATTGTGATTATCGATGTTCGTTACCTCTCACGTTAAAACGTGTACTTACGCCAAACGCACTTCTTTTGTTTCGAATGACGATGCGTCTGATGATTCACTCGTTGATACTGATGTTGATTCTGAACTTGAACTGAAAGTATATCCGGAACTGTTAGATCACGTCAGACAGATCCCCTTTAGAAGGAGCTAAATGCTTCTCGTCTATTACTTTTATTATTTTTTTTTGGATAGTATCATGAAAATTACACGTAAAGAGACGCGGAGACGATCATGTCGTGGACGTCGCCTGGAACCTGCCTGAGAAAAGAGAGGAAAGAGGCCGCCCCTCATGGAGACCTGGTGGTCAAAAATAAAGAGCGACCATAAGAAAGCCCAATTTCCAGAGCAGACAAGCCAGGAGAGTGTCCTGGCACAATAAAGCAAGAAAATCCGACTCCATGTAAAGGGAAAAGAGATGGACATAGAAGAAGAAGAGTATAAAAATTACAAAGGATCACAAAAGTGAGCTGCGTCAATTGATTTGCTATGAGTACTATGTCTGTCAGATATATTTCAGCTACTGATCTCTAATAGTTAAAGCCCTAAAGCCCCTTAAAAATTCACTGTGTGAATGGAAAAGTAAATCTTGGATGTCCCCAATACCTATGGCCCAAACGGGGCGAATTATTTATTTCATTATACTCGCGTTTAAGTCCATTCTGTACCGTAAAAATATATGAGAGAAGATATATAATAATTTTTATAAGAAATACATACCTCGTAGTAGTAACTTCGTCAAATTGATCAGTGTCGCCCTTAGAGGAGGCCTGATCGTCATACCAGTTGGGCCCTCTATGCTGAGCGTCTCCGAAATGTGCGACGTTCTGTAAATCTCTGACATGGGCCAGCTCATACGGATCCTCTTTTGAGCTATCGCCAACGTAGGCAATATGCCGTGTCGTGAGACCGTGAGCGGGAGTCGAGAACGTTATACCTTGTTTTATTATACCTTTGGAATTATATTTATTTATTAATCAAGCGCATTTCTTTTTGTGTGAAATCACATTTCAAGAACACATTTTTTTTATTATGAAAATAAAAAATAGTTCTCGGTTTAAGTTAAGCTACAGTTTGAGCAATCTTAGGAGGTAGGCGGATAAAAACTGTGGGTTGTCGGGGGTCCCCTACGTGAAAGGCTACGCTCCGTTCACTTTATCGTATTTTTGTCAAACATCGTGTGCTTTATTTCTAAATTTTCAATGTCTTCGATACTTGCGCTTTGTATAAGATCTGTAGATTTTTTGGTTAATATCATTCAATAGTGTATAAGTTTTCACTCCCTACCTAAATATTTTATGCTTTTCTACCCTAAAATGGACATTAATTAATTCGTACTGAATATATTCTAGTGTTGAATTAAATCCTTCATATCATGGAGGTTTTAATATATTCATTCATTACTTTCTGATGTTAAATTCATGGGATTAGTTAGTCCCGAGCGCATTGCGTATGCAGTACGGTGTTAATTTTGTATAATTTTTATTTTCTAATTTAAATTACTTTAGTGGGACCAAAGTTTGTGATACCACTATTTATCTATCTTCTTCATCTATTTATTTTAAAACAAAGCCGCCGCTTTTGTCTGTCTGTCTGAACGCGAAAATACTGAACAGATTTACATACGTTTGTCACTGATAGACAGAAATAATACCGACTAGCTTTATAATGGCGGGCGCCGCGTAAACCAATCATCACTACCGATTCTATCCCGATGACTATTGGTAAGTAGTCTTAGAATAACACATATTATTACTTCTATCCCGATATTCCCACGAAACTTTGCGAGAGTTTAAAAGTAAAAGTACTTATTAACAATTCAGTAAAAAAATTACCAGTGTGACTAGTAGCCATAATATCACGTACGAATACAGCGATCCAAAACAACACGATTTGTTCGAAAAATACATTCATATTTTACAGATGGCAGTTCTTAAAATAGTGGCTCATATAGTTTATCATAACTTTTATGAAAATGTATTTCTTATCAAACTATAAAAATTGGAGATCGATCTTATCAAAACCGGCGAAGCAGTTTCGAGACGTGTAAAACTTGTTTTATTTTTATTATTTCTTGCTACAACAGTAGGTAAATATTGCAATTCTTCAAAAACACTGTTTTAAACTTACTTAGACTTACCTGCAATTTAAATTATTAGTTAGGAACCCATCACCTTTCTATATTTTAAGTGCAGAAAACTACAAAAATTAACTACATACATCATTAGATTAACTAAACTATGTTTGTCTCCAGGAATTGATTTCTATCAGATTGATACAATTATATAGCATATTTATTTAACAGGTTGATACTTGGCTAGATAATTGACTTTTCCAAAATCTAATGATGCAGTTTTAGTTTTATCAAATTCGAGCAGGCGACTCCTTTCAGTATTTTAGCTACCTGTTACGCGTTAAGAAATGATCTTGATGGTCAATTTACCCTGTATATTTCTCTTTATTCCCACGGGGTCAGGAGTTACGCTGGCGAAGCCGTGGAATGCAGCCTGTTTACATTCTTCGTCACTCTAATCTCCTACATCAATGTAACCAACAACAAATTCAGCTCGGGTCCCTAGCGGGATCATAATATCCCGTAAATCCTTTAAGCCATTAAAATATTCATAAAACAACATCAATAAAGGCTCTGAGTAAAACAATCGCGATGTTTCATATTTTATTCAATGCATTTTGAAACACCTCTTGCTTTGAAGACACGCTTTAGAAATTAATAACTGATACCCGAGTCCATTTTCATGCTTGTCGTCGGTTTATTTCTTCAAAATATCTGCGGAAGAATATACAATTAGTTGTTACTGTTCTCTAATCTAGTCTTTGGACAGACCGGGATGGGGCGTGATTTCATTTAATTGAAGTGTATTCATGACTGAATCGTTTACTATATATCTACCTCATCATCATCTTCTTTCTTCCCTTTTACTACCATGTGAGGTCGGCACAATATCATCCCCGTGAAGACCACGTTTACACCAAAGTTCTGTGATGATGATGAAGAATATCTCCGCATGATGCGACCGAACCACGCCAGACTGTTCAACTTGTCAATAATGGCCGATATTTTACGTATTTAAACAAATTCGTCTACCTCATCATCCATCAGTAATTAGAAATCATTATTCAAAATTCTACGCCACTAAAGAAAACTTTTAAATTTGTCCTCATCTTAAATTGAGTCGTCAATTAAACTGAAGTACCTAATTTGTCACGTTACTGCGTCTTCCCTAAGCGACTCTTAATTGTAATTAAACAAAAACAAAACTTACATTAAACTTGTAATGAATTATTTCTGCTCATCTGAATACTCGGCATTTTCTGGGTCTCCTGAAAAAATGAGATCGTTCTTTAATTTTGAGTTATTTTTCTAAATAACAAAATTTACTAAGTTATCTTTCAAAACAGTTCAAATTAGTTTTCTCTGGAAACGTTGGTAGGTATAAGTTACTATAGAGGAAGTAACTCCGAGGCTATATATATATATAGCCAAAACTAACTCAGGTTTGGTTACATATGAGGCTTACAGGACTGCTAAAGTTCGGTTACTGGTCGACTGCATGGAAATCAGCGAGATGCGAGATAGATAGATAGATAGAAAGCTTTATTGCACACACAAGTACTGAGATACTGCGCAACTAGCAATTTTTAACGATTATTATTTATTGATTACATATGATTTAGTAGAATATTATAATTTAAAATAAAAATTAAGCGTCATTCAAATGAACAGCTCCTGACCGCACCCGATGCAAAGGAGCCGAGAATACTGGCCGCGTTACGCGTTATTTTTAATTAATACACTGAAACCCATTTTTCCCAATATCTGGAACAGTTTACGGTAGTAAACAAAAGCCAGAACGACTGCATATATTTAAATACGGGTTTTTACTTGTTATAAAATACTTTTTTAGATGGTTCGTATATTTATTGTAATCTGAGGGTTCGTATTGCTCGCGTGTCACGCAGGAGCTCTAGATGTCTCACACGTGGTCCCTGGGTGGCGCTAGAGGAGCAATCTCCTGGTGGTGGCTTCGGCCGCGGGTTGCTACCACCCACCGGCCTAGGTCATATCGCCAAGCGGACATGTCCGTATTAGGATACGTAGGTTGGTGCAGCCACAAAAGGAGGATGGGGCGGAAATGTTTTGTCCTCGAAGGCGAAGGTTTATTCAGGCGTCTTTAAGTCACGAGCGTAGAGGTATAGTAGGTACCTTCTAGGCAAGTGTGCGACATCCTAGACCGCATCGACATGTACCATCGTGTCAAATTATGGTCATATTATAATGATCTAGCCATTATAAAAAAAAATAAGAGATATTTTCGTGACTTTTATCTACTGAATTACAATAATTATATGACGTGTTTGTTGTTTGGGGTCACTGAAGTACGTGTTATTATATTTGCGTTTTAAGTCCTGTCTACCTGTTAAGTGAACTGATTTGCATGAATTGAGCGCAGATGTTAAGATGGATAATTTATTTCTAATTTGACAGGAAGAAATAAAAATTAAATTTACAAAGTCTGGGACAGGGGTTTGATCTGTGTTCCGGGACGTTGCTGATGCAAAGACTCAGCGGGGTAACGCTGCCTGCATAATATGTCCAGCTTTGCACCGGAAACGTTGGGGAGTTGTTTATTTAATTATAAGCTATATTTTTTTAATGTGATTTTATTACTTTTTGTATCATTTTATCTGAATAAATATTTATTAGTCAAAAAATTAAATTACAAAATTCAGTATGAGCTTTTTATTATTTTTCTATATGCATTTATTGCATTTCATACTAGCAATGTCTTTTGGATTATATATTTTTTTTTGTTAGTAACACTTTTGGCAGAGACATTATCGAGGTGTCTGGATGATGTCTTTGTCGATTTATTTTTAAATTTGAATGATAATAGACTTACCAGATTTAGTTCTGGCCCTTACGCTCAACTTAACTGTAAAGAAGACATTAAAATAAATTAGTAGTCTTGAGTATAAGTTAGTTTTAACTATACATTGTGAATTAAAAACAAATTACCTGGTCCACCAACCCCGTAGACTCCATAGTTGACTCCCTGCGCTTGACCGTATGCATTCTGCGCGTAGTTCAAACTTTTGTCGTGGTGTTCATGTTCATCAAAAGCTGTGCTCTGGCCATAAGCCGATTGGCCGTAATTGGCTCCCCCATAGGTTCCTGGACCATAGAGAACTCCCTGCCCATTGGCGCTTTGTGCGTAAGCTTTCTGATCGTAATTCAAACTTTTGTCGTGGTGTTCATGTTCATCAAAAGCTGTGCTCTGGCCATAAGCCGATTGGCCGTAATTGGCTCCCCCATAGGTTCTTGGACCATAGAGATATCCTTGCCCATTGGCGCTTTGTGCGTAAGCTTTCTGGTCGTAATTCAAACTTTTGTCGTAATGTTCACTTTCATCAAAAGCTGTGCTCTGGCCATAAGCCGATTGCCCGTAATTGACTCCCCCATAGGTTCCTGGAGCATAGCGAACTCTCTGCCCATTGGCGCTTTGTGCGTAAGCTTTCTGATCGTAATTCAAACTCTTATCGTAATGTTCACTTTCATCAAAAGCTGTGCTCTGGCCATAAGCCGCTTGGCCGTACTGTGCTCCTCCATAGGTTCCTGGGCCATAGATAACTCCCTGTCCATTGGCGCTTTGTGCGTAAGCTTTCTGATCGTAACTCAAACTTTTATCGTAGTGTTCACTTTCATCAAAAGCTGTGCTCTGGCCATAAGCCGATTGACCGTAATTGACTCCCCCATAGATTCCTGGAGCGTAGCGAACTCTCTGCCCATTGGCGCTTTGTGCGTAAGCTTTCTGATCGTAATTCAAACTCTTATCGTAATGTTCACTTTCATCAAAAGCTGTGCTCTGGCCATAAGCCGCTTGGCCGTACTGTGCTCCTCCATAGCTTCCTGGGCCATAGATAACTCCCTGTCCATTGGCGCTTTGTGCGTAAGCTTTCTGATCGTAACTCAAACTTTTATCGTAGTGTTCACTTTCATCGAAAGCTGTGCTCTGGCCATAAGCCGATTGGCCGTAATTGACTCCCCCATAGATTCCTGGACCATAGAGAACTCCCTGCCCATTGGCGCTTTGTGCGTAAGCTTTCTGATCGTAATTCAAACTTGTATCGTAATGTTCGCTTTCATCAAAAGCTGTGCTCTGGCCATAAGCCGATTGGCCGTAATTGACTCCCCCATAGATTCCTGGACCATAGAGAACTCCCTGCCCATTGGCGCTTTGTGCGTAAGCTTTCTGATCGTAACTCAAACTTTTATCGTAATGTTCGCTTTCATCAAAAGCTGTGCTCTGGCCATAAGCCGATTGGCCGTAATTGACTCCCCCATAGGGGACTGGCCGTGGGCTGTATCCTGGTCTGGGTCCCGGTTGTATTCCCCCAGGGATATATCCAGGATACGGATACACTGGAGTTGCTAGAAGTAATTTATCATTAGTAAGACATGATCAGAATTAAAATGTTGTCCTCTCTTTTTCGAAAGTGTGGGCGATACCATAACAGTTAAAAAGTTAATTATTAAAACCTAATAAAAAGTAATGCACAGTTCAATGAATACAAACAAGTTAGTTTAATGAAACCGTTGTCATTGTAACGGCCGCATTTAGATTCTAAAATAAAACTACCGCTACATACACTGAATATTAAAACGGATTAAAATTAATTCAGTCCAACCGCAAAGATGGACAATAAAGTTCAGAAGCTAAAAACGTAACTTCAGTACCGTAAAGTACTAAAGTACCCGAAAACAGCAATTTCGTTAAGGTATCCTCATAAACGGGTATTCAATACCCAATATACTTAGCGATTCAATCATTTGTTGCCGTTCTATTGGCCGTCGGCCGCGCTGGCTTGTGACCCTTATTGCCTCCGATATTGGATTCGTTGAGTACATGCCAGCCATTGCCAGCCCACCTGGGGTTTGCGTTTGTCAATTTTGACAGCTCTGTCGTTTCGGGCCTCGTAAATTTTTATTGTTTTTGTTTTTAACGGGGTGTTATGTGCCATTATGGCTTACAGTCGAGAGGTGGGTGATTGTTAGCAGACGGTTGTGATGGCTACCTCTATAGTCTAAACCTTGTAGCTCACAGGTGCTTATTTTGCATGCGTCATTCGAATGAACGCATTCTAAACTAAACGATGAATCTGCGACGGAATTAAAAGCATTTTTCAATAGAACTTTATTACTTGAAAAAAATATATTACCTTGCTATTTTATTAGAAGCTGTATATGGTTGATATAAGTTATCGTATATAACTTGCCTGGCTATATCACCTATTTGAGGGTGTTATAAACAAGTTTAAGGCACTGTACATTACTTTTTTTTAATTCTAAAAATGTAGGTATTGGTCGGCTATCGAACCCACAACCTTCGAATTAGGATGCAACCCTCTAAACCAACATAACTTAATTTAAACATTTACTTCTTTGATCGAAAAGTACTTATCGACTACTTGAACTTGTCCCGGTTCTGAAAATTAATATAGCTTTAGAACGTAAACTCTAGAAGTTAATTAATCAAATTATTTTATGAAACATTAAGCCGAGACGCACTTAGAGTCAAGTATTGAATAATAACTTTACTTACGTGTTGGATACGGTGAGGGGACTGAAATATTAAAACACATTCATAATTTTATTAGAACGTCGTTAAATTATGGTGAAAACGCTATTGTTATAAGCTATTCAAATGGTTAGAGTTTCTTTTGGTAAAGCGGAGTAAAACATTGAAATCTCACCTATAGTTGGTTCGAATGGAAATTCATTGGCGCCTGTAAACATAATATTAGTGTTAATAACGAATATAATTAAACAAAATATTTTCTTGATGTTGAGCCCAAGTTTTATTGTAATGAAAAACTAAAGCATCTACAATTAGTAAAGCATTTTCACTTGATACTCAACACGGCACACTTCATATTTTTTTGACTTTGTCTCGTCTGTATGTTGAATTCATTATGATGTCACACAGCCAATAGGTAACCAGCGGACGATCAAGGCGTTTGTAACGATATCTAGAAGTAATGTGGTAACAGATGAACGTTCATATACATACATACAGATTAACTAAAACATTATTTAAAATTTTCCATAAAAAATCAGGTAAAAATACTTGTAAGCACTTACAGCAAGCCCTCTTAGTATAGCAGTTGACTTCAATTGTAATTTGTCCGATGATGTAACCCTCTACGCAGACGCACACCTGACACTCGTCCCAAGGATGCTGGAACGGTTGGTTCGGCAAGTAAGGGCGGCAAGATTCATCTGTCAAATTGTGGTGTTGCTAATATAACAATATTTCGCTTCAAAAACATTAGTCCCCAGAGTGCACTGTGTCATAAGCTATGCCTTATTGCGGTCTGGGGGTATTTGTCCGTGGAAGCGACGGAGCCCTACGACTAAAAGTTGTCTTCCGTGGCAAATTGTAAACTTAAGTAAGGGACTCAAACCCGGACACCATTAATGACAAATGATGATATGTTAACTCATGACATAGCTTGGTGACGGTGGCCTAGTAGTACCCACTTCAAGACCTTCTGTAGTGTATGGTTCGATCTTACGTTTATTTCCCAACTAGCGACCCGCCCCGGCTTCGCACGGCTATATTATGCATGAATTATACATATAAACCTTCCTCTTGAATCACTCTATCTATTAAAGAAAACCGCATCAAAATTCGTTGCGTAGTTTTAAAGATTTAAGCATACATAGGGATATAGGGACAGAGAAAGCTACTTTGGTTTATACTATGTAGTGATGGCTGCGTAGCTTGGGTCGCCGCACTGAAGGAACACATCGTAAGGAAACCGCCATGTTGTACTTACAGTCATAAGGGATAGACATTACCTAAATCAGAATAAACGTCCGCTTTAAATTAAGACGTATGTTTATTCTTGTGCCTAACCTTCCGAGAAGATCATGGCCCTCTGGGCTAATTATACAATGACTATGTAGTCTTATCTTGTCAGTTATCATTTCTATTTTAGGCTGTGGCCAAATCTACAGGCTTCGGCGAATATTCGCCTTATCGCTACATGTCTGACCACACAGTTCATTATATTGCAAATATTCTAAAATACCCTTCGCGATGTTTTTCCAATCTTTCGCGCGTACTTCGTCGTATATATAGTCAACTCCTAATGACCGAAGACGAAGTTTGTTCGCGAATATTCGCTGTAGATCTGGCCACAGCCCTCTCTAGATCCCCAATTAACGTAATCCACCTTCTTTCCTAAAACTACAACGAAAGTTTACAATTAATTACGTGGACGGACTTACGTGGAGACGGTCCGGGGAGTGGTCCAGGCACCGGCCGGGGAGTCACAGGTGGCCAAACAGCTGCGAGACAAAAGGACAACATTAACCCAGGGCCTTTGTTTACCTTCAACCCTATTTACACCGAACCCTGTTTACTTTGGGCTTAAAATTGGTGCGAAAATTAACTTTATTATTTGCGAACCTGAATTAGAAATGTTAAGACTTTGCACTATATTTGAATACTTATTTTCTTTTAAGTACGGTTAACTGTCTTAGATTGATAATTTTGAAGTAATCATGAATAATACTGGTATAATATTAAAATAAAATTTCATAAAAATAAAAATTATCAACGTGGATTAGGTATCTTGGTTTCGAGTTTCGACGCATATGGCCAAAAACGCGAAAGGTCAATATACGCCAAAGACCAAAAACGCGTAATCCCTTAAACACAAGAGGCCAAAAACACATTTGGCCAAATTTGTATTACGCGTTAAGTATACCAATAACGCATTTGGCCAAATTTTAATACGCGTTATATTAACCTGTCCTAAGCCAGAATTAAAATAAACAAGGCAATGTTCAACACGTACTTGGCCAGAGGCTATGATACCGGTCATTTAAATAAACTTACATTTTAAATGACGAGTTTTACCTAAAATAATAAGCTAGTTTCATTATCTTGGGTGAGGTAAAATACAAAGTATGTTCGAATACTTACGTTCAGGCACTGGTATGATTATCGGTTCAGGCACTGGTGGTATCGGGTGTATGGTTACCGGTTCAGGTATTATTATAGGTCTGGGCGGCACTGTGGGAAAATTACATAAATGATACAGTCAAAACTTCGAAACTAAGTTTTACATAATAATTGTTAAGTATTTTCACCGGTATCAATTGCCAGACACTATCGGCACAGAATGTATCGGTAACAATTTTACCGGATCGCTATTCCACCGTATACGGTCTCTATCCACTCTATCAAATATTTACCAGATCACATACCGGTATTTTCCTATAAATTCCATAGTAATCATCGGGTTAGATAGTGATCACACACCGGCTATACTTGTATTGAAATGAATGAATATTGCAGAACATTCCACACAGCGCTTTCTAGCCCCAAGCTGAGGAAGAGCTGAGGCTGAGCTGGGTTTGTATAACGATGGCCAATTAACTTACAAATTATCTATATTCCAGGAACAAATATCAGTCCTTACGCCATTTGTTCTAGTTCGGGAATCGAACCCGCAACAATCTAATTTAATTTAATTTCTAAATAAAAACAAATAGCTTACAGCAATTAGAGTCAGGGAAGCAGGTGATCTGATCCTGTGGTCCGTACGGCGTAAACTCAACTGTGCACTTGCAAAGTTTACACACTTCGACCGGGTGTGGGAACACCACGTTGTTCGGGAACTGCTCGCATTGTGGCACTGGGGGGGGGTTAATACATTATAGGGCTTAATTCACTTCAATTTATTTGAGACAAAACAATATGCATCAATATAATTTAATACTTACATGGAAGAGGTTTATCAGGAATATAAGCTGAAAGTGAACAAAAGTTATTATATTTTGAATATCTACCACTTTAAAAATAAAATAATAATAAAAAATAACTTACGAATTGGCTCAGGTGGCAACACTGAAAACGTAATCAAACAATTAATTTCACATAAATTCAAAGTTACTTAGCAAAGTTAAGGAACGTAAAAATTCATTCGGTATTTTTCAGAAGGGACCCAATACCGGAAACTTGAAGTATTTCCATTCCATTACAAACCACACAAACCTTCCTAATACTTGTACATACTTTAATTAATTCCATTCTTCGCGACTCGCAGAAATATTTTCCAAATAAATCTTCGTAGAAATTTTAGAGCGAACTTCCAAAATTAGCTTGGTTATTAAGATAGATGGAAAAAGTTTGTGAGTTGATACTGAGTACGACTCATGCAGTCTTTCGTGTTAAAATGTTTAATGATTTTAGTTGACAGCAAACTGTGAGGCTCCTAAATGTTATTCAAGATTAGTGTCAAATTGAGATTGTCATCTATTTTACAGGGTAATCAACATCGAACTATGCTGCGCTGTACTGCGCTGTGCTATGTTTGGTCAACTCGCTCGTCTAATATTTTAATGAGGATACAAACAAACCATGCTGTGCTGCGCTGTGTGAGGCTACGCTCTGTTTAAAAACGCAGCAGTCTCGAGCGAGGCGCGCTACCCGCCATGCTGAGCCGCGCTGTGCCGAACTGTGCTATGTTTTTTATGGAGCTCTGCCATGCTTCTTCTTCACTTTCATCTTCATCGGATTCAACGTTTACGTTTTTTTGAAAATAAAGTCATTTTTGACGAGATAAACGACTACACGAGCTGCTAATTACTTTTATACTGAGTTAAGCAAAGCTCAGCACAGCTTGGTGTTGATTGTTAATAAAACGTAGCTTAAGAAACCCAGCACAGTACAGCGCAGTATACCTCGATGTTGATTTGTCACCCTTAACTATAAATAGTTAGCAAACAGGGTTCCATTTACACCCGAATTTTGGAAATTCTATAATTTTATGTTTTTTCGGAAACCAGCTAAATTTTTTTAAATAAAAATCATTGAGAGTAATGTCCACCTTTCCGTAAGACTTAGATCTGTTAGATTGAGGTCCAGTTTTAGGTCAAAACTGAGATACATGAATGAATCATATTTGAACTCACCGCACTGTGGATTCTCTTCGCATTCAATCTTGACGTCTGGCACACCGAACACGTTAACCGACTCATAGCAGACGCAAACTTGACACGGATTCAGTGGGTTTTCAAATGGTACTCCACTTGGTATCGGGTTGCAGGTCACTAAAGTATGAAAAACTTTGTTTTATTTGACTAGAATCATGAATCCTTTGATGTTTTAGATCCTTATTTTTAAAGCTTGTACTTTAGATAAAAATGATTGGGCCAAATATATTTTTGACTACAATAAGTCTGGTCGAAAACCAGTCTAAAACCTTCTCACCCTTTTTGGCCACGATGCCACTGTGCCACGCAGGTTTACTCATTTAAGTCTCAATCCCGTGGGATAATCGGTGTGAAAATCAGTCGTCCTCTATCTGAAGTTTCAGCTATTTTATATACCTACCAATTGTTATTGCGATAGGTTTAGCAGTTTTTGCTTGTATAGGTACCTACTCGCACTAAGTCATAAACCTACGTATTTATACAATACATGTTAATTGTTTACCTATTTCTGGAATTGGAAGAGGTACAATTTGTGTTGTTGGTTCAATGTAGATCGGAAGAATATTTGAAGAAGTAACTGGGATTGGCAATGGTGAGGGTACGTTCGAGCACAATCCACAGCTGACGCAGACAGGTTCCAAGTAGGCCCATTCTCTGACACAACTACAGATCATGCACTCGCTGCTCGGTGTCCAGTAGCTGTGGAGCTCGCCTTCTCGTTGACAGGAGATGGTGTTTTCATATCCTAAGGGTCATGTTAAATTAGTTTGATGTACGAAAGATTCTTATACTGTTGCTTATTTTTTTTTTAATTAAAGTTACCTGGTTGTCTGTGGAGCCAGTAGTATTCATTGTGTGGTATCGGTCTAGTGATAATATTGTCTGGAAAAAATAGACAATGAAATATATAAGTAAGTGAAACTTGTACAACGAATCGTATGACAATATTTCTACATGACAATATATTTTGTGTTGGGGCGGTTATTAAAACTTATAAGATATGTAAAATTTTAGAGAACAATCAATTTAACGTTTTTTTTTTAGTTCAACTGAAATAAGTCATCGTGCGTTTAAAGGGACTAATCACGATATTTTTTAACAAAACTAATGATTTTAAAATTGTCAAGGCAGATTCTGCAACTGATCACTCCTACGTAGGTACTTAAAATTTAAATCGCCTCATGTCGATAATAACCAAAATAAATGATCACAACGATGAAATATGAAGTATAAATTAATTACCAACGTGGGTTTCAATGGATTTATTTTACACTTAATGCTGACTATTGTTCTCTGTCTGAATACAGAGACCAACAATAGGAGCTCGGAATATACAGATTGTATTTAAAGAATTTGTACGTTGTTGCCTTACAATTTTACCATTGTTTTAGACTTTTGAAAATGAAGTACAAGTAGCTATAAGGGAGAGTAGAGAATTTAACAAGAAAGATCTATTTTGTCAAAAATACCTGATCTTGAACTTGAAAATAATAATTTGAAATTCCCAGAAAAGGATATAACGAGAAAGATCTGTCCCGTTAAAAACAAATAGATTTTTTAAAATCTTATATTTATTTACCTCGATGTTTAACTAGTATGAGGAGTTATTACGCGGAGAACTTACCAGGAAAGGATACTTCTTGCGAGAAAGATCCGTTTTGCTAAAAGCGATAGCGAACAAACAATGTTTATGGCATTTATTATTTATTTCGACGTTTCAGTTGTAATACTCAACCATCGTGAGGACCCGTGCTCACAAATATGTTAATTAATAAACTAAATGGATAGGATAAGTTAAAAGCCTTACCAACAACATATCCTCCTGGATTATGTTTTGCATGGTGATGGTGGTGGTGGCCATGTGAAGGAGCGCCATAGTATCCCTGTTGGTTCACTTGTTGGTACTGACTGGCATGGTGTTGGGAATTATCGTAAGCTTTCTGCTGGTCGGCGTATGAATATGAGGCTCCGGCTCCACCAGGCCCAGCGTAAACTTCACTGTGCAGTTGCTTATTCGAGTCTAAATAACCTAAGTGTGAATCTGATAAAAAAAAAGATTTACATTAATTTGTTCAAAGTAAACAAGAAATCATGGTCTGTTATGTAACTGTAGCCGTGTAGCTTAGTTGGTCAGTCATCTGCGTATTACCTAAGCGAAGTGAATTCAAGTCTCGTCACGGAAATGAATTTTGCTTAAAATATATTTTTAGAAAATCTGTCTTACAATTTCATATACAACTCTGTAAATATATTTTTTTCTTTTTTCAATTATAATAATTCGAAATCATCATGTAAGTATGTGATCGCATTTTTTAAAATATGAATAAATTATTATTGTTCTTAATTATATAAAAAACATACCATCTTGGCTAGCAGCATAATATGCCCCAGATCGGCTAGTGTCTGATTTTTCTGTGGTTTCCTTTGTTTCAACTAAAAATATTATTAATATTTATTTATTATTATTATATTTCTGATCAGATTTTGAAATTTTCAGTTAAAATTCGATAATGTCAAACATTTATTATAATTCTAATACCTACTATTATTGGCAGCTACAAAATATTTATTCAGCGCTGAACATATAATTAAAATGCTTAAAGTATTTAAATAAAATGCTCAGTTTGTGGCCAATCGAATAGTAGTCGACATTTGTTCTAAGAACTTAAATAACACAAAACCAAGTCAAAACCGTAAGATATGGTAACGTAATATTTATGTCCGGAACCCTTTTATTTCGGATCCATATGTGGAACGATAAAGTAAAACAAGTACTTACTATCACTACTGACTTCA
Organism: Idaea aversata; assembly: GCA_907269075.1. NCBI lineage: Eukaryota > Metazoa > Arthropoda > Insecta > Lepidoptera > Geometridae > Idaea > Idaea aversata. Next base: position 13,905,129 of record OU026102.1, on the reverse strand, counting down.
TCTTCCCCTGAACCACCCTGGCACCCTGAAGCAAGCAGGACACCCAGGAGGCAGAAGATCCACCTCTTTCCAGAACCTGCCATATTTTCTCCTATTCTCCGCTCTCCCGAGAACACCTTCCCAATGAATTCATACATGCTTGTAAACGTTTATATACTAAAATTTTCTTAAAAATTGAAGACCATACGACAGGTATGCCGTATCTGACACTATGTTATTGATTAATTCTGTGATTTGATTTTTCTTTATGAAATTTTTGTTTGTTAATCTTCTGAATAGAAAAATTATAGTTTGAGCTCTATTTGAGTAGGTGGTCGTTTCGCCCGCAAGAAGTTCGCACGATTAGCCTTCTCTATCTCGTCTATTATTTTTGATTAGATATAATACAGTTAATTATACTTCAAAGCAGATTTTACCAATTAGCATCAAAACGATTATTACTAGGTATGGTTACTCTCAGTTTAAAATGTGTGAACGCAGTTTTAAGAAATTGTTATAGCTTAAAAATATATATATCTTGAATTAAACCTACGACCCTCGCTTCACCCTTCCATCCCTTCGCTTCAAGTAGTGTATCTTTGTTATTTAAATTTGCAATATTATGTAAAATACCTACTCACCTACCTAATATGTTTCATTGATATGCCTAATCGATTATAACTAATCATTTAGTAACAGTTGATAACACTAACTAGTAACTATATTAGAAAATAATGTGAAAAGTCAATTTCTTTCTTTAGTGTTCAAGGTAAAGAAAATAAAAGAAAAATCACTGGATGCTTTTAATAACATAGAAACAAAAAGTATAAATGTTCTGTAATTTTTTGATGCGCGTGATTATATTATAGTTTTAGACGATTCGGGTCCGTTTTAAGATCATGACGTAGTTCAGTCTGAAAAAGAAATAAAAAAACATTATTTCGGATAATAAATATGTGATATTTAAAACAAATAATTCAGCTTGGTCCCAGAACGACCGGCGGGAGTAACGCGATGCGAGACGTCATTTTGTTATTGTTACTATGTTTAAACAAATTATTTAACATCAGATGAAGAAGTATGTATATTCTTTTTAATAAAAAAAGTAAAACAAGATTTTTTTTCACATAAATCAGATCAAGAAACTTTGGAGTATGATAAATAAAAATAAATCTAAGTATTTAAGAAACTTTGCTGTTGGAAACGTTAACTTACGTTTACTGTTCAACAGAGTTGGATTTATCTTCATCGGCTTCATTTGCTCTCCAACCCCGGCCTCCTTGGGCAACTGCATTCGCATGCACCTCACTGTCAGTCAGTTCTTCCCAGCCACCTATTCCTCTTAAACCTCCGTAGGAACCTGCATTCGCATGCGCCTCACTGTCAGTCAGTTCTCCCAGTTTTCCCCAGCCTCCTAATCCTCTTAAACCTCCGTAGGCACCTGCATTGGCTAGTGCCAAACTGTTAGCCAGATCTCCCCAGCCACCAAGTCCTCCTAAACCTCCAAAGGCATCTGCATTAGCATGCGCTTCACCATTGGTCAACTTTTCCCAGCCATTTGGTTCTTCTAAACCTCCGTTGGAACCTGCATTGGCAAGTACCACACTGCTAGCCAGATCTCCCCAGCCACCAAGTTCTCCTAAACCTCCATAGTCACCTGCATTGGTATGCGCTTCATCGTTGGTTAACTTTTCCCAGCCACTTTGTTCTCCTGAACTTCCGTAAGCACCTGTATTGGCTAGCGCCCCAACGTTGGCTAACCCTCCCAAGCCATCGCCATAAGCTACGGCGTTTCCTATTGCCAGTGCGTCTGTGCCACCGTATTTTCCACCTAGAAAAAGATTCGGAATACCTGGAAATATTACAGCACCAACAAAACAACAAAGCTAAACAGACCTTCTCCATCATAAGGTTACCTGGAAGAAATCGCTTTAAGCGATAAGGTCGCCTGTTTGTACAATTTCGTAGTTAATAAGCTTACTCGTCATTTTTGTTATTTTTAATGTTTTGTGTGTTGTACAAATAAAGTGTTTATCTATCTATCTATTTAAATATTACGATAATTTCTGTATTATATATTTAAAGCATCTGATTTCACTAAAGTAACTTAAAATATATACGTACATTTAACTTAATATTGCCTAATAGTAGGCTCCATAAAATAAGCAGGCCGTGTAGTAAATAGCACATGATTGAGAAACGTTATTATAAAGTTCTATGTGATTCAAATCAATAAATGTTTAACTATTGATTTATCAATCTTTACAATATGATCGTTGTTATAGGTAGGTACATACAGTTAGGATTAGGTGACTTGTCCAAATAGACGATGTTGTATCTAACGTAGCATGTAAGGAGAAGACACGGGTGTTTCGGTGACTGGAACGGTACCATCGGAGGCTTGTGCAGGCAGATCGGCGCTAGAAACAACAAAATATGCTATCACTTCAAACCAGAAAACAGAAATATTTAGTATTATTAAATCACACTCACCGGTAAACAAGATATGCGATACCGGGCCTGCAAAAAAAGCAATTATTAGCTAAAAATATTATTGAATTGAACCAAATCGTCACAAAAAATAATTATTTCATTTTACCATATGGAACGGTTACAACAAGAACTTTCAGTCCTTCCAAGACGACGTTATATCTATTGATCGGAAGAGCAATCGGTGGAGACGGTACCAGTACTCGTGAAGGGACAGGAACCGGTTCGGGAATAGGTACCGGTATTTCTATAGGTGGTGACGGTACAGGGAACTGCCTGTGGACCGGTACCGGTACGGCTGGACCGGGGACGAGTACTGGTCGTGGTGAACTCGGTACAGGGCCGGGTACGAACACTCTTTGCGGGACCGGTACCGGTATTGGGATCGGACGGATCGGTCCGGGCAGTATGATCGGCTCACCTGTATAATAAAACGGTTTATTAAACATTGTCGGTATGTACCGCTTCAAAAATCATTTAAAAATACTTTATACCAAAGACTTACTGCGTCCAGTTCATAAACTGGTTTACCTATACACAGATTCTTAAAAAATACAAATAAAATTTAAAATAGTTTATTAATAATAGTCCATAATTATAGATGAAGCTTAAATAAAAGACCTAATAACATCTACAATAGGCGACTGCCTGTAAAATAAATCGTACTTACAGTATGGTTTTGGAAGCGGTATTTTTTTTGGAACGGGAACCGGTTTTGGAGCCGGTGTCGGTTTGGGGGCCGGTATCGGATATGGCAGCGGCTGTATCCATGGCAATGGGATCGGCTTTGGGGGTGTCGGTGGTGTAGGTGGCCCTTTAGAAAACAAAGATAATGAGAAAAGCATTTTCTTGCTGACGGTACTTTTATTCTAATTTTATTCTTAGTCGTCATTTGTTGAGAATTTAGAAAGTGTGTACCTCAGATACGGGTCTCTCGGAGACTAACCCGAAAATCCAGTTTAATGTTACAGGTATGCATCCTTGTTATCACAATGCAAGGCATCAACTCCTAGGTCTAGAAACTTAAAATGCATAGAGATTTGAGAATGCTAAGAAAAGTTTTTCTGATATCTACAAATTCTACGCGGATAAGCCTTTAATACAATGACGTTCACTAATGCCATTTGTATGCTGGCTGATCTGGACGCGGTGGTCTCCAACTTTTGTACTCACAGTGCGCGTTGCAGCCAGAGCACCGCACACACTTCGGGACCAGCAAGAATGGTGAAACTGGTGAGCCATAGCAAGCGCAGACGAAGCACTCGGCCCCATACCTTTGGTAGAACATGTCGCCTACTTCGGTACATCGCGACCAACCACCTAAAACATGTTTTTGTTTGAGAACATAATAATTTTCATAGAATATAATATTTACACTATTGCAAGGAAGAAAGTCCAAAAGCAAGCCACGTTTATATGGTGCTTTGGCTTCATCTTATTGTAAACATTGTAAGTAGAGTAGTTGTATAAAACATTATTCTTAATTTATTTTCATTATTCATTATCTTCATTATTATCATTATTATTGACTCTTCTTTTCACATAAATCGGTCGAGATGTTTAGTCATGAATATTATTAAACTAACAAACTTTCGCATTTATACTATTAGTAGGGACTTCCTGAATCTTCCGGCCAGTTGACTCTGTTGTTTGAAAAGGGTCAGGTTGCTCTAACTAAATCCAGTTTTTCGTGTTCGAAATCTTCGTAATCCAATATTTTTCGAAGCTTATATTTAATCTATACGAAATTATTAAGATAAAAACATGTTTTGCCTCTGAAACTACTGGACTAAGGATGAGACTTATTATGAGGATAGATTGTCACCTCCAGTGGAACATATTAGTATTTCAATATTTGGGACTTGGGGTTAAGTTCCTTACCTGATGGGTACTTACCAATTAAGTCATTGTTAATAATTTTGCGAGGCAGTACCATCCGACTGACTGTGTCTTCTCCATTATTTTCCTCGTCTTCTGTAAGTAATTAGGTACGTTTTGGACAATGATTTTGTCCAAAAATAGTAGTACTACATTACTTAAAGTTTTCGGGTCAGACGCCGGATATGGGTCAAATAGACCAGGATATGGGTCAAGTAGACGCAAACGTAATGCTAAGCGACCTGTTTTATGGAGCTTACTATTGTTGGGCACAAAGTAAGGACGAACGCAGGCCACAAGGTTTATTGCATACTCTGTCTGAACCCTGCCTTCGTGTTAAGGTGACTTTGGGCTATCGTCACTATAACGATAAAAAAACTTATCTCTAATAATTCTGAATTTGTCAGTTTTTCGCGAAAATAGCTACGTTAAACATCGAAATCTAACGTTTACTTTGGTACTTTACTTTTAAACTATTCTGTATTTTAAACAAAATGGTTCATTTTAACTACGAAAGTTATTTAAAACGAAAAGAAAAATATGGTAAGTTTCCCATATAAAAATAGTCGCAAAATCTTTTTTCGGCATTCGTTACAAAAGAGTGAATTCCAAAAAGTATCGTTATGGATTATTTGTTATAATTAATTTAAATTTATTTCAACTACGCTATTGCATTGGGGAATCCTGTAATGATAGATGTAGTTTTTCTGATAAATAAATAAATAAATAAAATAACCTTAAAGAGGTTTAGTAACTTTAGCCACATAGCGACAATAGCTCCAAGTCACCTTCATCTATGATAATTGTAATGATTGAAATGTATAGACTAACCCCGTGGTCGAGCCCAGACTCCCGCCAATAGAGTGGACACCAGGATAAACTGTACGATTGTAGCCATAACTGATCCCTTAGCCAATACCGGTCCTACAATGCCATAACTCCCAATGTCCTTTATATACTAAACCTAGCTTTCCGCCCCAAAACCCAAGCAAATCGATCTAACAATTAAATATATTACATTAAATTATAGTTTTATTTAGTTTAAATTAAGCGTAAAGTGTTGATTTGATTAAATATTTTACTGATTATATACACTAGTAGTTCGCCCCGAACTGAGACCTCACGAGTTTTTTTCAGCGTTTATTATATTTCAGCGTAAAGTACTAAAATGTATAATATAACGACGAAAGACTCCAAATACGACAGGTCTATCTTATTTGAATGATAGGCGCCTAGTATCGCTATTATCTGACATTGGATGATTTAGAGAATCCAAACACGATAGGCATAACTTGTTGTTGTTGTTAAGTTCTAAAAGCATAGGCCAGCTCAATCATCACACCCTGGACATCCGTTGACTCTTTATTTTTACTCAAGACATTTTGAATGTGTCCAACATAATATCCAGAAGATAGTAATTCCTTTCCTTCCTTCCTTATGTATCTACTTATCATAATGTTACGTAAGAGGAAACGAGAAGACAAGCTCGAGAACGAGAATATATTAGAGAAGTTTGAGGCCAATATGTCCTGTAATAAGTCCCTAAACTAAAATATAATAAGTCAATAAAAATTATAAAAAAATTAGTCACTTTTATAATTATCAGAGTCTCTAGATCGGCTAGAACCGAACATTCCTACTATTTAATACTATCCACCACTATTATTGTAAAACAGCCCATGATTATGACATATATAATTATAGGAATTGAAGCAAAGAGAGTTCGGACGATTTGGGGCAAAGTAATAAATTTCTATAAATTTTAAATTTAAATAAATTTGGATTAAGAATATTGTAAATAGTAAGCGTGTTACATTGTGAATTTGTGATGCTACACCTTCGTTATTTTTCTTTTGCAATCACAATGTAACACGCTTACTATTTAAGTACAATATTCTTAATCCAAATTTATTAGATTTTATTTTCTATTTTTTAGTTGGACTTTTTTTATTAAAGCGTGTTTTTTTTAGTTTTTTATTCTATTAATTTATTTTATACTTTTTGGTCTTTGATAACTTAATATGTTAGATCGGACCCTGGTTACTATTGAAAGACAAACTACTCGTCAAGACGATTCTAACGAGCCTAAACTCGATGAGGTTGTGTCGTTTCATTGCGAAGTTCCTATGACCACCTTCCAGTTCCATCATCAGACCCTGGTTACCATTGAAAGACAAACTACCCGTCAAGGCGATTCTAACGAGCCCAAACTCGATGGGGTTGTGTCGTTTCATTGCGAAGTTCCTATGACCACCTTCCAGTTCCATCATCAGACCCTGGTCACCATTGAAAGACAAACTACTCGTCAAGACGATTCTAACGAGCCCAAACTCGATGGGGTTGTGTCGTTTCATTGCGAAGTTCCTATGACAACCTTCCAGTTCCATCATCAGACCCTAGTCACCATTGAAAGACAAACTACTCGTCAAGATGATTATAACGAGCCCAAACTCGATGAGGTTGTGTCGTTTCATTGCGAAGTTCCTATGACAACCTTCCAGTTCCATCATCAGACCCTGGTCACCATTGAAAGACAAACTTCTTGTCAAGACGATTCTAACGAGCCCAAACTCGATGGGGTTGTGTCGTTTCATTGCGAAGTTCCTATGACCACCTTCCAGTTCCATCATCAGACCCTGGTTACCATTGAAAGACAAACTACTCGTCAAGGCGATTCTTGACGAGTAGTTTGAATGAATGAACTATGAACTATGGATAATGAGATAATTCCTGCAGATTCCCTCCAGCTCTATCATCAGATCAGTTCCATGGTACCATATTATTGTCACCGAAGTTACGCCCTTTCATTTGATACCCCACTCGGGTATATTTGCAGTATAGTTTGTGTGCCATATAGGTAGATCCCCTTTTGGACCCCTATCTCCGTAACCCCCTGACCGATCCTGCTCATGTTCGAACTTAAAAATTCTATGGACCTCAACTACTTGTATACCAAAAATCATGAAGATCAGAGCAACGGTACTCAAGTTATCGTCGAACAAACATACAAACATACGAGCGACCGACCCTTCTCAACACTAGACCTCTCTCGCTTCGCTCGTTCGGTCAATAAAACCGGTCCAGAATGTGTGGGAATGGGGGTGTTGAAACCGTCCCTCCCTACCGGAAACGCGGGTACCTGCCGGAACCGGAAGTGCGACCCACTAATGACGCTCGGTGGCGCCATCTATGTGAGGTTTTCGGTTTTAATTTTCATTATGTTAGCACTATTCGACGTTCATTTTAGGTTTTGTGACAAGGACCAGACTAAAAGAGGTTTGGTTGCAGAAAATAGTCCGTAAACAAGAACAAGTAGGTTTTGTAAAAAAAAGTTGGCGATTTTAATGAAAAGTTCAGCCTGTTCAAACTAAGTTAAAGTTGTAGCTCAAAGACTTTGCAGTTTGGTTTTTGTAAGGGGCAATTATTATTTATTAGAATACGTACTGTTCAATCGAATTTGTTAAAGGTCAGCACTCAATATATATAAAATTAGTATTATTTAGTTTGATGGGATTGTTTGAAAGGCCAAATATATTTTCGTAAATTTATCTTTCGACGAAGTTTTTTGTTGTTGTAACAATCAACTCTAGTCATCATATTACAAGGCTCATTTCTTAGTTTGCGACGCCCCGCGTACAAAGTCGTCAAGTATTTACTTATCTATATAAAACCAAATTTTTTGAATAAATGTTTAAAATTCGGGAAACTCTGAGTATTAGGAAAACGTGAATTTTCTGGATTTTCGGTTCCGTAAAGTTTGCTAAATCATCGTAAACCTATTCTAACCTGTTGAACCAAGTGATAAGCATACCTTTGAGTAAAAATGTCTACTAGTTATAGAGAGGTCATGTCATCACTCATCGCCCATCAAGCTGCCCCACGATCGCCGTAACTTTCTGACGCATTAGTCGAGTGCACGTCCAGTTGACGCATACGTCACGTGCACACAAACAGTAGTCGGTATTGCCGTAAAATGAAGCTACGCGTAACCCTTACTTTTACTGCACGTCTACTTCACCTACGCGTGAAACAAGCTGTGGCCGTACAAAATTTTTGACTAATCTTCCTATTTGACAATTAATTTGATATTGTAGGTCACGTCAAAATTTAGCGCGATACGGCGAGCGCGCGACTTTTAGGTTTGCATGACGTGTGCGTCTTAAGAAATTAGGGCAATACGAAATCTATAGTTATGACGTAAACGCAGTCAGGACGCACTGCATAAGAATACGGCGATCGGCCCGCTGCTCCTTTGAAGGAACTACTAAAGCGTTGCTCTCTAGATTTATCCTTTCTCTATGGTTTCCACTTACACAAGGAGGGTCTAACCATACAAGTACTTACGTAGTACCTAACAGCTAAGTTACCCACACGGTAACTTAGCTGTTAGAGACACGGTGGCCACGGTGGTGACCCGTTCATTACATTAATTAACTTAGGGTATACTTGTCCTTATTCCGGGGTCCTGTAGAGGGATCTTATCGCGGGGTTGTAAGGGTTATCAATGTTTAAACACACCTTTAGTTGAAAGTGGTTCTGTTAATTGTGTGTGTTGATCTTTATTTATTACTAGCTGCGCTCCGCTGCTTCACCCGTGTAGATCTGATCCCGTGGGAATATTGGGAAAAATGTAGCCTGTTATTGTAAATAACAGGGATGTGGATGTACTACAGCAAAGAACATAACGCATTTTTGTAACGCTTGATTTTTTACAACGCATCAAATTAAAACAAAACTTACACAATAGAACAACGGAAATAAAATATTCCCACTGCTCTTATCAATCAAAATTCCGATCGGAAAATGAGGATTATCCCAGCAAACTCCAAAAAACTGCTTTGGTGCATATCTAGAGGGATTAGGTATTTAAGAAGGAAATAATTTCCATGATTCCTTTGTATGTTGGAACCAATACACAGCCTTCCCTCTCTTCCTTTTCCACTGCACTTCTGACCGGGACTGTACACATAGGAAGTATACACCTACCTAGGTATAGTATCTATAGCTATGATTGAATGAAACAAAACTCTGAATAATGTAATATCCAAACGGATCATTCTGTTTCCCGAGTGATTGATGAAAACTCAAGATGGCGGATGTTCCCGCCTTCTCTTCCTGTTGACGTTCAATTTAATAGATTTTTTGTCTCAAGCGAAGCCCAATCCCGTGGGATTTTTAAAAAAACTCCGTATTTGTGTGTTAAGTATTTCTTAAGTTTATATATAAGTATTTCTAAACCCATAGATAGAAAAAATAATAGGAAAAACTTATTTAGGTATGTCATTTTGTGACAATGGCATTGTGCGCTTTATGAGATCAACCCCTTTAATCCGATAGGTATCTATCTTCCTATATAGGGTACGAGAGGCCTGCTTGAGACAGATAATTGTCATGCACCTCCGACCCAGTGTAGTCCAAGCGGTCACTGTATACAAGTCACAGTTATATGACACTGTACTCAGAGCCATCTAGCCTCAAACTAACCAACTACCCTTGTAATAATTGACTAGATAACTAATAGAATACTTTGTATGTTTTGTATATACAGATATTTGTTTCTGGTTTTTAACCCCCGACGCAAAAACGACGGGGTGTTATAAGTTTGACGTGTCTGTGTGTGTGTGTGTCTGTCTGTGGCATCGTAGCTCCCGAACGGATGAACCGATTTTGATTTAGTTTTTTTTGTTTTAAGTATTTATGTATGTAGAGTTCTAAAATTATTATTTATTATTGGAGTTTTTTTCATTCTAATACTTGTTTGTCTAATATTAATTTTTGTCTAATATTTTGTTTTTTGAGTTGAAAATATTCTAAAAATAGCAGTTTTGGAGCTCTACCTTGGTTGCCTGATTATCCATAAAAATGTTAAAGTCGATAAGATCCATAAAACACGCCCAATTGCTAAAGTTTAGGCTAGATATCGGTTTGAAATGTCATAGAAATATAATAGGTGCATCAATTTTCAGATCTGAAAATGGAATACATATATATAACATATTTGTGGTCGATAATCATATTTTATCTTTGGTGTTAAAATGACAGTTATAGTTACCTAATACCGTTAGCCTAGCGGTATTAAACTAGGTAAAGGCTCAAATTCATTGTATAACTTCATTTTAGTTTAACAATGCGTAACGTCACGAAATTTGGTTAATAATAATTTCATTTCAGTTTAAACAGTTAATAAAACTAAATGTGATATTATTCGATAAAATTAAAATAAATTACTACACCATAATTGAATAATAAATTTTCACTGATTTAATTTCAATATTTAGGCTAGTTATTTTCACAACTAAAGTTAGAGCCATATCGTTGACGCGTCGAAATAACTAACTCAAAATATTAAAAGTGAAAAATAATAAAACCAATCATTCTACAATGTTGTGGTCAATAACACTAACTTCAAGAAACAGTTGAATTTTTGAGTATACAAAATCTCTAAGTATGGGTAAGTAAGTAACCATTGCATGTAAGAAATAAACAGCCAAACCGATTGTGATAGGTAAGAAAGATACAACAAAGCCAGGGACAAAACAAAATAGCGGATTTTTGACGTTACTTTCTGGGGTGCGAAAACTTATTTACCTACCTTTTTACAAAAAGTTGGTATAAGTAATCGAAACGTAATTTTCTCTGTCTGATTAGTGATTATCGTATTTATGGCACAAAGTCTGCATTTGTCTTTAGTTGACTAAGTATAAAAAGTGCAGTGTCCCCTAGTACTACAAAGCTCAGTAACAGACTGTGCAGGTGAACTGAAGCATGAACAAACGTTGCGTTATCTTACAATATTATACTAATTACGCTATTAATTATGCTTTATTACTTAGATAATACAATGTTTCGTAAATGCCTATTGTTGATATGTTATTGTGGAAAAATAAATATAAATGTATTATTTATTATTATAATTTGTATGTTAGTATAAGTAGAAACCTGGTGTTCTGGAATTACATATAAGCTACATTTTCTTATAAATTTTGTAAGATGTCTCACTCAATCTAAAACTTGGTACATTAGGAAAACATGACTGACTCATATTATTATATCAACGCACCGCTAAAACCAATGATCGGGTCGAGCTATTCAGCATACATATAGCTGTTAGCTATGACGTAGGCATCCACTAAGAAAATAATACCGAAAATTAACGGCAAAGTAGAAAAAAAATAAGTCTTTTAGAAGTCTGATCTGAATCTCTCTCCAACTTATTTACTTCCCGAAATAAAATTCCTGAAAATTCTTTTTCATCTTAAAGCGACCATTTCCCCTATAATCTTGATTTTACTGAAAGTCAAATTAACTGAAAATCTTTAACGGTCTATAATGATCGTCATTATTTTCAGTACCTACTTACTACCGTTTCAGGAAACTCTCGCAGACTAACGATAACTTGACCGCTTACCTTCTAACAAAGCCTTACCATAAGCCTTGTAGGATTACCTACATCTGCTTCCCTTATGACGTTACATCCGTCTATTGGTTTTTGCAATCGACCCCTACTCTTCTTATCAATTTTTAAATTAGAAGGGGATCGAAAGGAAACCATGGAAAAATATGGCGTGTAGTGTTTTGTCCCCTCTGTCCATTAGGATCCACCACCTTGATCCACCAGTAGATTGAATAGCACTTGTCTATTTGAATGATTATAAAGAGTAAATATTTGTTTGTGATAAATGGGCTCTGATATCACTGGAATTATATTGATGAAACTGTGTATGAAGATACATTAAGTCCTTGGGAGCAAAATAAGTTTTTATCCTTATTTTTAATGTCTCAAACAAGACTGACACAACAAGACACTGGCGTTGTATTAAGCCATTACTAAAAAAATGTCGTCAGACAATTTCAGCGACAGAATAGTATGTAGTCTACAGGAGCCCTTTCAAAAGCTCCTAAAAATCGTGCGATAATTAGTTAAGAGTTTGAGGAACACGTAAAAGCTCGAGGCTTTCATGAGGCTTTATACTTAAAAGCTTGTGGTTTTAGAATTTAGTTGAAAGTTTTCGTTTTTGATATTTGGGTTAAAATGACTGTTATCCGGATGCCCGCGAATTTTTAATGAAATTAAAATTTATTTACTTCAGGATATAATCACATATTTACCTACACTATTCAATTGAGTTACAATTATTATTTTTTGTAAAAATGACCTTAAATAATAAAATGTAACATTATTTTGTAAAAATGGTACTCACCACTCAGAGTGCCCAGAAGGATAGTTTCAAAGTAGTTGTAAATTTTAAAGGATTCTAAACTAACATTGTTAAGTAAGGTTAGTTATGCTGAGAAATAATTATACTGTAGTGTCGCATTTTAATGTCTTATATTTTTACGAAAACCTTTTTTTATATCCAACTAGCTGCGCTCCGCGGTTTCACCCGCGTAACTCCCAATCCCGTGGGAATATCGGGATACATTAAAATGTAAGCTATCCTATCGTTCAAGTTGGATCAAACTGCACACGGTGTGCAAATTTGATTAAAATCGGTTAAGTAGTTTAAGAGTCCATCGCGCACAAACAACGTGACACGTAATTTATATATATTAGAATAGATTTCGCAGGCTTCCGGTGCGACATAACTTTAAAATGATTTGAATTGTGTTAGAAGATAAGTGTTGTTGAAAACAATATGTTGTTCAAACGCTATGTAGGTAAGTTGTATTTTACTCAGTAGCTTAGCTATAAATAAGTAAGCCTAAACTAAGGTAAATATTAAGACGCATAAAGGACACCTAAGCAAAATGCCTTTCGCCTATAACATAAATTATTTTCAGTTGAAAGGCATACAATTTTGGCAAGTTAAAAATTTATTCAAATTTTATTTTGTATATTTGTAATTGTTTTCTTACAAGGCTTATACAAAATTATTTCGAAAAAAAAAAATAGACTTTTCATTACTCATACTCCGAAAGTAGGTCTAAATATGCCTGAAGAGCGTGTAGAAAATAAAATTTCCAGCCCTAGGGCTTTTCACTTTCACCGACAGCTGTCATGTCAAATTATGGCTTCGCACGACTTGTGCAATCTGCATGTAGCCAGTATCAGTATCATACGCATTAGGAACTTCAAAAACCTAACCTCCTTGCTTTTTTTTTACACCAAAGAATAATAATTATGGCTTGGCACAGTTAATGCATACTGCCAGAGTTTAGTACTAAGTGACTTTTTTTTCTTATTTTATTATGTTTTTGTGTTAAGTTTAATCTGGTTTTTCATTTATGATTGTGTATTTTTTGTAAATAACATTTTCTAGACAAACCGTGTTACAAAAACTGTAACTTAAATCTACGGACTTCGCGTCATTTCCCAATGTTGGATTAACTCATTAATAAAAACTTCTTCGGTAAGTACCGCCGTATTTAAGTATTGAATACAAATAGCAGAAACCTAAAAAAACACTACATAATGTATAACCTATTTGGTCCCAACCTTGTAAGAGGATCAGGTAGTAAGAGTACCTACTCATGTGGTATGGAGTCTCATAGTCTCATTCACTCTCGTTGTTATGAAGAATTTTATGTATTATTCGTAATGAAAAGCACAGTGTTTACCTCGGGTGAAAGACTCATTAAGTCCCTCGAACTATTAGCGCCCTCGCTACGCTCGGGCGCCAAACTCCGTCTCGGGACTTGTAATGAGTGACTTTCACACCTAGGATAACAACGTACTATTATAGGTATTTTTTGACTTAAAAACAACATGGAATTTTCGTCTTTAAATTATAGGTACAAATATATACGAAAATAATTCACCTATACCGAAACGGTACACAACAACAATTTTCCAAGAAATAATTAACAATTTTCGATATGAACGTCACGTATTTTGCGTTTGGCTCCTACATGCACCTTAATAATCTTCCCACACTAACTACCAAATCCCAAATGACCTAAATCATACCTAAATTACTTCAAAACTTGCGAGTTGCGACTAAACCAAACCAAAACACCCGAGGGAATAAACAAACAGACAATGAATTAATTCAATTCCTAACTGATATAAAATTAAACAGCCTAACTTTACAACACATACAAAATATAACTCTATTTCTTTACAAATAAGCTACATATTTAAATGGTACGATCAAAGCGGCCTATTTCTCAACCAACGCAGAGAAAGAACAACTCTGTTTTTGGATTTATAAGGTAGATTTTCAAATAATTTGTGTAGCTAAACAGCCTTATTTATATCACGAAGGAAATGCAATTCTATAACCCTATACATAAGATAGATTTTTCAATGTTGTTAGTGGTCTCACCTGGCTTTTCCCGAGGGAACGCGAAGTTGGCAACTGGCAGCGCTTCTGCACAAATAATTTGCGCTAAGTTTGTGCATGTTCAGATGATTCAGATGTTTGTGTGACTTCCTGAACATGTGCTTCTGAAGTTATTGAGGTTAAATTCTTGAGGGAAATGGAAATAAATTAGTTTTGGTTAACATATAAAGTATTATTGAATTGATAAATTAAGACGTGGTACAGAAGAATCAACCGATTCCTGGGGTCTGGTGATAGAGCTGGAAGAGGCTAGAGAAACTAGTCTTCTAGACAAGATAGGCTATTTCGCGTTTGGACTATCTTAATCATCCGAAGTCCAGAGTCTAATGATGGAGTGATACTAAGCACCTATCCCATTTAACCAGAGAAATCTGTTATATTTGAAGACTTTCAGCCGTAAAACATCCTTTTTAATACTTAACGAAAGTTTGGAAAAATGGAAAGTCGTGAAGGTATCAAGGTTTGGGCGAACTATCCTAAATTACTTAAAAATGTATGAAGTAGTTACCTATATTGTCCACCATTATGGCCTAAAACATAATTACTTGCAGTATGCAGGTACTACAGCTGGCAAAGCAAAAACTATGTACAAATATCTTTGCTGTGAGTTTGCTCATAAAATATTAACAGGCGCTAAATATAAATGTAGAGCAAGCAAGCACCTGACAGTTCGTAGTCGCGTTAAGTCACTTTTCTAAATGAAATATTCCTTAAGATACAGCTAGCTAGATGTATTTTATATTTTCAGTCTATATTTCATACTAGATCAATCCAAAATTGGTCTGTTTTGGATTGAATTTCAGAGTAACCAATTGGAATACAGTTGTTCAGTTCACAAGTGGAATGATGTCATAAATATGGACAACGATACCAGCACTGTCCTCTACGTATACTTTCTTGCAATTTTCACAACTGTATCTAACGATTTTAAACTCTTATGTTATGCAAATAGAGTTCAAAACAATTTAACGAAAACTTTTTCGGGGAAATATTTAATTTTCAACCATAAATTGTTGAAGTTTGAGTTGAAAGTGCATTGTCGGTTAAAATTTTCATAATTTGTGGAAATTTTTATTATTCCCGTAAGAGATAGTGTGGCTTTTAACGTGTCATTTGATACTTTGTTACTTGGAACCGGCGGCCATCTTGGATCTTCATGAACTTTCAATGTGAGGTCAGTTTATTGGAAATTATTTTTGATAAAGAAACTAGAAGATATACAGATTCTGGATTCTAAAATTTTAAAAAATACGATATTTTTTTTTACGAAATGCAACTTTTGTTAAAGTATTTTACGTGGGTTGCGAAATGTACGTAGCCCATAGTAAGTAGTTAAAGGATAATGCCGCTTAGCGTCCCAAACAAATCGCTACGATGTGTCGTACCTCATATGAAAGGGCATAATGTGTACTTAATTTTATATTATGGCAGCAAAAAATTCCCACCCAGTGGAACCGAGATATTTCTTCATCAATACAATGTCTTCTACTATGAAAGTTACAGAACTCGCATAGCCATTACTGTTTAATTAGACGTGTAACACCTTCATGTGGTAGCTCAAATGAAAGGCCTTAACTAGGACTACATTTTTGTTCTACATTACAAAAAAATCCCATCAGGAGGAACAGATATATTTCGTCTTCAATACAACGTCTCGTATTATGAAAGTTATAGAACACGCATAGCCATTACTGTTTAATAAACTGTGTAAGTAACACCTTCATGTGGGGTAGCTCAAATGAAAGAGCTTAACTAGGACTACATTTTTGTTGTACATCACAAAAAAATCCCATCAGGAGGAACCAAGATATTTCGTCTTCAATACTACGTCTCGTAGTAAGAAAGTAATAAATCTCGCATAGCCATTACTATGTTAAAACTGTCTGCATAATTCTAACAGGTTGGATTAGCTACATCTGTCAGAATGGTGTGAAAGGTTCTATTCTAACAGATAGGTTGAATTAGCCACATCCACCAGAATTGTGTAGAAAGTTCTAACAGAGAGGTAGGATTAGCTCCATCTGATCTACATAACATGAATTTAGCAATAAGATACTAATTTAACTTATCGGGATAACTTTACAGCACTTGTGCGTTAAAGTAAAACGCACGCGTGCTTAATACCTTGTATTATGAGCCTAATATCGGTTTAATAAGATTTACTTTAAGAGCAACTGTGATAATAGTACATTGCGATACAAGTGTGGAAAGTTGATCATTCCATAGAGGCGGTTTATGACGCGCGAGCGGAACGCGAGCGTGGCAAAAGCCGAGATGGAATGATCGATCCACACGTGTATCGTACGACGTTTTTTATCACAGTTGCGAATAAAAAAAAGACTTGTTAAAATAATAAAAAGTTTTTAAGAATTTTAGGTTATGTTTACTATTTTTTGTTAATTACACTCCCGAAAGGCTAGGCAAAAGACTTTTAACCTATACAGCCTCGTCTGACATACAATATTTTTTTAGGGTTTTTTCCATTTGTTTTTGCTTCGGGGGTTAAAAACAGAATATAATGGCAAGGAAAAAATATATTTATGTACCTAAAGAAAAACAAAATAAAAACAACTCAATTTTTTATTGTTTCAAAGACGTTATCACGTAAAATTATCGTTCGCTATCAGACTTTGAGGCATCCTTTTGAAAAGAAGAAAAAAGGTACCAACAAAGAGTTTTGAGGCCAGCAAGGCTTAAAAACTCTTTGTTGGTACCTTTTTTCTATACATTAAAACAGTATAACCCAGATAAATTTAGAATGTTTCATCTACTTAAGGCCCCTCGCCCACGGCGACTTTTTGTAGCGATGCAGTAGCGATGCTGTCGCGCGTTCGCATCGATACAGTCGCGATGCGATCGCTAGCTGTGTGCCCTCGCCCACATAACCACGATTCAGTCGCGATGTCAACGCGATACCGTCGCGCTTCTGTCGCGATGCAAACGCGATTCAGTAACGGCACAAAAATGCCTGTGGTGATCGCTACAGTTGCAAGATGGACTCCGTTGTCTTTGGTGCTGCTTTGTAAGCAGCCGAAGCGTGGGCAACGAAAGCGGCGTCAAAATTGGATGCACCCATTTAACAAAGAGAGATTACTTGGTAGACATTACGTAACAACGTTTAAAATACTAAAAAACTATGAGCATACATTCAGAAGTTGTTATAGAATGATTTATTCGACGTTTTGCCGACACGGTCGCGCGTTTGCGTCGATACAGTCGCGATGCTGTAGCGCGTTGGCATTGCGTATGTAGCGCGTTGCAAATGCGACTAACGTGCGTTAGTAGTGATGCTGTCGCGCGTTTATGAAACGCGCGACTGCGTCGCTACAAAAAGTCGCCGTGGGCAAGGGTCCTAACATGTAATTAGCAGTAAGATACGTATTTAACTTATCGGGGTAACATTAATTTTAGCACTAGTTGGATATTTTTATATAGCACGCGTGTATAATACGTAGCATTATGAGCTTAAAAGCGGTTTAATAAGATCCACTTTATGAGCAACAGTGATAAAAAAAAACAATTACCTTTTTAAAGCTAAATACTATTATTTATCTCGGTTCCACCTGGTGGTTTTTTTTAATGTAGAACAAAAATGTACCTAGTCCTAGTTAAGACCTTTCATTTGAGGTACCTAATAAAGGTGTTTAATGTTTAAATAGTAATGGCTATGCGAGATTCATTACTTTCTTACTACGGGACGTAGTATTGAAGACGAAATATCTTGGTTCTTCCTGATGGGATTTTTTGTGATGTAGAACAAAAATGTATTCCTAGTTAAGCTCTTTCATTTGAGCTACCCCACATGAAGGTGTTACTTACACATTTTATTAAACAGTAATGGCTAAGCGTGTTCTATAACTTTCATAGTACGAGACGTTGTATTGAAGACGAAATATATCTGTTCCTCCGAATGGGATTTTTTTGTAATGTAGAACAAAATGTAGTCCTAGTTAAGGTCTTTTATTTGAGCTACCACATGAAGGTGTTACACGTTTAATTAAACAGTAATGGCTATGCTAGTTCTATAACTTTCATAGTACGAGACGTTGTATTGATAACGAAATATCTCGGTTCCACTGGGTGGGATTTTTTTGCTGCCATAATATAAAATGGAGTACACATCAAGGCCTTTCAAATGAGGCATGACACATCGCAGCGATTTGTTTGGGACAGCGTCCATACTAAATGAGGCAATAAAGGACATTGTGACTTAACGGATTTTCATGAAACATAGCTTAGAATACTTAACAAAAATTTCAACTTTCAGATAAAAATACACAGACGGACAATAGTCAAACGTATAACACCCCATTTTGTTTATTCTAGGTTTAAAAATCCTACCAGAAGTACCTACTTTTATACATATAATATAATCGAACTTGAAAATAACTTACTTTCTTAAAGAAAATGGAAGGTGAAAAGTAGATAAAGATTGGTCCCATCCGGACCCAGATTGATGGGCTCAGTTGGATCGGATACGCGCTAACGAGAACTTGCTGATTGCAGCTGTTTAACAATTGGTTTGAATATAAACGAGAATAGGATGAGAAAGAATACTTAAGTGCAAAAAACAACGAATTTATTATTTTTAAACAAAATATCACTACATAGTACTTATAAAATAACAAAGTCGCTTTCTCTGTCCCTATGTCCCTATATCCCTTTGTATGCTTAAATCTTTAAAACTACGCAACGGATTTTGATGCGGTTTTTTTATAGATAAAGTTATTCAAGACGAAGGTTTATATGTATAATATATGCATAATATTTATATTATATAAATATAAAACTTAAAGTCCTGACTGACTGATATAACAACGCACAACGTAAGCCAACTTATTATGAATCGAGCTCAAAGGCATACAGATATTTAATTAGACGTAGGCAAAGTAAGCATCCGCTAAGAAAGAAGTTTGGAAAATTTAATCCCTACAACAAATTCGAGGTGCAAAATTCTTCTTAAATCATATTTAACAAGATTTTTCGTCTATTCGTCGCTATATATTTCATATAGGTATATAAAAAACATAGGTATTATAGTAATGGCGTACTGCAGGAAATTTATTCCATGTTCTTATTCACTTAAATTGCATCAAAATCATCTTTATTTATTGTATTTCGTGTATTTTACAAATTATCCGATAAAAAAGAAAGGCATTGCTCCAACGGTCATGTTATTCAATAAAAAAATCAGTTCTAAAATTCAAAAACCAATGAAAAGCCCGCTTTGAAAACTGAACAAAAAAGCTCCTGATATATTACAGGAAGGATGCAACTCCGAAAGCTCCTGAAAACGCTGAAAGCCCAAGAGACTACGTTCTTATTAAAACTTACGGCAACTTATAGCAACTTTGTAGCAACTTTAGCAACTCGGCAAGTTACAGGAACTTCCTGTAATTGTAACGAAATCGGCCGCTTTATTAAACACTCGCAATTAATAGTTCGTTGTTTTCCAACGTACATTGGGTTTTTCCTATCGAACAGCCATTTTTGTTACCTATCTAAACGTTACGTGGGTACAGTCGGCAACAAAATTGGAAAGACATCGTAGAGTTCTAAAATTACGATTTTGTTTGTCTTATAAATTCATGAGTTGAAAGTTTTTAAACTTCAACTAAAACAGGACCCTAAGAATCTTGCTCGAAGACAAAAACATTCTGTTATGGAGCTCTACGGTGAGTCTGCAATTTTGTTGCCTGATTATACATACCTATTCTTTTTAATTGGGATGTAGGGCTAAATTAAAACTTAATCAAAAGTAGATATTTGAATTATTTTTCGAGGAAAGTTTTAATCTAATATAATTAGTATAAGTATATTCATTATGTACTCAGAAATGTATTTCCAATAGAAACGTATAAATCCGTTGGTTGGTCACCAAGTCACAAGCCGTGTTGCTTAGTTTGTGGCTAGATAGCGCTTTGCCATACAACATATATTTTATTTTATAACGGTTCAATAATTTCGTAACACCAGTACAATACTGCCCATGATTTAAGGAAAAATATATAATTAATTCTTTATTTTTAATCATAGGAACTTCTAAATAAAATAGTAACCTCCTTTTTAATCATAAAAAATATAAACAAAGATCTCAACAAAATGGACAGCTAAAATACACAAAATAGGTAACGAAGACGAGAATGATATTCAAAATTGTCGGCTCAGCTGGCGAGTTTCAAAGCTCCGAGCTTTAGAACGTTGTCGCACCAGGTGTGACCGTTTCACTTATACTTGACACCTTGCTTCATACCTTTAGAGGTAAAACTTTTATTATATAATAGAGAGTTTTGGCAGAAATGTGACGAATACAATATGAAGTGTCACATTGATGTTAAATTAAATTGCAAATTTTCATAACTTTACTCAATTTAGTCAGCGAAGGTGCACGAATGGAAAACACACGGACAGACGGACAAGAGAGTGATCTTATAATGGTTCCTATTTTACCTTTTGAGGTACGGAACCCTAATGATAGGGAAATTAAATTTAAAATGCAATTATTTGTGATTTTTTCTTGTTGCCCCAAAAGGCTTTGAGGTAATTTGATTGGACAATAATATTAGCTAAACCCCATACAAAATTGATGGCCGAAAAAGTTGACACTTTTCACTATTTTGGCTACATTTAATGCTAGCGGTATCTTAAAGGTCGATGTCAAAAAACGCACATTTGTCCGACGCTTCCTGGATGTCGATCGCAAATATATTTATTCTGGTCTTACTTTTACAAATGTAGGAAACTTTGCGCAATAACTTTGCTTTGTAATAACATCAATTGTGACAGCATTTAGACTTTATTAACATTAAAATCGGAAACAAAGTTTTGCTAATGAAAATACTCTAATGCTCTATTGTAGTATGTGTATTTTATATCTATGTTCATAACCTACGTTAACCTATAATAAATTGTCGACTGAAAGTGTTTTTATAGTAAAAATGTTTTTTCCTAATTGGTACTAACATTTTCATATGACCTTGTACTTAATTTCAATACGTAGGTACTTGCAATATTTTTGTAGAATTTATGATTTTTTAAAGATTTTTCTTTTCTCTTAGTACTTATTAAAATTTGTCCATGCACAACAGGCTGAATCACTCAGTTTTCCTTACGTCTGTCTGTCTGTAAAGACCCTTTTTTCTATTTTTGTTACCTTAACCCGCTTTATAATCAGAATATGAAATGTTATGTACGGAAGGAAGTATCCGCTAGTAGTAATTTTACTCGCTCTATTATCAAAAGGAAAAGGTATTCAAGATAACAACTGCTTCTACAAAGTAACAATTCCAAAATTTACGAGTACTACCACTTTATCTTGAAGTACTTCCTTTACAAAATATACTACGGAACCTCAATAGTGTTGCACGGTACCCCAATAACTAGTTACTACTACTGATAACCGGATAGAACCGCAATAAACTAGATAGAACCGGTTTTAAGGTAAACTTTAAGAAGATAAATAACCAAATACAGGGGTAGTGCTATCTATCAAGGGTGGTTGAAGGAAGCAATCAGGTAAGTGGCTCGTTATTCAAGGGATTTGCAGTGGATTCGATTCCCGAATCTAGTAAAATGTGTTATGAATCGGTTTTACTGGTATTCTTAGGCGATTTAACTTCAACACTATCATTCGATTTATCATAATTCGTTTATTTTTTCAATCAATCTAATGACTTTCATATAATTTAGTTTAAATCGATATTATCCGATTATTTAGAACGAATTTTCTTAATGATTTTCGTATCAAATGTGTTTTTGATAACCGCGTGGGTGTCCAATTCTGTTCTACAATACAAACATCAATCAAAATTAAATTATTCTATTCATTAATCTACACAAAGGTAACCAATTCTTCAACAAAGATAAGATAGTCGTTTAGCCCGTAATAGACTCACCTACACAACTATTTTTTAATCAGTAATTAATTACAAAGAACGAATTCATGTTGAGCGAGTTGGGAAACGGCTAAAAACCGACCATACTTTTAACTGAAAATTTCTCCAATATAATTAGGGTGACAATGACCATACAATTTCTTTAAAGGCAACTTTGTTTTTTCGTTAAAGTTATTTTTTGCAATAGGGTGACAATGTTTCTCCCCGACATTATCCTAGTTCCATCAACCGTCAACCTTTCAGAGAGAAGAAAAAAAATATTATTTTTTCTCAAACAAAAGAAAAACAGGGAATGCTTTCAAGATATCGTATCTGGATCTATTGTGTTCTGAATAGCTATTGAATATTGACGGTGAAAGTAAAATATATTTTGATTAACATTTTCTAAACAAACAGTGGTATCTACTTGCAATCTGAAGGTCGTCGGATCCTGACCATGCACCAATGGATATTACCTTACAAAAAAAAATGCATAGAAAGTGGGTCGTAGAAATAATTTCTATTTATAAATTACTTTGAGAGGTGATTATTTTCACATCGTTCTGGACCTTTTTCGTACCTTTTAAAAAGTACTATTTTTTATCTTAGTGCTTTGAGTTATCAGTCAATTCGCTTTTTATTTAATGACATCAAAGTTTTGCTAGTAACTTATAAAAATGTTATAAAGAGGTAACGTTTGTGAGGTTGTAGGAGGGGATAATCTCTAAAACCAGTTATCCGATTTGGATGAAATTTTGCATAGAGATAGTTTGGGGGTAGCTGAGTGTTTAATTTTTTTCCTGGCATTCCCACGAGATCGGGACTTACACGGGTAAAACTGCGGTGTGCAACTAGTTTTTACTCGACTGCGCGACGCAAAGGAGTGGTAATGTGTTTATCAGTCAATGTTTCTTTCTGTATATCCTAAATAATATGCAACAAATGCTAGAATATAGAACACAGACATGGATATAGCTAGATAACGCAAGTATCACAATTTGTATTAAAACCAAGCGTGCCGACTTTTTAACACCTACTGTGACGTCACAGTTGAAATTTAGTGATGAGAAACTAAACCGATTCCTATAAAAATTATAAATCGATTAATATGAATGATATCGATATTGTGATGTCGATTTTCTAACAGACGTATGATATAGACAGACGAATGATATATTTGAATGGGAGAGTTTCGAGGAGTTGCCACATCCTAGATGGCGGCGTTTAATCTCTGAGGTAGCCAACTATTTTCACAAATTAGGGCAAAGGATCCTATGAATAGGTAAAGCCAATTGGTCAAGTTGCACGTCTGTACTAAAATTGGGGTTTTTTTAATACTATTCGTCTGTCCGAAATCGATTATTGATATAGTTGTAGAACGAACTGTTGTTGTTGTGCTGTTGTTGCTGTTGTTGTTGTTATTCGCTAGATTTGACAGACGAATGAGAAATTGCCTGTATCACGAAGTCGAAGTGATGCGCGACAGTATCGCTTGTTCCGATATTCATCATCTCTTCACACACAAAGTCAGATCAAAAGTCTAAAGGAAACGCGGCAATGTAATGTGAATATAGTTTACTTAACGTTATTTTATAGTTAGGTATATTCTGGGACTCACACATAGATTGGAATACTTAAAAAAACAGTTTTAATATGAATTCACGCATAATATAATTTAAAAATAACTTACCTGTGATAGGAAATATGTTCCTGCCTTTGGGTGCTCGAAATTTTTGGGCTATTGCAGTTAATTATCACGCAATGAGGCATTTTTTTAGTTTTTGCGGCCGTCCGGCTGCAATAACCAACGCGTGAGGACTAAAGTTAGCGGCGACCAACCTTGAAGCTTGTTCGGGGTTCGGACACGCGAAGTACATACATTTGCGTTATCTAGCTATATCCATGTCTGTGATATAGAATTATTCTTGGATATGGAATATTATAGGGCAGTATCGTTTTATTAGTCAGATGTGGCCCGCGTTGGAAGCTGAGTGCACTTCAACTGAGGTATGCTTTGCTATTAGGGTGGCTACGATTTCATGATACTAATGGATTTGTCTCCTCTTAAAATATTTGAATTATAGTTAGGGAAGTCAAGTTACATACTTTAGATTATAATTTTTACTTCATTTTTATATTGTAGTTAAGTGCCTACTACCTACCTTTCCTGTATGTATTTATTTCATCTTTTGAGAACTGTTTTAATAAATATTGGCACAAGTATTACCTCTTTTAAATATATTATTAGGTAAGTACTTAATAGTTACTTGTTAAATTATAATTTAAAAAAAATATATTATTTTGGCAAAGTATATAATTTTATAGTGCAAGACATAGATTTGAGTTAATTTGAATAATTGAATCATCCATTATAAATATTTAAATTACAAATATGGGTGTGGAATAAAAAATCAAACAATATTTTTTCGTCTTTTATCTCGACTTAATCGAAACAGATATCCACCGTACATGAACCTCATACCACCATTATGTGCGAGACCCGACACTTGACTTCTGATATCGACGGACTACGACGTGTCCCGGTTTCCCTCGCTTTGTACTCACCCTACACTGAACAAAGAGAGCCGCCCATCATTTGCTTGAAACTATTCAAAATTGGTTTAGTATTTAAGTGAATGAGAATTGAGGATTCAGACAAAAACAAACAATTTGTAATCGAATTGAATAACACGAATGACCGTAAAAAATACATTCTTGCAATGGTTGGACTCGTCCCATTTACATACGGCCCAAATGGGACAAATTTGAGGGATCAATAAATAATATTTGTTAAATAAAGTTTCCCCATAACTAACTTCTGAAGTAGTTAGGTCAGTATGCTATTAAGTGTGCGATTAATTTTTCTAGAATATTTTTTTTCCTGGTCATAAATGTGTTATAAACAGTATAAATTGATGTTTTACTTCGTATACACATCAACACAAATCTTGAGCACAATTAGTACTCAACACTCGAGATTCACGCCGGTAACTATACTTAATTTAAAAGCAGTTAAAACTAGCTAGAATGTTCACATGTGACACATAACTTGTGAACTAAATAAGTGGTCATCTATTAACACCTACACAGCTGTAGGTAGGTGCCTATTGCCCAGATACCGCAATCAATATGTTAATGTAATAAGAAACTTAATGAAATATACATACCTACATTTTTTGGGTTTATTCGAATTACTATTTGTTCGTTTCTCGAATTTAACTCGTATGATGATTTTTTGGTTCGTGGTAAAACGGCCTGATCGATTTAGGTCAAATATATTCAAGGTACAGCCAATTAGTATAGGACAAAGCTGCAGATAAAATTAAGTAAGAAAATGTAGGTAGGTGCCCCGCGAAAGCGTATGAGTTATTCCAAAGCTCCAGATATGTACACACAAATTTTTATCGCAATGTTGTTCAGATTTTGCGTGAAGAAATAATAAACACTTACATCACATTTATTATATTAGCTAGGGTCGCCCTTAACTTTGTCCGCGTTGGGTTTGAATTTTCTAAAATTCTTTCTTTTTCTTACCGTATACCTACGCTTTAACCGCTACGAATATCTATAGGTATGCCAAAATTAGCCCAATTCGTCAATTACCTACTTTGAGATATGCGTTGATTTATACCTAAGTTAGTCTCAACTTTAAATGGCTTTGTCACTACTCTGCCCGATTAAAAATACGTAACATAAAATCCCAACTTTACCCGATTTCATTCTTGCATATAGAAAAAAGTAAAAAGTTAAGTATCAAAAAATGTTTAAATCATTGTAATATTCATCAAAATATTCCAATCGAAAGATTAAATGAATTTAAAAAACAAATATAATTTAGAATAGACAGTGAGATGTAAACAAATAGTAATATATATGTAGTATTGATTCATTCATAAAATGAAGTACTTATTTACGAGACGTGGGTGATTCACCGTTACGTGTGTAGTTAACGTATACTGGATCACGACAATCGCAATCAAAGACAAAATCTCTTTATTTATTTGGAATCATTCGCATTATATTAAATTTAAACGTCTTAAAAACTAAGTAAGGTTATGTAAACTGTTTGTGTCAATAATGCCTGTCGCTTTTAAAAATTGTTTTGTTATTGTAGAAATTTGCTGTTTTTATCGTTTGTACTTATGTCAAATGTAATTCTATATCTACAGAATCTACACTAATATTATTTAGAGATCTAGCAGCGGTCGAATTTCGATCTCGTGAGAATATCGAACTAAAAAGCAGCCTATGTTGTATCCTCATACCAAATTTCATCAAAATCAATCCAGTAGTTTCGGAGCCTGTTAAATGCAAACAAACAATCAAAACTTTCTTAGTTCTGAAGTTATACTTATCAAAATGATGAAAAGATTTTAATTTTTAATTTATTTTATTAATTAAAATTTAAGCTGTAGGCTACAAGTGAATAGCGATTGGCGTGATCCAGGGCCTATAAACTGTTTGTGCTAAGCTTAATGTTGTCTTAAAATATGCTTGACTATGTTTGACGAAACCCTTGACCTTAAATTAGGGACTTAGAAAGTTAATATTTTACAACTTTATCTGCATTGTGTGGGTTTGACTTCTGTGTTTGTTTTTATTGTATTTTTATTGAGAAATTTCACTTTTTAAGTGTTGTATTATTAATGTCGTTTGAATTATTTGATTTTTACAATCGGTAACATTTTATCTGCTTATCAAGTACTGTAAGCGCCTCGTTTTACTTCGTGTAAGTCCCGATCCCGTGGGAATATCGGGACAAAATGTAGCATGTGTTACTCCCAAGGTTTCAATGTATCATTGTTATCAAGTCTCATCAAAATCAGTTCAGTACTTTAAGAGTATTCGTTACAAAAAAATGTTCCAATGTTTAAAAGTAAAACAAATCTTTGATTTCTTTAATAATTTTAGGCACGTATAAATAGGTACTACATACTTCAGTTTCCAGTCTATAATATCCACGACTCTACCATATTTGTTTATGTTGTTTTGTCATGCTGTTACACGCATCATGTTCACGAGACACACCATTTAAGTTTCGTCTCGTAATCATGGTGCTACATCACACGTGCTACATGTAACAACATCGAAATATAGAGTTCCAAAAAATAAAAACACAAAAAAGGTAAAAATCCCGCTTCAAATAACTTTCATAGTGGAGCATGGTAAATAAAAAATACCATCTCCTTTTTGAAATTTTCGATAAAGTTGTTAAGTTACATTTGGCATGTAGTCAGTAAAATAAAACTCCATCCGTAGTAATGAAACGCCTACAACGTGTAAATATTTCCATGTTAGGTACATACCTAAACTATTGACCAACTTTACTCTATGTAACGTTAGAACAGGTTGTGTCCCACGCGTGGGCGTGGTGGACGTCTCTTCACAACTGCCGTTACGATGATAGCTGCATACCTTCTTGGGCAATACTCACCTGCCCACGGGCCCACACGTGGACTTCGAACATTCATAACCTGATAATAATCTAAAAATCATATTTCTATTTGGTCTGGGAATAAACCGAGATCATTTTAAACCGACCAAAAAAAAATGGAGGTTCTCAATTCGTCGCGTTTTTTAACTATGTATGTATGTTCCTATTATTCGAAGATGGCTCAACCGATTACGATGATTCTTTTTTTTTGTTAAAAAGTGGATACCTACCTCAGAGGTGGTCCCATTTTTAGGGTTCCGTAGCCAAATGGCAAAAAACGGAACCCTTATAGATTCGTCACGTCTATCTGTCTGCCGTATGTCACAGCCACTTTTTTCCGAAACTATAAGAACTATACTGTTGAAACTTGGTAAGTAGATGTATTCTGTGAACCGCATTAAGATTTTCACACAAAAATAGAAAAAAAAAACAATAAGTTTTGAGGTTCCCCATACTTATATATGAAAATAAAAATAAAAATTTCATCAAACCCATACGTGTGGGGTATCTATGGATAGGTCTTCAAAAATGATATCGAGGTTTCTAATATCATTTTCTAAACTAAATAGTTTACGCGAAAGACACTTCCAAAGTGGTAAAAAGTGTGTGCCCCCCCTTGTAACTTCTAAAATAAGAGAATGATCAAACTAAAAGAAATATATGATATACATTACCTTGCAAACTTCCACCTAAAATTGGTTTGAACGAGATCTGGTAGGTAGTTTTTTTTAATACGTCATAAACCGTGAACCGCCATTTACCCTTCATTCATGTATTGTGATAATAATGGTATATACGGAACCCTTCGTGCGCGAGTCCGACTCGCACTTGACCGGTTTTTATTTTTATTAATGTTGCGTTAAGCGGTATTTGGCCGGAAATGGGAATATTATTTCTAGTGCTTAAAATACCAATATTTATTTATTTACATTAAAAAATTTTGATTGTTTGCAATAAAAAAGACAGAAAAACATACGAACAAAAATATTTAAAGAGATTTAAGAACCTGCTGCTTTTTAATTTAAGTCAGTTATAATGTTTAAAATGAACACTAAAATTATTTAATATTCATTCCATAAAAACCAAAAACCAACCAAGTTAAATAAAAATTAATGAACCACCATTGTACATAATTGCTAGAACGTATTAATTTTTATTTAGTTTACTTATGAACGCCCAAATAGCTTTTCTTCCTCAAAGTTTTTTAATGTTTATTTTATTGTTATTTAAGCTTATCTAATTATTTTTATAGTAACGGATAATTAAGTTAAATTAATCCTTTAGGGCTTTAAACATAGAAGTCATATTTATTATTCCAATTTAATAATCTACTCCATAGTTTTAAATGGTTGGCTACCAATCCGATATTGCAAAACGCAAAAATGTATTTGACTGGCTATCATATCCTTCGAAACCATAATTAAAAAGACAATAGGAATGAAACCTTTTCACAAAATATGTAAACGTAGCAAAATGTTTATTTCGCCGAATGTCCCTTTCGTAAAATGTCCCTAAAATATGATAACTTGCTGAGATAAATTCCTAAAAAAATATAAATATCTCGTTTATACAACTTAGGAATTTTATTTCAAAAACTACAAAAAATTAAGAGCTTTTACAACCCTTTTTTTTAGTGATGACTTTGCACGATTAACCAGCGTCAAGTTCTAATAATTAGCAGGTCTTGAGTTCTATATTTTTCTATTAGGTATTTGTATTTTTGTTTACCCTCTAGATAAATCCTTACCATCATTTTCTTTACCGTACGTATTTAGAGAAAGCCGATCGATACCACTTGACACGGCAAGCTTTGAAAGCTTTGTCACCAGTACATCGGAAAGCTCTCTGGAAACCGTCAACCGCCAGGTGGCGCTACAGTTTCCTATACAAATAAACACCTGAAAGGTTTCATTGTTTATCTACTTTCTATTTAGAGATTAGATTTTGGTTACGTATTTTTATTGAGGCAGTTTTTGGACTAATTCTTTTTAACCCCCGACGCAAAAACGACGGGTTATAAGTTTTATGTGTCTGTGTGTGTGTCTGTCTGTGGCATCGTAGCTCCCGAACGGATGAACCGATTTTGATTTAGTTTTTTTTTGTTTTAAAGGTGAATTAGTTGGGAATGGTCTTAGCTATGTTTGATCGAAATCGGTTTAGCCGTCTGAAAGTTATTAAATCAAGTTTTTAATCTAGGTAAAATGTTAGTATGCCTAATGAGTCTTTTCTCTTTTATTATACTTATGGGTATGTCAAAAGCACATCAACGGGTCACGGTTTGTAACTAAACCGTTCTCGTTTTAGCTATGTTATCTCTAAAGGTGATTTGGTTTAAGTTCTATTTTTTGTAAATTGACTTTAATTTTATTTTTCTTGTTCACAGGTAAGTCCGGAACATCAAATGAAACTTCAACTACCTTAGTACTTAGTAAGTAAATTGAATTTTTATTATAGGGTTTTCAACAAACATGATTATTTTAACTAAGCATTCAAGGTATTAAAAAACTAAATATAATTCCAAAAATGGAAAAAGAAACGGTTTGGGTGTGTTAGTGACGCAGCCGCAGTGGATACGTGCGCTTATACCTGCGCTAATGAGCTTTAATTAGCTACATCTATTATGTTGTCTTTAGTTTTTACATATTATGACCGATTTTTACAGAAAATCCCAGTAAAACATGGTAATGGTGGTTAAACATGGTGGCGTTTTTAGGGTCGAGACCCTTTTACTAAGACTCTTCTCTCCGTCTGTCTGTCTGTCACCAGGCTGTTTCCCATGAACCGTAATAGATAGACAGTTGAAATTGTCACAGATGATGTAACAATAAATACTAAAAACAGAATAGAATGGTACGGGCATAGACTAACTACGGGACCCTTCGTGCGCGAGTCCGAATCGCACTTGGCCGGTCGGGACCCTTCGTGCGCGAGTCCGACTCACACTTGGCCGGTCGGGACCCTTCGAGCGCGAGTCCGACTCGCACTTGGCCGGTTTTGTTAAATAAGTAGAATTTTCTTAGTATTTTCCTATGGTGTTAGTTGACCTATATCCTTAGTTTACTAAAACATCACGTGCGTCTGATTTCTTGTGGGTTTGTTATTATTTTAACACAAATATTGCCTTCGTTTGATTATCCTAGCTACTACTTATTATTAAAAAGTTTTAGTTTTTTTACTTCTTCATGCAAAACGACTGGACCCATGCGATGAAAATTGGTATGTAGAACACTGAAATCTTGGAATAACACATTGACTAATTTCTTAAAGACTATGTGTCAAAATAAGTTCAACATGACGCCCTCTAGTGGACATAAAGTCATGAATTAAATACCCAAATCTCCGGGCTGTTAGTTACTAGCAATATTCATTCATAATCCTCGAAGTTGGACAACCGGTTAGTAGATATTATCTAACTCCAACACCTACTTGCAATACCTACCTAAATAACCTAAAGAACTAGTTCTAGTCCAACTAGTCGCGGCCACCGACCTTACCTCTAAAGGTCACGGCTATCTATACTCGTAATGAAGGAAGAAAGGACAAATTGTTTGTATATAAAAGCATAGTATTTAAAAAAAAACATAGAAACTAAGCGTTTTAGATTTTTTTTTTCTTCTGTTTTTAGTATTTGTTGTTATATTGGCAATAGAAAAACATAATCTGATGTGAAAATTTCAACTCTCTAGTTATCATGCTTCATGAGATACAGCCTGGTGACAGACAGACAGACGGTCGGACGACGATGTCTTAGTAATAGGGTTCCGTTTTTACCATTTGGGTACGGAACCCTAAAAATAAGTAAAATATTATTATAAATTAGGTAATACCTAATCAAACTCAGTGTGAAGCTGCAAGTAAATTGGCGAGCTTTTGCCTGTCACGTGATTTTATACAAAGCTGCCTATTTTTTTTATTGTAAATTTATTCAGTGGTGGCCTTTTTTTTGTAAAAAAGATCTAGGGTAGGTTCTTGTTTATTCTGCTGTGGTTTTGAACGATTAGTATCTACTACTGTAATATAGCCAGAGTAAAACGGTCTTTGCATCAATAAACATACACCTACATTTTTTAATGTGATAAAGCTTGTCATGTTTATTTAATTATTCATAATATTTATACTATGTAGTGATATTAGGACCTGTAGCTACTTACTGTTGAATACACGCACCAGCTTATTAAACACTCTCTAACACGCATAATTATGACGTATCTAACTATCTACTCCACTGCAGCTGCGACATTATATCACATAATTAAACAAGGACAAAATCTAGATACATTTATGCACAAAAGTGTATGGACCATGACCACATGACCACCTACACCAAGTTTGTTTGGGTAAGTACCTACATCTAGCCAGTACAGTACAGTCAGTAAAGTAAGTGATTTAAAGAGGTATTGTATTAGAACGCCCCGGTCGGACTGTGTGGGCGCGATTGTACCATAGATTATTTTACAGGAAACTCCATTCAAAATGAAAATAAAATCGGAGTTCTGACAAATATGAGTCCTACGTAAAAGAAAAATCGACATTTTTCAACAACTCAGCCGTTTATCATGAAACATGGCTGAGGGCACTTAGACAACATTCAGGTTTCAGATAAATCGCATTAAAATTGGACAAGTCATTACGAAGCTATGATAGCGCATTTATAGGAGACGTAGTAGTTAAACTTTTAACTTTTAATAATGTTATTTAAAAATGAACTTTTTTATGATTTAATAACGTTATAAAACCGTGCCAAAACAGTTATTAACTAATTACACGCTAAGCACCCTATAGAAACGAGGAAAGAAGATTTTAATTTTTCGTATAATTTAAAGAAAAATGTGTTTAAATAATGAATGAGGTATCCCGTCACCCCCCGGAGGATATTTACTTTAATTTAAAACGGACAAATGACAGCCATAATTCACGAGATTCTTAATAAGTATATCTTGAAGATAAAGTTACTTACTTCAACTTGAATGAATAAATTTAAAGTAAAGAATCCACTTAATTAAGGCGGAGGTAGCCGCCAAATGCAAAATACTTGTCGCGCTTATATTAAACTGTTATATTTTTTGCATGAACAATTTTTGTTAAGTGTTGTTGTGTTTATTGTAGGTTAGTTCTTTTTCTAAATTTTATTATAATTTTAAGATGATTTTTCCATGCAATAATTAATAATTCTAGTAATAGACGATAGGCATTTGGAGATATGATTCAGGGCTTAAAGAATTAAAGTGACTGACTGACTGATGAGAAAATGAGCAGTCCAAATCGCTAGAATTAAAAAAAAACACTTCATTGTTTTTTGAAAACTATGTTAAAAATAAAACACTTCATCTATGTGCAGAATTGTTCCAATTAGTCTTGATTCAGTACAAAATGTAGATAATTTTTCCAAGATTTGCGAAGTTTTTGGTACTCTAACCTAACCTATGTTATACTCTTACCTATGTTGGTTTCTAAGAATGATTTGTAACATAATCGAATTCGAATAAGTTACAAATCTTTCTTAGTTGTACCAAATTTCAAAATAATTTAAATGCAATTAATTATTAATTATTTCATAAAAAGGCAAAATCTCCCAAAGACTATATTTTGTATAGGTAGTAGGGAGGTATATTATTTCTAAAAACTTTTACGTTGTAAAGTTTGATAAATGGCCCTAAAGTTGATTCGAATTTAATTACATCGATTTTGTACTTAAACTGTTCATAAACTGTGACAAATTGAATATTTAAGTTGGGTTAGTCTACTCTTATACTTAATTAAGCGGTTGAATTGTAATTTTAAATTACAATAAGTAATTAAGTGACCTACTTTCTTTTTTACATAAATCTATAAAAAACGCAATAAATTATTTTTGAACATTTAGGAGATTTTACTTAGTGTGTGTCTAAATCGTAGAATGTCTAAAACTCAAATAATATTGTGTCTAATTCACAAAATGTCTAAATCGTGATTTACTTACGTAAATCCCATTAGATTATTTAAATAGGCAACTATTTACAAAAAGAAATTCATTAAAATAAATATATGTAAATG
Organism: Idaea aversata; assembly: GCA_907269075.1. Classification (NCBI taxonomy): domain Eukaryota; kingdom Metazoa; phylum Arthropoda; class Insecta; order Lepidoptera; family Geometridae; genus Idaea; species Idaea aversata. The sequence continues at coordinate 13,871,158 of OU026102.1, read as the reverse complement.
ATATAGCTAGTATTAATATTTAACTATACCGATAAAGCAAACAAAGTTATTGATTCAATCGACCGTTCTGTACACAACTACTTACTCTATGCCCCGTTATAGTTACGCAAGCCACGAGGCGGACGTACGGACGGACAAGCCGTTACTCAGTCTATGTAGTAGGCCGCATGAGCGAACACCGCGTTCGTACCTTTAAAAAAAACAACAACAAAAAAGGAAAAACACCTGTGAACGCGACAGTACGATCTTTCAAATCTGCGAATTCGCGCACTTTTTCGCGTTGACATTGACAGGTGCTGTGTTCTATTTTCAAATAGTGAAGTTTTGTTTGTGCAGTGAGTTAGAAAAGGTTTTATTGTATAATGTGTCAATGGATTTATTTACGCTGAGCGTAAGCACATGGGCCTTGGTATAGAATGGTCCATTCATCCGTTCGCTTTGTTAGGTGAGTATCGAATGGCCGGCCTGGCTTGACCACGACGAATCAGCTGATTGCTATCATAAATCAAGCAAGTACTGCTACCATATTTGTAGTTGACTTGTAATAAGGCTTAATAGTTTCTTTTTTAAGTTTTTTTCTTTGACGGATCCGGGTTTTTTTATTACGCATTTTGATTATGACTAATTTTGTTTTAAATAATGAACATCATGACGTTTGCCGATTTTTGATTGATGATTTTTTAGCCATGCAGGTTGAGGTGCTAAAAAATTGTAAAACGTTTATGATCGGTTATTTTGATTTTGTTACAATTTATGTTTAAATATTTTTGATTTAAGAAAAAAACTTACAAAACAATATCTTTCGCTTAAAGATAAAGTGTATGATTATATTATATAAAGGTATATATTGAAAGTTACGTATATCGTGGAATTCCCTATGGCTACCTAATTACTAGATTTTCTCGAAAAAAAGATATCTATGTCCAATAAAAATTGACGAGGCTCTATGGGCTCAATCAGGAAGTTTTGCCTTCCCTGACCGAGTAAAATAAAAAAATATCATACTTTCGACCACAGACAAGTTATTTGAAACCAGCATAATAAGCCTATCTAGTAACACTTATTACTTATTTAGGTTTTTGTAGAGAACCATGCAAAATCATTTAAGCAGTTAAGACACTCGTAAGATTTCTTCAAATTGTGAGCTGCATGGTTACAAAATTCCGATTCTAAGTAACTATTTAAGTAATAGGTAAACATAGTTGTGTGAAAAAAAAACCAGGAAATGTACAGCAATGCGTATCTAAGATATACCAATGTCATCTGGTAATGGTTTAAAAAAACTAAGGCCGTTTTTAGCGAGTCGCTGACGAATTTGAATTATAAATTATTTACCAAAAGCAAAATTATTATTGTCTGTGACGTTTGTAGGGGAGTTCTTTTACATTTAACATTTTTTAAATTATACTAAAATGTAGGAAAAGAACTCAGCCACAAACGCTAATTTTTCTTTGCAAAAATTAAAAATATTCGTAAATTAATAGTATTACGTGAAAAGCATTTTGCTTGCTACTCCTATTTGTGCCATTTAAGACTAAGCTTACTAATTTTTCTAATTCATATTATAAATGTGGTAGCTAGTGTGTTGGTATGTTTGTTAAGTCACACAAAAACTACTGAACCTATTTTTTTTTTAATATTTGTAAGGAAGGCTCTAACTACTGGACCGATTTAGATGAAACTTGGTATGAGGATACATTAATTCATTGGGAATAACATAGGCTTTTTATCCCGATTTTCCCCCGGGATCGGGAGTTACGCGGGTCAAACCGTGGAGCGCTGCTAGTATTAAATCAACTAATAGCACCTCTAATAAGTTGTTTACCAACATACAAATCCAACGATCTCCGTGTTGTAATGTGTGAACTGTCAGTCTGTTCACGAAGCACGTGATCGGCATTGTATGAACAGTACGCTGCACTCGAGGTAAACCTCCGTCTTATGTTACTTTAACTTAGAAAAAAAAACCGCATTCTGTAACTTGGAATCTTTTCTTTCTCAAGTAATGGCTTCGCGCAACTTGTGCATTCGTTTTTGAGCCTTAAATGGGCTGATAATGTTTCGAGTTGATATTAAAGGTCTTGTAGACACATAGTTCTTGTCTGTTGGTCTTTTGTTTATACAATTAGAAACTACAAAGCCGATTATAATCTTGTTTTCAACATTGCATAGCTCAATTTACCGGGAAGTTCGTGGTATATTTTATATAAATCCACTGAGTAGAAACTAAATTATCAATGAATAAAACTGCAGCCACATTACATAAATACCTACGCTCCGCGGCTACTGTTTATCTTGATTTTCCCACAGGAGCTAGCACAGGTAAACTCGCGGGGCGTAGCTAGCTTATAACTTAAGCATTAGTAAATAGTTCCCTGGCCCACTTAACCTGGACATGTCAGTACCTTGTCATCTAAGTCAAACATGACATCTCACTTGACATTACTTAATTATAACTTGATGAGTTATGCGGTCAAGTTTGACAGCAACTTAAGTTTTAAGAGGTCGCGGGTTCTATTCTCACGGTGTGTTTCAAATACTTGGAGATTAATTTAAACACTTTCAACGCCGCTATGATGTCATTCTTTCCTGACATGATACTGAATACAAAAATTCAATAGTCAACTAAATTATGGGAATTTAAAATAATATGATTTTTTTTTTGATAAGTTTTATACTTACTTAACATGTTTTTTTATTTTTGTAAAAAGGTAGGTACTTAAGTATATTTTTTATCGTCAGATTGGTCACAGTATTACAGCAAAAATATAGTGCCAGACCAAACGTGGATTTTCGTAGAAATTGTACCTAATTTAAGCATGAGCCTAATGGAGTCAGTAATTATTTACCCAAATTTGCTTTGAGACACGGTGGGACTAAAATATACACGTGGAGCTGGGCGTATTATAGATAATAGAATTTCATGAAATAAGCTAAAAATAGCTTTATCTATGCTTTCAGATAAAAAAATGCATACTTACAATCAGACATATAGATATAAGCTTAAAATAACACTCCTTTTTGTCCATACCAGAGTTTTTATAAGTATATAAAACATTAGATTTTTTTATTACAAAAAAAAATCAAACAGGCTTGAAGTTTTACTAATCAAAAAACAGTATTATCCATAAAGCCGCGCTAACCCTCCGAAGGGTCTTGGGTCAATTGTGGCCGGACACGCACGGACTAAAATGACCCCAAATGGGCGAGGGCCCATTACGCTCCTTTACGATCACCATGTGGGCAGTGTTAATTATACATTTACCTAATTATTAGGTTAATCGATGTTTTTTATTTGTTGTTAAATCGGGATTCTTTTTACCAAATAGTAAATCTAAGGAAAGCGTGAATGAACCTTAACGAGACAGTGATTTTCTCAGTTTTGATTCGGAACTCCATAATAATTAGGTATGTAAAAATATATATTATTAAGTTATCCAGATTGGCTTTTCTTTTTATACACATGGCGTCGAGGATGTTAAAATATAGCATAATAGTACACTAACTGTATCAAACTTAAATTAATCCATCTATATTTTTAAATAAAATGTCCTAGCGGGATCCGAACTTGCAACCCTCTCAATACGCGACAAATATAATCTTATTATAACATCAATAGATTGCTAAGTATCATCAAACTTTAACACGTTTGCTGCTAACATGTTTTTTATCAGTCAAAAAAGTTGTTCAATAAACCAACAACGTACAAACATAAAACATGTACTTAGAACTATTTTCATTTTGAACACATCCACATAACTTTGTATCATAAATCAAGATGCATGAAGACATAACTGCCACAACGCTGCTGCTCCATATTAACATAATACAAGCGAAGCCACGTGCATGACATAGTTCAGACAATGACAGACAATCCGACAGACCATTTAACATGACTTGCTGGATTCATGTGGGGATGCAAATCGTATGATGCATTCAATGTGCTCTGAATTTTAATACATAAAATATATTGTTTTATCTATGTAGACAAAGTAGAGATATTTTGAGTATTTTTATTGAATTTTTACTAACATAGAGACGCTTTTTTAATTTAATCATTGCGCTTTTTTAATTTAATTTTGTGATTATTCTTATAAAACTATGTTGGTACAAATTGAATTTTCTTTTTAAACATGTAAAATATGATCACTACACAAAAAAAAAAATTTTTTTTGGTTAATTCAAAATTGGATTTTTTGAAATTACATATTTGGAACACATAATATTGAAATCTGTTCCAAACACAAATTAATTTCACACTAGCTGCCCACTGCGGTTTTAACCTCGTTCCATTGTAAATTTGGAATAAAATTTAGCTTATAGCAATGTTTTATCTACATTAGATTGATTCGAAATCGGCTTAGTGGTTTTTTTGGTGAAGCAGTAACCAACATACTGACAATATACATTCTTTTACACTCTATCTTTTATGATAGGTGCTATTAGCTGCCTGCAATTTCACCCGCATAAGTCCTGATCCTGTGGGAATGTCGAGATATTCAGTAGTTTTTACGTAGCGAAATATTATGTATACCCACATACGCACACATTCAGTTATACGCTTGCATTTAAAATATTAACCGGCTATTTGTATTTTCTTGACAAATAAATTCCATTGTGAACAAAGAAACAAACTGCAGCTTCCGAGCCTCAAAAATACTTTTCTTTAAAATTCAAAATTTACATAAAAAAACAAAAGTTTAAACCCATAACATAGATAAGAGTGCCACAAAAGTGCCGTAACGGGACCCCAATAAACATAACTCAGCTGTTCCCATGGAACGGGACGATACAATGGGAATGTTTGGGAAAATAATTTGGGCTGCAATCATTTGATTAGAACAGTTAAAGGTACCTTTTTGTTGTGAGTTTGACCACACAGTGTTTTATGAATGGGTCGCATGAGACCCGTGATTACTTATGGGTTGATTATGGTCAATGAAATACGATATTGTTTTTATTTAACTATTAATTATTTTGTTTTTTTATGTGATATGCTCAGCTCAGCGTACTACTATCTCACCGATTATTTACAAGTTCATTAAACATTATTTTAATATATTTTTCTCATTTCCCCTCCCAATTTATTAAACTTTAAAATAGCCATTGGTACAATTGAATTTTAATTAATTATTTGGAAGCAGGAAAACAAGACATTGCTGGGACGCTTTTTTTGGTGTGATTTTAATTATGCTTTTGTAAACTTTTGCACCCATGAAGTTAGTATCACCAAGAGTGAAGGAGGGACATCACGTGACGTCAACAGGAACACAGTAAAATTTCCACACTAGGCATGCCATAGAAGTTTCAAGTGGCACACTAACTGTGCCATACCTTATTTAGTAGCCGCGAGATTCCGTGACATTGGGCTGATTTTATCGCTGCCTACTGTTAGTCATCTGTAGTTAGTACTAGTTTTGGTACTTAAGTCGTGATCGTGAGGAATTTAGAGGCAACTTTGACCTTGGAATCGAGAGGTTTAGAAGGTATTTCGTACTAAAAGAGTCGCTTTATCTTTTATATTTACCAACAGATTATACGTAGATTATTTTTATTTCTTTATATTAAACCTTGTACCGAATATCGTGATAAAATTAACATATACGTTATTCCAGAGCTCCAGCTATCTACCTATCCGGTTTCATCATATTATTATTCAGTTGAGTATTTTTTACGTGAAGAGATACCTAACAAACACACAAACTTTCCCGTTCATAAATTCTTCCTGCCCTAAACTTAGTTTATTTAAGGTTGGCGCAGTACGTTTTCCTTTTCTTTTTATATGCACTGCAAATGATATTGCAATTTCCCCGATTGTAATTTAAGTAAGCAGGATTATGTCAAATAACTAAAAAAAAACATTTATTTTTCTTTAAGCGTGGCCGTATAACTCTACTTCTGTCGTCGACTGTACATGAAGTGCGGGCTATATTTTGTGTCAAGTGAGTTAAAGTGTGATTAAAATTCTCAAGTTCAAGTGGTCGATGAAAGCGGAACGACGACGACGCGGTCGCGGTGTGCTGGATGACGAATATTTTGCTCAATATCTTTTAATAGGGTTGCCAATTTTTAAGCAAAAATTCGGAAATATAATGTGTGACTATATTTTTTGACGAGCTCTATGGCGCGGTAAGCGATCACTCGCTTGCCATATAGAAGGTCACAGGATCTAATAACCCGCCGTAGAACAAATATTTGTATGAACTTCAGATACTACGAGTATATTCTATGTATGCACAATAAGTGGGTATTTATTTACGAAATAAGAATTATAACTGTTGCTAGGTCACCATAACATTAGCATAGTTTCTTAGCTTGAAGTTAGATGGTGCTGTGTGCAATGCCCATTTTTTTATGTTCATTTGTAAAAAAACCGAATTCCGATGTTCAATTGTAAATTTTTTGTACAATTGCGTACCTACTGAGTTTTTGTTGGCATTCAATAATCAATGGATGATTGACTAGGCTTGCGTGATTTCCGTCAGTAAATACTTAAAAACACACAATATAATTTATTGTTATATTTACCAACTAACAAAAAAATTGTATCGCTCTATTTTTATAACTGTGCAGGTTGTAATTAACGACGATTGTAGAAACAATCAGGTACTGCGAGAGGATGGAATCAATTGCTTGCGTTTCCTGCTGCCTTGTACAATTTGGGAGTTTATAAGTCACGATTAAACAATATCTTCAGACGTGCGTGCTACATCTTAGACGGCATCACCATTTTACCACTTACCATCAGGTGAGATAATGGTCAACGCTGATCTCTGCGAAAAATATAGATAGATAGACAGAAGCAGACAGAAACACTTTGTTTGTTCACGACTCAAGAAATTATTATATAATGATAAGCTTTATTTACGTACCAAAATTAGCGGTTGTACAAATATATTAAATATATAAAATATACCATGTGTAACCCAGAAGAATACGTTTAATAATTTTTCATCTGAAAATTGGTCGAACTGCATGGTTTAAAAAATGCTCAAAGTTGAAATAAAAATTACCCACGATCAGAGATATCTTTGTTTTTATCAGTTAAATTGAGAGGCGTGTCGTGTCAAACGTTTCGTATAAACTGTCGACATGTATTTTAACCATGAGATGTTCTTATTTGATAATTAGAACAGCAATTATAAGATTAAGGGAATTTTTATGATGCTGTTTTAATTGTAAGAATGTATTTAACTACTTAACATATTTTACAGTATACTTTTAAAGCTTAACATTCACGAATTTGCATACTAACTTATCTATCTACTTACTTAACAAATGAGGCTTAATTTTTTTTTCATTCAAATTACCTACTTAGGTCAATAAACAAGTCTGTTTGACGAATAATATGAACAAAATATGTTCAAATTAGCAAAAAATATAAGCAAAATCAAAATCTAAGTGCCTATTCATTATGCAAGTAGATAATTAAAAAATACTTATCCTAGTTACTTTTTCGTGTTTTTTTCATGTGACAACCCTGACACAAGTTCCCGCGGGTCGTCTCGTTCCGCGGCAAAAACTCGGAACAATCGGGGTCAACGACCACGATTACAGACGACAAAATAACTCACTATACTTAATAATACTGTGAATAATTCACAATAAAAACCGTCAACAAAAAATACGTCCGCCATTGGAAGAGCGAAAAATTCAAACTGTCATTGTGCTGTCAAATTAATGTCAAAACTGACTTTTGTGTCAAATGTCAATATTGTACTGTCTTAGAATATTATTGTCAATTTTATACCACTACAATTCACAATATAAAAAAACATAATAAATACAATCAGCTACACATACTAATTGTTACAAATTACCTGTAATTGGTAGAAAATACAATTATTTAACTCACGATACGAATACAAAAATAAATAGGTATATTTATATAAATGTGATTTTTGTTCTCAAAAAAATATAGTGTGAAAAATGGCTTTTAAACTATTATATTATTATTTTTAAATTAACTTAAATAAATATGAGTTTGTAAAAAATTTAAAATGCGACAACACCATCATTTACCTACCCAAGGGCCCGCTGCCTATAGTTAGTGTTGCCAAATCTTAAAAAACCTTTTTAAAATATTAAAGTAAATTTTCTGATCTTTAAATTAAAATTAATTGTTTTATTATCATGCAAAAATATTTTTATTTTTCTGTGTTTGTCCCTTTATTGTATCATTTATTTATCAGAATTACAAAATGACAATAAATCAGACAAAAAATATTATAAATTAATTTTTAGTTATGACTTAAAAGTACATAAGGTATAAAGCATCGTTTTGTTACAAACCGTATAATAATTTCGTATTGCGTTATTAGAAACGTACAAACAAACAATATTAGCTATTGTTTTATGTATGAGAGGTAGGTACCTACTACCTAAGGATATGAAACAGCAATTAAATTGGCAATTATACGTTAATTATTGCCCAATAAACGTACGTATATATACCTACCTAGCTACAAACTGTATGTATACTGTATTGCAGACACGGGCGACTACACTAGATACTGAAACATCGCCCGATCAATTAGGCTATACCTATGTAGACCCGCGAAAGCCCCGATCCCGTGGGGATATCGGGATAAAAATTAGCCTAGATGTTACTCCCAATGAATCAATATGTATAATATGTATACGTATATTTACAAAAAAAAAAAAGTATATAAGTAGTTTATCCGTTATCTGGCACCCATAACACAAGCATTAAGTTGCTTAGCTTGGGGCTGGATGGCGATGTGTAATATGTCCTGAAATATTTATTTATTTATATTATTTATTTAATGTAAGTTTCAAGTTTCTTCAAAATCGGTCCAGCATTTTCGGAACCTATTCAATACAAACAAATATTCAAATCTTTCCTCTTTGTGTTTACTCTTACATCACTACATAGTATAAAACAAAGACGCTTTCTCTGTCACTATATCCTTTTGTATACTTAAATCTTTAAAACTACGCAAAGGATTTTGATGCGGTTTTTTTTAATAGATAGAGTGATTCAAGAGGAAGGCTTATATGTATAATACATGCATAATATAGCCGTGCGAAGCCGGGGCGGGTCGCTAGTAAATGTATATAAGCGTCTCTTACGTCAAGTCAACCCTTTATTAGAAAGTAAATGCGAGGCTTTTGCGAGGAGCTCTGTAGCTAATTCAACCTCTTTACTAATAAAGAGGTTGAATTAGCTTTTGTCTTAACAAAAGGCAAAAAGTCGTTTTAGATTAGTTAAATTCTATTTTTATAACGCTTTTTGTTAACGCTATGTTTTTATAACTACCGGGGAGGCCTTTAACTAAATCAATTACAAAGAAATAAATATAAAAAATTAAGTAGGCTGTATCAGGCCGCGGCCGCAGTGAAGTACGTAAAACGTCTTGTATATCTGTATCAATAAAATGAACTATATAGCGCTACAAAATCTTTCATTGTAAGGCAATAAGAGGCCGATCGAAAAGTGTTCAGTGTGCGGTCGCCCTAAACAGCGTGGCCTATTTTTTACAAGACGTGAAATATTTACCTACTTACTTATTGGCCGAGCGCAGCGGAGTCTCTGCGATGAGGCGGGATGGCGATATTTTGTATTGTAATTATTCTAGACATATTTTAAAATAATCGGTTCAGCCGTTTAGTCTAGGTCGTACAAGGTCAAAATAGTCAAGTGTTAGCGCGGTGATGTTGGCAGTGTCGTTAGATATTGCCAACGCATTCAACACTTTGCCCTGGCCCTGCATCAATGAGGCCCTCAGATACCACCGTGTGCCTTCGTACCTTCGGCGCATAATAGCGGCATACCTGTCCAATAGAACTATCAGCTATGAGACTCGAGGGGGTTCCCAGAATTGGAGTATGACGTGTGGCGTCCCACAGGGATCGGTCCTCGGACCGATCCTGTGGAACATTGGCTACGATTGGGTGCTTCGCGGTACGTATCTCCGAAATCTTGGCGTGACATGCTACGCGGACGACACGCTTGTCACGGCCAGGGGGAGCACGTACCGTGAGGCAGCCATGGTGGCCACGGCTGATGTCACACATGTCGTGAGTCGCAACCGCCGTCTGGGTCTGGAAGTAGCGCTCCATAAATCGGAGGCCATGTGTTTTTATGGATCTCGGCGAGCGCCGCCGGCAACCTTCTGCCTCTTGGTCGGTGGTTCTAGAATCCCGGTGAAGAGGAACCTAAAATATCTTGGCCTGGTCCTTGATGGTAAATGGAAGTTCGACCAGCATTTCGAACAACTGGAGTCGAAGTTGCTGCGAACTGCGGGAGCTCTGTCTCGACTGCTGCCGAACATAGGTGGGCCCAAAACATCGTGTAGGCTCCTCTACACTGGCATCGTTAGATCGATGGCACTGTACGGTGCTCCGGTGTGGGCTGACTCCCTGACGGGCACAACTATTGCTAAACTCCGCAAAGCGCAGAGAGCAATAGCCGTCAGGGTGGTTTGGGGATACCGCACTATATCTGGCGATGCTGCATGTGTGCTGGCAGGCACACTTCCGTGGGACCTTGACGCGAGAGCCCTTGCGTTACTGTTTCAGTGGCGCAAGGAGGCGCGTGAACAGGGCAACCGACCAGCACTTAGGGAAGTCGAAGCCAAGAAGGAGCAGTTGCAGCTGGTGATGATGGTAGAGTGGCAACAGAGGATGGAGCATTCGGATGCTGGAAAGGCAACCTTAGACGCCATCAGACCAGTGCTAAGAGAATGGGTGCAGAGAGACCACGGAGCCCTGTCGTTTCGGCTGACGCAGGTTTTGTCAGGACATGGGTGTTTTGGCAAATACCTGTGCCGAATTCAACAGGAGTCTGATGAGAGATGCCACCATTGTGCTAGTGCCAGTGACTCGGCGCAACATACGCTGGCAATCTGTCCAGCTTGGGACGAACAGCGGCGTGCCCTCATTGTGGAAGTCGGGAGTGACTTGTCGTTGCCAGCTATCGTTCGCGCAATGGTCGACAGCGACGAGTCATGGCAGGCAATGAGGGCTTTTTGCGAAGCCGTTATGTCGGCCAAGGAGGCAGCAGAGCGGGAAAGGGAGATCACCTCTTCTGATCCCGCTCGCTCCCGGCGCCCCAGGAGGAGGAGAGTCAGGAATGACAAGCTTCCTCCTTAAAGTGGCTCGTGGTGACGGACTCGGGGGGGTCCGTCACCAGTTCAAGGGCCCGAGATGGCGGCGGCGTGTCCCACGCCGCCTCTTGTGAGTAGGTTTTTTCCCGCGCTGCGGGTTTTTTCAGTGAATGGGGTCTGTCGAGACCAACCGCCGCCGGGTGTATGTGGTTAAGCATGCGCAAGCGAATCCCTCTGCATTCGGCTCATGGTGGAGAGAAGGGACACCGTCAGGTTTTTAGTGGGTAAACCTCTGGCCGCCCACCATCTAGGCCAGTAGGGAGCCCCACATACCACTGCTCACCCCCGGGAGTGGCGGGAAATGCATAAGGGCGCATTTTCCTGACGCAAAAAAAAAAAAAGTCAAGGGTTAGAGATCAAATGCATGTATTCTGGGTTATAATAACATCACCCTGTATTTATCTAGCTATTACCCGCGAGTTCGTCTGCTTAGTTAGAGGTTAAAATTTCCATAAGTAATCATTTCTTAGCAGAGGGGGGATAACGGGCGTGAAAAGTTCTCGACAGGGGGTCCGTTGGGAGTAGGGGATCCGTTAGGGAAGACGGAAGACGAGACGGGCGACAATGAACTGTACTTTATATATCATTCAGTCAGTCAGAAGTACAAGAGTTCGATTTTTATATCTATAGATACAAAGAATCAGAAATTCGATATGAAAGACTCATATTTCCCGAATTCCTATCATCTTATTTTCTCAATGCAATCTGTTACTGTCCACTATCGCCATCCTAAATAAAACCTTATTTCAACAGCTTAAAGTCTATTTTTAAAAACTTATACAACTTAATTTCCAGTTAGAGAAAAATGTACTTTGCAACGCAAATATAGACTTTATTTCACGAATGTACGGTTTAATTTCAATTGTTTGATTTCAGTTAATTTCAGGGAGTTGTAGAACCAGCAACTGTCAAAGGCACGCGGTACAAATGTACTTCTTTTTTGCAAATTGTACCTTATTGCGAGGGCGTAGAGTTGAGAAAAGTTTGTATTGTATGTGTTATAGTTTGAAGGCTCGTATGATCATTAGTTTTGAGTCCTTTGAACCGGTTTTTACCGCTTTCATCCGGATTTATCACGATTTTTCCTGTATTTTTCTATCGCTATTCAGTTGGAAAGTGTTATTTTAACTCCCGTATTGAATAAAGGGTGTTATAAGTTTACCCTTTGTGTTTGTATGTCTTTTGCTTTGACTATACAGGATGGTTTATTTAAATGGGTCAGTAAGTGCAGGTCTTAAAATCCTTGTAGCTACGGAAAATTGACTTAGGAGAATTTAACATCTGTATTTATCCTCCTATAATACTGAAAAAAGTGGCATATTTCGAAAAAAATTATGTTTTCTCAAATGAGGAACAAATCACTCTTAATAACCAACATAAATTATAGTATCAGAAACTCCGCAAATCACAAAAAAACTATATCTTTATTTTGTACTGAAATTAAGTCAAACCATTTTCCTTCTAAAATTATTCTATCCCGCACACTCCGAAAATAGTAAGTAAGTTTGTATAATAATACCAACACCACCTACAATATAATACCCAAATAAATCTCCCATCACACGCCAATATATACCAAATAACATAAATACAAACGGGACAGCTCTAATCCGTCTGTCTGTCAACAAGGTGATGTCAACATCCTGTATAATGTGACAATTTGGAGCATCCTGTAGTTCGAGTCTTCGAGTGGTCCTATTTGATTGAATTGTCTAAATATATTTATTTACTAGCAGCGCTCCGCAGTTTCACCCGCGTAACTCCCGATCCCGTGGGAATATCGGGATAAAAAGTAGCCTATAGCCTTCCTCGAAACATGGACTATCCATAACAAATAGATTTTTTCTAGTTAGTAGTTAGTAACTAGAAAGTAGTTCCTGAGATTAGCGCGTTCAAACAAACAAACAAACTCTTCAGCTTTATAATATTAGTATAGATTCTATTTAGAATTGGCTCTGGTTTGACAAACGATTATTTCTTCATTATCTCTTAGTGAAAAAAATCATTTCTTATTTCTCCCCTACGTTCTAACACTGTTTCTGTTTTTCCCTTTTTAGAGTTTTTTCATTTATCTACCATTGATCCCGATTTTCCCATGGGATCGACACTAATGCGAGTCGCAGATGAATATTGAATTAACCTTTATTTTAATAAAACTGCGAAAGTAATTCTGTCTGTCTCTCTGTAATATGTTTTCACTACTAAACTGATGAACAAATTTTTAACGTTTTTGGGAGAAGGTTTTTATCCCGATGCTGCATTTACGCAGGTAAATCCGCGTTACAAAGCTAGCAATAAACGTAATTAGACGCCCCAGTTGCGACCTAAATACCTACCAGTTCAACCAAACGTGCTATTAAGCTGTTAGTCGATAAGCTAAGCTAATGTTTGCTCGATACTTGATTAGCTTAAGATATAGCTTGTTGTAATTGCTAAGATGGAAATTATGATTAAGTTAAATACGGGCAGCTCCTACAATGTCAGTGAGAACACACTCGGATTACGGGTTTAATTCTTGCCAAAGTCAAATATTTCAATAAAGTTTCCTATATGTTTCTGGTTTGTGAATGCCGGTTACTTAAAAAATCAGGCTGTCTAGGAATAATCCCTATGTATAATGAGCTTCTTTTCCTTACTAATATCTTAAATGAACAGACAGGCCGTGCACTATTGAATTTTTCTTATGAATATGGGCGCTATCGATATCGGCCCCGGTCTTACGCGGGTAAAACCGCGGTACGCAACTATGTACAAGGTACATAGATATGGGGTACGTAACTAACATCAATAACAAACAAAAGGTGTCTCGCAAGTGAAACAAACAAACAAGCAGGCCCTACATATGCGCGTGCGCAACTAGGTCACACACAATGACATAGTGTCTGTCTACACTGTACGATAACGCGTCGCGGTGCAAGGTCTTCTTACTATTGTTACATTACTATACCTACCCACTCGGATTATAGAGGTGCCTACCTATAATTAAGTAGATCTATCTAATTATTTAAAACAGAAAAATAATCATCAAGAAATCTCTGAAGTTACAAGAGCTACGAGTCTGAACCACATGAGTAGAGATGACCAGAGGTTAAGGTTGTTCCAAGCTGTCAAAATGAATACGTAATTGTGACGTAATCATGTAGGGTTGCCAACCCTACATGATTACGTCACAAGGTGGATTATATTAAATAAAAAAAACTTGAGAGGTGTCAAGGCACACCCGGATAGAACGAAGTTCCTTTCGATTAATTAGTTAAGGAGTTGTAATAAATTAATGTTTTTCGTTTTTTATATTTTTTTATATCTACTTTTATTTGTAAATAATCGTCGCGACACCACACTGTTCAATGCGAAATAGAAAGACGAAACGAAAATAACTGGCTTGCTTTCTATGCAAAACGTGTCGTTACATCTTTTGGTCTTAACTTTTTCCGTCTCTTTTTTCGCAACGCAAGATAAGGAACTTCGCTCCAAAAAAAATGTGTAAACTAAGTATCAGTGTCTTTTATTATGGGCGTTTATTTTAACGCGGTAACAATGTAATCTGAATTGATGATTAATCTATACTTACTAATATTATAAAGCTGAAGAGTTTGTTTGTTTGAACTAAGGAACTACTGGTTCGAATTGAAAAAATATTTTTGTGTTGGTCAGTCCATTTTTCTAGAAGGCTACTTTTTATTTTGATATTTCCACGGGATCGAGACTTACGCGAGTAAAACCGCGGGGTGCAGCTAGTAGATAAATAAATGAATGATGATCATAATACCTAAATCAGAAATTTTTATGGCTTACCGGGAAACTTTGATGTCACAGAATTGAACGTTAAATAGATAAACGTTGACATACTAGAATTCACAAGTAGTATGCTATACATACCTACATATAACTATGCTTTCCGTCGTGTCTAGTCACTATAACACAAGCCTAGTTGCTTAGGCTGGAGCGCTCACTCACTCAATCGTTCCCACCCTTCCTTCGAAAGAAAGAAAATTATTTAAGTCTTCTATTTCGTCACTCGTCACCATAACACAAGAATGGTCCACACTCACTCCTACTTAAGACCAAATTAATAACACTATATTTTATTAAACAATATGAAACAAACATGCGACGCGTGATGTTTACCGCTCGCATGCGAGTGTGACAGCCCTGAACTTGGGCACTGGCCGAGCCAGTATAGACCGGTTTCTCTCCGTACGTGACGTGCCGCCAGTGCTCAGGCACACACGCGCGTCAAGCTTGTAGTAGTGGACTTGTCATAGAACCTTGTATGACACATTAGTCTCTGGTTGTATTATTTACTCATGTGTCTGAACTCCGCATATTTATGACGTAGGAGAGCTAAGAAAGGATGTTTCGAAAATTGATATCTAAGGGGGTTAAAAAGGCTGTTAAAATTTGTAGCATATAATAACTATTATATATTCTGTGTTTGTAGAAAATGTATTTTACTTTTAATCAGACACTAATTTGGGTATAACCGCAGGGCGCAGCTGGTATTACATAAAACAGGGAATATTGCGGAGCTACTTAAAAAAATCGTAGCACCTACCTACTAATCCATAAAGTTCTTTTATTTGTCTGTATGTCTGGCATAAGTACTTGAAATGTGTTAATTAAAAGACACAAGATTCATCGATAATCATCTTCAATGCTATTTGATTTAGTATGCTTTTTCTCCATTTGGATAGTTATCGGCAAGAATTATAAGCGTTAAACGATACCTGGAATTACCTCAATATTCATGTCGGAAACTGTACGAAATTCGCTTCGGTACGATTGAACTTGCGACCTTGGTTCAGTGCCCCCAAAACGCTACGATAAATTTGAATGAATCATCTATTTCGGCTTAATTTTGCTATAAAAAATAAGATTTCAATCTAATTTAAAGTCTGTTTCATTTTAATGATTCTTAGAAGAATTAATGAGTCTTGTATTTTGTTTGGAATTTTCTAAAATATTCATAAACAAAAACTAAAATATGAAGGAAACTTGCAAAGCCTAAATAAGGTAGAAAGTACTTAGAAAATTATATTCTTAGAGCATTTTTATTTCTCCGAAGCCAACAAAACAACATTATTTTAAGAAAAACTTTTTGTGACTAACTGCACCCTATGTTTCCACCCGCATAAGTCACGATAAATCCCGGGGATAAAATGTACCCTATGTGTTCATTAAGGTTTCCATTTATCTTCTTACTGAGTTTCATCGCAATCGGTTTGATGGTTTTTGCGTGAAGGAGTTACAAACATACCCACACACTTTCACATTAATAATATTCCTACCTATCCCCTGCGGTTTTATAAGCGGAAGTCCGAGTCCCGTTAGAATATCGGGATAACAAGTAGCCTTTGTTATTCCCAAGAAATTAATGTAACCTCATACTAAGTTTCATCAAAATTGTTTCAGTAGTGTCAGAGTCTATTCGTTACAAACAAAATAATATTTCTCTCTAAAATATAAGTGTAGGTTTTTGAATTTAATAGATTATTTGAAAAAATATCGTATAACTTAGTTTTCATATTACAAAACAAAACAACCTGGATCCCTGTATTCAATCCCCCTAAGAAAGGGCCGTAGTCGTAACGTACTGTCTTTTATCTGTTTGTAGCAGTCCTAGATCGGGGCGTAGAGATATATTTAGGTCATAAAGTGACCACTAATACCTAGCCACAATGTTGTTAAGTGATACTTCGGTATGTTCATAACGACTTTCTAGGTACCTAGCTAGCAAGCATGTACAGTTGGCAACAGAATTGCAGACCCACGGTAGAGTTCTAAAATTCCATAATTGGAATGTTTTCCCAAAAATCCTAATATTTTTCGCAAAAACAGCAATATTCATAATTTCAACTTAAGGAATGAAGATGAACTGACCGTGCCCGGTAGTAGGCTCCGGAAAATAAACAGGTCGTTTAGTAACACATGTGTGCTCTATTATAATAAGTTACCTAAAGATGTATATGACATGTCTATTAACAAATTCAAAATTTTTATAAAGCAGATATTGTGCGGTAAGGCGTATTATGATACTTCGTCGTACCTTAATGATAAGGGCCCATGGACATAACTTTAATTGCTTCATTTCAAATATATCTTCAAAAATATTTCGTTATCTTGACATTTGTGAGCATGATCACAAAAAAGAAAAAAAACCCCATGAGTTTTTTGTGCCTTCTTCTCATTGGTGGGCGCGTCCCGTAGGCACACAACCTAACTTAATTTTTAAGTGATTGTAATTGATTTCAAAGTTCACTGCAATGCACTGCATAGGTAACTCCTATTGAATAACATTTTTGATTTGATTTTCATTGTAATATGTTTGTCAGATAAATTCATGAGTTAAGTTTAAACTTCCACTCGAGCAGGATCTCTGAAATCTTACTTGAAAAACAGAAATTGACAAATATGAGGTCGATTCATACATTTTCATTATGGCGCCACCTGTCTGCCAGTTGATGAAATAAAGAAGTTATCTATCTATATATCTTGAAACCATTCTGATATAAGCAGTTTTGGAATATCTGCGCTTTTGTGGCTTTATTGTTCATACATTTGTTCATTCTTTATAAGTATCACTACATAGTATAAAACAAAGTCGTTTTTCTGTCCCTATATCCCTTTGTATGCTTAGATCTTTAAAACTGCGCAACGAATTTTGATGCGGTTTTTTTAAATAGATAGAGTGATTCAAGAGGAAAGTTTTTAGATATAATACATGCATAATACAGCCGTGCGAAGCCGGGGCGGGTCGCTAGTAAATTATAATTTCACAATGAGCAATGAAAAAATAATAAAAACAATGCTAAAAAACAATTTTCTAATAACGTCAGAACATAACGAGTATCTCAGAGTTAAAGTTTTATGTGGGTTTTTTCTTCAAGTTTATCATTCGAGAAAGCTTTGCGTTACGGACGGCAGCTTTCTTAATGGCACCGTGAGCTTTTATTGCCACTTCCGGCGTACTTTGTTGGGAATATAGCTTTTTGTACCGGGTTTCTCTCGAGTTTTCTCAACATTTTCAGTGAAGAGTTTATTTGGCTGAATAAAATCCTAATGTTTATGATTAAAAAGAGAAAATTAATGTTTTTTGATTGATATTTGGTGTGGAAAGTAAACTACTGAACTGATTATGATGAAGTTTCCTTACCAATCTGTTTCTTGAAGTGAGAGGGCTATGAAACTTTATGTTTATAGATAGATAGATAGATAGAAGCATTAAATTTGTACAACACAGAAGATGAAGAAACATTAAAACATAAAACGAAAGCTAAGTTTATAAAAGAAATGTTTAATTAAACTTGACTTTTCAAAAGAGCTGATTATCCGAAGTTAAATATAGTTCGAATTTATAAAACCGTAGTACAAAAGTAGTTCGCGTAGACGCCTAGAACATCCTTTCGTATTCCTATCGTATTCGTATGAAATCCAAAGTGCTTTCTATCACAAGGCAAGTTAATTACTACGTGTCCATACCACCTGAATATCTCGGATAATCCCCGACATACGAACGTCATACAATATTCATAACTAGAGTGACCATAAAACACGATGGAGCGGGACAGGGCTTTGTCAAATTTCATGAAATATGAATAAATACGTGGACTAGCTACGCGTGTATGTATGTACCTAATTTGGAGCGGATAAAAACGTCGAACAAAAAAAACAACAATATGACTGCTCCGACGTCATTTTACGTCAAGTCGACATAATTCTAACAGATGTACCTAATCAAACCTCTTAGGAGGTAAATGAAAATAACTCCAAAGCTAATTCAACCCTCTTATTTGAATGTAAAGTAACAAAGAGGTTAATTTATCTAAATCTTCTTTCATAACGTTTTTCGTTCACGCGTTACGGTTTAATTGAAATAGATTGTAAAAGAGTAGGTAAACTTCAATAATAATTACAATAATAATTAATTTAGGTAGGTTCACGTGCGAAAAATTTTTTTTGGGAATGTTGACGCCATTGTGACCATAGTGTTAAATTTATTTTGGACATTTTTCGATTATATATAAATTAGATTTAGTTCTAATTATTTCAGTAAGTACCTTCAAATTCGATACAATACCATAAATACCAACGTAGCTAAACTGATCTTTATTGCATTACCAATAAGAGTGTCCACTTCTGAAAGTGTACGACCAAAGTTACACTGTATTTTGAACCATATTTTGTTCGATTAAGGATGAAAATTGCGAGCGTAGTGTTTTATTTATTTATCGTACAACAAGATTGGATAGTTTTCGCAGCAATAAAAGTAATTTTATTGGACATTGTTACGAGTTTGTGAAAAAATGTAGTTGATAATAATTTATTAGATTTTATACCCGTGGAAATACAGGCAATATTTTCATGGCCGAACTATTTGGCCAAACTACATAGTTAGGCCATGAGGGAACATAATACCTAATATTATTATATTTGGCTATTGCCAAACTATCATAAAATTAACTGTACCTAAGTCTATATTAAGGTTTCTTAATGCTTCACACTTTCTAATCCTAGATAATGTATTTGTAGACGATCTTAACAAAAACAAAAGACAAACTTAATAAACAAAAAATTGATCTAAATAATACAAATAACAAGACAGAAAACATTTCAACAAAAATACGATTTAATGATAAGAAAAGACAATCTAACCTAAAACAAAAGAATACTTAATGAAAAACAAAACGTTCGAAAAATACTAAGTTCAGTAACACCTCCAACTCCTTACCTTGGCATGTGCCTTGGCGCTGCTTAGAGGAGTGCAGAAAAAATCTCCTGCCTAGGTGATTATCTAAAAATGTACCTTCTATTTTTTACGAACGTAAATAAAACAATTAATATTTTTGCCTAAACGAAGTAGTGTGTAAAAGCTGGTATGACCATAATATTTCTTAAATGAAAAACTTATTCTGAAAGCTTTCAATCAAAATGAGTGATGCGAAAGAATTCAATATCAATTTGAAAACAAATTAAATCAAGATGCATCATCTTTTAAGGGAAATATTAAGGAAGTGGCAAGAGGCACGGACGTGGCGGCGACGTGACATTCTCCTTCTTTAGCAGCTTAAACGCTAAGCGCAGGCCATGTGCCTTTCCAATGTTTCTTTAAACCTTCCTATTATCTGTGTTCTTCGACCACAGAGCCACAGAATGAGCTCTTATCTCATCAGACCATTGATCTGGTGGTCTGCCCACACTCTTCTTTCCAACTTTTGGTCCTCCATTCGATACCAGACTTGCTTCACCTTCTGTCTAAAGCGAGTATTCATTGGGTTACGACCGCGCCTCTCGCCACCTGCCTATTATTGTCCATCTCTTAAGACGCCCCTTTATTTTTTGAACGAGTGACTCGCCAGTACAAATCTAATTTAACTCAACAGGAACACTTTGATTTGCATATAATACCTTCTTAATGGAAGGAGCTTTGCCCGTTGAAATATACCATTGCTTTGAATTTTACAGTTGCGGGCATATAATTAGGATCACACACTACTCGTGGCTAGCCAGTTTTATTTATTTAAAAAAAATGTTATTATCTTGAGAAATAGGATTTTTAATAAATATGGTTATTTTCACTACTAAAGTTATTTAAAACGCGATAATTATTCCTTTTTGACAACTAGTTATGAATCTTGGTGGCCAAAGCGGCCCGAGGATAAACGAACTTATTTAAAACAGAATATTTTTTTAAAGAACATTTCACATAATAAACATAAGTAAGTAAGTACTTCATAAGTAAGTACTTCATGTTTTTTGTGATTCAAATTAATTGAACTCAACTATACAACAATGCTTTAAATATATTAAATTTTGTGCCGACGGAATTGAAACAGTTATCTAGGACACCATTTTCGCCATTTTATTGATATTGGGGTTAAATTCTATTGAAGATAAAGCTCGTAAAATACTAAACTCATTGCTTTTTGAAATCGGTTATACAATTACCTACAAACAACAGCTATACAATTTGAAAGTATTAATGGCGATTGTTTTGTTACTATTTATTATGCATTTTGCATTTTTAAGAGTATTTTTTATATATATATTGTTAGACTCGAAACTTTTTTTGGGGAAAAAATGTTTAAAAAGGATAAGGTATTAATTCTTCGCGTAATAAATTTATTTATAGTATTTTCCCGATTACTCCGACACAGCTCAATTGATTGCGATGATTCTTTTTCTGTTGAAAAGGAGATAATTCTTTTTCAATTTAATAATTGTCTGAAGACGTTACAAATCAAATTTGTGATGTTCCCTGAATTTAAGCAGCAACTGTAATCAGTCTTTGTCCACCACTGTACAATACAAAGCTGACTAATATTACTTATACATTTAACTAAGTACTTACTTACGTCCACAAGAAATAATTTTCTCCAAGATAAACATTATCCAAAACAACCTTAGTTATTTACCTACTCATAACAACACTAAAACTCATTTCTCGTCACGTGTGACAGGCAGCGTCACGGTGACGTGACGCAACACCCTTGTCAATGTGACGCGCCGTGACGTCACCAACTGCGCAAACAGTAAATATCCTGCTGTGATTGTGTTTAATGGACACCCTGGTTTTGAGGTTTATTATCATTTTGTATCTTAAAACTTAGATAAAACTTAGGCTCTTTTCACTAAAACCACTACACCACTAAAAACTTATGTTAATTTTGTGTTAACTGTTAAGTAACTGAATAACTACTTTTGTAAATAAATTACCTACTTACAACAAAAGAAAGTTCAATGAAATAAAACCTTAACGAACAAAATATAAAAGCATTACAAACATTTATGATAAAAACCAACAAAAAAAACAGACATCCAAGGGGTCCCCCCTTTTAAGTTCCAAGCAAGCTATCTGGATTGTTAAGCTAATACATTGGGAAAGGCAATCCCCGGCTCTACAGTCCTCAGTGGCCTTGCAAAGACGCAAACATAACACCTTAAAAAGATTTTACACTAGGTCCCCAAGATCCAACAGCCTCAAACCCCAAAGGCATAAAGGCGTAACACTCAGAAATCTTCGTACTAAAGTGTCTGTATCTATATCTAAGTAGCTCCTAAGTGCTAAATACCTAATTGGCTAACCTCTAATCTAGTTTATTAATCCGGAAGCGTGGTCTGCGGTGCGGGTTCCGTCACGCGATACCACACGGGTTATGTTACAGTAACCACTTATAGATTTCACGACTCATACCGTGGTTTGTTTAGGTAAAAAATTTAATAGGAATATCCCACGTTGATTGTGAATGATGGAATTCTTAGTTAAAAAAATGTTTCTACTTTATTTTATCCAACGAGAAAATATTGTCAATAACATCGGATATGTACCTACTAAAAACCTAAACCAAATTCCTATCTCCATTGTATCGGAAACGTGGAGAATCAATAAACCGAACACAGTTTATTCCGAAACTCAAAAAATTGACTTAAATCCCCGAATGAAAACCAACCCTGTACCGACGTATTACGGGTGTATTTCAGATAAAGGCGGTAAAGAGGAATGAAATTTTATGCAGATTTCATATTCAATCTCCGATAGGAGAATTTATCGCGTTCCTGATGCGGCGCGCTACAATTTTGATTTGTTATTATTTCGATGTTTTATGATGGCTAAATTGTTAGACTTTGACAGTCGATTTTAGGAGATTTCGTGTTTCTTTGTTACGAGATTTTCAGTTCTTTTTTCTCTCGTGTTTACGACTATGTGATTTTGATTGGAACTCGGGATACGGGCGTTTTATTTGTCAGGTTTTTTTTACTTTTTTTTATCGTAATCGATGAAATGAGATAAGAGATTAGGTTTGCTTCGTTTTATAAAAGCAATTTCGAGTGATTTCGTTTGATTAGAATCTACTTATCGAAGAAAATGTGAAAGACAATTTTGGATGGAATTTTTATTTAAAATATTATTAAGGTGCTGTGATTTTGGACCCTAAAAAGTCATTTACCAAAATATAGGTACTTTTGCCTCGTTATTATAAACTTCCAAAAATTGCATCTTCGATGGACATACACTGACATTTTTGAACATTCTTATTTTTTTATACAAATCCCAAACTTGTGTCTTCTTCATATTCCAACGAAATTGGGAGTCATTCAAGTAAATCCGCGGGACGCAGCTAGTGTGTAAATAGTTGCGTTGTAAATGATTAGAACGCAACCAAGCATAAACATACACAGCCTTAGGGCTAATGCAAACTGTAGACTAAACAGTTGTACGACAAAAAAAAACAAGTAAACGTGTTTAAGGTAGTCATCAACCATCATAATTTTCGAAAAAAAGAAAAAAAGATCCAATTAGAGATCCCGAGGGACATGATATCCAAATGTATGCTCTGAAATAACTCTAATCTTATTTAACGTATTTTCCGAAAATCCGTTAAGATGCTTTCGGTGGCTAATACTTTTTATTCAGTCCCGCCATATTATGGTCGACACTCAAATATTTCATGCTTGCTATCAACAATATTTCAGCCGATTCCAAGCCTTCAGCCTGCGTCCACCGTTACCCAAACACGTGCTACATAACATAAATACTGTCTAAGGAACTTTATTATTATCCGACACGTCTTCGAAACTTTCATACGTGTCATCCCTTCGTCACAGCTCTGTAACATTGACACATTTATTCTAAACTTAACCTTATTCTCACTACATTACAGTGTATTTTTACTTGACAACACGAACTAATATGAAAACGAACCTTATTGCTAAAATACAACCTTATAGTTGCAGTTTTATGGTGTATATTTGCTTAGCAAGACATATTTAGATATAATATAATATGAAATTGTACCTTATTTCTTGGAGTATAAGGATTATATTTGAATATCGTGTGCACATAACATGAATGATTAGTGTGACAAGCTCAGTTTATGAATATAGTATAGTTATTAGGGGTTGATTAATGTTCTGGATTTGGTAGTTTCGTATTAACGTCTTTCGAGTAATTGGGATTCCGTGTATTTGTCATTAGTGAGACAGTGTAATCTACGTCTCGCCTGTCTGGCATAAGTTATATAGATCTTGTTGCAAATCGAAACCACATATGGACAGTTAAACCTGTAAACGATGGCCGCGCCAGAAATATACCCTTCGACGCATAGTGCCAAAAACACAAAAGGTATTGACCTTTTGTGTTTTTACATAGATTTTTGGCGTGCCTGTCTCGTATTTAGATTCGTCAATTCGTAATGACCATGTAAGTAAATTCAAAAAAAAAATTTTTGGCGTATTGCGTATTTAGACTAAAGAAGCTAAAGTCTGTAACCTAGCCCTAGTTTGTACGTAACATAGTTTGAAACAGAGACAAAAGACAAAAATGGAAACGAAAGACCATCGTAAGTCGTAACGTAAACAAGAGACGATCGAAATGGATACATAAATAAAATGGATACAAGATCCATTTTATTTATTTATTTATATTTAACTCATTTAATGTACTGCGCTGAAACTTGAAAAATTTCTTTATATTTTCACTTTTATTTTGGAAATGGAAAACACATTTCTAAAAATCCATACCGGCTGAATTTAAACCCGGCTTAACCGTAGCGGTACCTACTCTACGTAGAGCTAGATTTTTGGAAACTCATTTCAAAAAACTGATTCATCAAAATAAATTCGCAGTCTAAAAAAAACTTTTCCAGGAAAATAAAAAGAAGATGCTCTATTTATAGAAATGGAAAGTCTTTAATAAATAAAATCAAAACAACACAGCGAAATCTAACCACAGTTACAATAACGAATCACACCCGGTAGTAGATGGGCAAGGATCGACTTGACGTCAAAGTGGGCGGAAAATCAGCCCCAGAACCCTCCCTAGGGACAATTACAAAAATTAACACTTGCGTTACACGCAATCTTCTAAATGATTCCTTGTTCGTCTCACCAGCGAGCCCGCGCCCGCGCCGCGCCTCGCCCTCAGGGATCTGTCCCAGATTGTTAATCACTTTCCTACGAAAACGAGATGTTTCTCATAATATTTGGTATAAATAATAATGTCTTGTGAATTATTGTTGGTAAGACTGCGCCGAGCGTAATTCGGCGGGAACAAAACAAAAGCTAGATTTAAAAAACCTAATAATTAAGCTGAATGTAAATTTTCTCGGAAATCATTTGTCAAAAACATAATTTCCAACCATTTTCCAACTGCCTAAAAGCCTCATCATTTTCTGTGATGTTTTTAAGCTCTGGATAAGAACTCGCGACTCTATCTATGCTCAAAAACTGCGTCGCTATACCACGAGTTTCTCAATATTAAATTGTTGACACAAAAGTGTTCTTACAAGAATAAAATATACAACGTAGATCTCGCTTACGCTTCAACAACAAGAAAAACTCCTAAAAAAACAAACTTAGAATCTGCCCACAAAACAAGATATTGTTACAATTTTTCTAAAACTACCCTCATAAATACATGCTGTGTCCACTCCGTCTTCCAAGACTCCGAATTGGGCGGGATTGGGTTGCTGTTGTCACATTTTGTCTGTCGTCCCTTATTTTACTGTTTGTGCCTTGTTTTTATTAATATAAATAAGGCAAAGAAAGCTGTGGTTGGATTTAGATAAATAAGTTAAGTCAAATACCTACTTAAAAGGTTAGTTTCAAAGCATAATTTTGACTGTAAGAGGGCTACATACTACGTACTTATTCATGCCAAAAATATACACGATAATTTGAGACCCCTCGTTATTTGTATATTACCTATAAGTAGCCTTCTCTCCTCTGAAGATATTTTTTTTTGTAATTAAAGAGACGAAATAGGTTTTACCCGCAACTCCGTAACGAAATTTTTTATCAAATAACGTCATTGGTATGTGATCTTCTTAAGAAGATTGGAAATAACATAATTTCGAATAATAAATAGTCCGCGAGAAAAACATTTAGATATTTAATTGGTTATACGAAACTTGATGTAAAGAATATTGCTTGACCCTGGCTATTATGCGTAAATAGAACTAAAAAAGCTAATCCGTTTACGTTCGTAGCGCGCTCTGAAATACTTTAAATGAAAGAAACCAATGAAAAGCCATAAATAACGCGATGTCAGAACAATGTCGGGTTTAAAATGTTTCGATAAACTTCTATTAGAACGCGCGAACGAACGAACGGTTCAACTCGAGTTTTAATTAAACCCGGTTGATTTAAACAATGAAAACTTTAGATTAGCTTATTGTCAAAATCTATCGTATTTTAACCGAGGAGGTTGCATCCACTAGGTTGTTATAATGTGCTCATGTCAAGTATTGACTTTGTTGGTACCTACTATAACTGTCGGACCAACACAGTCACAATATCATATTATGGGAGTCACAGTTTTTTGTGTATGGGCGTTAAAAACATAATATATAAAGTCGAATTGAGAACCTCCACCTATTTTTAAAGTCTGTTAAAACAATTAGTTACACCGAAAACTGCGGTAGCTTTGATCCTGAATATACCTCCTGCAAAGTTTGACCTAGGCAAGTTGTTTAAATACATAAATATATAAAAAACATACGGACTCTGTTTCTTAATTACATGGGTCAAACTTTGAAAGAGATATCTCCAGGTTATAACTAGTTTCCAAACCAGTCAAAAACTTACTGTTTTTAATCACACCTCTCCCGCGGACTTTGACTTGAAGAAATTTGAAAACTACAACGTGACTTGGAGCACTACCAACCATGATATTTCATACCAAGCAGACGGTACCAACACAGTCACCTAAATCGTAGCGCTCCCTATCTATGAAGCCGACTGTGGAGAGTTTCTAACAAATATTTTCTTAAAAATTACAGATGAAATGAAAACCTATATTTTTTTTATTATGCTCCATGTTTGCAAGTTGGTACTAAATTATTGTAACTAATAAAGTACTTATATTTTTTGTTACAGGTAAGACTATTCAAATTCTTGAGGAAAATAATTTACGTAAGTAATTCGTATAATCACATGTAAATGTTACCTTAAACGTATACAATTACTTAGGGTAAAACTTAGGGAAATTTACCCTAAAGTGGAAAAGCGTCAGTGTTTACAGTATGTCGGTAAATCCCCTAATTCCTGATAAGTAAGTTGGATTTAATTAAATTAATTAACTAAAACGCTCACACCATTGAGGTTGAGGTGGTATGTGTGGTACAAGTCATGAGGGTTTCTCGAGTTCCGGTTTGTTCTCGAGAGAAACGGGAAACGACGTCCTTTGAGTACTATCGTCAAATAAAACATCAGTAGAAATCAAAATCGGACTGTTTTTTGTTTCAAAGTAACGGAACTTGTCTATTGATATCTACCTACGGCCCAAAAGTGATCTTTTTTTCTATCCTTGAACTCGTCCCGTCTATATTTGGTACTGGTAGAAGAAAATTTCGTTCATATTTTGTAAGAAAATACTTAGCCACTCCACAACTAGCGACCCGCTCCGGCTTCGCACGGCTATATTATGCATATATTATACATATAAACCTTCATCTTGAATCATTATATCTATTAAAAAAAACCGCATTAAAATCCGTTGCGTAGTTTTAAAGATCTAAGCATACAAAGGGAAATAGGGACAGAAAAAGCGACTTTGTTTTATACTATGTAGTGATGATTATAGCGTTTTGTTTTCCCTGAGCTATAATTTCTAAACTGATAAGTTTATAATACAATCCCCACCCTAACTACCCTTAAATCCGTATTTACAATAGACATAAACATTTGTCTGTCTGTTTATACGAGATATAATCTGCATACGTATTACACGTACGTACGTACGCGTCACATTCGTATTTGTTTTGTGTATGTTTGTTACAACTTATAGTACCTACCGGGCGCGGGCGGTTAATGAGAATTTTGAAATTATTTTTAATTATAAAAAGGATTTTTTTGTAACGGAAATTCTGTAATTATATAAGTTTTCCTTTTTTTGATACCTAGGTACTGGACGAAACAGGAATGTATCTTTTGTTGACTTAGCTGATAGTTAAACATAGGTACATTTTGTTGGATCATCATTAAAATCTTATTTAATAAATCAATTGAGTTACAGTCAGACAACAAATAGGTTCACTATAGAGTTCTAAAATTGCTATTAAGCTAATTGCATAGATTTTATCGCGGGCCTTGGGGGGCAAATCAAGAAATTCCGTAACGAAAAAACCTAACACCCCCGACAAATGACGGACGATTATTAACGGACGACTATTGACGGACGACAAATGTCGGACGACAAATGGCGGACGACAAATGGCGGACGACAAATGGCGGACGACAAATGTCGGACGACTTTTTTTTTGTTTTTTTTTTTTATTATTTTATAAGAACATTTACTAAGACAAGAAATTATTCTCGATATAGCAATAGCTTTACCGCGGCAGTCCCCGAGTGCCACACGTTTTTATTTTGGTAATTATTTTGAGTTTTTTTAGTTACTGGTGTTTATCCGCAGTTTCGTCCCAGTTTTGGTGCTGACTGTACCTACACCTAAAAACAATCTTTAAACTTTATACCTAGTAACTATATACTTAAATAAAATAACTGTAAACAGTACGATAAAACCCCCATCGCACTGCGCGCCCCGCCCCGCCCCGCCCCGCGCTGCGCACGCGCCGCTCGATATACCTCGATCGTAAACTATCCTAATGTACTATTGTAGTTGTCAGGTGGAGCACATCGTGACGTCACGATATTACTACGCCATGTACTAGTATTCGGCTGGTTCAATTCGATTAATTTTGACGAGATATTGAGATGCTTTTTTACATTTTGAATAACCTTTTGGATACCGCTTGTTTTTGTAAACTAAGGTCTCTGACCAAGCATTCGAAATATTTAAATAATTAATGTTCTTCACTAGTTTTAGGCAATATTATGTTGCATATAACAGGGTTACAGAGCCCCGGACCTTTGGAAACCATGCGTGGAGCCCAGCGAGCATATACTTAACACGGTTGAGCCAAAGCCTTTACAACAACAAGTTTAATAGCAAAGTATGACAATTACTTATCACTAAATATAATATAATTATTATTGTTCGTTGAATATCCTTATTTAAGGACTATAGAGCCCTTCATCATCATCATATTATCAGCCAAACGACGTCCACTGCTGACATTTAGGTCTCCCCAAAGACTTCCAGAGCGATCGCGGTTGCGAGCCCTTATATATAGCCCCAATAGTTTTTAATTTGTTCTCTTTCACAAAAAGTATCAAACACACAAAAGCGCAATTTACTTAACAACAAAATGGAATTTCGTGCAATCCGAATACCATGTAAACGATGTGAAAACCACAACGTAGTAGGTATATATATACCTAACCAAACCTACGCTGAAACCCGCCGCCGCGCCCGCCCGTCGCTGTAACGTAGCTGTAGCGACCACGTTTCAGGGCATTTTCACTATTACCCACCTGTTTCTCAATTTATAAATATTTTAATTTGTTTGAAGTTAAAATAATTGTAAAAAAGGGCTAACTTATATTAATATACTAGCGACCCGCACCACCCGGATATTATGCATATATTATACATATAAACCTTCCTCTTGAATCACTCTATCTATTAAAAAAAACCGCATCAAAATCCGTTGCGTAATTTTAAAGATTTAAGCATACTATGTATTGATATTCATACGGCTTATATGAACCGGCGGGCTAAGTAATATCCAACTGAGACGCAAAAGGTTGCGGGATCGATTCTAACGACAAACAAATATTTTTGGTCTGAATGTTAATGTAGGTACTTACGTTTACAAAAAAATATTAAGTAGGTATTCTATCAATTATCTAGTCACCAACCATAACCATAACACAAGCCTAGTTGTTTATATTGAGGCTAGACGCTGTGCGCAATGTCCTGCAAGATTCATTTATTTATAAAGGACAAAATATAGTTTTCTTTTAAAACTGTAATGGCTCATATCTTTGAAACGTGACACTTAAGGATTTCGTGTCATCGAATCTTCTTTCTCTAACAGTATTTTAAAATGCTCACTATTATCGTGTCCTTAACCCTAAAAGGCTTTTGACAAATGATCCGGGTTAAATAAATATAGTTGTAATTTGTTTTTTCCGGTATTATCCCGGAAAGTCCGGGATTAACCTGTCTGCTGCCGGATTATCCGGGACTCCCGACTCTTGTTCTCTTAATAAGAGACAATATTTATGAACAACGTCAATTTGAAAAACTTTAGGATATTATGGAGTTTTCCTACTCTAATGTGTATTTTTTTATCCTTTATTTTTTTGTCCCATCCTGTTTTTACTCAAAATCAGGATGAAAATCGTACGTACACCATAAATCAAACAATCGTTTATGCATTTAACATTTTCGCTTACATTTGTAACGTTTCTAAATCACCCCAGGTGAATTAACTCTACGGCGAGGAACCTTTTCCAAGTGAAACTATGTATCTGTCAACTGATAGCATGAGACAAAACGACAAGAAAACGATAATTACGGAGAACGAGATTTATCTTAGGTTAACTTATTTTACTTACTTTAATTTTAGAATATACTCGTACTATACCTCTGTACACAAATTATCTAAATCGGCAGTCAACAAACAAAACAAAGTCGCTTTCTCTGTCCCTATATCTATGTATGCTTAAATGTTTATGAAGTAGTTTGGGTCAATACACTACGGTCTTCCAGGCAGAAATGTATGCAATCATAGCATGCGCAGAGGAGAATCTAAAAAGAAGTGTAGAGAACAAGACCATCTACATTCTTAGCGACAGTTAAGCGTCACTAAAGGCCTTAAATTCCTACAAGGTCAACTCGAAACTGGTCCTGAATGCGGTGAAAACTTTAAACAAGTTGGGCTCGGTGATGACATTCGGTGATGTCAGATAAACTATGAAGCACATACTGTGTGAATGCGACGTCTTAGCAGCGAAGCGTATTAGCCTCCTTGGGAATGCATATCCCAAACCGGAGGAATATAGGTTTCTTCCTCTCAGTGGGATCACCGCGTTAATCGACCACTTCTTCAAAGAGTAAGAAACATCAAGGTAGGGGTAAACACAAAAGATCCCATTGGGTCGAAGTGTTGCTGGCAACTTGTTAGCCCCCATTATATAAGATAAGATAAATGTTTAAAACTACGCAACGGATTTTGATGCGGTTTTTTTTAATAGATAGAGTGATTCAAGAAGGAAGGTTTATATGTAAAATACATTCATAATATAGCCGTGCAAAGCCGGGGGCGAGTCGCTTGTAACAAATAAATCACTACATAGTATAAAACTAAGTCGCTTTATCTGTCCCTATATCCCTTTGTATGCTTAAATCTTTAAAACTACGCAACGGATTTCGATGCGGTTTTTTTAATAGATAGAGTGATTCAGGAGGAAGGTTTATATGTATAATACATGCATAATATAGCCGTGCGGAGCCGGGGCGGGTCGCTAGTAACAAATAAATTTCATAATAAAAAAGAAGAGTAATCGGTTAACTTACACAAAAAACACAAATTATAATTATAAGAACGCTATGAACGTTTTTTTCCTTTCAAAAACAGGAGCAGGTTCTCCACTGCTCCTGTTTTTGAAAGGAAAAAAAACTTACCTCACATAATATGCAAACAAAACACGTTCTTTGTTACAAAAATAAAAAACAACTTAACATTTCAAACGTAAAACATCTTGTGTTACAAATTGGAAACCATAAACTAGCAAAAATGTTGGATACTTATATTTATCTCCGGGTTCAGTCCTGGATTGCAATGTCCTGTTTTCGGGATAATCCGGGTTTTTCGTCCCGTCCCTTATTTATACTCCTAATGGTTAGATGCCTATTACTGTGATGTTTTAAAATTATTGTAAAAATGTATTATTAGAGAATTAGTCACGATTAGACAAAGGGTCGCGGGTTCAAAACCGACGTGAACAATTTAATCTTTCTTCGGGTTAAGTTAAGATAAGCTTAGAAAAACAAGGAATTTTCTTCTTTCAATTATAGCAAAATGTAGGAAAATAATTCACCTACAAACGCTTTTCCATGTGTGTACCACAACAACACGTATCAACAATTTTCCATGCAGTAATTAACAATTTCACTCACTGTTGAGCCACGTCTATAAGCTGTTTTTTTCGAGAGTTATCACCAACCGTCTTTCTCGAAGGTTTGACGACTTCCAGCCTCCCGAACAAGCCGGGTTCCGAAAAGGCTTTAGTACCGTAGACCACATTCATACGCTCCGGCAGATTATACAGAAGACAGAGGAGTATAATCAGCCGTTATGTCTTGCGTTTGTGGACTACGAGAAAGCCTTTGATTCAGTCGAAACCTGGGCAGTGCTGCAGTCCCTCCAGCGGTGCCAAATTGACTATCGGTATATCCAAGTGCTGAAGTGTTTGTATAGCAACGCCACTATGTCTATCCGGCTTCAGAACCAGAGCACAAATCCGATCCCATTGCAAAAAGGGGTGAGACAGGGAGATGTTATCTCTCCGAAACTGTTCACCTCTGCATTGGAGGATATATTTAAGCTCTTGGACTGGGACGGATATGGCATCAATATCAATGGCGATTACATCACTCATCTTCGGTTTGCCGACGATATAGTCATCATGGCAGAATCGCTGGAGGACCTCAGCAGGATGCTGAGAGACCTCAACACCGTCTCCGGACAGGTGGGTCTTAAAATGAACATGGGTAAGACAAAGATCATGTCGAACGCCCACGTCGTACCCATACCTGTTCACATTGGAGACGATGTTATCGAAGTTGTTGATCACTATGTCTACCTAGGCCAAATGGTCCAACTAGGTAAATCCAACTTCGATAAAGAGGTCAGCCGACGAATCCAACTCGGTTGGGCAGCGTTCGGGAAGCTTCGCAATATCTTCTCGTCACAAATACCACAGAGCCTCAAGACGAAAGTTTTCAACCAATGTGTGTTACCAGTGATGACATACGGATCCGAGACGTGGTCGCTGACTATAGGCCTCGTTCATAAGCTCAGAGTCGCTCAGCGGGCTATGGAGAGAGCTATGCTCGGAGTTTCTCTACGTGATAGAATCCGAAATACGGAAATCCGTAGAAGAACCAAAGTCACCGACATAGCTCTCAGGATTGGTAAGCTGAAGTGGCAATGGGCAGGTCATATAGCTCGCAGAACTGACAACCGCTGGGGAGTAAAGGTTCTCGAGTGGCGGCCACGATGCAACGCGAAACGGAGTGTTGGGAGACCAGCTGCCCGGTGGACCGACGACATTGTGGCGGTCGCGGGTAGTCGGTGGATGGAGGCGGCTCAGGACCGCTGTTTGTGGCGTCGTATGGGGGAGGCCTATGTCCAGCAGTGGACGTGTATGGGCTGACATGATGAATTAACAATTTAAGCTATAAGCAAACGGCATTTTGATTTTGACTCATAAATGTGCAATAATTGTATATTTTGAATGAAGAAATAAACATCTTATGAAAAGTAACGAACATCTAAAAACGAACTTCACTAAAAAAATCTGCTGGTTATTTTTTTTTTGAAGTTTAAGAACAATATTTCAAAACAATACCGTTATTTATTTATAAGGAAGGTACGTAATAAAGAAGGTTATCAATTATTTCTACTGTGAAAATGACCCAAGAGTCCTGTAATAACGCCGTTAGACGCAATAACGACGCAGGCTGTACTTTATACAATAACGAGATATAACGGCGTATAACGAGATCGTAACTAACTCGGAGGCTTATTTCCGACGATGTAGTTTTTATAACATAACCTATAATAATACGATGGGATATAGGTACTTATTTGACCTTTTTTGGTAAATATTTTTTTCTACCTAGTCTACCTACGGAAAAAGCAAAACCATTGTTTTAAAGATACATATAAAGTCAGTAGCTGCGCCCCGCGGTTTCACCCGCGTAAGTTTCCTCTGAACATTGTCGACTAAGCTAACATAAATAAGTAGGAACCTACTTTAAAACATTTAACAAATTTCGTATTTAATTTATAAGGAATAAAGAGAAAATTACGCGTTCCAAAATAATTAAATACCCAATTAGATCAGAAAGGAACAAGTGTTAATGAAATTTGTTCACTAAAGGGCGAGATTAATCGGAAATACGAAACAAGTTAATTTCATTTAAATTTTATGTTTAAATCAGTTACGCTTCAAAGGGGCTCGAAATATTTCAATTATTTATAGTCAAATATTTTAGATTGTTAAATATTTGAAACGAATCTTTTAAATTCAATCACAAATGTTACCTCTGTCACAGACTGTGATGCAACTTGGCTAGCTGAAGCCGTTGAAATTTGTCTTTCCTAACGTGTACAATTTGGGGGTTTTCAAGTCACGAGTGAATAGGTATCTTCTAAGGGCGCATACTACATTTGAGACCGCATCGTCACCTACCATCAGGCAGGTGTGATAGTGGTCAAACACTGATCTATCATTGTTTTAAAAAACGGCTACTTTTATTTATCTCGGGGCACGGTTAGTTATTTGCAATAAGTTATTCGTAATAGCATAATTATTTAGACAAAAACCTTCTTCTTTTTAATATATTGTCTTACTACTAACATTAATATATTGTCTTACTACTAACATTAATATATTGTCTTACTACTAACATTAATATATTGTCTTACTACTAACATTAATATATTGTCTTACTACTAACATTAATATATTGTCTTACTACTAACATTAATATATTGTCTTACTACTAACATTAATATATTGTCTTACTACTAACATTAATATATTGTCTTACTACTAACATTAATATATTGTCTTACTACTAACATTAATACTGACATTATCTAAATAATGAAAAGTTTCCAACGAATCAGGATCGTTTTGAAAAGTAATAAAATCCGTATCAACCGACTATTCCAGGATATTTCAGGCGTCGATGACAAGGCGATCTATTTTTATTACTTTACGATATTAACTATTAAAACATTATGACCGGTTTCATCGTTGAAATAATCTCTTTTAGAACCACACTGTCATTTTTAATATAGTTTTATAAGAAGATCGAAAGGAGAAGATAAATGCATTGAAATAGGTTCAACATCATCACTGATGAACATAGGCTTAATATTTACATTGCAATTTCATTCAGATTGCATTTTGATTACAAAAAAAATACCCCCAAAGTAGCTCAAAATACCCCCAAATGCAGCTTTTGGTATTCTCAAGAATATCAAACGTGTACGATAATTATTGGCCTTCAGAGCGATTGGCCGCATGTCTCTGCGTCCAACGGCTTCCTTTGTTTGATTCACTGAATAAAATCCTATAATAAAGCGTCATAATATTCGCGTTTATGTAATGTAGTCCTCTTAACACTGAACAATTAGATGTCATATTAGTACCTCCCGCCCCCCGCCCCGCTCGCGCCGCCCGCCCAATTTCCCTAGAGTGCGCCACGCCGCCCTCAATTGAAAAGGCCTACGTGTCTCGAATGTGAACAGTATAGTTTTACTCTTAAAGTATTTCTTATGTACTTTCAAATGAGAGCGATAAAGTTGATGGAGGACAGGATTTTCAAGTGAGTTTTGTGATAGTACTCAGACTATACTCAGATACTTAGCGTAGTTGTATTGGTAAAGAATTTTTCTTTTTCTTTTAGTGCCTAGGCTTGGGAGCTAGACACTGTACGTTATGTCCTACAATATTTATTTTTCTTTTGTTTTAATTTGTAATGAATTTCGGAATTGGAACTCAAAACACGCCGTGATCGTGTGTTTATTTACATAAATTTTTCTTTCTTATTTTTTTTTCATGGTTTTCCCTACAAATCTGCAATTTACAAAAACTTATTAAGTTAAAACAGAAAACAAGATATGGTTAGATTTTTTTGGCAAAAATTACAAAACCAATTACCTACCAAAAGTAATAAG
Source organism: Idaea aversata (assembly GCA_907269075.1). Taxonomy (NCBI): domain Eukaryota; kingdom Metazoa; phylum Arthropoda; class Insecta; order Lepidoptera; family Geometridae; genus Idaea; species Idaea aversata. Next base: position 13,835,208 of record OU026102.1, on the reverse strand, counting down.
ACACTAACAGTCTAGCCGTAACAACGTGAAATAAACCTAGAAATACAAAGAAAACCTCATTTTCTTATAATATTAGAGCAAAAAATCTTGTTTCCTTTATTGCGACCGCTTGTTACGTATGTGTGTGTGTCACCGAGCTCTGTGATTGATCGGTTTAGTACGTGCATGTGTGTGAGTGACGTAGGGTTCACACGTGAGGGAAAGGCGGACGCAGATAGAAAAACGTTTGGCACAAGAATGTTTATTTAGCTTTTTAATGTGTTTTTTTAAATGATAGTTAAGTGTTTCACCACTATCAGACCAGCTTGATGGTAGGTGACGAAGATGTAGCATGCACGGCTAGAAAATACCCGTTCACTCGCGGCTTGAATAGAATACCCTCAAATTGTACACGTCAGAAAAGACAGACAGGCAACTTATTCCATTCCCTTGCTGTACGAATAAGGAATGACGAAGCAAAACGTTTTATAGTATTCATTAATATTTTACCTCCGCTGGGTCAGACTTACACGGGTAAAACCGCGAGGCGTTGCTAGTATATAAGTAAGAAGATGACTATTATTATTTTTTCCCTCTTGAAAAGTGGATAGGTTTAATTTTAATAGCATCATTAGAGCGAGCGACTCGGTCCGCTCGCGCTGTGACAGCCCTAATGAAAGTAAGGAAGCTTCCACCGCGAGTTACTTACTTCTTAATCTTTGCCGCAAATAAGCGACAAGTTATTAACTTTAGCGGGTAATTTATTTATTTATTTTAGCACATATCGTCCCACTGCAGACGGAAACCCCTTTTCCATCCAAATCCAGAATTTGAACAGATAGCGATGCTCCCAAATCCGGCATTTCAATATATGTTTAGTCCCTACGAGGAAGAAGTCACATACACAAAAGTTAACCGACTCTCAATGATAATTTTTGACGCAATTTGTATTTAGATAAAATGGTTTTGTACATAATGTTTAATTATTTTTATTTGATTTGATTTTAATTTATTTGAATATTGTTATAAACGAAAGTAGCTATGTATTTAAGTATTTTTAACTTAATAGTCTTTCTTGCATGAACAAACTACACAATTTTTGTCTTTTAAATTATATTACTTTAATTAAATTGAAGCCTGTAATATAATACAATTAATTAAACCGCTGTGTCGTACAATTTAACCCCTACGAGATCAGAAGCCTCCACCAATACAAACTTTGTCATCGGTTCCAAGTCCACGGGATTTTTAGCTTAAACCCTAGGGATTATTGGTACGTTGTTTAATTTATTTGTTTAGAAAACATTTTAAAACTGAGAAATTAATAACTAAATTGGCCTCCACATTTTATATAGATGATTTATACACCTCCAGCAACTTTAATCCGTGCTATGTACTATATATACCACCCTCTCAGCTTAGTCGGCCGTGTCCAGAGAAAAGAACTCGTTAACATACCTACGTCTGGATTCAACTGACGGGTTTATTACGATGTTTGCTGCGCTCCGTAAGAACTATAATAACAATAATATCCAGTTAAATCATTAAATACAAATTATTGATTTTTTCAAAGCGTAATTTTGAATTTAGAAGTTAGAAAATTATGATAAATTTTACGAAAAACTGAAAAAAAAAACCGTTAGAATTCTCTCTTGATATCTTTAATAAAACTAAGAAAACATAGCCAAATTGTCAAGGGGCACCTTAAGTAAAGTAAGTAAGCTTCCAACTAATATCAATTCAGCAAGCTAATGCATTCCGAACATGACATGGGCGGGCACGCGGCATAGTGGTTAAATTTATGGCTTTCTCCCGAGAGGTACGGGATTCGAATCTCGAACAACGACGTCTAGGTGTTTGGGGTTAGAACTAAGCTAGATTTATTAAAGGTACGTTTATCTTGATATTGGGAATTTAGTTATTCCTAGGACAGTTTTGATCTAAGATACCTGTAGCTTATTTTAAATACTGTAGGTAAAATAGGTTTTTTTTCAATCACGGGTTTTTAGAAATGACTGCAGAGTGAGCCCATACTGCCATTATAAACTTCTTCGATAAAAAAAATACCCATAAAAGATCACATTCTTGTCCGTCTATTTTTTTTAATTATCTAGGCATCTGTAACCAGTTCTATTAGTTTTTCAATAGGCGCAATTGAAAAAAAAACGGGTAAATAAACAGCTTGTATAAGTATACATGTTTATTACCAAGTGGTAATAAACATGAATTCGGTAAATAATATGTTGGTATATAAGAAAGTTATTTGTACATAGGAACGTTTCTTTAGATAAACTTTTACTTGGGGTTGTAAGATTGTTTAGGGTTGTAACATCATTGACAAACAATGTTGTTAAGGAAATTCTTATTAATGAATATTAATATTTTATTTTGACGACTTCTTTGGGCAAAAGGGCTGCTTACGACGCAGAAGGTTGGAAGTTCGATTTTTGCCTCAAAAAAAAAATTTTGTAGAGATATTCGTTTTTGGTCTGGGTTTGTAAAATGTAGAATAAGTATATCTTGTTTAAAAAAGAACAGTCAATAAGTATTGTATTCGTTGTCTCTCCACCAAAGTCCATTAGATCCACCATTGGATTCAATAGGACTCTAGTATTCACTGTGAGGAATTCACATAACCTTATTTTCTTCCAATGTTCGAATTCCCAAAAGTCCAAAAGCACAAAAGTAGCTCTCAACGGCTTTCGTATATTATCAACTAGCGACCCGCTCCGGCTTCGCACGGCTATATTATGCACGTATTATACATATAAACCTTCCTCTTGAATCACTCTATCTATTAAAAAAACCGCATCAAAATCCGTTGCGTAGTTTTAAAGATTTAAGCATACAAAGGGAAATAGGGACAGAAAAAGCGACTTTGTTTTATACATGTAGTGATAACCCTCATACTAACACACACCCAAGCCTCAGGCTTTTTAGCGTAGTAGTCTAAGATCCCTTTAAGAACGACCTTTACCTAGCTGGTTAATGGATGAAAAGTATTTTACATCAAATTAAATAAGTCAATATATTATTATATATTTGCAAATGGGTTGAAAAAAAAATTGATCCCAAAATATGATTAGTTTATAAAAAAAATTCTTTCTTTTAATCATTGCACTGGTTTGGTTAATAAACTAATTTCATACTATTCAAAAGTATGTAGCTCATATATATTTTCCCGTCATAACTCTTGCATATAAGCAGGTAAATCGATACTAGTCATTTGCACTGGTCTGGTTAATGAATTAAAGTTAAGTTCAAATAAAGATTAGATATGTATTTCATTGATATGGATTTTCTCTCCTAACTAAACCAAGAAATGTCTAAAAAAAATTTTTAATAATTAATCATTGTGGACTGAATTAATTTAGTCAACCCATTTGCAACATATTTATTGACCTATTTAATTTGATACACCTAAAATACTCATCCATCGACAAGCTCGGTGAAGGTCATTCTAAAAAGAGATCCTGTACTATAACCTGTGCAGTAAGCTTGAACGCAACCGTCTTGAATAAAATAATGGATATACTTTCATATTAATAAATGAGAAAGGCAGTAGACGACGGGTGGCAACCCTAGTAGGTACACCACTAATCGCTAATCCAATGCGGTAGAACCGCCTCGACATTTGCTCTCAGAAGGATTAAGCGAGCACACACTCTCCCGTCAGCTTATACCTTACTTGTTACTCTACTTAGTACATGTAGGTAGGTATATACCTTGTTTACTTTACTTATGCACGCACAGATATATGTACTAAAATAACTAGGTATAGATTTTTAAATCTCAAGAAACTATCAGATTGCGCACGGCTGAAATTGTCATAAGAAATAGAAAATTTAACTAAACGTACCTGTACACAGCACTGCTTAATCGGCTTAAAAGTTCAAAATTTCCCTTTTCCCAAAATGTGCCTTTTCTAGGGCGGAAAACCGCCTTAGTATATTTATTTATATTGCACTTACTTGCATAATTTTTACTAAATGAGAAGTAGCCTATCTGACTATCTAAATTCTAACAAAAGACATTTCGTGAAGGAATGACAAAGATATTCTCACATAAAGGGCTTTGAACATTTAGTATGTTAGCTTGGCGTTGTTATTTTTTCGTGCGGTGCACTTTTATATCTATCGATAGAGGGCATCAAGAAAGTACAAATAATGACTTAAGACCATTTCTCTAAAGCTTCTCGGAAACCGGATATTAAAAAAAAACATGGACATCACTCGGTTCACTACGCAGACCGCGGGGTTTTTTAGGATTTAATCATAATTTGATAATAGATAGAATGTATAAGTCACTACACACTACTCTGTGTAAAAAGTATCGGGAATATGTCAATAAAAAGACCCGCCTAAAAGAGGTCGTTCTAATTTTTTTACTGCATGTTGGTAGCACTGTACTGATTAAGCGCGCAAAATTTGAGCGGGATCTGTTATTTAATTTGTAGTATAAAACAAAGTCGCTTTCTCTGTCCCTATGTCCCGATGTCCCTATATCCCTTTGTATGCTTAAATCTTTAAAACTACGCAACGGATTTTGATGCGGTTTTTTTTAAATAGATAGAGTGATTCAAGAGGAAGGTTTATATGTATAATACATGCATAATATAGCCGTGCGAAGCCGGGGCGGGTCGCTAGTTGTGTAATAAACACATAACAGTAACTCGCTATTATCACAGAAGTTAGAATAGTTGTTCAGTTATGTCATTGTAGCAAGTGGTACTTCTCTACCTACCCCCCGTTCGCGTTGTTCTACGCAGTTTAACATAGTTTCGCTTTTTGGCTTGTTACGATTGTTTGTTTAATGTAAATAGGGAGCAAAGTGATCGTTTTTGCAAGGTTATTATTATAATATTTGTATAATTAAATGCTTGCCCTATTTGCTGGCAATGCATATCCAAAAAATTGCCATACCTACTACCTATCCTTAGGCAGCACACACTTAAAATTAGTAAGTTTATGAAAAAAAAGTGTGGCACTCGGGGGCTGTCGCGGTAAAGCTATTTCATTGTGCGAGCTTCGTACAGTCGTACCATATACATACACGTTAAGCGAACGCTCGGCCGAGCTACATGGTAGGCGGAGTGGGGGGTGTTAGGCTTTATTTTCGTTACGGAATTTCTTGATTCGGTCGCCGCGCTCAAAGCTATGTTATAGCTTAAAAATGTTATGGGGTTCCAATAATAACATAATGAATTAAGTACTTACCTACTTTAAAATTATAATGCAATTTAAAACTTCGCTTTATAATACGTGTGATGTGGGTATTTATTATTTCAAATGTGCAATTGTATGACTTTTTATTATTTAAACACATAAAATTCTAACTAGACTATATTTTACACTGTTGGCCACTGTAAATCATGATTCGAATAGTATCTCGCTGCAGCAATCGTCAGTGAATCGATTTTCCGGCGTGTCGTCAAATAGCCGAGTCCAGTCGGGTTCACCCTAACTTATGTGGCAATTTCGACGATACTAAATCACCGATGGTTTATTTACACTTGCGAGTAATGAATTCGTATCAGTGCAGTGGTAAGATAATTATAAAACCTGAAGCAGACTGGGCACATTTGCTACTGTGTTCATATCAGGTGTTTTCGTTTAAATGGTTTAAATACACTTTAAAAGAAATCTGTCATAAAATATTACTGTCGATAAGTGAGAAGCGAATGATGCCTAGCTAAGATAAAAGTTGGTATAAACATAAAAATAAAATTCACCTAAGTCGGTCAAACAAGAAAAAATCCTTGTATGGAAATATTTTCAAGAAAAACATCTTTAAAATTACAGTAACGATGCAGAGAAATTAGGATAATGCATTTTATATTCACTTGTTTGTTTTTACAAATTAAGGGGTTAATCCCTTATATTTTAATTACAGACCCAATTACCTTGCTCGTATAAACACCCAACTATTATAACGCCTAGCGCCTCTAAATTATTATTTGAATGTTATTGAAAGTAAATTAGTGTATAAATCATAGCTTGTTGTTTAGTAATTTAGTTGGTATAGTTAGTTTATCGAGATCACAGATTACGTCTCAAATAATGGGCTTTGAATCTATTGCTTCGAAGCCTTGGGCTAAATGTTTACAGAGAACGCATAGGCTATAGTTAGCGCCAGATAAGTTGGCACACGATTGGTGACGCTTTTGACTTATTTTACTTTCTCGATTGGCTTATTTTTTATGAAATGTATGTTTTTTTATGCTATCAAGAATCCAATTTGCAAATTTCATCAATTTTGCGAAGAAATAAACAACTTTTCCGAAAAACTATCGTCTGACAATTATTATTTATATGCAGCGAAATATGAACAGGTGCAAACGGTTAATACTTACTTTAGTATATTACCTACGCAATATACTCTGACTCGACCAAACCAATTTTCAATAACACGACAATTTCACAAGTCATCGCTAAAATAAAGGACAATGGCCAACTCGGGTTGACAATGGCCCTCGCGTTAGTCGTCACTCAGTCGAAACGAAGGGGATGGAAAAAAAACGGGAAAACCATTACGTAAACGACACAGGATATACCTACCCAGCTACTTAAGGATAAGATGGGGTGGGATATTGGGATAAACTGTTTCGAATACGTTTATAGAGTAGTGAAGTTGGTTCGATTTATTACTGATTCCGATATGTTTTTGGTCGCCATTTTGTATTTAAGATAATATTTAAATATAGAAAAGTACTAAATATCATTTAGACATTATAATAATGTGCATTATTTCTTGTTCAGAAATAAGGGTTCAGTGAAGACTAAATAAAATAAATGTTGATTAATAATAAGGGGAAAATTGATTGTCATGAATATTGTAATGGCTCTGAAACTAATGGACCGATTTTGATTTAACTTGGTTTGGGGAATAATGCGGATACAATCTTTGGTAGTATTTTTTATCTGGGGGCACGGCAGTGCCCCCGCCAAGTCGTTCCGTTATTCTCACAGGGTCGCGGGGACATAGCTGGGTAACACTACGAAGATAAAAAAAATTAACATCCAACGCCATATAGCTCCAATTAGACATGTAATATGGTTTCCAGACAAACGCTAGCTATCGGTTTTAGACAAAAACAAAAAGGGAAAAAAAGAAATGACCAGTAAGAAGCTTATCGTTTTAAAAATACCAAAGTAATTTGATAATTTTTTCCTCTTAAAGTTATAAGAGGAAAAAATTATCAAATTCGAACAGAACGTTTGAGTTGTTTTTATTTTTTCAGTTTAATTAATTTAAGTGTGTTTATGTCAAAAAAACGCACCACAAACCATTAAATAAATAAAAAGATTCTAATTCCATCCAAACAACGAAAAGATGTCTACCACACAAGAACCCAGCACCATCAATCACTACTGCGATTTGTCGGTACGTGTGTTTGTTTGTCCACAACAGTCCGGATTCGGTAATTGGGTGAGTGGAACCAGGAAATAAATGATGAGAGCTCTAGGGTCGCCAGCCGACCGAGAACAAGCGTAAGCTTTGACTTTTTCTGTGGGTTTGTTTGCAGTAATTACCTTGTAGTGAATAGTTATTTCTTTTGTAGTTTGGGTTTCGTTAAGTGGGTAGCTTTTTAGTGCTTTAGTTAACAAATACATTCAGAAAGAAGGAAACAATGAGCAAAAAAAACTTTATGTACCTATTACAAGATCTATAAACTAAAAAGAAAGGAAATTTAAAACAGAAGAGAAAATATGAAAGGTAGCTATGCTTGCATAAGCAGTAGATAAATAATAATGTAGGTACCTATGTTCTTTAAGTTATAATGTTAAGATGCTTTATTTTGAGCCAAAATGCGCATTATCCTTTAATTAAATTAATGGAATCATCACTTTTCTGAGTGTGTTGAGAGACATTTAGAATTTTAATTACGAGCTCAGATTTTTGATGAATTTACAACAAAACGGCTAATAATGTTAATCCCTGACTTCTACATACACTACATTGGACGGATACCTTAAACATATAATGTTGATACATCGTACATGTACCTACGTAAGTTTGTCACAACGCGGCGGCCTTCAGCCCGAAAACCTGAAGACTATTACTGAAAGGAAATTGTCTGAGCAATGATGAATGGTTTCTGAGACGGCTATGGTTTACAGATTCTGATGTTTTTTAACTGAAACGTAACTGGTATTTGTTGATATTAAGTATATTATTTTCTGAATATTTGTTGAACTGATTTATACCCTAGACGAAAATAATAGGTAATATATTTCTACGTCTGTTACTGAACCTAGATTTAATCTTTACGTTTGTGACAGAAAGCTAAAATCTAGTTCTATCGTTATCTGGAACCCATATTACAAGACTAGTTGCTTAGCTTGCGGCTAGACGGTGCCTATTTACCTACCATGTGTGTGTTATCCCAAGGAAAGGAATCTGTTAAGGAAATCGTTTGCGAATCTCTCGCCCTCTTCCACACTATTTCACACGTTTTGCGAGCTCAATGTACCTAGACGCTGACATACGGACGTGTAGACTAACCGGCTTACGGAAAGATTCTGTGACAGATGTAAACTGCATACGGTTTTGTACAAACAAAATAGGGTAGGCTATAACAGCAACGCAGCCGTGGCTAATCATAATAAGTATGGATTTACAAAAGAAATTCGTCTGGTAACCATAACCCAAGTCTAGATGTTTAGCTTATTGCTAGATAGCGTTTATTGATCTATGATTTTTACAAAATCTGTACATAATTTGCTCTTTATCCACTATGGCAGTGTGTCCGGGCACAATAAATGCGAATCATGGAAAACATTGGGTGGGAACGCGCGCGCCCGAGTGTGAATTATACTCGTTTGATACCGCGGTGTCGCTCGTGTCGCCTCGCCTACTTTATAACGATTTGAAGAGGGATTGATATTGATACATATTTTTTGAGATTTACCTTGTTTGATGAAGTATTTTGGAGATATTTTGCGTTTTATCAATAACTAGCGACCCGCCCCGGCTTCGCACGGCTACATTATGCATGTATTATACATATAAACCTTCCGCTTGAATCACTTTATCTATTAAAAAAACCGCATCAAAATACGTTGCGTAGTTTTAAAGATCTAAGCATACAAAGAGAAATAGGGACATAGGGATATAGGGACGGCGAAAAGTGACTTTATTCTATACTATGTAGTGAAGTCCATTCCAGTTAAATGATCTAAAGATGATGAGGCGTAGCACAGCATGCATGTCCTGCATGCTTTGCTCCATACTAAATAGATCCCAGTGACCCATTTAGTATGATTTTTAAAAGTAGCTGCTCCTAGCTGTACTTTAAAATTAGAAAAGATTAAAATCGGTCGAGTATTTTCAAAGCCTGTTCGCCACAAACAATGAAAAAATCTTTCTTTCGTATAGTTCAATTATCGGAAATTGGCCATTGCAATTATAAATCTACATAATTATTGCATATAAAGAACAATGTGCAATAAATTATAGCACAAAAACCACTGTTTGTTTCACTACATAAATAACACAAACAAAATGTAACAGTTTTAATACAGGAAGTTTGCAAAACTAATAGGTTAAGCCGTTTTCCCGCCAAAACTAAACTACACCGGATTTATACAAATAGGTAATAAAAACAACATTGTTGCAAAATTGTACAAAATATTACATAGGCGTTTTTATGTTTTATGTAATTTAATGTTCAGGCACTTAAAGGAGCCAAAGAAAAATGCCTTTCGCTTATAACTAATGAATGGGTCCTAAATGTTTCGAGGTCAAAATGTCAATAGAGTCAATGTCAAAATCTACGAAAGTCCTCAAGTGTATCAATGAGCAGGTGTTAAGAAGTACAAAAGACAAGACATAATTATTGTGAAATAAATAAAAAATATTTCATTGAAAATTATTAAAATAAAATTATACTAAAATGATATCACATTTTAGTATAATTTTGTCATGAATATTCTGTATCGTTTCAAGTTTATTAGTTTTTGACTGATTACAGGCTTAGAAACGACATAATTTTGTAGCTGTGCTCTACAGTTCCAACTGCGTAAGCCCCGATCTTTATAAAATATTTGGATAATAAGTAGCTTATATGCAAACCAAGTTCCTTCACAAGCTCTTTGGTGAAATAAATAAAAATAATAAAAAAAAAAACAAAAAAAAAATGTATCAGCCACACAAACTTTTTCATTTATAGTATGTTTCAGTCGTAAAATGTCCCTCGCGCAAAATGGCTTATATTAATAGAATGTACTTTTGACAAAATAGCACACAAAAATTTGCAGAATCCGTGCAAAATAAACAGAAAAATGAATCAAATAGCTGGCATTGCACGTCACAGTAATTGACAGAACGATATGACATTCTGCGAGTTCAAAGCTGCGCTTGTATAAAAGTTTAGCAATCTGTAACACAATGTACAGATGTTTTATGCGGGAACAGATTTGGCTTTGTGAAGTTTACAATTGATTTAGTAGTTTTTAGTCGTAGAATTGGTTTTAGCGTTTTAGAAAATATTTTTTTTACCTATTGTTACTATTGGCCCAAAAGCTTGGTACATAAATAGACATTCTCCTTTATTTATAGAATTGGACAATGGTGCCATAATAGATATGAATTATTTAATACTTGTTTGAAGGCGTACCCATGGAGCCGAAGCCAAACACTTAGAGGCCCTTTACAATTACAAGTTTAATTGCAAATTATGGTGTGGACACTAAACTGGCTCCTCTGGCACCTCTGTCTGCAATATAAAATACACACAATGAAATATAGGTGCCTTAGTATTAGTAATTTTTTTAGGTACTTTATCCTAAATACAGCCCAGTTCTTTTTTATCTTTTCAACCACAAATATAATGGAAACCTCCCACTTAATACGTAACAAATTGTTCTCGAAATAAATGATCTTTCAGCAAAAACAATCACTATAACAAATCCGTGTCACATGTCTGGAAGAGTGTTGGGTGGCGAGTGCAGGGTGGTGAGTTTAGGGGTGGCGAATAGTTGCCTACCTCGCGACTGACACTGGGAGAATGTTTGGTTGGGATGTGAGGTACGAGATGAAGCGATAAAATTGTTTTTACAGAAGTGCCTACTACTGAATAAGTTTAAATTTTTATGTCCAAAAAATCCTACTATTTTCTAATTATTTTTATGTTCGATATTATGAAAGAGCACTTCACGGCACTGTGTAGGTTCACATTCTTATGTATTGTACGGTCGGCTGCATAATTGCAGACCCACCGTAGAGCTCTAAAACGGCTGTTATAAGAATGTTTTCAACACAAGCAAGATTCTAGACACCTGCTTTAGTTGAAGTATAAAGTCTTCTAACTCATCAATTTATTAAACAAAAATTTTTAGAATGAAAACATTCCAATAATAGTAATTTTCGAACTCTACCGGAGGCTGCAAATATGCAGCCGACTGTACGTACAATTCCCTATGTTATTCGATTTTTTTTAAACACCGTGATATAAAACTTGACAAAAAATAATTAAAACGACCCGTCAGACGTCTCCGCAAGTAAAATTGAAAAGCTTGTTTCTAAAAGAAACGAAAATTGCTACAATCATATAAAAAAGAAAAGAAAAGTTTCTTTCAAATATTGACGCTTGAATCTTTTAACTTTTAACTTGTACCACAGGTCAACTAGGAAATGGCTGAGTAACGAATGGAAATAAGAGCTAAATGCCAAGAAGACAGTTTTGTTTCACCGTCCTGTCCCGTTGTATCCCGTCCCGTATCATCCAGTTTTGTCCCGCCGTCTTTTAGTAAGTCCCGATCCTGTGGATATATCGAGATCAAAAGTAGCCTATATATTAATTCCGTATTCCAGCTATCTTTGTACCAAGTTTCATCGCAATCGTGACGAAGTACAATAGGTATTAGTAGGCTCACTCAGATATTAATAATTCATAATAATTCACCAAAAAATAAACTTCAATTTTTATTTTATTTCCCACTTCAAAGTTCAGAAGTTTTTAGTATCTGAAATATAATTATGTTTTATTATTATTTACAAGTTCATTAAAGTATTTTTCGTTGTTAAACTTTGTACCGAGGGATTATACAGCCTGGAGTTTACACTTGGAATTATCTTCCTTGAACCTTCAAACATAATAATAACGATATAAAAATTTTGGGCTAACACCGTTATATTCACTAATATTATAAAGAAGAAATATTGTTTGTTCGTTTGTAACGAACTGGCTCTAAACTTCTGAACCGATTTTGATCCAACTCTTACATTGAATCTTAGTAACATCCTAATTTGAATCCCCTTCCTTCCATCAAGACTTACGTGGGTAAAATCGCAGGCGATTCAAAATGCTCCTAATTATCCAAAATAGTCTAACCTACTCGATCTACTCGTAAAAAAAATTGAAAAATTCACCAAAACGAAATTAGACCTTAAGCCGATTTTTATAGACCTTCAACATCTTTCAGTACCATTTTAATTAATGGAATTGGTCTCCGAGGAAATCTTTATAAAAGTCTTGAAAATTCTACGCAATTCTTTCACAAATCAAAACAAACTCTCAGAAAGCAAATATCCTTAAAGGATCCATTTTATACCGACTTTACGATCTGAAACCGCAGTTAAAACGTCCTCGTACCGTGAACGTCGCAACTACTGAATTATTTAAACCCTCGTTAAACGAAGTGTTGTAAAAACTTCCCCCGATCACTGTACAGGAAGTTAACCGATTTCACGATTTGCAAGATCATTTAGTTTTTTATATTGCGGTTTGACACTTGACTCGTGTCTTATGAGGTTTTCTCTTAGAGTACACATTGTAACTAGAGTTATAGAGAGCTAATGTCAGTCGTCGTCAATCAGGCCGAACGTTAGCAGTTATTTAAAGACACATTTTGTTTAAAATTAACAATTACCTGATAAAACTGTTACTAAAGTTATTTAAAACGACATATTTACAATGTTTTTTGTTTTATTCTGGTAGAGCTCAATATTTTTCAAACTGTGGTAGTGAAAATCAAAAGCGAGTTCAAATTAATTTAGGTTATGTATTTTTCTTAGAAAATATTTCTCAAACACCACAATAAGTAGTTTAAAATAAAAAAGTCGCTAAAAATCCTAAATCAATATTCTTTAGATTATGCTTCCGAGAATCGTGTTTGCAAGTTAGAGCTGCATATGTCACCATTTCGCAAAGTAATAAATTATGGAGATACTATCAACAAGTCTGATAACAATTTGTCAGGAGCAAAATGTACAAATCGTTACAAAATTCTAACTAGTGGAAGACGGTCCATACTCAGTTGCGTGCGATCTCCCTAAATTATCCTTTCTCTAAGGATAATATCTAACACCCATAATATTGCGAAATGTGATCATTAAAGCTAGCACAATCTCTACCACGTAATAAAAATTTGTAGGAATAGATATGAGTTATTTCAACCGACTATAAAGAAAGAAGAGTTCACTATATAATATTTTTAAAGTGGTTAAACTATGATGGAATCTTATAATTGGTTTAATAATGGCCACGTGGTTCAATAAATCGATCTACGTGAACTTTTTTTTGAAGTCAAGAAAACTTGGTAAATTTGATTAAAAATAAACTAATTATTCTTTTTTTTTGTTCACAGGTACACGACCATTGCCAGCGTACGTCTAATAATACTCTACTATCCAGGCTAAGCCTCACCTATCTAGGTAGCCTAGGCCATCGGTTAGTACCTGGAACTTGAGCCAAAACGGCCTGCAAACAGTATCGAAACTTTATCAAAACTGTTATAGCTTTTTGATCCTCGGTTAAAATGTTCACATTTAGACTGATACCATGAGTTTCTCATTGGTGGACGCGTTCCGAAGACACATCCTAACTTAGGTTCTAAGACGATTCAATGTCGTCTCATGCGAATGATCCCAACTGAATAGAAAAAGAATGACTTTAACTAGCTTATTCTCAAAATATTTAATTCTCAGTGCTTAAATCATACAATGTGCTCTTGACTGTATTTAAGAAATTTCATATTATCAGAAAAAACTTACTAGTAATATTTTCGTTGAGTAAATACGTTTAAGGAAAAATATAAGATGGAATAAGAAAACAAATATTAATATAGCAACCGGAGTCTTTTGGCGAATAGGGAATAGCCATGTTGATTTTTTTTACAAAATATAGACAGTCATGAGGACTGCTGACAAAAGTGAAAACTTAGGAATGTAGTATTGGAAATCTGAAATATTGAGAATCTGTAGATGTGGGAACAAAGCATATAAAATAACAGTCATCTTACTAAGTATAGAAAAACTGTTACATAATGTAGTTCCGCGAACAGTAGACCTCGCGAGTACTATTTTGCAACAATTAATACCTATTTACTGCATTTTCATTATCTCATTACTCTGACGCGACGATCACCAAATTTTCATGAGACCATTTTGAGACTACCTTTCAAATAATAAATAAATCATTGAAATCGAATTTCATAAATAAGGCAAAGATATTCTGTAGCGCTTATTGGCCATTTTCAAGTATCAAAAATCACAGAAAAATTCTATATAAAATCGTAACACCAAAATTGAAGCAGATATGCTCCGCTCGCTCGATCAATTAAGACATTTAAGAACGAATTACCTATTATTTCTCATAAGCCAGTAATAAAACAGGTCTAAGTTGGCACAACTCCAGTCTAGACAGTCTAGACTGCTCGTGTCCTGGGAAACCTAGGTCTTGAAGCAATTAGTAGTTAAACATCGTCTTGCCTAAGAAATACAAAAGAGTAGGAATGTTAATGGAACTATTAGGTGAAGTGGTTTTGTTTTGAGAAATAGACGAACTGGGCATTTCCTAAGTTGTTAAAAAATGTGATCGTTAATAATTATTGTTGTTAACTAAAATTACGAAACGCTTACACGACTCTGCTAGCTACTCTGATCTAAAACACAATCGTGGTATGCCCAAAGGTAGTTTTCTTTTCTTCTACCTGCCCTTGCATTTATTTGAGGTTCGCGCATTACATTTTTTTTTTCTTACATTCACCTCTTTGGTTATTTTTATCCGATAGCGCGACGCAAAGATTATCTATGTCTGAAGTACCAAATCTACATTTTGCATGCTGTATTTAAAAAAAACCCATCTACCTACAGTCCTACATTTATGTAAAACAAACTGATTTATACCTTTCAACGCGCTAAGAAAAGGTTTCTAAAAATACGTAGGTATTTAGAATACCCATACGTAAGCAACCCATCGATATCTCGATACTTCGACAGTCGACAGCAAAAAGGCCCGTATTATCGAGTCAAGCAAGCAACCCTTATCAAACGTCACAATATAAAGTTTATATAACAGGTAAATGCTGTCTATCTGTAAGTCAGACGATCTGTTTGTACGTCTATATCATATGCTAATCATAAAAAAATACTGAAATAAATTTAGATTTTTTTAGAACTAGGGGTCTCGCGCGGGTTCTGTTTAAGTTGCTAAGGGAAAACTGGGATTAAAAGTAGCTGATGGTACTTACCAGTTTTTGATATATCCTCATACCAAATATCAATTAAATCGGTCCAGTAGTTTCAGAGCTAACTCTATCTTAATGCTCATTTTGAAAAAGGTCCAATTTGTATTTGAGCTCAAAACGCAAAAGGTCTGGCCGCAAAACGAAAAAAAATCAGCCAGAATGGTCATAGGTAAATTGGCACAGAGTCTCATAAAAAATAGGTTACAGAAAAATCTATCTTTTTATATTTGCAGATTGCAATAATTTATTAATTTAAGACTGCAGTCATTTTAAGCATACGTTTTTTTAGACTAAACCGAATTTGTGTGCTCGTGTGAATCTGGCTACAACTTTTTACCTATTTATACATAACATATTCATATAAATATGTAGGTAGGTACATACAAAGTAAAGTACGCCAATAAACATAACTGGAACATGAAGCTAAAAGGGGTAAATGTTCCATATGGTATTAATGGAGTGAAACCGGCATTTTGAACCCTCAAGTGTGATGCGGGTTTTACCTTGACATAACCTACTTTAAGATGTAGGTGTTTTGACGTTTCGACGTAGCTATCTGCGAATTGTAACAATTGCGAATGGGACCGTTCGCAAATGTAAAAAATATTAATAATAAATATTTATTTTGTGTGATTATATGCGTATTTGACCATTTGCAATTGTGACAAAAATGACATACCTCCTTATTTATGAAATAATTAATTAAAATAATAATATAGGAACCTATGAGTATTTTGTCGTAGAAGTAGGTAACCTACTTAGTTTTTATCATGAAATATTTTGTAGTTTTTAACTGGTTACATTTTATGTAGGTATAAACAATTCAAATGAATTGAGAATCTCATCTTTTTTTAGAAAAAACAGTGTAAATGAAGCGGGGACCACGATCTATCTCTATAAAGTCGAAAACTTTAAATTTATTAACCGCAATTGACTTAATTAGTCTAGAATTAGATTTTATAGATGTGCCTTGATTTTTATGAGGAAAATTATTACTGAGTCTGCGTCGAGTGTTATTTAACAGGTGAGGTAGCAAAGTAAACGCTATAATATTGCGAAAAAAAAACTCAATTTTGATATCGAATCACTACAAATGAATATTGTTCATTAATAATACTTATTGTAAATTCAAAAGTACCTTTGTTTGTCTCAATGAATGTTACATTTTTGTCCTTAAAACGCCTGAAACGATTGTGATGAATTTTGGTTTAGAAATAGAAAACATGCATATGCTATTTTATATACCGATTCCGTTCCCGGGTAAAACTGCGAGGCGCAGCTAGTCTCCTATATGTTTGCTCTTGTTACCAAAAACTTTAAAAACTGGCATGTAACGCATTAATCTCGTGACGTTTTGTCAAAAATTACGGACAAACAAAATAGAAAGGTGTTGTGTTAATTGTCACCCTAAAATTGAGTTAAAAAAGCAATTTCACGCGTAAACGAACATTTTTCACAAAAACAAACCGAATATTTTGTTTGTGTAAAATCAAATTGGGTTGTTTTTTAATTTTGATTTACATTGATTAGATTCGAATAAATAATAAGGGTTTTTTTGTTTGACTCTAAAACTACTGGACCAATTTTGATAAAATTAAGCGACTTACGCAGGTGAAACTGCGAAGCCCTAATATTAAGAGGATCATGTGATCATGTGATCCACTTAATACTAGGGCTTCGCAGTTCCATCAAAAAATGTAACGAAAATTCGAAATTTTCGTTCCGTATGAAAACAGTTATAAGTGTGCCTGTTTTCGAAACCCCCGAAATTGGACAGTATAAACGGAGAAAAGAGCTATTTGCTTTTTATACGGTAAGTGCCTACGCGGTATGTAAAAGGTAAAGGAACTGTCACATCTAGTCCCCTTAACTCTGTAAAACTACTCGTAAGTTTTGGTAAGTGTTAGTGATGGTTTGCAAATGGCGTTTGGTAGAGTGCGAGCCGAATGGAACGGCACGCTTTCATAAGGATTTAGTATTTAAAAGGCTTACAAAAAAAATTACTTTGTGTCATTATGCTTCGATAGATGGCAACACCACTAACCATTGCATTGGATAAAAAACTAATTCAAAAATCTATTTTTTAATCATAAAAAAAACAAATAATAATAAAATATATACCTACGCAACGAATTGAAAACCTCCTTTAAAGTAGTCTGATAATAATCGGAACATTATCACCGATATAGATTATACGCATGTTGGAAATAGTTTTATATTCAATCTTCTTAACGTGTCTATGATGGGCACCTATCAATTTAGTATTTTGGTTTTATCTGTCTTATTCAATTGATGATTTGCTTATAACTTATTAGTTTCTAATAGCACAGACACATAACCGGCGCACACTCTACCACCAATCGCCGCCTCGCCTGCGCCGGTCAACTCCGATACCAAGTTCAAATCAAGCACAACTTTACTTCATTCCCATTATATCTAGAGTAAGTTTAAGGGAACTAACTCTTAGTACGTTTACTAAATACCGATTAACTTCAACTGTCAATTCCAAATACATATTTTGAGAACTCTTCTTTTTAAAGTCGGTTGTTGAAAAAGGTTTTGATTTTCTGACAAAAAATGTATAGGTAGGTACTTAACATGAACTGTAGTTTATTTTTACCAATTAAAAAAAAAGGTTAGGCCCGTATTATTTCGGAAGATCTCGATATTTCTTATTATTTTTGTAATCTTTATAAATTATGAAAGCTTTTAAAAGAAGCTCTACAAAATACAATAAAAAAATATAGATATCCGTTTGGAATCGTTTCCGGTCATTACTTGGATTTGAATCCGGAATTCGGAACTAATCCGTCTCGGATTACTTCTATCTCGCTGATGTATTCTGAGAATGGAAAATCAGAATACCTACTGATTGTTTTAAGAACAATAAAATACGAGTAATATCACAATCTTCACTAACAATTTAAAGAGGAAAACGTTTTCTGAAACGATATTAATGGTACTTGGTATGTGGATACATTGATTCATTGGGTGTAACGTTGGATACTTTTTATTCAGAAATTCCCACGGGATCGAAACTGCGGGATGCTTGTAGTTATGATAAACTAGATGTTTAAGTACTTAAATTGACACAAAATTTAATTAAAAATGACAAAAGATATTATTGACTTGGAAAAATTAATAATTTCTCAGCAATAGCTTGTTTCATATAAATTTGTTTGAAAGGGATTGCAACTGTGTTACGTAGTAGATGCCCTAGGTTGTAATCCCCAGTTGTCCTTGAAGAGTCCCCCTCTTAATTTCGTCGACTAATTACAGATTTGGAAATTAATCACGAGAGAACGTTTTGATTAATGACCCTCCCGACAATGGAAAGGTACTCCTTCGCCCTTACAGTTGGTTTACAATATCATTTGGTGAGGTACCTACCTACCTACTTACCTAGTCGTAAAGACTAACCAAAAGATACTTCGTTATAATTTTAAGCTATTGCATAGCTTTTATCGCGGGCTTTGAGCGCGGCGACCGAATCAAGAAATTCCGTAACGAAAATGAAACCTAACACCTCCCACTCCGCCTACCATGTAGCCCGGCCGAGCGTTCGCTTAACGTGTATGTATATGGTACGACTGTACGAAGTTCGCACAATGAAATAGCTTTACCGCGGCAGTCCTCGAGGGCCACACGTTTTTTTTTAATTAATTTGTGCTAGATTCTCATAAATTATAAAAGAAAGATAGGTCAGCATTAGACTAATATCATCACCTGATATGCAACAACGATTCATTGTGGAAATCCCAGAGGTCCGCACTAAGCGTTTTACTTCGTTATTTCCTTATTCGTACAGCATGGGAATGGAATCAGTTGCCTGCGTCTGTCTTTCCTTTATCTTCTAGACTTTATCTTATTATTAGGCATCAGATGTGATTGTGGTCAAACGTTGACGTAGCAAGATGTAGAACGCGCGTCTAGAATATACTTGTTTACTGGTCACTTAAAAACCCTAGGTATAACTTGTACACAAGGAATAGAATTAATTCTCTCGAGTAGCGCATTTCCCTTTAGGTTTAGAAAAAAAGCGAATGGATACTGCTCGATCTATGTGCTTAAAACGTATGTAAATCCATTGACACATATTCAGTGCTCGGCATACTAAACTAGTGTAAAATAGCATCTACCAAATGAATCGGACACAATTCCAAAAAACCACATCCAAAAACTCCATCTCCAAAACAAATTGATAAACAAAATCATAAAAATTACGAGTGATATCCAAATGGAAATGGAAACCACGAGCTGATCTGAACCCTGAGGATTGGAAGGTGCATAGAAGACCAAAGAGTGTGCAGGTTCAGAGAAATTCTGGTACATGGCCAGGCCGCCCTCACCGAGTGGGGGCGGCCGAGCAGACGCAGACCTGGGAAAAATTCATGACCAAAGGAATCTGCTGTGGTTGCGGAGGTGACTGGACTTTCAGTGGTGGTCTGAAGGTAGACGTGAACAGTTCGGAGTATACGGGTTATAAATACTGGTACAAGAAGCCTGGATATAGGATAAAAGCCAGGTCCTGTGAAGATGCCAGGTTTTTACATATCAATTACGTCCTGTTGGCTGAGGTTAGACTTTTTGAAAAGGTAAGTAAAAATATATTTCTTTTAATTGCAAAGCTAAGATTTAAGCCTGCTGCATACTGTTTATATCGAAGACCGGGTCAAAGCCGTACCTTTTATCAGAATCATTTCCTTGTTTTTACATAATTCTATTTTAAAAATAAATAAAACACCTACGAATTCTTGAATATCGAACTGAAACTATTATACTAACTTCATTTAGTATCTCAATAAACTGTTAATTAAACAGTCCAATCCGTGTTTTAATCCTAGTTTAGGACACTTAATCATTTAACTTCTAATACGAAATATTATACCCTAGATACTACTACATTACCTAAATATTTCTATTGTAAAATAAACCATATTGTAGTAAAATTAAGACTCAATATGCTATCAAAAAGAAAGTCAGTTTGCTCTTAGTTTGAAATATTTAATATTTATTGTTGAGTTTTAGTTTTGCTTTTAATATTTTTAACACAAACAACTGCTGTCCGAGGGTTTTTACCATAGTTCTCAGATATAATACCTATACTAGCTGTGCCCTCTGGTTCTACCCGCGTAAGTGTCATTTTAAAAGTAATATAGAATACGAACTACAAACTTTGTCAGCCCTTTTCACCTTTTTAGAGGAGGAAATTGTCAAAAATCCTTAGTGCTCATTTACGTCCAAAAAGGAACTTCCTTGCAAAGTTACAGATTTGTAGCTTGAATTTTTGATATATAGTTATGTTTCTCTTTTATAAATATATAAATTAAAATAGCGACCCGCCTCGTCTATGCATGTAGTTTCAGTAGTTTTGTTCCCAGTCGGCAGGATTTTTTCCGACATCTTCCGCAATCATCGTCCTATTTTAACCAATGTACAATGTACTATAATACACTTTGACCTTCTTCGTGAATCATTCTGTTTCGATTGGTGAAAACCGTATGAAAATCCGTTCAAGTGTTTTGGGGTTCAGAGAGACAGACAGACGCGGCGGGCGGGGGGACTTTGTTTCATATTAAGCAACTTCGTTCGCGTAGGAGTTAAATTTCCTAAAATTCTTTCTTAGCAAATGTCTACACAGCTACACTACACAGCTACCTACAGCTAAATCTGTATGCCTAATTTCAGGCCGATCTGTTAATTTGAATATTGAATTTTATATTTAGGTACTTTGACTTGACTTTGAATTTTATATTTAGGTATAGATAGATAAATAGATAGTCTAACTCCAGATTAAAGCAAATTCTGTAAACAGACTGACATACCTTCGTATAGTGACATTTACTAGGAAAATGTTTTGTTTGTACATGATGTTACAGTTTCAGAGTGAGGTGGATGTTTGTTTTTGACTTGTTAGTTGTTAGCTTCATATTTCAGAGAAACAGATTCATTTAATTTGTTTGAAACTTTTATTCGCAGTTAAGTTCACAGTAAACTTATTCAAACGTAAACCTAATCCTACTAACAATTGTTTTAAATCAGAAAGTTTGTTTATATGTTTGTTTGTTTGTTTGTTCCCTCTTCACGGTCATTGACTGAACCGATTTGGATGAAAATCTACATTGTGGTAGTTTTGGGGATGGAGAAATTAGAGAAGGGCATAGTATATTGATCCAAAAAACCTGCAGGAATTACGCGGGTGATCCCACGGGGCACAACTAGTTGGTCTATAAAATCTTGACGTTGTACAGCCCAAACCCTGCTGGTCCTAGCGACATGACATTTGGAGGTTGTGTTCTTTGTACAACTATGGGTTTTTATAAATTCCACTCTAAAAAGGGAAGGAAATCCGCAAAGCCGCTGGCTGATCCTAGTATAAAAATATAACAATATTAATAATCTAATTTCGGAAATATGTCACCATGTATGAATATAATTAATAAGAGAGCTCCCTATATGATGTAGTGACTTGTGTGATGGTATCGTCTGCTTGACATCAAATATCATTGTGCCTCCGGGGGCAATAGTCCAAAGGTCAGAATGTTCAAGGTGTCGAAGATGTCAAAGAGCTTCATTAATTGATATACGCAAACTAAATGCGTGGTTCAAACATTGCAGAAGTTGTTCAGGATCATACTATTATCTCAATATAATAAAGCGACAGACTAATGTCACGTCATAAATAGGATGTAGCTAATCGATCCCTTCAAACTTTTTTATAACCACCACAGTCATTTTGCGACTAAACCACTGTGACGTATTGGACATACTCGTTGAATAAAATCCCTGTACATTACATAAGTATCAGTTTCAAAGCAGATATAAACGCGGTAATAAACCAGTACTCGGGTATCATTGGCCGCAAATTGCCCTAAGGGTGCAGACAAATCGACTCAACTCGATTGCGTTAGGTAACTCACTTACCGAGATATCGGTGTACCTCTCGTACCTACCTACCTACATGGAGGCTTAGATTTGATCGAATTATGGTAATCGAGAGGTAGTGTGTCATTCGTTGGGTGTTAGATACGTGTAGGCCTGTAGGATGGTAGTTATTATGTTTAGTTTGAGGCAAGAAACGGGCTAAAAATCTTAATTTTTACAGGACTTTCATTCCATCATAACATCCATTCCAGTTAAAAACGGATACACTATTTTCTTCCCAAAAACACAACTTTTTTGTGTTGCTTTGGCTTTTTTGCTTGGTCCGATAGTAATAATTTTTACTATTGCTGAAAACGTTATACTAAGATTTAGTTTGGTATTTTTCTCGAAGACATACAAAAATGAACTTCGATAAACCCTTATTCGAAAATACTTAGATACAAATAAAAATCGAAAAATTCAAAACTAAGAATCTCAATCCAACGCCACAAAGATTTCGAGGAATTTAGTTACAGCATGTCGGAAAAGAGTCTTGTCGAAATTGGATCATTCGAAATAACATTATTGTCGAAGAAGTTTGTTGTCGAAACGTCTTGTCGGAGATAAGTTACTTGGTAGTAAATATTGTCGAAATGAAGTCTTTGTAAGAGTTCAGCTTTGTTGTATTTCTCGATACACAGTCCAGCAACTGCAGATATTATATCCTAATGAAGAATTTTGTTACAGTGTTATTAGTTGGATTTTATTTTCCAGTGCGTCACAAAATGTTCACAAAACAAATAATTATTAAAGTAATACATTCATTATTAACTAGCGACCCGTCCCGGCTTCGCACGGCTATATTATGCATGTATTATACATATAAACCTTCCTCTTGAATCACTCTATCTATTAAAAAACCCGCATCAAAATCCGTTGCGTAGTTTTAAAGATTTTAGCATACATAGGGATATAGGGACAGAGAAAGCGACTTTGTTTCATACTATGTAGTGATTTAATTTACGAATAACTGAAAAATATCAATAGACCCGCACTGATGGTAGATCTGGATATTTTCAATGTCAGTCTGTCTTCAGTGAAATAAGGGTTTATATTTAATTTTATTTTAGTTTAGAGTTTATTATTTCCCCCGTCCCGCGCGCTGATTTCCCTCAATATGTTAAACCCCACGTTAATAAAACCGGATATAATATAACCGGATAAATACGGCGTCACGTACTCGAGCGGTGTTCGTGCAATCCCGCGCGCACTCGCCCGCGCCGCCCGCCGCGCCGCGTCTTCGGAATACGGACTGAATGCATATTGTGAGATAAATTAAATTAATAATTCTGAGGGTTTAGCAGTTTAACTGAAGAATTTGAATGTGGTTTACGTGCAGTTAGTTGATTTTGCTTCGTGAGTTTTGTTATAAGTCAATTGTTACTGTACCTATTATATTTTAAAATACTTGAACAGTTTTATTTAAGAATAATTATATACGTAGGTATGTATTTTAAAATATTATAATTTTGAAGCATATGAGCAAAACTCAACTGCAAGTTTCAACATGGCGTTTCCCTTAGTTGGCTCCAAACCTATTGACGAATTCTCTCCCCTGGACACGGTAAACTAAGCTAAGAGGGTGGTATAGGTCCTGGACATAGTCTACTCCATCTACTACATAAAATAGGCACTACAGCGACCTGAAAAGAAAGGATTAAAGTTTCTGGCGCCTAATTTATAAACCATCTAGATTAGATGTAAAGGCCAATATTATTATTACAAAACGCAGGTTTCGCGACTATTTATTTATACAGGATAAAAAAAGAAACATAATGGAATATCTCTAAAGATTATATTAATTCCAGATATAAATACAACCTACTTCCAAGTCTAAAAGCCATGAAACGTCCAACATTAAGTTATATTCCGGCCAACTAATTCAATTCACAAATAAGTAGTGAGCTCATAAAATCCACAAAGCGGTTGAAGTAACGAACGGGCGAACATACCTCCATTGAGCCACGGTCGTTATCGCAGGTGCCCGGCCCGGTTTTCATCCGGCTAAATCCGGTTACAACCGGTTCCCGTGCCCGGGATTACCGCCACGAACTGGTTCGCCAGCGCTCTTGATTTACGTAACGTTTTTACGAATGTTCGCTTGTTTAAACGTTTACAGTGTATTTTGTTTTGTTTTATGTAACTTTTATTGGTATTTCTTTTTATTTTTCTGTTTTATAAGTAGGTTGTAAATGGAAGAAGAGGTAGCAGAGATTTATGGTCCATAAACATTTGTTTTTTTACGTTACTTTACTTAAATTGTATTGTTTCTAAGCTTTGAATGAAATTCTTTTCAGACGTAAGCACTTTTACTCAACAAATAATACGAATCGTTGATTCTTTAACACAACAAATAAATTCTTTGATGTCACATAGGTAACTGAAAATATATATTTTATAAGTAACAATTATGTATTATGATTAAGATATTCTTACTTTTTTATATTAATAGTAAGTATTTTAATTGAATAACAAACTCCTTTGGTACGGACACCAAGTAATATTAGTTCGTTACCACTTCATTTATAGAATGGCTCAACCGATTTCGATGTCAAATTTTACTTCAACTCAATAAGATTCAATGCCAACAAAAAGAATAATTTTAATCAGTAAATTAATAAATACGTTAAATAGAGCTCTAAATATTAAAAATATATGTAGATATGTTTAATGTTGTTAACGTAAACAAACCAAGATTAAATTTCACGAAGTATTATTTCAAAACTAAGATCCTTTGGAACGTCTCCGGTCTCCGGTCTCCGGCTATCAGAAACTTGTAAATCCTTTATCCTAAAATCTGTGTCTCCTGCCAGCAGGCACAACGCCAACTTTACTTTATCAAACAATTTCAATTGTTTCAACAACTATGTTATTTTTATTTTTGACCGTTTTTCTTTTCACTGGTTCACAGTTCACACGTCTCTTTTACTTGTTTATAACTTTTAGTCTATTTGTTTTAACAATTTTGAATGCTAGAAGTTACTTGTATTGCAATCGATTATTTTCGATATTTTTACAATATTTAATATTATAAATATTAATTTTCTATATAAAATGTTCATTTTCACTACTAAAATTTTCCATGTTAAACCCCATGTTTTTATTTTATGGAGATCGATCGATATTTAGATGCTGTTACAAGCACCATTTTCACGATGACTTTATATTTTTATTTATTTATTTTCCTTACTTAGCTGAAAGTATAGGTAAATTACAAAATTATATTTGTAATTAAATTAATCAAATTATATTTTGCCATTAATAGTGGTCCCTATTTTACAAGTGAATAAAATCTCGACTCAATTTAGGTAAATTATTCATTAAAGTAACTTAATAAATTCGTCGTCCATGACAAACGATTAGGTATACCTGTGAAATTATGGTAAAATGACGCGAAAACCGCGGCCCGGTTTTATCCGGGAGATGTCCGTTAAAGCTTTAATCCTTACATTAACCATTCAGGCCACGCTGCGATCCGCAACATAACCGGTTAATTTGAACCGGATAAATTCTTTCCCGGTTTTTAGTCTAGGATAAGGACGCGGTCACAAGTGAATTGTCTGCTTAATTAGTGTTGTAAATTATTTGTATAAACGTTATGGCTTTGAAAACTGGATATCTGGTTTTTCATCTTTATTCGTAAAATAAAATGTAAAACGATTAGGTACTATTATTGTAGGTACACGACAAACAACAACGTCTGCTTTAATTATTTAATAAAATAATTCATGAGATTACTGAAGTAACTAAACTTTAATCTACGTAATAGACGTAGATAGATATTTAGCTATTTAAACTACACTTACAAAAGTTTGTAACGAAATTGAAAAAATACAAGTAAAATTTTCTAAATATTCTGTCACCGTACCGGTAGACCGGTACCCAAAATGTCGGTCCGCAAAGAAAACAACCGATACCGTATCGAACCGTCATCAATAAATTAGCAGGCAATAAAAGCCTTGACGTGTAAACCGTACCCGACTATATCCGGATTACCCGGTTCCTCTAATACCCAGTTTCTTGACATATCAACCACTTGGAAAGGGTTACATTGAATTTGCATATATATCTGGAATCCAGGGAATTATCGTGACACAATCCAGAGTATTCCAGATTGGTCGGACGTGACGGGAATCTGTTACGAAAGGTCGCTTGATGCGTGACGCGTTACGCGTTACCTATTTTATTGATTTTTTATTTTGTTGTGTTTAGATTGTTGTTTAAGCATGGGGTAGAAAGGCTTTTAACAGTCTTTTGAGACCAATAAGTAAGTTTTTCCTAAAAAATGTGATTTCCAACTACTTACTAACCTTTACTACCAACCTTTTGTTACCACAGGTTTGGGATTAACACGGATTTAACCGCGGTGCGTAGCTAGTCCGTAAATATACCATCCTACCCAAGTCCCTAACTGACTGATAAATATACGACGCACATCTTTAACCACTTGCTACTTTAAGAAGAAGAAGAAGAAGAACCACTTGCTGGTAATAGAGCCAAAGAGATTGCGTTCTTTGTGAAGTGAAGGTATACACTAAGAGAGTATTTTTCAAAATTCCACTTTTAAAAAGGTAAAAAAAAACGAAGCCGCGGGCAGAATCTAGGCTATCTATGTATTATATATAAAATGAATTGCTGTTTGTCAGTCTCGCTAAAACTCGAAAACAGCTGAACTTATTTGGCTAATTTTGGTCTTAAAATATTTAACGGCAAAGAATGTTGAAATGGTGAAAAAATATGGCAACAAATGTTTTTTTTATCCCGATGATGTAAATAAAATAAATAAATATTACAGAACATTCCCACACATCGCCATCTAGCCCCAAGCTAAGTAACTAGACTTGTGTTATGGGTGCTAGACAACGTTCCCATGGGACTTACGCGGGAGAAACCGAGGGGCACGGCTAGTATAAAATAAAACTGTCACTATATAAACTTATTTTAACGTTTTTATCGGAAAACTACGCAATAAAAGCGGTATAAAATCACATCATATAACATCCCAGTAGATATACGTACAGTATATAATAGGTATATAAACAAGTGATTTCATGGTTTTATTGTCGGAGGCGTACCTATTGGTACCTACTTACGTTTTTATTGTTAACTTTATTGAGCTTTCGATGTGCTTTCGATAAAGATAGGCCGTAGTTGCTAAACTTTTTTGTGATTTGTTTACAGATAATATCAAAGTGAAAATAATTGGAATTATTTAGTCCAATTGGTTCAACTGGTTGAACTTGTAATTGAACTTAATGGAACAGGTCGATTTTAAACTGTTCTAATTCTATTATTATTATCTTCTTCTTCTCGTATAGTGGTGTGTGGCTCACCTATTGTTAGAGTTTTTAGATCGCCTTAAGCCCTCTAAAAGTATTGGAAGGCTATCACTATTGGATAGCTATATTTTCTGGGAAAACCTGGTATATTTTACAATAAGTAGTATATCCGTTGTCTAGCACCCATAACACAAGTCTAGTTACTTAGCTCGGGGCTAGATGGCGATGTGTGGAATGTCCTGCAATATTTCTTTATTTTATTTATTTAAAATCCATCAAGTAGAAACTAAATTATGAACGAGATTAACGGCCACCTTATCCCGAGTTTCCCACAGGATCAGGACTAACACGGGTAAAACCGTGAGGCGCAGCTAGTATGATATATTAAATTTGAAGTCCTAACTTACTTATTGATATCTAGAACGCAAACCGCAAACCAATGGACGTATCGGACTTTTGGCATACAGACGTAGGCATCCTTGAAGAAAAATATTGGAAATTCAAACGAGCAAAAGCTAGTTTAAGGTAAATATTTTAAAATATCAGACAGAGTTAGTAAAATAGTAGAGTATAGTATAGAGTATAGTCTATATCAATTTAACGATACCCACTTCGAGTTGGGGAGCACCTGTGACCTCGTCATAGACTAACTTATCGTACAGATGTTATATCTCTCTTTATATTACCTAATTTAACATTTACCTAAACCCAAACGGGGCTATAAAATTATTTGATAATCCATTTTCTTCTTTGGGGTCACTAGCAAAAATCAAATGACAGATGTGACGTCATAATTTGTAACGGATAATGCTAACACTTTATTTAGATTATTAAATTAATTGGATTAAAATATTAAATCTTTGATACGATGAACTGCGACAAACCTACCCCTTTTTTTTATTCTTGGAAATTTTTACATTTTTGAGTTTTTTGGTAAGCTACTTATAATTATTACCACTTTTTCTTTTGTTTTGATCCTACTTTAATAATACAGAAAAAACATTTTCACCTTTTATAATTGTAATTAATTTCAATTTAGACAAATTAAAAATAGAAACCCTTATGAAAGCTAGGTACATACAAAGTCTTCTTCACAGGGGATTTATGGAAGTGAATTTTGAGAGAAAGTCACTCGAAACTGTAGAATAAAAACCAGAAATTAAACTGTTAAACACAAAAGCTTATAAAATTCATCGAAATCATTAAATTGTCGAGTTATTCCCGATGAAAAACATGATAATAAATGGCACGTGAAATCATCTGGCCACCCAACAACAACGGACGCATCGTGTGGTTTTATAATCATCACGATGACGCGTTGCCTACGATTGTGGAAATTAAAGACAAATAAATATAATATTTAAAAAAATTGTTTATAATGAATAGGTTCTGAAACTACTGATTCTGATGAAACTTATTACTATTGGTACGTTGATTCCTTGGGAGTAACATAAGCTACTTTTAACGTGATAACGTCTAAAAATTGATAAACACCGGCAGCACTCACAAAAAGTGTGACGTCATCGCGTTCCATAGCAACGTTATGTTATTAACAAGGACCGTTCCATAGCAACATAATTGACAAGTAACCATAGCAACGTTATTGACAAGGTAACCATAGCAAAGTATTGAAGTATGCAAAATGGTAATGTCAAAGATACAAAAGAGTTGTAGAGACGTTATCACGTAAAATTATCGTCCGTAAATAAACAGATTTTACAGACAACTATTTTTTTTCAACTATTTCCTCTGAATTAAGACTTACGCGGATGCAAAAGTCCCAAATCGCAAAATAAAAAAAATTCTGTTTACTAAATTCTTGATAGGTAATAGTTGAATGCCTAAAATCGTATCTGTAGCAACCAATTAATCTATAATCTTTGCCCTTCACCTCTAGAAGAAAGTGTTGGTAGGTACTGAAGTGAATCTGCTACGTAATAAATCTTAACAAGGCGGGTGTTCAAAAGAGGGATGCCTTCATTGAGATAAAACACTTACAACTACAAGTAGAGTGCTCATCAGACTATTTTTACAAGCAAGATTTGTTAATATCAAATCTAGACTGAATAAATAAATTTTGCAGGACAATCCACACAGCGCCATCTAGCCCCAAGTTAGGCGGCAACCACGGCGCAAATGCAAGTCATTTTTTTTGTTTAAAAAATATCCTGGTTTTTCATTAAAATTTAAAAATAGCCTTATTCTAAAGAAGAGTGTTAAAAATTTAAGATGTCTTGTCTTGTGTCATTTAAAAAAAAGAAAATAAAAACAAAAATATTGATACAAGCACACGATAAACATGAACAATAAAAAAAACATGAAGTAGACATACAAGAACAACAAAGTTTGTTACTATTGTCCAATATAGGTACTTCTGATTGTACAATTCACAGTCTTTGATTAGACATAGCAGTTCGAAAATCATTTTAGAAACTTCCGATGTACACTCTATTGTAATATAAGTATTATATCTCTATGTATGGCTCCCTTCGCGCTTCAAATAATATTCGCTTATAATTAAAAACGTGATTTCTTTCTCGATATTTTTCCGGGAAAGTGATATTTTCCGGGAAAACTGGGATAATTACATTATTATTTGATGAGAAACTGATTTATGATGGACATATTGTGTTATTCTAGCTGCACCTCACGGTTTCACCTGCGTATCCGTTACAGATTATGGCGTATCTATGATGTTACATTTGTTACGTTTGGTTTTTGCGTGCGTGTGTACCCTCTCATCTAAACTAATACTATAAAGCAGAAGAGTTTGTTTGTTTGAACGCGCTAATCTCAGGAACTTCTGTCCATTTATCGAGGAAGACTATAAGCTACTTTTTCATTTTGTTCCCACGGGATCGGGACTTACGCGGGTTAAACCGCGGAGCACAGCTATCTTACATAATTTCAGAAAAAAGAGGTTCATAAACATAATTTATATAATTTAACTAGGCTGTGTTTTTGGATTCGCTTGTTAATTATTTTGAATAGAGAGAAGGACTTCAGTAGATAGGATTCATCCATGAACAGACAGACAGAGATTTATTATATCATTATAGTAGCTTCCTACGTACTATACTAATGCCACGTTTATTTGTCTTTTTATAACTGAATCATTTTGCTTTTCGTTACATCTTATCAGGCAATCTTAAAAAAAACAATACTAAATAATGTAAAGAACTCCATATTTGTTTTAAGTTTTAATTTTGATGTAACTATTTGAAAATTTGTGTTGCATTAATGATTTCTTTGTATCTATCTATATGTATGAAAAATCGAAGCTGAAAATAAAATATTAAATGGGAAAAAAATCAAAAATAAATTCAGGCTTTAGAGGCGAAATTATCTTTAATAGAATATTACTTAAATGGTAAAAATAAAAAAATAAATTCAGGCTGAATATTTTTAGGGGTTGAATTATGTAGGTATGTACCCCCATTAGTTTCTTGTGCCTTCTTATTGGTGGGCGCGTTCCGAAGGCACACATCCTAACTTAATTTTTAAGACGCTTCTCAGTGATGTCATGCATTGTATGATTCCAAAGAAATAAATAACGTATTTTGATTTTGATGTGTCTGAAAAATTGTGGCTGAATATGGAACATTGAAACTGATAGGGATTAGTATGAAAAGACAAGACGAGTAAACGTAGTCGTCGTATAGGAACCAACTCATTAATATCGAGATTACTGAGCTGTCAGTTTGTGATTGATATAGTAAACAAACCCGGGAACAAACACTACCTTTGTTAGCTTTATATGACCATTGTTTACTTTTATGGACAGAGTTTCGGTCAACGTTGTGGATTGGGGGGTGGTTTAGTGGTGAGGAGGTGGCTTGATGAGGGTGCGAGGTTCGATTTTATTGTATAGGATAATGAATAAAAAAAATAAAAAAATTGTAGGACATTCCACACATCGCCATCTAGCCCCAAGCTAAGAAGTAACTAGACTTGTGTTATGGGTGCTAGAAAACGGATATACTACTCATATACTTTTCTTTTGTAAATATATACTTATAATACATAGAAAAAACCAGACCACAGACAAATATCTTAAGCATAAATACTTGTCTGAGGCGGGAATCGAACCCACAACCCTGAAAATAGTAGTAGTTATGAGTATCATCACTACATAGTGTATAATCTTTAAAACTACGAAACGGATTTTGATGCGGTTTTTTTTAGAGTGAATCAAGATGAAGGTTGTACTTGTACTTGTATACGGGCTGATCTCCGCAATCAGACCTCTTTAGTTGGGTCCCCTTTGCGTAAGGTTCTACTTGTCAGGGAGAGAACCAGCCCAGCTCTTCCATAAATTTTGCCACAATGTGGTTTTTCGAAAGATGAAGGTTTATTTGTATAATACATGCATAATATTATCGTGCGAATCCGGGGCGGGTCGCTAGTATTTTATATTTGTAATTAATGAGTACGAAGTTTCATAACACCATTTTCACGTAAAGTTGTCCTGAAATTGATAATGACGTCATAATTCAAGTTTCCCACCCGGTGTAAGGTATATACAAAGAGTAATGAGAAGGCTAAGGGTCTGTGCACACAGCGCGGTTATAATGCGGTGCTTACGCCGCGTGTGGACACACCTGTATTTGTTACTAGCTGGTCCCCATCCCGTGGGTATATCGGGATAAAAAGTAAACAATAAATAAATAAATATTGCAGGACATTCCACACATCGCCATCTAGCCTCAAGCTAAGTTACTAGACTTGTGTAATGGGTGCTAGACATAGAAACAACCAGACCACAGACAAATATCTAAGCATAAATACTTGTCTGAGGCGGGAATCGAACCCGCAACCCTGTGTTTAGCAGTCCGGCATGGTGACCATTGTGCCAATGTGTTATTGTAGGCATCCAACTATCTATGCTCCAAGTTTCAGCGAAATCGGTTAGGTAGTTTTTGCGTGAAGAGGTAACAAAAATACCAATACAAAAAAAATGACAGCGTTACTCATTCAATGTATCATCATACCATGTTTCATCAAAATCGCTCTAGTAGCTCTTTCTAAGCATAACAAACAAACACAATTCCTCTCTTTATTAATAGTCCATTGAAAAGTTACATTTGGGGTTGCATTTGTCACAGGACGCAATTTTATATTTCATATATCAAGAGGGGGTTAGTCTAAGCTTAAATCCAAGTTTGAGAGATTCTAGCTCTTGTTCCACGGCCGCCATCTTGGAAAAAGGGATTTAAATGGTTTTTATGGTTTATCTGACAAACTATAGGTCTCACAAAAAATATTACTTAACATTTTTTTGTTGCAAATATGATTATCTACAACTTTTATTAAGTAACTTTTAGTCGTGAACCAAAATTAAAAAAGTTATAAGCGAAAATCCATTACTCAGATTCCTTAGCTAAGATAAGATTAAGCTAAGACTAACCCCCTCTTGATATCTAAAAAATAAAATTGCATCCTCTGACAAGTGCACGCTAAGCCCAAAAAATTTAACATTTCAATGGACTATAATACTAACTTTTAACCGTGATGATTCCCGATAAAATCACTATATGCACAAATTGAAAAAACCAAAAAAAATTAACGTGAACGACAGTAGATAGGAAAGTTAAAAAAACATAACAATTTTTGTGAACGCTTCATCTTATTCCATCAAATTTTACGAAGTAAACTCCAAAAGATTATCAATAATAGAACGCTTTTTCGCACCAAATTGGTAGAAAAAGAGCGTCATAATTATATCGACAAACCGTATAATATCAATACATTATACTGGCACCTGGCGAATACTGGCCACCCTACCGTACCCTACCGTATCCTACCGATATTGATGTTGTTTACCCTACATATCGGTAGAGACGCGCAAAAACCTTCATATTAAGGCTCATACTTCACCGGGTGCGCGGGAAATTCCATTGCTTATTTATAGAAAAAAAAATGGTTGTCTGTAAAGTCTGTTTCCGGACGATAATTTTACGTGATAACGTCATAAGATAACATTGATGGTAACCATGGCAACGATAAAACGTTGCTATAGTTACCTTGTCAATAACATGAGGCGTTCCAGTAACGACGCGTGACGTCACACTTTTTTGAGATTGCAGGTGTTCACCAATTTATAAAACGTTATCACGTCAATAAACTTTACATTTGCTCCTCGGTATGATTTGGATCTGCGACCTCATTAATATAATTTGAACATTTCTTTACTGTAACTTTAAAAAAAGAATACCATAATTATGTTTTTTTTGTTTTTCGTAATAAATATTATTTTATTATAAACATTATTTAAACTTTTGTAAATATTATTTGATAAGTAGGTAAAGTTGTTTTTTTATCTGGCCCTGAAATATAACATCCCTATTTTTAAAACATTAAATTAAACATTCGAAACATCCCAGATCATACCCATACATAAAGGTAGGTAGGTCGTTTATGAAATAACCGTTAATTATCTCGCACCCGTCCTCGAGGCCCCTATTTCTAAATTCTCGATAAAGACGATTAAAATGTTTGCTTAAAAGTATCGTCAGCAAGTTGTAAAGTTATTTAATTTAGATATGGTTAAATGCTTTATCAAAAGAACTCAAACAGTAAGTAGTATTAGTTACTAAAAAAAAATGTAAATAACTCAAATATGACCAACAAAGGTGAATCTACAAACTTACGTAACATTGAGATTTAATTTTACGAAGAATTATTTTGTAATTTCCCGCGCCTCCGGTGACGTATCACGTTAAGGCTGTATTACAATAATAATAAAGGGGATGGTACCCTCGTGGACTGTTTCTTTGTTATTCTAATATAGGGATGTCTTATCGATTGTATTCTACTCTGTTAAGAATTTTTCTGAAATATTTTTGTGTTAAGTAGGCTATATTTTTTCTAGTGGTTGTCGGATTGAAAGTTTCGAATTTTATTTACTAAGAAGTGTTTTTCACAGTAACTAGAGTTTTGCAACCAGCTACGTAAGGAGACTTGTCACTGTTTTGTAACCAGTTATTAAGAAGTCATTGGGTGCTTGTATTTGTAAACAGGCTGTTTTCCGCAATTAGAACCTTTTTAATTGGGTCATTTTTGCTTGAGGATGGAGTAGGCTTGCCCAGCACCTACTACCCTCTCAGCTTAGTCGACCATATCCAAAGGAGAGAACTTATGGAGCCAACTAAGCCACGGGTTTCATCACGATGTTTTTCTTCACCGTAAGAGCAATGTAGGTAGAATCACGTAGCAGGCTCGTAGCAATCTCGTAGCAGACTCGTAGCAGTCCTTCGGCCAATTTCTAACGGAGTAATTTTTAACAAAAATCACCTTTTTCAATGGCTGCCAACTTACGATCCATAGTTAAAGTAAAAAAGATATTATATTTCAAATAGCATTTTAACCGGTAAAACCGATATTTCAACTGGAAGTACAGATAAGTGTAAAAATTGGGATATCGTTCAATGTAAACACGAATTGAATTCACAGTTGCCATTTTAAAATTTAAAATGACTGGTTTTTTATTTTTGGGTTACAGTCATGTATTTAAGGGCAATTTTTTATTTTGTCCCGTTACCTTTCTAGGGGCAAAATAGGGTATGAAATTCGTGCAAGGCAAACATGAACTAGAAAGTTTTTGACCGGCGGATAAAATTTTTGAAGGAACGTTATTTTTTCTGTATCTGTTGATAATTAAATCCATGAATCTTGTTAAAATAAATGTACCTATACTTAATTTATTTAAATATTTCTATTATTGACCTAGATGTAAATATAATCTATAGAGTTTATCTTAATTGTGAATAAATTACTTAAATATAATAAAAATTGCAAATCATGAAAGTAGGTATGATTGTGATTCTGGCTACTTATTGTCTAAAAATTATTTTAAAAAATATTAAAGACATTTTTTAAATCACAGTTTAACCTTTAAAAACTTTTGTTCGATGGGGCCTTGCCTCGGGTGGTTTGGGGCGAATCCCCCAAAACTCCAAGCCTTGAATACGTCCCTGGAACCCGCAGTGATCAACGGACGGACGGACGATCAAACATTTTGCATACGTAACGACTTTTTAATTAATGTTCAATTGAATTTATTGGTTTTTGTTTCCCAAAGGATTGCTGTGATTGATTCGTTTACTAATATTATTTTACTAATATTGATGTTTGTAGGACGAAAACTAAATTAATTTGTAATAAACACAAAACAACGATTTGATTGAATAATAATTATTTTGAGAGTGGAGTTGGTCTAGTGGTAGTAGATACTCTAGATACCTACTTCGACTTTCATTCTGAAGGTTGTGAGTTCAAATTCTGGCTGGCCGCGCAACAATGGTTTTTTTAATGGACAATCGAGGCCCAGGTACCTTTGGGGTTTGATTGGTAAATTCCTATTAGCCCATTTGTCTAGTCTTTTACAAAGTAAAATAAGTATTACGGCCATGAATAAAATTGTGTTTTTCAACCGACTGTTACAATATAACTCGACATGCCATAAACAGCCAACATTTATCTACTGTAACGTCAGTCACATAATGTACATACATACATACCTACATGTACGAATGTATGTATGTATGTATGTTACAAACATCGCGAGACGTGAACATTTGTCAAGGGATCCCAAGAATTCCTGCTCGCTCTTACAAATGGATGTCTTCCGCTCCCCAAACTAAGAACTAAACTATTTCACTGTGATTTTTCTCACAATTTACTGACGCTCAAGTTTATTTCATTTTGTTTTGAATAATGGAAATGTCTCTTGTATGCATTCATCTAAAGTAATATATAAATAGCCTTTTATTTGTCCTTTGAACTTTAATAATCTAAATGTCAGCAACTAATATATACCTATGTGATTCAGTATCTTTATTTTGTCATCAACATAATTTCCTAACTACTTATTAAAAACTCAATTAAGACTTTCAAACTATCCATAATTCAAAATAAATTGAATTTTATAATAATGGACGGGTAATTAAAAAACGACGCCTACAAATAAATTAAACAAAGTATAACGTTTTAGTAGCTAGGAAATTATGTTCTAGAACCGCAGATTACAAAATAATATTACATCAAAATGATTTTTATCTGAGTTATTTTTACGAAAAACTAACTTTTCATCGAATTTGACAGGAAGAATTTTCGGTATCACCTTTTAAAAATAAACCAAACAACTTTTCAGTTCTACATACGAAGGTTGTCTTGAAGAAATTACTTAACTTTGTGCATATCGTATTTAACATTCAAATTCTAATATCCTCCTCTGTGTTTGTCCCCAGGATCTCCAATCCGAGATCGAAACCCACCGCGATGTATACGCATCGCTCACGGGAACTGGCCGGCGTCTCCTTGGCAGCCTCTCCTCGCAGGAGGACGCCGTCATGCTGCAGCGTCGGCTGGACGAGATGAACCAGAGGTGGCACCATTTGAAGGCTAAGAGTATGGCTATAAGGTGAGTCGGGGCTATTATTTGAGGCTATTGTAACGTTAGTTAAGTTAGGTGACCTATTTTAGGTTAGATGGGACTATATTCAGCTATATGGGTGAGCTATTTCTGGTGAGTTGAGGCTATTTTATATTAGTTTAGGTCTAAAACGTAATGTGCCTTAATCGCGTTATGCCTAGATCAAATAGAGAGGTAAGTAACTGGGCGTATTAAAAATTTGGTCTCTTGTGTTTTATTTAGTTCAAAAGCGAGATGATGCACAGGGATACTTTGGTCATTTTGGCTATTTTAGATGATTTAAGGCTATTTGGTGAGTTTCTTTTTGTGTTGGGGTTGTCTTAGAGCAGTTAGGGCTATTTTTAAGAGATTCCCTGCGATCTCTCTACATTACTTTCTTTTATTTCAATCTTTAATAAAAAATCTAAAATCTATAACCTATACTTATTTTTACTGCGTAATTAAATTACATCAATAAAAAAACCACTGAACATTTATCTAGTAAAAAAAAATTCGCAGTAGGTAGGTATACGCGCGATATTTTCGCGCCTTTTTACATTTATCATTCTCTTGTTACATGTAAAAATGTTCGGAAAAGCGAGATATTTTGACGAGCTCAGGGCAGAAGATCACGGGTTCGATTCTAGCAGAACAAACATTTGTATGATATACAGATATGTAAGATATAGGTAGATTAGCGCACATTAATTTTTCGTATAATAAAATCCATTGGAATCGACCCCACGACCTTTGGAATAAAAATCGAGATACTTGTCCAACCGCTAGGCCAACACCGCTCTACCCAATGTAAAGTAGGTAATAGTAGAAATAAAGGTATTTGTTATGGTTTTTTAAAACTGCGTATTTTAGTGACTGCAAATGTTTCATTTACTGTCCAAACGTAGGACAATAAAACGTAAAGCTTTTTCGAATTTTACAAGCTTTTTATGGCACTTAAAAGTGTTTGAATGAAAAGCTGAAATGAAAAAAAAACCTCGATTGGCAATAAAAGATGATAACATTTAAACGGCTGAACTTATTTTCATTAGACATAGCTAAGCAAAAACAGCTTAG
Source organism: Idaea aversata (assembly GCA_907269075.1). Classification (NCBI taxonomy): domain Eukaryota; kingdom Metazoa; phylum Arthropoda; class Insecta; order Lepidoptera; family Geometridae; genus Idaea; species Idaea aversata. The sequence continues at coordinate 13,797,070 of OU026102.1, read as the reverse complement.
TGGGATTATTTGACTGGGATAAACTAAGGGCCATTTTTTCCAGCAAATTTTCCATGCATTCATAAGCAATTTTAATTCTAGTCGACAGGCATTTTGCATTTGGTACTTATTTGCACCTTAATACTCGATGCCACGAGATAATGTAACCAAGTGAACGCGGTCACACTACACCTTGCAAACTTAATCAACTGATTACCCAGATTAACGTCATATAGGTGTATAACTGAGTTAGTTTGAACCGCTATTAGCCGGTTATTACCGGTTATATTCGGTTTGGTGGCTTGATTGACTGATGTGGTTCAAGGATTTAATAGACACATTTGGTGAAAGTTTCTTTTAAAAATATATCGATTATGATTTGACTTGATTTCAGTACACAATGTATAGTGATAGATTTTCGCGATTTGCGGAGTTTTTAATATGGTGGAATATCAAAAACTCCGCAAATCCTGAAAGTATTGTATTGTATGTACTTATTAGTTTTTTGTTCCATAATTATAACATCAGTAGGTATATTATATAACAAATATTTTTCAAAAAAAGAAACGCCTCTTTTTGTGGTAATTGCAGAGTACCAATTTTAAGAAAAGAATGTAAATTTAGTATTAAAAAGAAGGGCAGGGTTTTCTTGTAGCTACAGCAGTTCTATCACCTGCTCTTACTGACCTACTCAAAATAACCACCCTGAATACATTTAATCGTTATGTAGTATCCTATTTGACGAGGTATATAGAACGTCAGCCTCCCGCCACCATCCACAACAATGGCGGATAGATACTGAACGATATGATTGACTTATCATTTGCATATCATTGTGTTCGGGTAACGGTAGGCTCCATAGGTAGGTACCAAGCTACTGAATCGGTTATTGATAATCTACAACTGCCTGCATACAGTTGCTGGCTGCGGGTTTACTCGCCTATGTCGCTGCCACTTATAAAGACCGGTGTTTGAAACTCTGTGACTACGAGAAAACCTTCATAGTATACCTACCTACCTTCTCTAATTTTGAAAATTATACTTACCAAGAAAAGTGGAATTTTTCGAAAACAATTTTTTTTTACATAAAATTAGTTTTTTTTATTTAGAATACTCATTGTGTTAGAAAGAAAGACTCTAGAAAGACAGATGAGCATAAAATGTCTCATTTGTCTATTACTGATGGAGGGAACAAAATATCAAGGTTCAGTGGTCTTTGATTGACCAACTATAGAGGTGAAAATAACAGGAAGCCTTTGTTCCTGTTTCGATCGTCTTTTGTTTTGGATTTTTTATAATTGCGCTATTTGATCGTTGGTGGTCAGTTGTGAAATGAAAGTGCCATCTGACCCACCATCATACCTACTGGTGGGGTGAGATTTGTTTTAGTTTACTTGGTCCGGAGCGGACACCATCATCATGGTTAGAGTAATGTTTTATTAAAATAGTTACAAGATGTAACCTTCCTGTTATTCAAATCTGTATATCTGAAAGCAGAGCAAAGCTGTTTAATCTCAGAACGTAACAAATATAAATTTTAATAAAACACGCTCGTAAACCTGAAGTATTTGTCCCCGGTACCAAGAATATGCAATATGACTCTTCTATACAGCAACCTCATGCATAGTTCGCGATCCGAACTCGAACGAAACCTACCGACATCATCCCGAACCCTCTCGAATTATTCGAGCTTTCGAAAGCTTGCCAAAAGCATTTTTGTTCACATATTTTTTAAAGTAATTATTGTAAAAATTGTTGCGTTTGTTTCGATGTTATGTCGGTATTTGAGTTCAATTTTTTATGGGATCGTTTTTTTTTGTAAATTAACTTTGACTCATATGTAGCTTAGTGGTGCAGAGTGCAGCAGGTTTTCGCACACCGTACTAGTCCGGTATTCATTTTCGCCCGAGCTGCCCGAACACCCGCCTCGGTTGCGAGTTGGATGCCCACCGCGAAAAAATATTTATGCACAGCTTCAACTTCTGGTCTGGATGCCTACCTTACATATAGTATAGTATTTAGTCCGAATTAAAGACAGATATGTACCTATATGCAAATAGAAAATAAATCCAATAGTACCTAAACCGGACCATAATAACAAATTGCTTAATCTACTATTTTCTTCTTCGCTCAGTCTAATATTACATTTGTGTTCTGACACCTCTGAGCAGAAAAAACAGAAAGTTTTAGAATGAAAAAATAAAGGAAGAGCTTTGAAAAAAATAAGTTAATTCAGCATCTCTTAATGTCATATGTCCTTGTCCACTCTATGAATAGTTACGTTAAATCTCTTTGCTTAGCATGAATAATATCATAAGCAGCCGTAGATCAAAGGTTTAGGGCTTGTTCAACCACCGAGCCGGGACCGCAGTCACCGCAGACCGGCTCGTTCTAAGCCGGGGTCTGTTGCGGTACACTTCGGTAAACTCCACCTACCTTTGGCTTTTACGAAAAACTCACTTCTAACCATCGTTCCTCCCCTGTAACTGTTGGATTCCGTATATTAGGTATGCCAAATTTTAGCCTTATTTGTGAACTTCGAACTCTGATAATCAGTCAGTCAGGTTTTTGAATGTAATATTATAATAGATGTATTTTTTCCTCAGAAATCGTCTGGAAAGCAACGCTGAGCATTGGTCTGCGTTGCTTCTGTCCCTGAGGGAGCTCACCGAGTGGGTGATAAGGAAGGAGACGGAGTTGAATGCGCTCGCGCCACCGCGAGGGGACCTCAACGCTCTGTTGAAACAACAGGTTAGAAACTATACTATCTAATCGGTGCGGTATTATCCACACAGCTTAGTCGGCTAAAGCATGTAGTTGCTAAACACAAAATATCCGTCGCCTATAACAGAAAATATTTTAGTCAATCATTTTTTGGAAAAGTTTATTGACAAGGAAATTTCATTTTAAAATCATATCACAAAGATGGTAAAGTATTCACCTATTTTTGACGATTAAAACTAAAAATTTTCATGACATTGTAGTTTTAGGTAGAAGGCACTTTTGGCTCCTATTTGTGCGCTAACACCGTAACACTGCCCAGTTAAGCAAAAATCGTTGACTATCTTTAATCCCTAGTGTGTGATTGCTTTTAAAATAACATCTTATAACAAGACTGTGCTTAACTGACTTTAAAAAAAGATCCAAAAGACTTGTTTGTTTATTTATCGTGAAAAAAATTTGTGCTGATTCCTCGAATTTGTGATCTAAATCCTAAGAAAAAATTCAACCTTACATTTCATACTTATCACATTTTCTCGCAGATAAAATATCGCAATCAGACCAAAAATCTGGCCAAAATAATGGAAGCAATAAAGCCTATTTCTGCCTAACTCGTAATATCCCAAATGTTACATTTCGTAGATAAATAATTGGGGGCGAGCGCTAATCCGCGCGTAGACGCGGGTAAATCAGGTTTCCCGCCAAAACGCCCCGCCATTTCGGTCATCGCGCTCACCACAAAATGGCGTCGAATCCAACGCAAGTGTTGCGTGATTAATATTGACTTAATTTACGTGTTCGTTTTAATCATTAACAGCAAATTACATGGCCGTGTGGTTTGCAAATTGATTTTAATGAAGGTTTGTGGCACACACGTATCTCTCTGCAATGGGCGGTTACATAAAAAAAAACAAATGCGTCTGATGTAGCGTATAATGAATGGTAGCTAATCCAACCCCTTTCAATAGTTAAGTTAATGAAAAACTATTTGGGCTTTATAAAAGCGAAACTAAAATCTACTTTTTGATTAATAACCATTTTTGTAACTTATTATTTTTGTAAGGCATTTTGCTCTTTTCTCCTCCTTAACTTAAAATCATCTGGTTCTTATTTATGGTGATATATTCCAGGATGATCACCGAGCGTTCAGGAGACAGCTGGAGGACAAGAGGCCGGTGGTAGAGAGCAACCTCCTGAGTGGGAGGCAGTACATCGCCAACGAACCGCCTTTGTCTGACACTAGTGACACAGAACGTGAGTACCTTTAATTATTTACCTAAAATACAATTAAATAAGTACATAGGTAAGCATTTAAAAAAACATTTATAAAAATGGAAAAGAAATGATATATGAAGCGCAGCTGGACTCCTGGATACTATTTGACTATTTTTATAATAATATCAAAATCAAGATTCTTTATTCGTCCGTAATAACACTAACTTTAAATGGAGCATTCAGAGCAATCTTGGAAGACCTCGAAATTCTGAGAAACCGAAATCTTATTCTTCTGAATTTTTTGATTAAATCTATTTCTAGGTCAAAGATTTAATGTAAAACTTGGTATGTAGATAGCTTCAGCTCTGAAAACCATAGGTATACCTAGTCTACTTCTTATAACGCCGACGGAATCGGCAGTTCATGCAGAAACAGCCAAAGGGCGCTGCTAGAACAATAATAAACAGGAAGTACCCACATACATTTTCAGCTGAAAAATCTGAAATAGATTCTAATTAAACTCTGAAAATGAAAAGCTTTCATTTCGGCGTTTCAGCGAGATTTTTCCTATTTTATTTATCTTGTATGTATCTGTTAATGAATATCCATGAAAGGAGTGGCTTGAAGCGCGAGCTGGAACGCGGGCGCGTACAGCTGAGTGCTAACATCGATATACCTCGCGTACTTACAGGATATTGTATTTAGCAAAGGTGCTTTGAATGCTTTCAAAACACTTTGTTTCCAAAGGTAACTATAGTACCTACGTAATTTATAATTAAGTTAGTAGATAATTAATTGGTATAGGTAAGTTAATTACCATACCGCTGTTCCATATAAATTCAAATTCTGTGAGAAATTCCTAAATCTTTCTTTATCTTGTTTTAAATTCTTTCTGTTAATTTTTCCCAGTCAGAAAATGTTTTTTCATCCAAAAAAATCGAACCTCAAAAAAATTCGTCGTAAGCAAAGTATTTTTTTTTTGTATTAAAAAAATCCACTAAGACTCAAATCATAGACAAAACTATTATTGACACACTAAAAAAACAAACAGATAAACTGACATACCTATGGCTTAAGATTTGTAGAAAAATACCCTCTTTTATGTTCCGGAGATGAAAAACAATAATTTACAAATGAAAAATCTGATTAAAATTATGATGAAGTGAAAAACAGTTAGATATCCAATTGAAAACAATGGCAGTGAATGAACGAACGAATGAATGAATGAATGATAGAGCTAGTGAACGCAATTAGAAGCGAGCTGAGAGCGCTAATTGCGAATTCCGTAGCGATGGACGACCGTCGTTCAATCAATTCCGCTTGTGGGGCGGACTAAGGGAGTTGGCGTCTACAACTAAGCCGTAGGTTTCATCGACATGTTTTACTTTACCGTAAGAGCAATGACAATTAGCGCACATACATTTTTCATCAGAAAAATAGATTGGTTCACGGCCGGCTGCGATTCGAACCCACGAATGAAAGTCAAGGTATCTACTACTAGGCCAACACTGCTCTAGATATTAACTTATTTGAATCAAATTCTTTATATTAAGCACCTATCATAATTTTGCACGAGGTACTTGAAACTAAGACAATAAAACACTTTTCACTGATTGACGACAAAGCTTAAAAAACACATCCTTGTATTTCGTAAGTGAGCACTATAGAAGATTTTTTAAAGTTTCCACGTTGTAAAGTTTCAATGCGGTTAAAATCAAATTCTTCACAATATCCCCCTAAATCCACCCCTGGCTTCACATCTATGTCGGAAAGTAGCCAGCAGTCATCAAGCAAGGATTGATTGCTCCACGATTATGTTTTTGTGGCCATGATATAGCCCCCAGGAGTGGACATAGAACGACCACCTCGCCAGAGCGGTGAAGTTCCGAGTTTGTAGGTCACTGCTATTCTACGAGTCTCTATTATTTGATTGGACGATCAATTTTGTTATTGGAAGTTTTTATATGAGACGTAGTCAGTCATAATACCAGCATCCTTTGCTATTTATCTGTAGGTATCTGGGATCAGAGGTTTCGTCTGTTTATATATAAATATAAAATTCTAAGTTCTGACTGACTAATATATGAACGTACAGATCGAATCAATGCACGTATCGCGCTACTTGGCATGATGTGATGACGTAGGCATCCGTTAGAAAAGATTTTGGAAATTCAAACCCACGCGGACGAAATCGCGGAAAATAGTTTCTTCTATACAGTTTAAAAAATAGGTGTGAAATGGGTAATAGAAATCGTACGTTTAAAACGTATTGGAATCGCTATTCACAAATTCAAGCGTTTTTTATGGATTGAACGAGCCCTAGCGGATGTATCCATCCAAAAAAACATTCAAATATGAACTGGAAGAGATTGCAGTCAGTGATTTAGCGATAAGGACTACCATAGAAAACATCGACTTTGTATCACATTGGAAAAATCTGCGCAATAAATCTACTTCATGTCCGCCAAAACAAAACTGGAATTTCACGTTGCGATGCAAATTGGCCGGATTATCACCGGGCTACCCCACTTTTAACTAGCAACCTTTTATTAACCTATTTCTTAGTATTTTATTAACTACTGAATAATCCCCAAGTGCAAAAACCTATCCTCTAGTCGACATGTCCTCAAGAGAAGTACATCCTCAAACATCCGAGCAGCCGATAAACGAACCCTACATTATCGTAAGACATTTCATGGATCATATTTCCTCTGGCCAGTTTTATCAAGAGCTTCCATCTTGGGGATCGTGAGGAGTAGGGGGGGGGGGATTAGGGGGACACATTTTTCTAGAATATTCGTTTGGTACAGTTATTTATTTTGATGATGTGTGGATTGGGATTTGTGTGGGTAGAAACGCGGTTTGTTTACTGGGATTGATAGGGTATTTTGCTTTATTTTGAACAGACTTTCTAAAAAAGTTCTCAGTTTGGATACATTTTTGTAGATATTTTTTTTATGATTTGTAGATACAGTGTGTAACAAAAGATCCCGTTAGGTAATTGCAGTTATCTCTAAGACATTTCCTGTACTTTCAGAGTAGGAAATGTAAAAAGAAAATATCATATAATAATTAAAATTGCAATTTTCAAAGTCTCATGAAAATTACCCTAATTTACTGATCAAAATGTGTCAACACCATTATTGACAGCAGGCCAGGTAAATATCAGTGTTGGCACATTTTTTTTAATTCCTCAAGAGTCTGGGAAAATCAGATACTTAATTTTCCAAAGTTTAAAAAACCTGTTTTCATTATTTTCCAATTTCTTTTGGGTAAGGTCTGGATTCTGGTACCTACAAGTACCTAAAAGGAGTTGAGTACAAGTTTGAACGTGATATTTTGGCTGTGATTCGATTTCCATTGAATCTTTTTCTTATAAGTAGATATCAGCTTACGTCCAGATTTATTGATGAGTTTCCTCTGGACACGGTCGACTAAGCTGTGAGGGATAGATTCTGGGCAAGCTTTTACTCAATGTAATACATGTCCCAGGCATTACAGCGCCTTAAGGTGAAAGGGTACCGGCGCTCTCTCCATACAAACGTAGTCGACTGTTTCCTCCCTGGATAATAAATATATATAAATACTAGCTGTCCCGGCAAACGTTGTATAGCTATTTACAAAAAAAAAAACCAAAAAAAAAATGTTGGCCGATTCTCAGACCTACTGAATATGCTCACAAAATTTCATGAGAATCGGTCGAGCCGTTTCGGAGGAGTTCAAGTTCGAACCCCGTGACACGAGAATTTTATATATATAGAGATTGCAGGACACACATCCCCATCTAGCCCCAAGCTAAGTATAACTTGTGTTATGGGTGCTAGACAACGGATATACTACATATATGTAGGGGCGTATAAATAACACCGTATTTGTTCGTATTCGTCTTTATTTTCTTGTTTTAATTTACAATCAATTTCGTCTTGCCGAGCCGTCTTTCCTCTACAATGTCTTCGTCTTAATTCTAATTTTCTTAATCTATCCTCTTTCTCCCTTTCTCCTTACACCGTCTTACTATCTTGCCTCTCATTCACACCTTACTAATTATCTTTCTCTTTCACTCATTCTATCGTCATCTCGCTCTCACTTTAAGAATCATACGCATTCAAAAACGTTTCACTCTTCCTTACACATTTCTTAGCATCCTATCAATCCAATCAAACTCTTATCAAACATAAATCTCTGGAACATTAACGTCTTACGTTCCCTTTCACTCAGAATCCTACATTCGGCCGTCCTGCAAACAAGGCTGGCCTCAGCCTTACCTTTCAGTCTTCCATCACATCTCATACTCATCTCACAACCTACTTCTTCACACTGACATACCTACTTATCATACCTCTTAAACTACCTATATACTAACTTAACTACTTATTCTATGTTTAATAAACTACAAGATACAATCTGTTGGTTGTGCTACACTTACTCTTCTCTTTACAAATCTTTGAAACAAACTTCTTATTAGGTGTAATCTAGATAAGTACTTCTTACAAAATCAAACAATATTTAGTCTTACTAGGTGAAGCCTAGATAAGTACTACTTTATATAAAATCAAACAATGGTTGGTCTTACTAGGTGAAGCCTAGATAAGTACTACTTTATATAAAATCAAACAATGGTTAGTCTTACTAGGTGAAGCCTAGATAAGTACTACTACTTACTTCATACAATTTTAAAACTATCTTTTATTATTCAAGTGTAGTGATATACTTTTACATAGTTTTAAGTTTACAATCTTACAGGGATTTTCTTAATAAACTTCTTTATAACAATTCTGAAAGGTCAAACCACCATCTTACCTTTATAAACTTCATTTAACATTTTAAAACATCTGAACTAAACTGTACAAAGTATGAACCTAAAATGTACCTACTTACTAAGTTACATTATAATAAAATAAACTATTTTTACCACTTAATTCATCTTTCATTTCATCCTTCATCTTTCATACCTACTAATCTAAGGGGAAAATAAAACAATGGGTTTTTTTTTTTTCAAGTATTAGTGTTTAACTTATAATTACCTCTCCTTCTGGCCACGGCTTCATGTGGTCAGCAGCACTGGACGTCCTTCCAGGGCCTTCGTCGTTAGGGTTCAGCTTCTTGACATCATAGCGGTCATTACGCTTGACTTTTGTCACCTGGTAAGGTCCAAGGAACTTCGCCTTCAGCTTGAGACCTCCACCAAACTGGGTACGCTGTATAGCCACCAAATCTCCTTCCTTGTACTTGGTACTATCCTTTCTTTTCTTGTTATATCCTCGCTGGTTTTCTTCTTGAACTTTAAGTATACTTTCCTTTGCTTTAATTCTTAAATTTTCTCTTTCCTGACTGAAACTACTTCGTATCTCCTGGGAAATCATCTGATGAATTTCTAGGTCTTCTTTAGTCTTCATTTTAGCACCTATTAGTAGCTCAAAGGGCGTCGTGTTGATGCTCCTCTGGTAGGTACTATTTATTGCTCGCTGCACCTTGCTTACATGCTTATACCAACATCCTGGCTCTGAAATACAAAGTTTCGTTAATACAGCTATTAAAATCCTATGTATCCTCTCCACTTGCCCATTTCCTCTTGGAATTCCCGTCGTAATTAAACAATGTTCAATGTTCTCACTCTGGCAGTACTCTTTAAACTCATGGCTAGTGAATGCTGTGCCTCTGTCAGTTATAAATCGATTCGGATTTCCAAAAACTTGCTGGTGTGTCACTATCTTGGTCAATGTCTCTCTACTTGTGGTACTTTTAACTGGAAATAACCAAACAAATTTAGTAAATGAATCTACCATCGTTAGAATGTAGTTGTACAACTTTTTAGTCTCCGCCATCGGTCCTATGTGGTCACAATGTATGGTGTGTAACGGGGTATCTTCTTTCTCAATTGAATTCAACCATCCTTCTTGTTTTCCTGCTTTACGGGTTGCTAATAGACAAGGAATACATCCTATCAGAAAGGTATCTATTTTCCTACTGAGGTGAGGGATAAAATTGAAAATTGGACGAACTTACCTAAGTGAAGTCCAATTATAATTTTATGAATGTTTGATCAGAAATATAATTGATTTACACTGTAGTAGTTCCGTCTACTATCCGTTGCATCGCGTATGATTTAGAGCTAAAAAAAAAAATTATTGTAGAATTTTGCAATTATTTGCTAGCAACCCTAAATGTCACTATTTTAGAGCTGATAATCTCACTGGACTTAAACTCGTTATGGATGGGCTCCCTGGGTTTGGGTGGGTGATTATATTTCTGATCAAACATTCATAAAATTATAATTGGACTTCACTTAGGTAAGTTCGTCCAATTTTCAATTTTATTTCATTTTGATCAGAAATATAATTGATTTACACTGTAGTTGTTTAGAGTTAACTTATTGCATAACGAGTTTGCCGTTAATTACTAGGTGAAAAGGAAAAATCTTAGTCCTTTTTTGAGAGAAAAAAAAATTTAGGAAAGTAGAATGAGTCTATAATTAAATCAGTTTTGCTCCTAAGTATAATTAATAACATTATCTCTGACGTTCGTCAGTTATGTTATAAAAAACAGCATAGTTACTAGCTTTTTACTTAATTTTAAAAATTGTTCGGCAAGCCTGTAGTTATTTGGTTACTTTTACTAAAGCTAATTAATACTATCCTTAATTAATGTATCAAATTTAATTGCCTTGTTAATTAGTTTATATATTTATTTTTTGTCTCAGTTGTATACTTAACTTGCTAGTTAAATGTAGATAAAATTAGTTTCTTACTACTAGGATTATTGCACATAATAATTATGTCGCTGCGCAAGTTAAAACTAAGGGTTGATACCTAGGTATACTTAAAGTTATGTCTCCTTGTGTGAGTTCTATGTAGGTACCTACAACTAGTCTAGGTTAAAACAGACTGCACAAAAGAGTTAAGTTGTGAGTCGCCCCCTGGACAGGAACGTTGTAGAATTTAGCAAAGGTCAATAAGTTGTCTGACCAGCCAGCGGTTTTCCTGGTAACATCTAAGGAAACGCCTGCTTTATGTATCCTTGGGAGTAGAAAGGGATTTCTAAAACCGTTTGTTTCTTTGTGTTTTGTACAGATATTATCTCACTTAGTTTTATTAGTGAGACCCTTTGAGCAGTCGCCAGTGCTATTAGTGTCTTTTTTGTGAGCATTTCAAAACTAAGTGCCTGGTTAGTTGGTAGTTGAGCTAAGTAGTTCAATACCCTTGTGGGTTCCATGTATCTGTGTATTTAACTAAAGCTGGTTTAAGTAGAAATACGCCCCTTAAGAATCTCTTTATGCGGTCGTCAGTCCCCACTTTCTCGTCCATTACAAGGGACAAGGCTGATTTGTGAGAGTTGAGGGTACTGAAACTGTCGCCTTTTTCGAACTTTAGTGTAAGAAATTTTATATTATAGGAAACCGCCGCTAGAAGAGATTCTTGGTCATGTGAGTGACAACTCCCACCAGCTTTTGTAAGTAGAGTTATATTGTTTCATGGTTCCTGGTGATATGGAAACCATATCACCAGGAACCATGTTAGTGAACTTTCTGACAAACCTCGGCGTCGGAATGCTGATCGCAGAATATGCTCGCCGCCAGGGTAAGGTGACTGCTCAATGGGTGTTTTGCCTTTCACTTTTTTAATTTTCTGAAGACATTTTAATATGAGATAAAAAGGTGAGGAGGCATAAAAAAATATGGCTTCCAGTCAATTGTGAATGCGTCTATGTTCTTTTATTCATTCTAGATACAAGTAAGTCTAATTCTAGGGTACCAAATCAATTTTTTAAGAGTGAGAAAGTCGCATCGTTCAATTCCCACTTGGTATCAATGTGTTGCGAGACTTTTTGTCTGCAAACACAGTTTCTTTCGATTTAATGTAAGAAGCATAGATTTGAATGTCTCTATACTCGCACCAATCCCAGATGGCTCTGGCGATTTTATTAAGGTGTGGGAATTGGACGCTACCTATTTGTTGATACATGCAATGGCGGTAGTGTTGTCGATTCGTAGTATATTACAATGGTTTGATGATTTGGCAAAGTATTTTAGCTCAAAGAAGGCTGCGGTTAGTTCAAGTTGGTTGATGTGAAGGACTTGTTCTTCCATGGACCAGAATCCGCCAGCACTTTCGCCATTGCAATAAATTCCCCCGCCGGTCAGTGAGGGATCTGCAAAGATTTCTAGTGTAAATTGTTTAGGGCAGATACCCTTACAAATGTCTAGATTTTTCAACCACCATTCTATGTCTGGTAAAATTATACTGGGTATGATCATGGTGGCTTCATAGTTGTCATGGTTATGTAACAGGGCCAGGTATTTTTCTCCTTTCATATTTTTTATGTGTGCTGGACGCCCAGTATCTTTGCAAAGTCTCTTATCTTGCAATATTCTAGAGTGTGGAATTTTTAAGTAAAGATGATATATGGGTGATTTTTTCTTGTGGTAATTCAAAGGTTATATTGTAAGTATTTATCTTATATATATATATATTTATAAACCTAGAAACTTGCAAGATGTTGTATAAGAGAGCTTTTTTCAAAGTTGACTATGAGTCCGAGGCATTGAAACATGTGTAGTGTTGCATTACGATTGACAATGCACTCTTCGTAGGTTCTTCCGATGCAAAGATAATCATCAAGGTACATTGTTAATAGATGGCCTTGACTACGAAGGTAGCCCCACACGGGCTTCAATAATTTAGTAAAAACACTAGGTGCTGACCACGGACAGTATGGAAGTGCTGTAAACTCATACAAATCGCCTTTAAATTGGAATCTAAAATATTTTCTATGATCTGGAGCTAGATAGATGGATAAATTCCATATTGTAAACGCCATATTCAAATTACATTAAATAAAAACAAAGCTGTCTTTGTCTGAAAAGTCAAAAGTATGAGCTATTGTATTAGAAAGTGTGATCCTTTTAGGTCTATAACGCACATATAAAGTATCAGTTCTTTTTCATCCAAAGGTTGCCTGGAAGAAATCCTTATCGCTGAAAGCGATAAGGCCGCCCCTTTGTGCAACTTGTACTTTCTAGCTATTACTTTGCTTTGTGTATTTATATGTTCCTTACTGTGTTGTACAAATAAAGTTATCTATCTATCTATCTATAAAAGTCCTTATTAATGATTTTGATGTCTTCCATCTTAAAATGTTCTACAGCAATGAATTTATTCGAGTTTTTTAAGGGATGAATCTAACCGTTAGGTTTTTGTCTTATGAAGACAAGTATGGGGTTTGTGCAGCTCCTAGTTTCACTAAATTATTTATGGCCTCCGGCATGTCATACTTATGACATCAGTAACATGCAGGACCCACTTGGGTGTGCTATTACTAGGTAAGTAATTTTTTGTTGGCAATGATATAAAAGGTATGTGGTAACCTCTAATCCAATGTAATAAGATGGGGTCACAAGTGACCTTTTTCCAACAAAGGACAAAATTAGCAGTATTGCCGGCATGTACCTGGTCTAGCGCCTAGTGTGGGCACCTCGTGTTGGAGCTCTCACGGAGTGCAACTGATGTGGGTTCTGGCGGCTTGATGGAAGATGAGCATAAGTTCCTCGGGTTCAGCCCCCCCCCCTTTTTTCTGCAGGTCGGGTTGGCAGCCGGGGCTGGGTCTGTGGTGGACCATAGCGGTTTCCCATCGGTTTTGCATTGGCGAGTTTTGTTACCAGAGGTCTGGCAATTGCCTTTTTAATTTGAGTCAATGATTTTATAGGCTCTTAGTTTCTTCTTATCTTAGACGAAAAGATCATTTCCATATAGAAATTCATCTCTTTTGATTTTTTCAACTAGGTTATTCAAGTTTCTGTCTAGGAGTGACGATATTAGGAGTTTTCTTGTTTTTATATTGTTGATGTCATTTCGAAGTATGGTAGCATAACTCGGTTTTCTCAGGTTTGATGGGTCGACAATATCTTGCACCATGAGGTTGGTCATGACTCCTCCAGTGATGGCCGTGGTCCCACCTATTTGATTTTGTATGGCCTCTAGGGCTCTGTCCTGACTTTTTGGAGTCGGTGAGAATGTTCTTGACTTCGTCGTTGAGTGCAAGGATGATCCTCAAGGAGGGTGCAGTTTTTGGGTATTTTATAATTTATGTTCCTGAGATATTCTTTTTCTCTTCTTTTTTGAGGCCATTTAGGTGAGATGATTGATAATGTGTTTTCGGCCTGAACTGATTTTGGTATGTAAGTTGCCTTTGAACTTATCGAGCTAATTATTCTTCATAGTTCATGTTTTTTTTTAAAAAGTGAGTTTCAGGGTCCGGATGTGCTGGAATAGAAACACTGTTGTTTAATTATTTCTCAAAAGGAAGAAAAAGAAGAAACCCGCTGGTGTTTTATGAAGGTCTGGGATGTATATGAGTATGAGAGTTATTCCATACCCTGTCAAAAGTAAGGTATCTCGTACCACGACAAACTTAAGGTGTCTCATGCCCCTCAAGGTTATGGTATCTCGTAACAAATTGAACTTGAGGTATCTCGTACCAAGTCGAACTTGAGGTATCTCGTACCAAGTCAAACTTGAGGTATCTCGAGCCAAATCGAACTTTAGGTATCTCGTACCAAATCGAACTTTAGGTATCTCGTACCAAATCGAACTTGAGGTATCTCGTGCCGAATTGAACTTAAGGTATCTCGTACCAATGTGAACTTGAGGTAGGTATCTCGTACCACATCAAAAAACTACGGTATCTCGTACCGCGTCGACACTAAGGTATCTCGTACCGTGTCAGGAGTCAAAACTAAAGTATCTCGTACTAGTTTTGATCTTAGTGCGGAGGTATCTCGTACCTACAGGCACTCACAGGATTCGCTCGAGGAATCATAAGTCGGCATGTGTTTTTTGAGGTTATGACCCTGTTGTATTGGAAACATCACGGATTTTCCTTTACCTTCATTTTTCGGGGACGGGGGTTGCGAATGTTCTGGTGAGCGCGAGCGTTCCGGGTTTTGTGAAACCACTGATGCTGCTTGCTACGCTCACTGCGCTGACGCTATCTTCAGAACCCCGGTTTTTGGGGCTGTGACGTCGCCCGTCGCGTTTTTTGGTCTTCGTCCGTTTCTTCTTGTATTTTACTATCTTCTTCATGATTTTGTTTCCTGTTTTCATGGTTAATTATGCACTAAAAAAGATTTTTCACGGAACGAACACGATGCGCGGGAATCGCGAACGAAAAGTGACATTTAGGGTTGCTAGCAAATAATTGCAAAATTCTACAATAATTTTTTTTTTTAGCTCTAAATCATACGCGATGCAACGGATAGTAGACGGAACTACTACAGTGTAAATCAATTATATTTCTGATCAAAATGAAATAAAATAGTCTTTACTTATCATCTCTGTCATCTTCTTCTTTGAAAAGTGACCTTTTTCATGCACCATCTTTAAAATTTCTGTTTCTATACTTTTTGGAATAACTAAACATTTTTCCAAACCTTTGTATACCTACTTTTCTTTTGTAAATAAATACTTATAATACATTCAAACTGACAAATATCTAAACATAAATACATGTCTGAGGCGGGAATCGAACCCGCAACCCTGTGTTTGGCAGTCCGGCATGGTGACCATTGTGCCAACTGGATGATGACACTAGCACAAATATTTTTGTGCCATAAAACCTATAACTGCCACTACTATGCCCCTATGTTTTGGTTTTTTTAAAATACTAATTAAGATTTAAAAAACAAAAAAAAAACATGGGGCATGGTCATGGTAGTTATAAGTTTTATGCAACAAAATATTTGCTCTAGTGTCATTATCCAGGGAGAAAACAGTCGACTACGTTTGTATGGAGAGAGCCTTTGGTACCCTTTCCTTTTAAATAGCAAGCATTAAAGTTGTTGGCTCTGTATAAATCATATAGATTAAAGGCCAATATTATTAATATCGGCTAAACTATGGCCGCGGCCCTAGAGATTTATTGGCAGAGTTGGAGAGAGAGTGGTTGAGAGAGAGTTAACTAGAAAATCATCCTTTTTTCATAGAAGTTGGTCGTAGTTGATACTTTACGTGAAGCAGAGAAACAAAATGCACAGATAAACAGACGGCCAGTTCTCGTATATAAAATTGTTCAAATAACATTGAAATATCATTAAAAAATTTAACGAGATAAATATATTAACGCTCTATTCACAATATATTTACGAAAACTTGCTCTACGTTCACAAAAATCTTGATATGTTTCGCAAAAATAGCGATATTCATAATTTCAACTTAAGAAATAGGGATGAGCTGACCTTGCCCGGTAGTAGGCTCCGGAAAATAAACAGGTCGTTTAATAGTACATGTGTGCACTATTATAAATTACCTTAAGATGTTTTTGACATGTCCATATACAGGTTCAAAACTTTTATAAAGCATAAATTGTGCAGTAAGGCGTACTATGATACTTCGTCTTACCTTAATGACAAGAACCTATGGACGTTACTTTAGTTGCTCCATTTCAAATAATACTTTCAAATATTTGTAATATTGACCTTTGTGAGCGTGATCACATAAAAAAAAACCCCATGAGTTTCTTGTGCCTTCTTCTCATTGGTGGGCGCGTTCCGAAGGCACACATCCTAACTTAGTTTTTAAGAGGTTTATGTTTTTTTTTTTATATATATGATAGGTCAGCGTTTGACCACTATCACACCTGCGATCATGTGATCTGTGTACTTGTACTTGTATACAGGCTGTTTTCCGCGATTAGACCCTTTTTAATTGGGTCCTTTTTGCGTGAAGATGGAGTAGGCTCGCCCAGCACCTACTACCCTCACAGCTTAGTCGACCATGTCCAGAGGAGAGAACTTGTCAATACTTCTGGAGCCAACTAAGCCGCGGGTTTCATCACGATGTTTTCCTTCACCGTAAGAGCAATGTCAATTAGCGCACATAAATTTTTCTTAAGAAAAATACATTGGTGCACGGCCGGCCTGGATTCGAACCCACGACCTTCAGAATGAAAGTCGAGGTATCTACCACTAAGCCAACACCGCTCTCTGATCTGTGTTCAAATGTATTAAGAGGAAAAGGTGCCGGGGGCTCTCTCCATACTATTACAAACGTAGTCGACTGTTTCCTCCCTGGATAATGACACTAGAGCAAATACTTTTGGTGCATAAAACTTATAACTGCCATGACCATATTGACCATGCACCTATTTTATTTTTTAAATCTTAATTTCTATGATAATTAGAAAATGAAAAAAATACAAAACATAGGGGCATAGTCATGGCAGTTATAGGTTTTATGGCACAAAAACATTTGTGCTAGTGTCATTATCCAGGGAGGAAACAGTCGACTACGTTTGTATGGAGAGAGCGCAGGTACCCTTGCAACCAAATGAATATTTATTTGACTTTGATTGCATTTCGGTTGTATTTCGATTTGTAAAAAAAAGGTGTTCTCGAAAAGCTGACTTTTAGGGTATTTTTTAGCTACTTTGAGTGTATTTTTTTTAATAGAAATGCAATTGGATTGAAATTGTAATGTAATTTAAACAATTATATTAACGAGAATTGGCCTTAAGGTTTACAAAATGTTACTTTTATCATATTTTTTGAAATCTCGAGGCGTATCGCTTTGAGGGCCTCTTGTGGAAGTAATTGCATAATTACTGCCTTCCTCACGCTCCAGATGGCGTTGAGATCGCGGCCGGAGTCTTGCGCTTGGATACTTTTTACAATTATTATTTACCGAGGATAGTTGCATATTTTCATCTTGTTTTATTGAAAGAAAGAAATAAATAACTTTATTGAGAAGTTTTCTGAGGTTTATTTTGATGGACGTTAATAAGCTTATTTTTATTAAGTACCTATTTATTAGTATTTAACAAATTATAAAGCAAAAATTGAAATTTTACACAGCGCCAAGTTAAGTAATTACTTAAGCTTAACACATAAGGTAACCAGACAACAAATAAAACACTGAATAATATACTTCTTTTTGTAAATATATGTGTACTTTTTATACATATATCTAAACACCCAGACTAAAAACAAAATATCTGTGGTATCATATTTTAAAGACTAAAGGTGAAAGGGTACCTGCGCTCTCTCCATACAAACGTAGTCGACTGTTTTCTCCCTGGATGACACGTATCGTATCGTAGAAATTAAAATATTTTATTATTATTTTTTTTTGTTTTTTTTTTTAACAAAAAATAAGGTCATGGTCATGGCAGTTATAAATTTTATGCACTAAAAATATTTGCTCTAGTGCCATTATCCTACGTTTGTACTTGTAATAGCTATAATCGCTTGATTATAAACTTTTGAAATCCACACGATTACACACGATAGTAATTATTTTCTCGGGTCTTAAACGCGTTTTATTTTCTCGACGTTTTGATTATGTTTTAATAGTCATGGTCGCTTAATTATAGTCGTATAAGTTTGTCCATTGCGTATATATAATTTGTTGTAATATTGTTGTAGAACGTGACAGCGAAGGTGACTCCCGAGGGTACAGATCTGCGGAGGAGCAGGCGCGGGAGTTGGCTCGCTCCATCCGGCGTGAGGTCGCCAAGCTGGCTGACAAGTGGAACTCCTTGGTCGATAGGAGCGACGCGTGGGGACATCGACTCGATGATGCTGTACAGGTTAGCACTATTAACTATTTCTTTTACAAAGATAGTCTACAGCTATTATGTTTTTTGTTTTTATGGTTTAATGAACTGTTTAACTATCTATCTAAATGTAACAAAATAGACAGAAAAAATAGAAACAGAAAGCCAATTTCATACAATCACAGACAAAAGAATAAATGATATTCTATTCTATTCACTAATAGAAACAGACTAAAAATATAGAAGACAACGTAACAAGCTAAATAATCAGTGTCGGTAGTGCCTGGGAAATGTGTGAGATGGTACAGCCTAACCTCTCAGTTTAGTCCACCGTGCCTAGAGCACGCAGAGAAATAGGAGTCAACCAGAAGTACAAAACTGTATAGTTAAATTATTTTACGACAATTTTAGTCTGAAATACTATTTTCTTGTAATCTCTACGATTTTATTTTAAACCTCACTAAATGTTTAATAAGGTACACTAGAAAAATATTTTAAATCAAAGCTACAATAATTTTGTATTTAAAACAATAATTCTTGCTTTATAAACGAAATTATTAGTATTGTTTACTAGAATAAAATGTACAGATAACGAAGTTAAGTGTTCTGATTAATGATCGTCATGTCGGTAATGCACTACGAAGTTGCCTGTAACCACAACAACATTATTTTAATTACTACAAGAATGTATAATTATCCTTACTATTCTGTTTGTTTCTGAAAATAACTAAAACAAATTGTTATAATAACAAAATAATTAAGTTGTCATACATGAATATCATGTAAATTTAACACTGGGTTCTTTTATATAAACAACAAAATTATTGTTAAAACTACAAGACTACATTTTTGTGAATGCAAGAATATTCTAGTTAAATAATTATATTTCTGTGTACCTACTTATTTATTTAGTTTCATGAGTCGCAACTAGATGGCACCAGTAGTAATTTTAGATCGCGCTATCGTTGTGCTTTATCAAATTACCTTGGTCGAGACGAAAATTTTGTTTTGTATCGCGGGTGCGTACGGATTACGGACTCCGCACTTAAAGCAATATGTGGCTATACTCCACTATAGCCATAAGTGCTGCATTACTCGTAGAGCGTGCTGACGCGTAGTCTACGAGACAATGTAGTCTAACTTTAATATTCCTTTTTGCTGTCTAGGATTACTATAATTGATTTATACATCAAACGCAATTATCGGAACTAGAATATTACATACACTACAAAAATATCTAGTTACATTTACAATAAACTAGTAAACGTAACAAGAATGTTTCTCCGTGTATACTAGAAGACTAGTAGTGTGTACAATAGTTTCTAATTGGTCCTCAATAAAAAATATTTGGTAAAGACAACTAGTGGGTACTGCTGTCACGGATCCAAACAGAAGTTCTGGTTGCACTTACGAGATTTCTCGTACGTCTAACAACATTTTTCTCTGTGTGAGGAATGAATTCGTCGATACATTTGGAGATGATTTGCTCCTTTTTACCTAGAACTCTGTACATTTACACTATTAAAAAAAGCGCCATCTGCCTTCACAGGGTCGAACTATGTTGCGCTCCATCGATTAAACTTCTCACTGTCGCTCAGAGATGGCGCTACTTGTACTGTTGCACAATTTAAATTCAAATGTTATAGACATAGATATAAACTATCTAACAAATTACATTAGAAAATGTTAACTAGCAAATTAATGTAGATTTGGGTAATACGTACTTTAAAATTTGAGTAAAGGAGTAACAAACCGACACGCAAACTTTCGCATCTATACATATAATAAATCTGTAGACATAAAAAAATCTGTAATTGTAAAATATCCAGAAAAAAAATACACAGGTCGTCTTAGAATCGTTAGCTGAACACGATAGGGTAGTTTTTAGAATTTTTGTTTGTCTGTTTGTCTGTTTGTTTGAACCAGGTAATCTCATATACTAGAGAACAGATTTCAACGAGCTCCACACCAATATGTTCAGAAAATACCAGATTAACATTTAGGGTATTTTTCAATTGAAGTTTAATACAATAATTATGATATTTGATAAAAAAAACATTTAAAAAATGTGAAATCGAAATATTTTTCCGTGTAAAACGTAATCAAACGTCAAAAAGGAACAGTACGCTTAGCACTACTTTTTTACGTATTCGATCAAACTTACTAAATTGAGTATTTACTATGAAACTTCCTAAAAATCAACTTAGTAGATCCACCCGTCTCTGAGAATATCGGTAGTGACACACCGACAGACAGACGGACAAGAGAGTGACCTTATAAGGGTTCCTTATTTTCGAGTGCTTCAACAAGTCATACTAGGCGTACAGGTACATGCCTCCGCTCAAGATGACAGTTGTCATAAAACCAAATAGTTTGCATATATCTACTACCTACGTGAAACTAAAAATGAGGTTAGTACAAAGAGGTACTACTACATAAAATTACCTCTCCTTTACCGAAGACCTCCTCGATTTTACACTTATATCGCGCCATGGACCTAGAAAATCTATTAGTCTATGTATCGCGCTCAGCCAATTTATTTAAATAGTTTGAATTATGAGTTCAAGTCGCGGACACCTTAGAAAATAAAAAAACCGGCCAAGTGCGAGTCGTACTTGCGCGCCGAGGGTTCCGTTCATTAGTTTTTATACACCTTGATTTTTATACACCTAATAGGGACCATAGACTTCAGTAATTTCAACTTGCTAAGTCCAACCGTTCCTGAGATAATCGGTGGTGACACACGGACAGACAGACAAACAGACAAGAAAGTGATATTATAAGGGTTCCTTTTGTTACCTTTTGAGGTACGAAACCCTAAAAAGAATTTTCCAAATTCCGTTCTCGAGTAAGTAGTCGGCGAAAATACATAAAAAAATATACGCGACGAATTGAGAACCTCCTCCTTTTTTGAAGTTTTTGAAGTGAATAATAGATAAGGTATCCGTTCAAATATATTTATAATTATGAGTTCGAGTCGCGAAAACCTTAGAAAATACTAGATAAGGTATGTTTGTAAAAATCAATTTTTAGGGTTCCGTAGCTAAATGGCAAAAAACGGAACCCTTATAGATTCGTCATGTCTGTCTGTCTGCCGTATGTCACAGCTACTTTTTTATTTCGTTTTCCACAAAATTACGTAGCCTGGCAAAAATCTGGGCAATTGGGTCTAGAATTCAGAAAATTGCAAAAAGGGTCCGGACATTCAGTATGGGAGCGTGGCAGTGTTATGTTTTTTGCGCTGTGATTTTAGACCCGATGGATTAATAATGCCCTTATGCTTTATAGGTTTTGTATGAAGGCATTTTTTGTTCATTTAGGTGGTTATGGGTCTCAAAGTGAACCGCACACTTTTGAAAAATCATAGGACATCATTTTTCTTTAAATATTCTATTTCCCAGAAGCTTTAGTAGTTGGAGGTTGGCTTAGAGGTTTTAGATGGGAACCACACTTTTGGCATAAAAAAAATGTCCTTTTGTAGTTTGGCATAAACGTTTTAGCATAATAAAATAACCCTAGGCATACCGTAATTTTACACAATTATTATTGGCATAAAGTCACCGCGCACTTTTGGAAAATCATGGAACATCACGTTTCTTCAAAAACCCTGTATTTAATACGCTTTAGAAGTTTGGTGTGAAGGCATTATTTGTTTTCTTCGATGTCCTCTATCGATAGGTATAGGTCTCTAAGGGCATCGTGCACTTTTGTAAAATCATAGGACATCACGTTCCTTCAAATACCCCGTTTCCGAGACGTTTTAGATGTTTGGTGTGAAAGCATTTTTTGTTCAACGTAATGCCCGCTAGCAATAGGTAAGGACGTTATTTTATGTATAAGTATCTGTTCTGTCCAATGGCCTTTCATATTTAATTATTAATAGTAATATTTGAAAATAAAAAACAAAATTTTATTTGCACCAAAATAGATTATTATTTGCATGATGTTGGTGTTTATAAATACTATAACCTCTTATATTATGAATACAAAAATATGGATAGAGGCACAACGGTAGTTAATAATTCTTTTTTACTTTAATTTACAAAAAACCAAAGATGAGATGATGAGGAAGACAAAGAATGTTGAAAGTTTTGTGCGAATATGAATTGAACTTAGTTTTAGCTTATTATATTGTTGTGTATTATGTTCTATTTGAGTGAAATAAATAAATATAAATATTACTTACCTACATAAGTGCCTTTGCCAAATCAATCAAAAAATATAGCTTAAATACAATGTATCTATTTTGTTATTATAAATTACACCGAACGTTAAATAGTATCTATGCGGGAAAATGCTAGGCATTCTATATAAACCAAAACCACATCGCGAACGAAGTCGCGGGCAACAGCTAGTTTATAATATGTAAGTAGAAACCTTTATCCTGTTCGTTTAAGAGGAAAGTCGTCGACTGTTTCCTCCCTGGATAATGACACTTATAGCAAATATTTTTGTTGCATAAAACTTATAACTGCTATGACCATGCTATACCGTTTCACCTTTTAAATACCACGTCTAAGTAAAAATCAACATTCTTCTTAAACACTATTAAGATAGAAATTATTCGTATAAAATCACATTGAATCTTAAAACTATTAATATGTATACCATCAAAATGCCACCAATAAGAAGAAGACACAAGACACTCATAGGGGTTTTTTTTGGTCATGCTCATAGCGGTCAAGATAATAAAAGGTATAGGTATTTGAAAAGTTGCAATTAAAGTCATGTCCATAAAGTATCATAGTACGCCTTACTGCACAATTTATGCTTTATACAATTTTAGAACCTGTTAATGAACTGTCATATACATATTTAGGTAACTTATGATAATAGAGCACGCATGTGCTTATAAACGAGCTTTATTTTCCGGATTTTCTATTATAGTATCTTAGGTATATAGCCTCTATGTTAAAGTCTAATCCGGACGTGTATAAATTGTATAATTGAAGTTCGTTTGAATGGAATCGGTTCTGTAATACAATATAGTGATTTAATCCTCAAAGGAAGTATGTTTGTATGTTAATTCAGTGTTGCGATGGTCGATCACGGCTTCCGACAGACGGACGGAGACGGGGGACGGTTGTTATTAGACCATTTAGGTTATGTTCCAATCAGGCTATAATAGTTTAGGCTCACCATGGAGTTATTAAATTGCTACTTTTAGTTAATAAATATTGCAGGACAATCCACACAGCGCGATCTAGCCCCAAGCTAAATAACTAAGCTTGTGTTATGGTAGTTAGATGAAGGATATAATACTTAAATACTTTTATTTTGTAAATATGTACATACTTTAATACAAAAATTAGCCTATGTTGTTCCCAATAAATCAATGTATCCTCATATCAAGTTCCATCAAAATCGGTCCAGTAGTTTCGGAGCCAATGCAAAAAAATAAACAATCAAATTTTTCATCTTTCTAATATTAGTATAGATATAGAAATACCCAGACAGGATATACTGTACGTAAATATTTGTTTGAGGCAGGAATCGAACCCGCAACAACAAAAAAAGCGTCCCAGTTATTATAGATATAACTTCATGGTCGCTGGGCAAGGATTTTAGATTTAAAAAATTGCCAACACTTCATAAAGAATTATACAAACAAACAAACAAAAAAATTATCATTTAATCCATCTATACATATTAAATCCTTTGTCCTGACTGACTGACGGATCAACGCACAGCCTAAACCGCTGATCGTAGAGACCTGAAACTTGGAGGGTGTGTTCTTTGTATGACGTAGGCATCAGATAAGAAAGGATTTTCCGAAATTCTACCCCTTAAGGGGTGAAAAAGGGGGGCAAAGTTTGTATGGACAACGCAATTCCTTGGTCCATTTTCGAATTCTACGCGGACGAAGTCGCGGGCAAAAGCTAGTCAAAAGCTAGCTAGATAAGAACGAAACTGAAAATTCTAACATAGATCATATGAAGATTGTTACTAACAACATGGATTATTGACATCTGAATAAATGAATTTTATAAGGTAAATTTATGTACCTTATAATAAATTTATAAGGTACAAAACGATGATATGAGCGATGACACTTAATATGGTAGGTACCTCCTAAATCCTAATTACATCCTGGACCCAAACAAATGTCAGCAAAAATGCGTGCTCAGGCCCCCGCCCGCGCCGCCCGGACACGCGCGCGTGTTCTCGCATACATTATACCGCAGCACCAACATACATACTACTGTTTACTACATACATTATAGGGTTGATTCTCTCTATACCTTGTTTGATGAGAACGTCGCGCGTCGGGGCGTCTCGAGCGCAATCAATGACTGACGCTTCAAGTTTCTCTCGCCTAAACTTAGTTAATAACTATCATAAACTTTATTCTAACGCTGCGGCAGTTCTAAACAAAATGCGTAATTAGAAAATCTATTATGAAGTGAGTGTGACGCTTTGCAATTATCTGGGGTGTGGCCAGCACTCGATCAAAATTACACCGTGTTTAAAGTGTCTGCGTTTCGAAGCCGTTCATTCGAGCTGCATTGATCAATAGCTTGTAATTTCACGTAATGGATCGACTTCAACAGCTTGTCTGTTACGAATCTGAAGCTAGATTTTATTGAAAATAGTTAGCTAGTAATTTTATGAGGGAAATCGATGTGAGAATTTCGCTCTACCTTGATCTTTTTAATTGCTTTGACGCGTATGATGGTGCATGTAGGGGTTAAACGCAAAATACCTGTCGTCGATAATTTAAATTGTTAATTGTTGCTTGTAACTGTTTCTAAACGAGTTGTTTTGAAAATTCCATTTCGTTACCCAAATTTTTAAAGTCAAAAGTCACCTATGCCCTCTTTTTTGACTTATATATGTTTGCATAGGCTTAGAAACAACAAATATTTTTGTTCTCTAACTTAAACCACAATTTTAGGAAAGCTACCTACAATACTTATTTTTATAATAAACTACCCGTTGCCCGCGACTAATTACGTGTAGTAGTTTTGGTTTATGTACCAAAACCTTCCTCTTGAATCACTCTTATCTATTAATAAACCCCATCAAAGTCCGTTGCGTAGTATTAATGATCTAAGCATACATTGGGACACACAGACAACGGAAAGCGACTTTGTTTTATACTATGTAGTGACGATAGGTCAGCGTTTGACCACTATCTCATGCGATGGTAGGTGACGATGCGGTCTAAGATGTAACACGCGCCCCTAAAAGATACCTATACGTTCGTGACTCAAAGACTCCCAAATAAACTTGGTGCCACAACCGGAACCTTTTCTATTTCATGCTAACAAAATTTATATGCGAAAAGCATTCATTTTGGATCCTATACGCACCTATTACTGGGTCATTCCAAAAAAACACTACCAGAATAAAACAAGCTTTCAAACAAGATTCGATTACAACATAGCGCACACACAAAACAATTCGTTTCAACCGTTCAACCGGGCAAACACAAACTATCGACTTTACGGTCGGCCGACAGCACGTCGACCGTCACATTTGAAGACAAACGAAACATTTAAAGAGGACATGTTGAAACTAAACAAAAATCAAAACTTTTATTAAGCTTGTACTTACAAAACTTGACCTTTTGCACTGACATATTTGGGCAAAAATCTAGGTAGGTCCATCATAACGTTGCTCCATGATTGTTTTTCCTGACTAATTAGTCACTAACTAGTCTACAAAGAACTAGATGTAGTGGTATGTGAGACCTCCATGGAACTCGGAAGTCTGGAAACTAGTGCGGCATTTTTTCTTATTATTTCCTTTATATGTATGTATTGGTGTACCTCAAGGTACTAAGAAAAAAACAAATGAATAATCGTTACGCGGTTTCAAGTATCGGGCAATTTTTAGTAACTTTATTTAATCCGTCCGCTGTTTAGGTTAGAGTGAAAAGCTGCCGGAAATTCATTCATTTCCTAAAATCAATTCACCAGCCATTGAAGTCTTTATCAAACACATTTTTCAACTGAACTGTAAAGGTATTCGCCGACTATACCAATTCATACAAGAAACGGGACCGGAAATATAAATAAACAGGTTGATTTTTTACATGGGCCTTCAGGGCTATATTCTTAACTATAAGAGTTAGCGAAAAATGCTGAAAGTAGATGCGTGCCCGATTATGACAAAAAACTGAAAGTGTCTCATTCGATTTTTTTAAAGTTACTATCCTAGCCAGGAATCGAACGTGTTATGGTTAGTTTAACTGAGAACCGAAGTTTAAAAAAAAAAAATTTGAATCTATAGAATGGACATGTGATGAGGAGAGAGGAGAAGCATATGACTTGTGTGCCTTAAGTTTTAGGTTAGTGATATTAGTTTATTTATTTGATTCTGCATCTCTTGACGTTTTTTTTTTATTTATTGGGGGTTTAATTTATTGATTTGGACATTTCTTTTTAGTTTTATTAATTTTGACTTATTATTTGTTATCTGGAACTTTTTAAATTTATTAATATGGACTTTATTTTTGGTCAATAGACATTAGACATTTATTTTTAATTTTATTAATTTTGACTTTACTTATATATTTGATTTTTGAAGTGAAAACTTCTTGTGGCGCGTTGGGCACTTTTGTGGGTGAGCATTTTCAGCCGTTCTCGCGACAGATTTTGACGCGACAGATGAGATTTTATTTGTGTCAGTCTTTTTGTTTAACTTATACTGCCATCTATTACACAAATTGAGAAACTTAGTTTCTAGAAAGACCGCTATTCGAATGTAGATGGCGCTGATTTAAATTTTTTACTGCCATCTAGCGAATAAAAAATAAACTATATTTGTTTAAGTGAGTGCTAATAGATGGCAGTAGCAGATCGTTTCAAGAAATATTCTATGAGAAATAACAAGTTTATTGTTTTCACTTCTGCCTGCACTCCCGGAGTGCGCTGTTTTTTAATTTAATTTATGTATGAATTGCATAATATGTGTTCCTGGTTATACAGAGATGTCAGAATGTCATTTTAAAGGGTGGGTCCCTTTAAAATGACATTCTGACATCTCTGTATAATTGGTTATACTTAATTTTATGAACTATTTGTATATGGGTTTTGCCTGAAATAAAAATCAATTTATTTATTTTATTTATATGTGACTAGAAGAGTGGTGAGTATGAATTCTAAGTTATGAATTTAATCGGGTAAAACCGCGGAGCGCTTCTAGTTTATGCTAAAATCCGAGTATTATTTAAATCATTGTAGCGTACATTAATCCCCTCTGTGGTTTACACTCCTGTAGGCTTGTACTTTGGAAACAGAAATACAAAACCTAAGAGAAAAAATATGGAAAATATAAATCCGAAACGTTGGCCGATAGCGTCGCTAACGAGAGACCTAACCGCTGAATTTTTTGTAGTGATGGGAAAGTAAGGTTGTCGATAATTCACCGGAATTACTATGAAATCGATATAAATTATTCGCCCCGGTACTTCAATGAGAGAAGTATACTTGTGTTATACGCTCCATTGTCAAAATGTACAATTTGGTTAAAACGTTCATAAATAAGTAAATAGGCAAAGAACAAATAACAATTTATCCACGTGTCAAAAATCTGCATTTTTAATGGTGTTTTTTTTTAATCTATACTTAATATTATAAAGCTAAAGAGTTTTTTTTTATATGTTTGGACCCGCTAATCTCAGGCACTACTGGTTCGAATTGAAAAATTCTTTTTTTGTTGGGTAGGTAGTCCATTTATCGAGGAGGGCTATAGGCTACTTTTTATTTTGATATTCCCACAAGAACGGGTCTTAAGCGGGTGAAATCGTAGGGCGCTACTGGTATTACAATAAAACCCAAATTAAAAAACAATTAAAAATTGTAAACTATCGATTATTTTTTAACTAGCTGCGCCCCGCGGTTTCATCCGCGTAAGTCCCGATCCCGTGGGAATATCAAAATGAAAAGTAGTCAGGAAGGCTATATCCTCGATAAATGGACTATACAACACAAAAACAATTTTTCAATTCGAACCAGTAGTACCTGAGATTAGCGGGTCCAAACATATAAAAAAAAACTCTTCAGCTTTATAATATTATAATGTAGACAAGTATATTTCTATTAGTTTCCTTACAAATTTCAACATAAATTCACTTTCGGTTTGTAGAAATAAGCAAAATATTACTTGAATAAATCATATTTTATAGATATCGATATGTATAAGCACATCACTAGAGAGCACTCATCGCAAGTGGTCGCATAACGACGTCTATAACGAACTGCATCATTGTCATCGACAAATGCAAAGCAATCGACTCGATATACACTAGGGATAAGATTTATCGTTATAACTGTTTTACCACATAAGAGGGTAACATGCCGCGTTCTTATCTAGGTATACAAAAATAAATCCGCTTTTGTTTCCTTAATTTTGTCCGATTTCGGAGTTACTTTATTTGTGAAAGTAATAAATTATTATTGAAAAAATTGTATTTCTGTTTTTTTTTTTAAATTCCGCATCTTAATTAAGAGGAAAGGGTACCGGAGGCTCTTTCCATACAAACTATTACAAACGTAGTCGACTGTTTTCTCCCTGGATAATGACACTATTGCAAATATTTTTGGTGCATAAAACTTATAATTGCCATTTTTTTAATTTTAATTTCTATGATAATTGGAAAATGAAAAAAACCAAAACATAGGGGCATGGTCAAGGTCATGGCAGTTATAGATTTTGTGGCACAAAAACATTTGTGCTAGTGTCATTATCCAGGGAGGAAACAGTCGACTACGTTTGTATGGAGAGAGCGCAGGTACCCTTTCACCTTAAGAGGTAAAAAAAAGAAACCCTTTCATGATCACTCTCTTGTCCGTCTGTCCGAGTGTCACTACCGATTTTTTTAAACATAATTACCGAAATCTGATCTCAAAAGACGGAAATATTTAGCCCTATTTAGGGGAAGATTAAAATCATAACTCCCCGACGAAACAAAAAATCTATAAAAACTTATGTGCCAAGTTTCGTCCGATCAGTAATTGTAAAATACGACCTGTATGAGAGTACAAAATACTGACAGATGAAAGTTACATTTGCCAGACTTGTAGCAGAGAGGCTTCGCTCGCTTCTCTCACTCGGTCAATGAATCTGGCGCCCGCGCCGGCCGCTAACACTCGCTCGTAAGTCTAACATCTGGTTATTTAGGACGCGAACTGCTGTATCGAATATCATACTAATGTTATGATAATTGAGCAACACATGCTTACATTTTACGATATGTTAAAATTTGAACGCGATAAATAAACTCAACTTTTTGGCTTGCTCTTCTTGCGTCCGGAATTGTATGGAATTATGTGACATGCCAGGGACACTCTGATGCACTTGGAGTTTCGTACTCTAAGTCCAAGGCTACGGCTTACAAGTAGGTACGGTCGGCTGCATAATTGCAGACCCACCATAGAGCTCCAAAACGGCTGTTTAAGAATGTTTTCAACACAAGCAAGATTCTAGACACCTGCTTTAGGTGAAGTTTAAAGTCTTCTAACTCACCAATTAATCAAACAAAAATTATTAGAATGCAAACATTTCAATAATATTAATCGGGCTCTACCTCGGTGGCTGCAATTATACAGCCGCCTGTACATCGTCAAAAGGCTTATCGTGTGGGTAATTCCGTACAATGTCTGCTTTATTGCAATTTTTCTAATCATAGTTTCTGTGGCTGTTGATAATAAACTATTAATCATTCTGTGGTTAATAAATTTGACCGAATTCCAATCAAAATTAATGTGTTACCTAAATCGAACGGCGTGGCGTGTTCCACAATTGTTTCGTACCCCTGGTGGTGACTAAACCGTCTCTGATGTAGTTTATCTTGTAACGATAGGCGTGGTCGGAGAGCACGTGACTAATGCGTTAATAACGATAGATGCTATCTGGGCCGTTCTAATTCGTTCGATGTAAAGGTGACTACACACTGAAGTTCTGAAAGATAACGAAAACCATGGAAAGAACATCCTACTTATTATCACTACATAGTATAAAACAAAGTCGCTTTCTCTGTCCCTATATCCCTACGTATGCTTAGATCTTTAAAACTACGCAACGGATTTTGATGCGGTTTTTTTAATAGATAGAGTGATTAAAGAGGAAGGTTTTAAGATATAATACATGCATAATGCAGCCGTGCGAAGCCGGGGCGGGTCGCTAGTAAAGAATATTTGCTTTAATAAGTGCATCTGAGTCCAGTGTGAACACTCCGTAACGCTACAGTTGCGCTGCGACATGCGCACGCGCAGACCGCAACACAATGCACATTGACAGATATACGAGGGCGCCACTGTCGAATACCGATCTCATATTGTACCACGAACAATTGAAACTTATTGTTGTATGCCGTTTGAACTTCTCATTTTACATTACTTTGTACCCCTAATGCGCGTTGAAATAACTTTGTTACAATTTGTTCAAATTATGGCTGAATGTATGACAATTTTTATGATGTATGCGTACTTGGAGCGGTGTTGGCCTAGTGGTAGATATCTTGATTTTAATCCCGAAGGTCGTAGGTTTGAATCCGGACGGCCTTGTACCAATAGATTTTCCTTACGAATTTGAAGGTAAACGTCGTGGCTCCAGTCGTACTGACGAGTAATTTTCTCTGATCACGATCGACTAAGCTAAAAGGGTGGTTAGGCCATCTAAAACATGTACCAAGTACTACAAAGTCCTGAAAAACAAAGATTAAAAGTTGCTGGCACTGCAAAAATCATCTAAATTTCGCCAAAAAATAATAAGGGGTTCTAAGCAACTATGGTTCTATTATGCCTCGACTGCTCAAAAGAGTGACGAAAAAAAAAACTAAAAGAAGACAATAATTAATGAACGAAAATAATCCAGAAGCTATATTAACGAAAAAAAACTTTAACAGGTTAAACGCTTATTTAGCTAATGTATAAATTTAAATGTAAATATTTTGTTTGTTACAGGTAAGAAATGACTTTAGACTAAATGACATAAGAAATGACGGTAAGAAAGAAAGAGAAGTATCCCTCTACCTATACCTCAAAAAAGCTGTCAAGGTAAGTAACTAAACGACTTTAAAAATGGTGTCAACTAAGTTAATAATACACCCAAGAAACAGCAGGTTTACTCTTATTTCGTAAGCCGCAAAACTTAAAGTATAAAGTAGGTACATGTTTTTATACACATCTCTAACTGCTGTCTGTGTGAAGCTTTATTTCGCAAGTACCGAAGCGATATTAAAGTGGACGCAGAATGGTGCGCGCCGAACGAATCGAATTTTTGCCGTCCACGGAAAAAGTTACCTTAGAATAATAGAGATAAGGTATCTACATTTATATTTCCGATGACGTCATCAGAGTCGTCCGCATCGTCAGAGGCGGCCGACTCTGAAATAAATAAATGAATAAATTTACCTTATCTCTATTATTATAAGGTACCTTTTTCCGTGGACGGCAAAAATTCGATTCGTTCGGCGCGTATCAATGTGCGTCCACCTTTACACGGACAATTGCTATCTATAATCAGTCTGTCTGTATAATGTTTTTATAATCTAGCCTAGGTAATAGAGATCTGATAGGTATAGATACCTAGGTAATATAACATCTGGATGGATAGGATCTAATGATATACTCTGAGGGTGGTGAAATACGAATGGGGATTGTTCTACACGTGTAGGAGAACTTTGTTGTACGACTTTTGAAAATAAGAACTTTTTCCAATGTTTTATTTGGTAATGTTTACTCAGCAATATTTTTTTAAATAAAGATCTTTAATGTTCCGAACAGACTTAATCGCCCTTATTCCAAAACGAGGTTTAAGGATAGTCCGAGATGTGGATTTAAACCTTAGATTTAGATACAGATTTACTCGTGAATAGTTCCCTATATAATCTATAGGGATAGTATTTAGACTATAGTTCACGAGTAAATCTGTATCTAAATCTAAGGTTTAAATCCACATCTCGGACATATGGAATAAGTCCAAACTTAATAAATAAAACAATATTAAGGTAAAGTAAACACTAACTCTAATGTTCTAATTTTCTTTTCTCCGAGATTCATTGAACAAAAGTTGTTCCACTAGACGTCTAAAAAAATTCTGTTTTGTAATGCATTCCCTTTGACGAACGAATTGTAAGTATATAGATAGGATGTATGCGAGAAATAGATTTATCAAGGAACCAAGTTAAAAGCGAAGCTCGTTTAAATTCGCAAAGTGGTCAAAATCCTACTGTCCCAAGGAAAAAGGAGGCATTTGCATTTTGGCGTATTTCCAATTCGGGCTGCTGACTCTCGATATTAACATATTAATGTCATACGTTGTTAGAACGATCGACGATGCGTCTAACATACGATGGGAGAGGCAGTAATTATATGCATTGTTGCAGTTTCTATGTTAGGTAGACATGATGTTTTAAAAATTAGGTGAAAATTAAAATATTATGTCTCGTAATAATAGTGAAAAATCGATTTATATCATACAAGGTAGATATCGTGTTTTAAATTAACTTCAGTAAGGAGAAATTAAAAAAAATTGATAAGTACTTACCTTTTTTAAGAAAAATGCATTATCCTAAAATTGCACCACGATAAGATTTGACCTATTTTTCTTAGAAAACATATCAAAAGCCGAAAAGAGTGTAGGCATTGCATTTATTTACTAATTTGTCTTGTCTGAACACCGGTGGAAAAACTGTAATGTAACGGCAATTAAGTATTATTACATTAAACTTTTGAATTAAAAAGCTTATTATAAAAACTTGATAGTGTTCCAAAACAATGGCACCTAAACCCAACGGAAATATGATTAAAATCAATGTCCATTCACGTCCGTTCTCCCGAAATAGTATCTGTTATTTATTTGGTCGCTGTAAGTGCCACTTTAAACACTGTCTTAATTAACCAGAACTGAGAGAAGCTGCAGCGGTTAGGGTGTGATATAGCGTAAGAGGTAGCGAGCGCGGATAATTTGAAAACGGGGTTTATTCGTGACGTTTCTGGTCTAATAGACCCGACTACGACGAAGCTAAATGAAGTTTATTGTGTGTAGTGTTACAAATGAATACGAAATATTTCATCTATTTTCATCGATGCAAAAACTGAATTTAAAAAAGCGAATTTCACACAATACATTATTTTTTTCTGCTCGTTTATTGTTTGGAACCGTCAAGTTTTTATAAATAGTTTTTTACTTAGTTGACAGACTAGAACCTAGAATAATTTCATGTAATATAAATTTAATCTGTTTCTCGCTATTCCTCTGAAAGTAACCTCAACATTATAGGTTTGCATTTTCCGGACTGCTCATAAATTCATAATTAAATAGAGCACTACTACTGGCTCCGCTCGTTATGGAGCTCAAATTTTATTTAATTTTTCTCTCCCCCCTCCTACCCACCACTCTACCCCTCAAGGCTACAGTTAGATCCAATTTCAACAGAAATTACAGAGATGAATCGCTAAATACATACTGAGTTATTTAAAACTCAATTTCCTTGCTGAAATTGAGCGGGAAACTTGTACCTACGTAGTTGTAAACTTGAGTTTGAGGTATTTTTTCCGATATTAAAACGTTACATATTTATGGTTTACAAATTTGATTTTAAACATTTTCGATTAGATTTTTTTGATAAAACAACGCAGCTTATTTCCGCTTATTTTGTTGTGTGCTCTACCATGCAACAATTGTCAATTCAAAGAGCCTACTTACCCATTGACTTCATTACTAAACGATAACATAACCTAACCTTCAATTAGTTGGTACATGGTTGGTACCGAAACCCGGGACATATCTTAGCTAGCTGACAACCCAATGATATAATTATCAAACGTTCATTATAAACCCAACCCGGAATGGAACCCATACACTTGGGAGCCTGCATTGTGTCACTATTTGCCAACATCCTGGGCCGCACCTAGAGTTCGTCGCCCTCAATAGCGACACAATAGCGATAACAATACGATAACACGACGGTAATAGGGATATTAGAGATTTTACTACGAACATTTCCTGACTGAAATTAGATTTGTTTATTGGTGATTTTGTTTAATTTATTGCATTTAATGTTTTGATAATGCAATTTATTTCATTTAAAGGGACATGTATGTTCATATTACCCTACCTACTTATGTATTTAAATTTGAAATGATGTCCTTAATATTGTCCTATGTTTCGATGCAATGAATAAGATGTATTAATAATTTATTGTACACGCTGTTTTTAAATTTCATTAAAAAAACTTAAGACTAAGTGTTACAAAGGGCGGCCTTATCGCTCAAACTGAACTCTTTCAGGCAACCTTTGCCTGAAAGAGTTCAGTTCAGTTCGGACAAGAAGTTTCATAAGCTTATGTTCCAATAAAATATATTAAAATGCAGTCAGGAATATTCATGTAATAAATCCCTACTTATCATTTGAAAACCTAAAAGAAATATAGAACAGTTGACATCAATGCAAAACTAATTTAATTTAGAAAGTGAAAATTAACGCAAACCAAACCATAAACAGTAGGAAATGTTGGCATTTTAATCAATGTCCACGAGCACATTTGGCACTGCAAGCAATCTCGGTTCGACATTGTTCCGCTAAAGCTGCCATTCAGGATCGAACCCTGTCTCATGCCAAATGTCGAGCATGCCAATGGATTAATTTCATTGTAAGTAGTCAGGGTTGATCTCAGCTTAGTGAATGGGTATTTTGACGTGTAAACTTGTTTAAAGAAGTCGCTTGTAAAAACCAAATAACAAATGTGACGTCATGAATACGTCATAATTTGTAACGGATGTTGCTCTGTTTTTTTTAACAAAACATTTTCACATCACTGCGCGGCGGGCGGCTGCTTGTTAGTTTTAAGATACTAAGTAATAAATCGGTCTTTTGAGTTTTAAACCATTATTACCTTTTTAAGTTTAAAAAGTTTAATTTCATTTAATTACCACAGTCACGTTCTCAAAATTCTAAATAAGTAAGGAATTTCGTTTGAACTTTCTTGAATGAACTTCGTTTTAGTTTGAACATTAATATTATTTTATAGACAGAACTTGCTCGGTTCTGCACAGTCCGCTTCACCAAGGCGCAAAGAGCTTTATTTTAATGAATTCTCTCTAATGATCTGTGCCCAAATAGTTTTAAATGTAATTCTACCCTCAGAATACTTGCCTTGATTATTTTAAGCCGGCACGTAGCCAAGGGATGCTGTTTTAAATTGCCACTACTTATATCTAATAGGGAATTTCCTAGATTAGTTTTAATAGGATAAAATTTGCATTTAGTATTATTTTCCTAATAACTAGTTAGGTTGTAGTTATCCGTGGAAATTTGCTTGAGGGCCACTAGGCTCAGTTACTGAGAACTTATATAGGGAAATGTGTCTTTCAATTATAGTTAATGCTCCATTAGAAAGATAACAGTTGTTAAAGATGATTGCGGACTTGTATTCATTTTAATGTTTTGCAGTTAAAAGTACTCTTATTGCTGATTTTATGCCAGTTTTGTTAGCAAGAGTATCATAATACAGTAAACTACTTAAGGATGAAATAAAATAATTAAAAAGATAAGGGGGAAATGGAGTGGAAGACCTAAGAAAAGATGGATGGACTGTGTGATATAAGTATGAGAGAGATGGATGTGAACGATGAGATGACAGCTAATAGAAGAGAAACGAAGAAGAAGATGTGCTTCGCCGACCACAAATAAATTGAATCGAAGCAAGAACTTATTGAGACTGAAAAAAATATATATTGGCAGGTACTCTTACTTTTAACCAAAATAAATCTTATTTGAAACATTGATAAGATTTCGTCTAAATTTATATTAAAATAGCAAATTATAAATGTCACAAACCACTTAGACCTAACGGATATGTTAATGTACAAGGCATTATCCTTCATTTAATTTTCTATCGACTTGGTGTTGATAATGAACGTGTACTGGTTTATTCAAGAGCCGAATATAATATTATTTAGTCCAATATACGGAAATGATCTCCATTTAGTCTTTTCAATAAGTTACTAAGATAGAAGAATGTTTTACGAACAACATTTATTATAGCTAATATACCTTTTCCTTGCAGTCGGGTAAAAACATGATTTTCCTAGTCTATTGACCACAATAAGCCAATTACAGCCATCTACATTTTCGTACCCTTAAAATTGTATTCAAATGAAAAAATAACATAAAATAAAATCATTTTTACAATTTATAAAATACCCTGACCCATAATTAAGTTATTTTTGTTGCACAAACATGCATCGATTGCAAAAAAAAAGCGCCCTTGAGCAGTTTTGTGCCTAAACTCGTTCCAAGGAATCCCAACAAGCTTTCTGCCACCAAGGAGTTTGCATTATAATACGTATGTAAATTCGTACGATGAGTGTGCGCCCGCGCACCGACCAGTGTCATGGCGGACGCCGCACGGGCGAACGCGCCCGGCGCCATGTTGAAAAAATGATATAAGAAGTCACGGAATAAAGTGCAATAGATTTGAAAATTAAAAAGTGCAATTACGACATTGTTGTTTTGGATCGTCAGTGTTAGTTTTATGTGTGAAGAAAGGTTCAAACCCCATGCCATTATTACTTGCGTATTTTATTCTACAAAATAAATTACTAGTAAACTTTACATGAATGAAAAACTGTTTCAGCTAAGTGGAGAACAATTATTTTAATATTCCAAATTACAAAATATAAAATTTACATCAGTTTTACTACTTAATGAGCAAAAAAAAACGTTTTCTCTTAAAAACTACTAGAAACCTATAAAATAGTCTTACACTTGTTTTTAAATAAGTATTTAATACTTAACTCTTTTTTCGTACGATATCTTCCTCTAAGTACATCTATAATAATAAGTCCATATTATGTCGGTACTCTGTCTGTAAAGCTATCGCGTGACTGCAGCTATCATCTCATATATCATAATTTGTTGTTTGTTTGTACTTGTAAATCGAGCTTAGGTACCTATTTAGGTATCCTATTGTTTAAGTAATTAATTTAGGGAGTTTTATAAAGACGTTATTAATACTTTTGAACATTGAAAGTATTCATTTGGGTCGGCCCGAATAATGTGGTAATCACCAA
Source organism: Idaea aversata (assembly GCA_907269075.1). Taxonomy (NCBI): domain Eukaryota; kingdom Metazoa; phylum Arthropoda; class Insecta; order Lepidoptera; family Geometridae; genus Idaea; species Idaea aversata. The sequence goes on along the minus strand of OU026102.1, from coordinate 13,759,586 downwards.
AAATTATATTTTTAATACAAAAATTTGAAGAGATGAATAATTATTTATTAGATAAACCTTAAGATTTTGCAATGAGCATTGAAACCAGTATAAATAAAATGTAAGAACATACTTGTTTGTAAATCTATCGAAAAAGGAATGGAATCCTTTGCCAAATAGATAAAGCAGGTCTTGTACTTTTATAGGCCTAGGGCAAGATACTAACGCCTAGGCACAGATTACATGTCTTGTTTGTTACTATTATAAACCTACAGTTAGTTTGCAACGAATAGAGGTATTCACCCACCAGACAAGAGAATATTACGTACGTAATGGGGTTATTTGGTGGTGAAACGTTTCTGTCGATCAAAGTAATGTAAACTAACAAATACCAAATATAACGAATGTAACGTCATTATGTGTGACAAATGTAAGAAATGTGGATGTAACTAATCTAACCTCTTTGTTAGAAGTAAAGACAAACAATTAAAAAGTATTTCAATTGATAGTTAGTTAACGAATAATAGGTTTTGAAATAGGTAGGTATAGATTTGTTTACGCCATTACTACGTAAATTATCACGTATATAAACTGCAGTTAATATTATAAAACCAGAATACTGCTTATCAATTCTATAATATTATTACAAAACGGTAACCAAGGCGATTAACTTTATGAAATCAATGAAACATAACTTTATTTGTGTGAATCATACTTCCGGTGCATTATAGAGTAGGTACCTACCAAGCAGACCCCATGTTTCTATAGGAAGGCGGTTTAATCGACTGTGAAGAACTTGGTAGCCCTTTTGTCTTTTAGCATGTAATTTGAGAACGTATTAATAAAAAATAATTGAGAGGATTGTAGAGGCACAGATTTTTTGATAAAAACGAATATGAGATGGAAAACGACTTAGGTACTAAGATAAAATTAATATTTAGGTTATGCTTTAATTGTTGAGTAGTAGTAGAAATAATTACTCCTTCGTCATAAAACAATTAAAACAAACGCTGTCATATTGCACCGTAGCCGAAACGTCGGGGTAGGAAAATAAAACGCGATTCAAACTCCAAGAAAAAAATGCTATAAAATACAAACAGTGTGAATTTAAAAAGTAAATCTGAAAAAATAAAAAGTAAAACTTAAAGTCCATAAAAAACGAAGTCAGTCACAGTCGAATCAGTCAGAAAGTGAATTTCACGAAACAAGTGAAAACTGGCGAAATTCAACAATGTGATGTGAATAGTTAGAGCGATTGTTTTTGGTATATTTGTATGCGAAATGGGTTCTAATGATGCGCAGGATTCGATGCCACACGTTGATCTAGCCGTGATGGTTACTAAACATGACAGTAGCAATGAACTAAGCATGCTAATGCTTGATTCATTAGACTTTTGTTCCCAATGACGGCTTTTTGGAATTTATTTTTTAAGTTGCGTGTGTATTTTTAACCTCTTCTTCCAAAAACTATTGTTTGAACTAGCCAATAACTCCAATAACAAAAAGACTATTTTTATCCCGACATCTCCACGGGATCGGGACTTACGCGGGTAAAACTTCGATGCGAGATTATTTTTTTCCATAGTTTTTTTATTAGACTGCATTTTAACATTGTTAAAGCTAGTATTTTATAAGTCATCTCATGACCATTATGTCAATAGATGACTTATAAAAAATACTAGCTGCGACTTGCGGGTTCACCCGCGCAAGACCCGATCCCGTGAGAATATCAAAATAAAAAGTAGCGTATAGCCTTCCTCGATAAATGGACTATCCAACACAAGAATTTTTCAATTCGAACCAGTAGTTCCTGAGATTAGCGCATTCAAACAAATAAACAAACTCTTCAGCTTTATAATATTACTAGCGACCCTCCCCGGCTTCGCACGGCTATATTGTGCATGTATTATACATATAAACCTTTCTCTTGAATCACTCTATCTATTAAAAAAAACCGCATTAAATCCGTTGCGTAGTTGTAAAGATTTAAGCGTACAAAGGGAAATAGGAACAGAAAAAGCGACTTTGTTTTATACTATGTAGTGATGGTGAAGTATAGATTTATACTTAATTTTCATAGTGTTTTCTTTTTCTTCAAACAAAGTATAGGTAATGTTTTAATTACTCTTGTGTACTAGTTCTGAATATCTCGAAAACGCTTCTCTTACAAAACAAACCGTACTAATCAAGTTAATTATAGGTGCTAACTACATTCAAATCGGACACGAACTTTACCTTTTACATTCCCCAAGTCGAGACGGTGGCTCTGATTTAGATAGCTGCGCGTGCGCACCCCTCACACATACACACGTATACGTACTTGCATTGCAACCGTACACAACTTGCATAAATACTTGTTTGATGAAGTATCGCGGAGTCATGACAGGGCGCGCTTTAATTTACGTAAAGTAAGGAATATAAATTGCTTTTTACTGAACTTGGAAACTGTTATGTCGATTTGTTTATTTATATGTTTTAATTATGTTATTTTAAGGACTGCATAGACAAATTGCATAAATGTATAAAACCTATGTTTGTCGTGTAATAAAACTTATCACTACATAGTATAAAACAAAGTCACTACAAAACGGATTTTGATGCGGTTTTTATAATAGATAGAGTGATTCAAGATTCCTCTTGAATCACTTTATCTATTTAAAAAAACCGCATCAAAATCCGTTGCGTAGTTGTAAAGATTTAAGCGTACAAAGGGAAATAGGGACAGAAAAAGCGACTTTGTTTTATACTATGTAGTATAAAACAAAGTCGCTTTCAAACAAAGTCGGCTATATAGCCGCATGCATAATATAGCCGTGCGAAGCCGGAGCGGGTCGCTAGTTCTATTATATTCTTAATCGTAGTTAGGCAAATTCGTTTTACTGATTAAATGTCTTGCAATATTAACTATTTGTAGTTATAGTTCATCTGATTGTAAGGATTCATTGTCTGGTCATTTTTATAGATATTTCAATAAGTAATTAAGTATAATTAATTTTATTAATTTTTGTATTGGCTATTTCAAAATAGTTCTAGTTTTGATATCTAAATGTTCTAGAAACAAACGGACCTTAACGTTTTTAATAGTCATTAATATTAATTATTTTAAATTTAATTATCAGAGGGCATGGTGCGGTGCTGTTATGTAAGTCCAATTAATTAAAAAATCTGTCTTGCTCTAATAATTTGAGAGGAAATTGTTGTTTTGATATATTTTTTGCACCTTGTTAGATCTCTTATAAAAATAAACAGACTGGTCATGTAAAACCTTTAGAAGCAAGTCTTAAACTATCTGGCCTTTTGTTATAAAGTTCTAAATATTTTAGAAAATTTTCTCGGTATGTGCTCCGCGCTGGCGCCACAGTTAGTTCTCGGATAAAGCCATGAACTAAGTAAGTGCATATAAATAACAAATTCTAGATTTCCGCAAAATCTAAATATAGAACGCTGGTAACGGATGGAGCCGGTTCTGTTTGCCAAGTGCAATATCTACAAATAGGTACCTATACCTACTTCGTTGAAGCGACCACTTAGTTGCTGCACTTTTGTGTTAATTTCGATTTCTTCATTAAAACCGAATGTTTTATAAAGTTATATTTTTAAACATTTTTGAAGCACACGAAGTTACTCATTTTGCGTGATACTTTCTTATTATTTTGAATCGAACACTTAGTTGCTGCAGTCAATTTATTTTCTTTATACAGTATGTTTTTAAACGTTTATCATAAAAAAAATTTATGGACGTATCCAGTTACAAGTTTGATTTAAGTATTTTTTCTAAAAATTAAAATGTATTTCATTCATTTTCAAATTAGTTAGCTACTTAGAAATTGCTTAATCTCGATCCTATTCGATCTGGATATGTCCGTACATTGAGACAACTCGACTATAGCTTTCTTTGTCAAAATTGTAGGGACTATCTAGGTTTAGTAAAAAAAAATGATATTTTGCAAGTTTATTACGCAGAGAGATCCTTAGAATGTATTATAAAATCTAACGGAATTTTGCATAAAACCATTTTAAGCTACTCAACGGAAATGCTCAATTGCTGTCGTCATAATTCACCGAGTTTGCGATGGGTTATTGCGCTTTCAACACTATACATCACAGGGTTTACTCATGACGAATCTCACGTTATTTTTGGAGTTGTTTGCGGCGACATACAGACGAGACGAGATTATATTTGTAGCTATAGATGTACCTACTCACCAGAAGGTTTAAAGTTAGTTAGATAGTTTTTTTTTTTTTATAAATTGTTTTGTTTGGAAGAAGTTTGGAAGAACTTAAATATGATTTTGACACCCTTACTACTTTACGATTCATTTATATTTGAAAAGTGGTATTTAGCCTGTTTAGTGTTGAGTTAATTAACTAAGTATACTATTTTGATATGGTTTCTTTGGCCTAATTTATCGTAAAAAGCGTAACTAATAAGCTACTAAGCATCATTCATAAGTTAGTTGGTTGATTTATCTGGAATAGGTAGGTACCTATACCTACCCAATTGATATAATCAAACATTACAAAAGAATACCTAATTTAATAACAAGTTGTTTTTCACTCAGCTAAAGCAATCGATAGGTACAGTATTCATAATTTTTTGTGCCTACAGAATAACTAAAATAATAAAAATAAACCAAAGAAATAACTTTTGTGCTATAAAATAAATAAATGACTAGTATAAACAATGAAAATGCACGTACAAAGTGACATTCCGTGCGATATAACGTACAATTCGTGCGAAATGAAGAAAGTGCGTGAATATAGTCCGTGCAATATGGAGAAAGTTCGTGAATATAGTCCTTGCAGTATGGAAAAAGTGCGTGACTATAGTCCGTGCGATATGGAGAAAGTTCGTGACTATAGTCCGTGCGATATGGAAAAAGTGAGTAACTGTAGTCCATGCAGTATGGAAAAACTGCGTGACTATAGTCCGTGCGACATGGAGAAAGTCCGTGACTATAGTCCGTGCGATATGGCGGACGTACAGATATCTAAAGAAGCTCAGATGCTGTACTACGAACTTATCAGCGCAATGGAAGCAGAGGAATCGGTGAGAAATAATTGTTTATCCTTATTTATGTATTATTACTTACATACTTACGTCTCATTTTGTCTGAATAGATACATTTATGTCTTTTAATGTTCTAAAGTTAATAAAAATCAAAACGGGTAATAGGTATTACCCTTAGTTTTGTTCATGGCGTTGCAACATTGACGAAATATTGAGCTCTGCAAATAAAATAAAAATAAAAACAAAATATCCTATTTTACAGAAAATAACTAAAATTTAAAGAATAATTCTTCAAAATTATAAATTCCACGTTTTCAACGCTAATTAAAAAGGTGATAAGTAACAACAAAACATCGATTTGTCTATGTCAGTTAATGTAACACATTTGAATGTTCTTGCGCAGCTGTGAAACAATGAATGCGTCTGTCACGACACGAGCCGTACGTGCGCATGAGTCATCGGTATTTTGACACAACTGATTGAACACTGTCATATCCATTGCATTCCTAAACTCTAATTAGTTGAGATCTGTGATTTGTCATTTTTCATTGATAGATAGATAGATATATCTTTATTTGGCCAACAACAAAACTAAAAAACTTAGACAAAACTTATTTTTAAAAATAACAGACTGACTTAAATATTCTAAGCTATGTTATTTATAACACAATAACAATGTCGCCGCCAAATAGGCTCCTGCTCAGCTATGTGTTGCATAAATGCAACGCTGATTTTCAGCAGGGACCCTGTGATTAAAGAGAGTAGGACGATGCTGTAATTCTGTTATAATAGGCAGGAAACACTGATACTAACTTTATAACAAAAAAATGATATATATATTCTAAATTGTCTTTAGAACCATAAATATAAATATAGATTGAAAATAATAATGTCTACAAAAAACAAGCAAAATGCCCATAAAGAAAACCAAAATGTTATAACTAACAACCAAGCAATCCAAAACAAAAAACATAGAATTATACACGAAGACTTAAAGCGTAACAGGACACATCATTATCTGCCTAATAATATCAGCTCACATGAAGCCGACCGGACAGAGGCTTCAATAAAGTAAAAATAAAAGTAAACTTAATAAAATTAAAATTAATAAATAAATAAAAATTAATAAATACGCCACCAAATGAAGCTTAAAATGAATATAAAAAATAAAATAGTAAACCACTAAAATTACATACATTTATACTTCTGCATAAGCATATAATACCTCTCGCATCAGAAACAACCATGTCTTAGTTCGGCTAATTGTCTACCCATTAAGAGAAGTTTATATGCAGAACTGAAGGATTTGACAGTGCGGTGCTGTCTCAGTGGTGGTGGCAAGTCATTCCAACACTTGGTGGCGCAGTGTTTAAAACTACCCTTAAAAGCCTGCGTGCGACCGACACTTGTAACAATTAAATACGCAGAAGCCCGTGTCTTTATAGGGTTATAGTCCCTGGCCCAACTGAACCTGGAAAACAGATACTCAGGTTTGCCCGATATCATCACACCGAACATCAGCGTGGCTAGGTGTAGGTCACGCCTGCATTTCATATTCAGGATATTGTTTTTGCCCAGAAAGGGAGAGACATGGGAGCGAGGTGGTATAAAGAAACAGAAGCGTTGTTGCGTTGCATTGTTCGTTCTTCTTCGCAGAACTAAAAGTATGATCCTGTGATTGTATTATAAGCATAGTTGCTTAGTTCTGGACTAGATGGCGCTGTGTGCAAGATCGCACGATTTAAATATTGTTTTAAAAAAATATATTTTTTATGTCTCATATCTCGGGGTCATGGAGTTTCTGACCAAAATCTTTATATTTATTTTTAAAATAATAATAAGAAAAGTGTCACTATTAAATTACATTTTACAATATTTATCATATTCTAAGCAAATATGAATTAATTTAATAATAATCATGTACACATGACATATAAAATGGAATGCAAACATGTTGGTGTGAGTGTCAATGACCGAATTGCGGTTTTTTTTTTCGCGATACAGTTATACCTGTGTTTTTATAGTCACCGTGATTTAGATAATTCGTGTTTATACGGGCCTGTGCGCAATCGTATTTAATCTACACTAAATTACGGTAAATAATTTGGGTGCTTTTTTCTATTTGCGGTTCTAATTGAATTTACTAAAATAAACTTTACTTTAGAAAGTTTATTGGGTCAAATAAATGAATCAAATTGAAAACAGTTACCTACTTTTTTGGTTTGTAAGTTTTTTTGTTACCTCAGAGTTTTTATTATATTACGAAAAAAAAACGTTTTTTGCCGTTACATACTTGTTCTTAGGGGACGTCAATAAATCTAAAATTGTTAATCAAAAGTGAACATTATCAACTATGTTTTTAAGTTGTTAATCCGTTGTAAAAGTAAAGTTTATTCATTAACCAGATGTTCTGCGGTACTCGAAGTGATGTTAAACTGTTCTCTGCTCTGCTCTCTGCTTCTATAGGTGAGGACCCACCGCTAAGTTAAAAAGATATTTTATATGTAATTAATTAAGTACATAGGTATCCTTAGGTATTTCCTATTTACAAAGCAGGTATAGTTGCGTCTAGGTAACAGTAGCGAGGGGTGAAATTTCTTTGAAAGTAAGCCGATAAAACATTAAATAAATAAAAACACGCACGCTATTTTTATTGTTAACTAGCTGTCCCGGCAAACGTTGTATTGCCATATAAAAAAAAAAATCAAAATCGGTTCAGCCGTTCGGGAGCTACGATGCCACAGACAGACACACACACACAGACACGTTAAACTTATCAGGGGTTAAAAATCATACAAATCGGTTCAGCCGTTTAGGTGTAGTTTGGCAACTAACACCGCGGCACGATTGACATCAATATTTATACGTCACTCAATTGTTTTGCCTTCCCGGCACCTTTCCATTAAAACTTGAACTTTATGTTATGGTATTAAAGTTCTTATTGACTTGTATTATTACGAATCGTTTGTATGGTATGGAGTATAGAAAAGTGTTGTTTTTAGACATTTTCAGGCAATTTTTTAAATTTTTCTCTCCGTAAGAACCATCCTCGTACCATATGGAATATTCTAAAAAAAGAATTGGCCAAATTGGTCCAGGCGTTGTTGAGTTATGCGCTTACCAACACATTTTGCGATTCATTTTTATATTATAGAAGATTAAAACTGGGATTGGGATTAAAGCAGGTAAAACCGCAAGGCGCAGCTAGTTTAATGGAATTATATTTGACCCATATTGTGAAATCTATATTATTATCCCCAAACACGCCCTATATACCTACCTACCTAAGTATATCCGACCTAAACCTCATTTTTATAATTCCAAAAACAATATTGTACAAAAACTGTCGGTTTTATCCCTTACAAATCCGGTTCGATCCGGTAATATCCGCTTTTGTCCGGTGTGTCATGTCGGGGCGGCCATGTTTGTACGTTTATGACGCTTTAGCCTCGGGATTTGCGGGTTCTATTAGAAAAAGGATTCGGAGTAATTTTATTGGTCATTTGACAGTTTATTTAGGACTAGGGAGAAATAAAGTTTTTGAGGTGACCGAAGATTATAAAATGCGGGAGGAAAGTGTTTTTTTTAATTGACGTCGCGTTGTCTTTATACAAGGGGGGTTCTCTGCTTGTCGATCAATTAAGTACATACAATGCCGGAGATTAAATAAAAACATCATTAAGAGAATTTTTGATAAACTTTTTAGGTACCTATACCGCTGCGTGATTTTCACAGGATCCCCCAATCCCGTAAAAATACTGGGATAAAAGTACCTTTTGTTACTTTCCAGGTTTTAGTGTATCATCATACCAAGTTTCATCAAAATCGGACGAGTATAATTGCAGAGCTTTGTTCATTACAAACAAACAAATAAAGTATAATGGCAACTTACAGAAAAATAGGAAATTCTCGGTTTTACTAAACCTAGGTAGATTTAGTTCATATTTTGACAGAAAGCTAAAATCTAGTTTAGAATTGTGACAAAAATGTATGTCCAAATCTAGATTTAATAAAATCGAGGTTACATTTTCCTAGAAGTCCCTATAGGCAGACAAATCCAGTTAATCTTCTATACATATTAAAATGCTTCGTCCTGAATGAATGAATGACGGATCTAGACCTACTTGGAGCGTGTGTTCTTTGTGTGACGTAGGCAATTAAGCATCTTTAAGAAAGGATTTTGTGAAATTCTACCCCTTAGGGGTTGAAAAAGGGTGGCAAAGTTTGTATGGGACAGACAACGTTGTTCCATTCCAGTTCCAGAACCATTTTCGACTGCGAGTAAAGAATACTAAGGTTTGCTAGTAAAGAATACTAAGGACTGCTAGTAAAGAATACTAAGGACTGCTAGTAAAGAATACTAAGGACTGCTAGTAAAGAATACTAAGGACTGCTAGTAAAGAATACTAAGGACTGCTAGTAAAGAATACTAAGGACTGCTAGTAAAGAATACTAAGGACTGCTAGTAAAGAATACTAAGGACTGCTAGTAAAGAATACTAAGGACTGCTAGTAAAGAATACTAAGGACTGCTAGTAAAGAATACTAAGGACTGCTAGTAAAGAATACTAAGGACTGCTAGTAAAGAATACTAAGGACTGCTAGTAAAGAATACTAAGGACTGCTAGTAAAGAATACTAAGGAAAGGATAAAATGTCGATAAACAGTTATTTTACTATAACTAGTGTAGGCGGTCGCTGTAGAAAAACTATCGCATCCGAACGACGCGGTGCGCGTGTTTGGTTAGGGCTAAGTCAATATTTTTATTTAATTTGCACGGTGACTTGTTGGTTTTAAAGGTTCTGTTTTTTAACCGTTAAGTAACTGTGTTTATTTGTTTGCTATTTGCACGAGAATCGTTACAAATTCTTAATGAATTGTAATTGTGCTATTAGAAATTTATTTCAAATAATTTGCATCTATTTACTAGTCTATTATTTACTACTTACGAGAAAGAAACAGAAACCCAAAACGAAAAGATTATGAAAAAAGCAGATTAAAAATAGAAACTCAAAAGTTGATAAACAGGCAGTTTTCCATCAAAACAAAACTTTTAACAGTAGTAATTACTAACAGGTCCTTTAAACCTAAGAAGTTGTGTCGTTGGGAAAAAAAATAGTTGATTTTAGTTTTAGTTGGTCGGAATGAAGGTTCTCGTAAGTCCTGATTCATAAAATATTAGGTTAAACAAAGTAGGGCAAAATCGAGCCCAAAAGAGTCGGTTACATACAAGCAAGCAAACATACAGGTGAAAATAATATAAGCATGTTAAAAAGAAGCCTATCTGTTATTTCAGGACATCAGCTATCTACATTTATCAAACCCTAGAAGTTTCAAAACCAATAATTCATTACAAAACATCTATAATATTGTTATTAGATGTTCCAACTTAGGAAATAGTTATCGATTTGCTTCTATTTGTGTCTTGAAATAGACAACGCGTCTATCTCGCCCTCGTATCGCGTTCAAACATTGCACTTGTAACCTTGCTCCCAGTTTACATACGAAAGATAAAGGAACCTTTATTAGCTTCCTATTTGTGTTTATATTACTTGTACAATTTACAGTTCCTTCTTGTATGAACTGTTTTAATTTATTTTAGAGGGAAATGTTTAGTTTAGAAAGAGAAATTGTTTCTGATGTGTTGGTAAATAGGAGTCAACGCAAAATGCTTTTCGCCTATGATTATTGTAAGATATTGCATAGAAAACTGCTGTGTATACTGTATTTGTAGGTGAGTTTTTAGTTCACACTTAACGGCTTCCCCAACGGATCCCCCCTACTCGCAACGGACTTGTCAAGAACTATCTCACGATTATCGTGCCCCTACACTGGGGGAGCAAATAAGTATAGGGTTCTGTACCCAAAGGGTAAAAATGGACTCTGTTATTAAGATTCCACTGTCCGTCTGTCTGTCGGTCACCAGGGTGTAATTCATGAACCGTGATAGCTAGTTTCCTATATTTTAGTTTAATTTATAGAAGAAAAGTCGTCGTTTCTGCTTGAAAAAGACTTTAGTGATGAACGGCGGCGGTGTGTTTTTTGATTTTTGGATAAACTTAGAAACGACAAACTATTTCTGGTGTATTTATGTACCTAATTAAAAATTAATAGCCCATGACCGCTTAACGTCGTATTTTTTGTTGCACAAAACCAATAACGTTCGAAGAAACGGATTATTGCTGTTCATTAAAATGCATTTGTAAGCATTTGTTTTTGTTAGAATTCAAGGTTCATTACTGGGTCAATAACACGATGTTATGTTTTGTAATGAACGGATAACCTAAATGTCATTTATGAGGCGATTTTAACTTCTGATTCTTAATTTCCAGTCTTTTGGTGATCCTCTGAATGCTCTAAACCTGTGAATAATACACGAAAAATGAATTGGTTTAGTATTTAGATATCCATCTTGTTAAAATCTCGAAAATTATTTGTTGTCAAATATACTTGAGTCAAAAATACTATAGACAGCCTATAGTTTTGGCATCTTTTGGCTGTAATAATATATATTTTTTATTTATGAAGTAAGTAGGAAGTTTTTGAAATAATCGTTATATTTAAACCACCCATATGTAGGTATGCTTACCTAAATGTAGGTATTTACAAACTTAAATTGATATGAAAATAGTAGATAGGTACCTACCTAAGTCTAGACTTTAGATAGCATTGTTCCTACACTAATAAATTATAATGTAAGCGAATATCGTATCGTAACCAATCGTAGTATTTCTCAATGCAACTGTACCTACATTATGAAACATTGATATTGCACGTGCCTGTATTTCCTATTACAATAAATTATGTGTAATTTCAGCACTTTCGCGGTGACCGCTCGGACTATTATTGTATTAATCAATCAACATGCCTAAAACTCCTGCGCATACATAGCAGACCCACCGCGCCGGTGCGGGCGGGTTCTGATGATGGAATAGAACAAAAAACAGAAAATCACTGACTACCACGGTTATCTACTCACCTAATTTGAATTAATAACATGCGAAACATAGACAAACAAAATTGGCTTTAACCCTTTTTGGACGTAGTAGGTGCCCACTAAGAGGGGATTTTGCAATATTGAATTCCTAAAGTTGCTGATAAAATTTGTCTATATTTCGAAAATGTTTAACTTAAATTAGGTAGATACCGTGGTAGGTATTTAATTTAGGTATCAATTTATCAGAATCACTACCGCGAACAGTAGACATCACCAGCACAAAAATCGAGGATATTTATGATGAGAAGGTGGTTCCAGGTGGTGTATCAATCTCCACCTCGTAGTAAAGTGCCGAAACCACTGGTAGATATTAAAAAATGAGAAACCGCGGTTTCGGTTTTTCCGTTATCTAAAAATCCATTCACAACAACCAAAAAATCCGCAAAAAATAGTAGAGTATCTCTCTTAAACGTCAAACGCACACCAGAGATTTTTAATCCGGATAACTGATTTTAGGATAGGGTATATCCACGGCTGGGGCTCGCGGGGAAGCGCGGGCGACGCGGGCGGTGGTATTCAGATCGACCGGGAGATAATACCCCTATATCCTCCAAATGAAAAGATATCTATGTCTATATAGATAGATATTATTTTAACAAAAGCCTAATTTCGTACAAACAATAGAAATTTGTATTTTGTGAAATCATGTCCAGTTATTTTGGTAAGGGGTTGTGACATTCTGGCGTAGTAAGCCGTCAACCATTTTTTATTTTTCATAACATTGCGTGGCCAGCTTTTCAACCCATGGTTGTATGGAGTTAGGTACATTAAGCATTAAGGACAGTTACGTAGTAATGCTGTATTTCATAAATAATTAAAATAAGTGTACCTGACACTTACTCCTTGTCATGTGATGGATAAATAAAAATAACCTTCATTATTATTTTTTAACATTAAATAGCATGAAAACTTGACACTTTACGAGATTTTGTGACATGGCATTTGTTGTTTGTTGTAATATCCTCTATACAATGCCATAGGGTGTAAGGTGGCCGCGCAAAATTATAAAGATAGCACTAGATTGAAGCGATTAGTACCTATGCCAGTCTACAATGCCATACTTATGATATTATGTAACTACCCCTTTTACGGTTAATGTTATTGTATTGTTTGATCAGTAGTTTGGTGTTTGTTCTCCTAAACTAATTTTGGAGCTGTGGCAGTCGGAAGTTAGTGTAGTAAATACAACTTAGGTATAAACTTAGTTTCTAAATGTTACTTACTGGTATTCAATTAATTAGATTTTTGCTCAAATAAATTAAAATTTTCCCCATTACCGTATTTTCATAACTATTTTTCCTATCATGTAGGTTTACTGCTTGCGAATCTTGCGGTCAATTTCATAAGCTTAAAAAATATAAATCCATAATTGGCATTAATTACATTTTGTAACTGAATACTAGTTTTTGAGATGCTGTAAACTTTTACAAATAAAATAGGTATTACAAACAATTGAAATATACTAAACTTTGAAAAATTCGGATAATAATTATTTTCAAATCCGTATTTGACAATAAATCGGATTTTGCTATCCCTATTCGTAAAGTGAAGGTTGGGGAAGGTATGACGTAATATTATGTCGTTCAGCTGACTTCTATACGAAGTTTTACATTAATTAACGTGGTGTCACATGCTACTTACTCATCCTGCCTAAGGAATCTTAAGAGCTTTGTGTACTGGCCATATTATGGCTAAATGTACCTAGTCTAAATCGGAACTAAGCTGTTTTTTGTCGTTTAGGTAAATTATGTTTGGTTTTAAAGTGTTTAAAACGAAAACAAAACTGCAATGTAGTGCTAGTTACTCATGTGGTAGTACCATTTATGGCACGCACTCTCTACGCTCCACGTTCACAAAAATCCTGATATTTTTCGCAAAAATAACGATATTCATAATTTCAACTTATGAAATAGGGATGAGCTGTCCTTGCCCGGTAGTAGGCTCCGGAAAATAAGCAGGTCGTTTAATAGTACATGTAAATTACCTAAAGATGTATATGACATGTCCATAAATAAATTAAAAACTTTTATAAAGCATAAGTTGTGCGGTAAGGCATACTATGATACCTCTTCGTACGTGATAGGAATCCATGGATGTGACTTTAATTGCTAAATTTCATATAATACCTTCAAATATTTGTAATATTGACCTTTGTGAGCATGATCACATGAAAAAAAAAACCCCATGAGTTTCTTGTGCCTTCTTCTCATTGGTGGGCGCGTTCCGAAGGCACACATCCTAACTTAGTTTTTAAGACGTTTCAATGTGATCTATGTACCTATATATACATAAGTTTCTAAATGAATAAAGAAAGACTTTGAATGACTTTATTAAATCAATGTCGTGATTTAAAATAAATCTCTTTTGAAATTATTTTTCTAATTTCACACTAATTTACCAAAGTCAATTTATAACCTACGACAAAAACACAAATACAATACAACTGAGAACATAATAATATCCGGATTTGATCTCGCCGGATATCCGGATATTCGTCAGTCTACCCTGTTTTCTACCGAAGCGTGTTATTAACTTCCAGTTTTAGCCATAGATATAAAAAACGTAGAAACTTAAATAGAGAGAGAACTGCATCTTCATTAGCAAATTTTTATTTTTATTCATTTGGCAGCTACACCTTCTTACTAATAAAATGTAATATACTTAAGTAATAATAAAATAAAAAAGGTGAAAGGTTAATAATTTCACAGAGCTAGGTAATCTTCGACATTACTAGACCGATTCTGATAGTTATTCTTTTTAGGTGGAGAACTATTAAGGATAGGTCATCGAATGCCAAATCGGGAAATCACTGTTTACATTGCAGAAATGACCAAAGTCACCTTGGTAGATTTACTTTTTCTACGTGATTCGAGACTCTTAACTCGCGTATTGGTCTACCAAACACGGCACAAGTTCCTGGGTGAACGACTCTACCTAGTAGTAGATGTGGTAGTAGTAGGTACTCTATTTTATAGTATAAATATTTTATCTCTACACTTTCATTTTTAGCGAAAATATTTATTTTTTCCCAAGCCACGCGGGTGACGTTACCTCATATCTTGACGATTTAACCGAACTTATTTTTTTTACGTTCTTATCTTAGTGGTCACATTTATATGTTAGAGTTAGGAGTAAATTTTTACGATGTTTTCAGATAGTTTTTTAGGGTTCCGTTGCTCGAGAGGAAAAAAACGGGATACATAAAAATGATCACTGGATTATTCGGCTGTATGTTCAGGACCCTTTTTCTCAGTAACTGGTAGAGATAACAAGTTGAAATTTCTAACAAATACTAAAGGTCTAGAGTTATTATTAGGTAGAAAAAAAAACTAGTTTAAAATACAGTGATTTCCTATAGTAGGTAAAGATAAAATATGAAATATGTTGAAAATATATTGTGACTAAGTATTTGTCTGTTGACTATAAAACACGAAACGCAGCAGCCACGGGTTGTTGCCACGCAACCTGCAGTTCATTTAACCGTGAAAAATACAAAACTTTCATGGAATGATAAGTGAACATAAACTGTTTTCGAAAGACAATTAAAAAATGAAGACTTTTTTAAACTGTAAGAGTTATAAAATAAATAATTGCAGCCTTTAAAATTTGACTTGAAAACTTACACTCAAAAAAAGCCACACACATAAAACCAAATATTGATGTAATCCCAAAATGAGCTACCTACCTAAAACGGAAAGTCAAAACCATAAAACACCGACTTATCCAAAAACGGCGTACCTTATCACAATCTATTCAGTAGCTCAGTAAATAACTTTCTCCTATCAGATTTGCCCTTACTTGTCCGCTTTTCGTGAGATTAATCGAAACTGATAGGTGGTTTTGTTCACGATATTGTAATGAGGTTTGTTTAAGGCGCAAATAGGAGACAAAAACAAAATACATAAAGCTTTTTGCTTATAAAAACTTTAGTCGAAAAAGAAAGGCATAGATATTTTTGACTTAAATAATAGTTTTGAATTTACGAAATACGAATATACTTAATTATAAAAAATGATGGCAATTTGCAAGGCAATACTTGACCATATACTTACACAAATAGAAAAAATATAATAAAAAAATCCGTTTTTTTCTACATTGCAATGAAATTGATAGTATTTTAGTATGGCGTCAGATGGTGATGAAGAAAATGCTTCATCAGCATCTGACGCCATACACATAATATAGGAACTTCAAGAATACTGAAGTTCCTATATTATGTGTATGTAGGTTAGGACCTCCTTGCAAACAAGTAATTTTTGTTTGAAGTTGTGCCATTATTCTTTTCGATCGTCTTTTTATTCTCCTTGGACTAGGAGATTCAATGAGATTGAACAAATATTAACAACTGTTCTGCTCCCCTGGGGGAACATAGGGGATCCGCGAGACCCTCCGATCTAATTTTAAATTAGCTCTTATCGGCCTCCCTGTGTGTGTGTGAATGTGGTGATCCGTTGTGAGTCAACCATGAAAATATACCAAAATGTAGGAATCTTCAGCTACAAATGGTACACCCCACAACCTTTCATCCCATATTTCCGTGGGATCGGGAATTACACGGGTGAAACCGTAGACAGCAGTTAGTAAAACATATGACCTTATTTTACAGAGAGTTGGAGTATAATAAAAGTGAGAGCATTCATTTAATTCTTATAACGATCAAAGAGATTTAATAGCTATACTTGCTATAGAGGAAACATATTTCTTTTAGTAATTGTTTTGTTTGGTAAAACTCAGTGTCTTTTACATGTCTCGTTACATTTGCTAAGATGGCAGACGTCGTAGCTTTTAGTTTTTTTAACTAACCTTGACTGAATTTAGATACTTTCGGTGTAATTTCATCCAATTGAGGTTAATTAAGACCACCAACCATCTATCATTAGGCAGCGTACTGCACTACACATACTACACCTCAATGAATTAATTTACTTGGATAAAAATTGTGATCCTTATTATTTTTATTTTAATCGTGTTTCCAAGATTTTATTACTGCATATTTCATCCTTTTTACAAAGAAGTAAATTATAATTGCTAATACCTACTGTCAACACGTCTGACAAATGGAATTGGGGCTCTCTTGAATATCCTTTCTCTTATGTTATATCTACTCCTATATAATTTAAATATCTTTAACAAAAAGCCAATCTTCTGTTATTGGACACAATTACTTGTTAACTTTATCGTTTATTTTTCTGTGTTTTCTTGACAGTCTTGGCACGTATGAGACGATAATTTTTAATTAAGTAATTTATCAAGCGATTATTCAAGTACTTCTTACTTAACGAATTGTGTAATATAAGAGTGAATATCTATACATATAATAAATCTGTAGACATAAAAAAATCTGTAATTGTAAAATATCCAGAAAAAAAATACACAGGTCGTCTTAGAATCGTTAGCTGAACACGATAGGGTAGTTTTTAGAATTTTTGTTTGTCTGTTTGTCTGTTTGTTTGAACCAGGTAATCTCATAAACTAGAGAACAGATTTCAACGAGGTCCACACCAATATGTTCAGAAAATACCAGATTAACATTTAGGGTATTTTTCAATTTAACTTTAATACAATAATTATGATATTTGATAAAAAAACATTTTAAAAATGTGAAATCGAAATATTTTTCCGTGTAAAACGTAATCAAACGTCAAAAAAGAACAGTACGCTTAGCACTACTTTTTTACGTATTCGATCAAACATACTATATTGAGTATTTACTATGAAACTTCCTAAAAATCAACTTACTAGATCCACCCGTCTCTGAGAATATCGGTAGTGACACACTGACAGACAGACAGACAAGAGAGTGACCTTATAAGGGGTCCTTATTTTCGAGTGCTTCAACAAGTCATACTAGGCGTACAGGACCATGCCTCCGATCTAAATGACAGTTGTCATAAAACCAAATAGTTTGCATATATCTACTACCTACGTGAAACTGAAAATGAGGTTAGTACAAAGAGGTACTGCTACATAAAATTAAGGATCTCCTATAGCGAAGACCTCCTCGATGTTACACTTATATCGCGCTCGGGTTACTATAATGGCCGACACTGGATTGTACAACCCAATAATTGCCAACACCTTATTGCACGGCATATAATTTGCGTACCGTGCTAGGAATTATCATGCTGTACAATAGGGTGTCATACATTATCAGCCTGTGCATTATCATGACGTGTAAATATTGCTCGCTACGATTTTGTACACCCCTATAATGCACGACCTGATAATTGGAAGCACTGGTGCAGTGTTTTATCAGGCTGAGCAATAAGGTGTCGTGCAATTGTTGGTTGTGAAAAGTCAGTTCAAGACAATATTGTACGGCACAATAATTGTGATCACCGTTCTATTGGCTAAACGATATCTCCGCTCTTATTGGTCAGTTGGTGCTATCCTCCACGGTCTTTTGTCTATGCACTTGATGCTTTGTTTGAGGAAGGTTTAGTAGGCAAGTAGTCTATGCTACTAGAGGAGAAAAACTGACTAGGTTATTATTTTTTATGTTTAATTTTTGAAAAATATAATTTTTTTCTTATATTCTTTAAAGCCACTCTAACCAGTAATGTAAAAGTTCGAACATGGATAGAATTTGGATCTGGCACTCGCCGGCCGCTGCCGCGGCACCGCTCGCTTCGCTCGCTCGGCTCGTGCGTTGTGGTCGCAGTTCTAACATGAACCTAACCTATCCATGTCGGTTCTGTAACAGTTCACTTAAAAATTGAGTACCACCCGTACTTAAAAAAGAACACTCACTCGTCAGAGCGACTTGACTGAAGATCGAATTTGTAACTAAACCAACGAACGATCTTCAAACGAGGCATGAGTTTGGCATTCAGCGAGGTGTTGTTAATTATCAGGGTGTACAATATAGTGTCGGAAATTATTGACCCGTGTAAATATTGTTTGACACGTTATTGTACACCCCTATAATGTCCGCCCTGATAATTATAAGCACTGGTGTCACAGATTAGAGGCCCGTACAATATAGGTCTGTGTTTTATCACCCCGGACAAAAAATGACCACCCTGATAATTGGCGACACCTTATTGTACGGCCCGATAGTTATTGACACGGTGCTAACAATTATCAGGGCGGACATTATAGGGGCGAACATTAGAGTGCTGTGTTTTATAGGTGTTGTGCATTATTGGCTCCCTCGCGCTCAACTAATTTATTTAAATAGTTTGAATTATGAGTTCAAGTCGCGGACACCTTAGAAAATAAAAATAAAATAAAAAAACCGGCCAAGTGCGAGTCGTACTCGCGCGCCGAAGGTTTCGTACATTACTTTTTATACACCTTGATTTTTATACACATAATAGGGACCATAGACTTCAGTAATTTCAACTTGCTAAGTCCAACCGTTCGTTTCTGAGATAATCGGTGGTGACACACGGACAGACAGACAGACAGACAAGAAAGTGATATTGTAAGGGTTCCTTTGTTACCTTTTGAGGTACGAAACCCTAACAAGAATTTTCCAAATCGGTTCAAGCGTTTTCGAGTAAGTAATCGGCGAAAATTATACATAAAATACGCGACGAATTGAGAACCTCCTCCATTTTTGAAGTTTTTGAAGTGAATAACAGATAAGGTATGTTTGTAAAAATCAATTTTTAGGGTTCCTTAGCCAAATGGCAAAAAACGGAACCCTTATAGATTCGTCATGTCTGTCTGTCTGCCGTACCTATGTCACAGCTGTTTTTTTATTTTGTTTTCCCCAAAATTACGTAGCCCTAGCTACCTAATTAAGAAAATCTGGGAAATTTGGTCTAGAATTCAGAAAATTGCAAAAAGGGTCCGGACATTCAGTATGGGAGCGTGGCAGTGTTATGTTTTTTGCGCTGTGATTTTAGACCCGATGGATAAATAATGCCCTTACGCTTTATAGGTTTTGTATGAGGGCATTTTTTGTTCATTTAGGTGGGTATGGGTCTCAAAGTGAACCGCATACTTTTTAAAAATCATAGGACATCATTTTTCTTTAAATATTCCATTTCCCAGACGCTTTAGTAGTTGGAGGTTGGTTCAGAGGTTTTAGGTGGGAACCACACTTTTGGCATAAACAAAATGTCCTTTTGTAGTTTGGCATAAACGTTTTGGCATAATAAAATAACCCTAGGCATACCGTAATTTTACACAATTGTTATTGGCATAAAGTCACCGCGCACTTTTGGAAAATCATGGAACATCACGTTTCTTCAAAAACCCTGTATCCAATACGATTTAGAAGTTTGGTATGAAGGCATTATTTGTTTTCTTCGATGTCCTCTATCGATAGGTATAGGTCTCTAAAGGCATCGTGCACTTTTGTAAAAGGACATCACGTTCCTTCAAATACCCCGTTTCCGAGACGTTTTAGATGTTTGATGTGAAAGCATTTTTTGTTCAACGTAATGCCCGCTATCAATAGGTAAGGACGTTATTTTATGTATAAGTATCTGTTCTGTCCAATTGGCCTTTCATATTTAATCATTAATAATATTTGAAAATAAAAAACAAAATTTTATTTGCACCAAAATAGATTATTTTTGCATGATGTTGGTGTTTATAAATACTATAACCTCTTATATTATAAATACAAAAATATGGATAGAGGGACAACGGTTAGGTAATAATTCTTTTTTACTTTCATTTACAAGAAAACCAAAGATGAGATGATGAGGAAGACAAAGATGTTGAAAGTTTTGTGCGAATATGAATTGAACTTAGTTTTAGCTTATTATATTGTTGTGTATTATGTTCTATTTGAGTGAAATAAATAAATATAAATATTAATTACCTAAAAGGCACTTAGCCTTTGCCAAATCAATCAAAAAATAAAGCTTAAAAACAATGTACCTATTTTGTTATTATAACTTACACCGAACGTTAAATAGTATCTATGCGGGAAAATGCTAGGCATTCTATATAAACCAAAACCACATCGCGAACGAAGTCGCGGGCAACAGCTAGTAAATTATAAATTACTAGCTTTTACCCGGGATTTCGTTCGACGATTTTTCAAAATAGTTTCTTAGCAAATGCCTACGTCATAATAGCTTTAAGTGGCTATTGGTTTGAACTTTGAATATTTATAGATTTTTGCTTAATCTTAATTATTGACAAGCACCACCCCGTGGGTTACTATTATCTATGTTTGTCTTATGGTATATATTGTTCCTCTATGATAACGTGAATGAGACAGCGACCTTGCGCGGGCGCACGTTCGCGTCGGTCGGCCGTCCTTGCGCACCCGTGTCAGATGTCCGCCGACCGCAGGTGCAGGGTCTAGGCTTCTATGCCGACTGGTTTCCGGGATATGTATCTATGTGCAATGTGCATATTTTACTGCACATATTATTTATTTCAGACAATTACAGTTCATAGGTTGTTAGTACAAAAATTTACAAAAACGAGTTTTATGGTGGGCAAAAATTTTTAAGGTCAATATTTTTAGTTTATTCTTAGTCAGTCCATTTAAATAAATGAAAAAATCATCTTGTAGTTCTTTGGTAAACCGACCCTACTTGTACTTACTTATCCCCCGGGATTAGTTTATCCATAGGTTCATAATATTTTAATTTCATTTTGAATTACCTACCTAACCTAACATATTCTATAAATAATCTAAGTATAAAAGATTTTCTTGCGTTACGTTTGCATAAAAAGCAGAAAAGCAACACGATTATTAAATGAACTCAATCAGCTATCACGTAATAATGAATCTACGCTATTACGAGATCACTAGAATACGAAGACTTAAAATATAGCTACATAATAATTTACTAGAACGCTCGTCTCATCTGCGCCTTTTCCATCTCGGAACTAATCTTAGATGATTTAGATTTTTATAATTTACGTTAAGTGTTGAATTTATAGACCGGAAAATAGTAACAACCTTTTGCCTTTAATTATTATTTTTACTTGTAGTAAAATTTGTGTGTTATGACACCTCTATGCAAAAATGTTTTAGTACGAAAACCATTATGCTCACTCTATGAATAACTATGTTTTATCTCTTTGCTAGAATAACTTTAACATGAAACAATAATTAATTAATGAAGAATTGTCTCCGGAGAAACTTCAAAGGTCGGAATGTCCAGGTGTCAAAATGTCCTGGATATAATACCAAGTTGTTAAAATGTCCAGTTATGTAAACATCCAGTTTATTAGACAGCCTACTTAGCAACATGCAATTAATTTGTTATCTTCCTTGTTTCCCAGCGCGTGCGGACGTTCACGACATCCCTGGAGGAGCTGGCGACGCGCGTGCAGACAGCGGAAGCCGCGCGCGCGTCATGGCGTGCACCGGGTGACGCGCGCGATGCACGCGACCAGCTGGACGCGGTGTCGCGAGCGCGCGCCCAGCTACCTCCGTTACGGAGGTTGGCTGACGAGCTGCACGCGCAAGCACAGGCGCTGGTTAGAGATAAGATACAGCTGCCTGAACACTTGCTCGCTAGGCTTGATGACTTGAATACTAGGTAAGCAAATACAAATACCTACTCCATCGCTGAATATGGGGTATTCCTACTTTCCCAAACGGAATCCCCCAAAATAGGGGAAAAGTAAACTTATATCATAATACAAAACGCCTTTAATTTTGGTCAGTGAAATAGAAGGTAATTTGCAAAAACCAAATGTAACGGATGTAGGTAATCCAAACTATTTGAATCATTACGTTGGGAACTAAGCACCTAGATATCTATTTATTCAATAAATATTTAAAAGCTTTCTAAAAGTGATTGATCAAGGCCTTTATGGCACGGTGAAACGAGGATCGTAGGAATTAAATCCTACCGAATACATATATTTGGACAGCATGTTTTTCTTAATTTTGCTAAGTGTGGTTTTGACCAGTTTGAAATAATATCTTGTGGTAACAGGGTGTCGGGCCTATCGGCTGGAGGTGAGGAGCGCGCGCGGCAACTGGCGGGCGTGGCGCGGGACGGAGGCGCGGGCGCAGCTCAGGGCTTCCTCGCCGGCTCCGTCGACCCGCCTTGGGAGCGAGCCGTCACGCCTGCTAACGTACCTTACTATATCAAGTTAGTATATCAACTTACATTTACCGCCTTATCGTTAATCCAGGATATCCTTGTGGGAGGAAAAAGTAAAAGTTTTATTAATTTTTTGTGTGTCTGTATGTAGGCTAGTAAGTACTTTTAAATTATTTACCTAACCACCACATTATTTCATACTTAATTTCTATAAATAACCTAACCTAACCACCACATTATTTCATACTTAATTTCTAATTCTACAAGTATTTTTAAAATCTCAATTTATACAACTAAACTCACAGATTTAAATTCAGCTCAGCTCGAATCAACTGTCGCAATTGCTTTATAGGGTACCTCGCATTCTTCGGTACTTAGTTGGTTTTTAAATAAAATTGCTAAAATATCTGCGTATCGATCCACAGCCACGAACTAGAAACAACCCACTGGGACCACCCCAAGATGATTGACTTGATGAACTCCCTCGCCGACCTCAACGAGGTCCGATTCTCAGCGTATAGGACAGCGCTCAAGCTTAGAACTGTACAGAAAGCTCTTTGCAGTAAGTAACTAACTACACACTAGTTATACACCGGTTTATTCCCATATCTTTTACATGATTTATAAACAACACCGGTCCTATTACACAACCTTGTGACACCCCCAATATTTATTCCAGTGCACATGCTGCAGCTCCCGGCTGCGCTCGAGGCGTTCGACTCTCACGGACTGAGGGCACAAAACGACAGACTTATCGACATTCCTGACATGATTACTGTACTTACTTCACTGTATGAGGTAAGAAGCAAATTGGATTTTAGTTAGGCCTTCGACCTACTAGGAAATATTCACCACTGTCCCCATGCTCCACATCACCATAGGGAGACAGGCGTAAATCATCTGTCCCCCCGATCGCTTGGAAGAGACCGCTTTTTACAGATTTACGGTATTAGTACAACCTATTGGTGCAACGTTAGGTTTAAGGTTTACTTTTTGTTTGGGTTTGCTCTATCTGTCCATCTTACTTCACGTCAGAAACCACAGACTTAGGTCACTAATTCCATCGAATTCCAGGTGATAGCAGCAGAAAACCCTAGCGTAGTGAACGTGCCTCTATGCCTGGACCTGTCCATCAACTGGTTGCTCAACGTGTATGACAGCCAGCGTACCGGACAGATACGCGTGCTTAGCTTCAAGGTTGGCCTCGTGCTGCTATGTAAGGGGCATCTTGAGGAGAAATACAGGTCAGTAATAATTTTTGTTCTCTATCTCTTGCGTAGTTTGCACTTTACCTCATCTCACCTAATGGAGAATGTAGCATGCTCGTCTAGAAGGTACTCATTCACCTAGACTTGAAGCCTTGATTTCAACTAAGGTTGTATTGATGGTTAAAAATTCCCACGTGTTAAGCTTATCATCTTTCAAATTGATCTTATTGATTTAACTTGAAAATCATAAATAATTTTATTATCTTACTTTCCAGATACCTGTTCCGACTAATAGCGGATCCGTCATGTCGCGCGGACCAAAGAAAACTTGGATTGTTACTACACGACTGCATACAAGTAAGTTTATGTTAGCATTTCTACTTTAGAGTAGATACCTATAACGTATGTCATCAAAACCTTGCAGGACTTCTCTAAAGCCTTGCAGATTTTCAAATTCCCAAAAGTATGATGTCCTTAAAGCCTTTGTATTAACAAAATGTTTTTACAGGTTCCTCGACAACTGGGAGAGGTGGCAGCGTTCGGTGGTTCCAACATAGAGCCTTCAGTGAGGAGCTGCTTTGAGCAGGCCTCGGCTGCTACCAGGGAGGGAAGCAAAGCTGGTACCTTGGATAGGAAACCCGGTAAGATTTTAACATTAAAGAATAAAAGTACATATATTCCGACCAGCCGTCTCAAATAGTATAAGTTAATGTCGATGACGCTGTATAAATCTAAGATTCCATACTCACAGACAAAGAAAAAGACAAGCCATTAGAAGACAACAAAGACAAGACTTTGGAACGGGACGCAGACGGCCAGCTCCAATACATCGAGGCGTTCCACTTCCTCCAATGGCTGCAGAAGGAACCTCAATCCATGGTGTGGCTGCCGGTCCTACATAGACTGGCTGCTGCGGAGACGGCCAAACACCAGGCCAAGTGCAATATTTGCAAGGAGTATCCCATTGTTGGATTCAGGTGAGAACACTTTAATTTGCATCTCATGCCATTTTCTATCTGTGTGCGCCGTGTGTCTCCGAATGCTTTTTGTCTTCTTTCATTTTATTCTCTTAGATTATTTTTGTATAAATAATCTCCTTAATATTTCTTTAAGTCAGTATGTCAAATATTTTATGTTTCTTTTATCATGTGCTTTTCAATGCTTTAGTTTTTCTTAATCTTCTGTAATCTCATTCCTTTTCTTCCTTCAGGCTTATAAATTTTATGGATAAAGACGTACTAACTTAGATACAAATAATTTACAGATGATAAGAATCACAAGATTGAAACTTGTATATTACAGATACCGATGTTTGAAGTGTTTTAACTTCGACATGTGCCAGAAGTGCTTCTTCAGCGGACGCAAAGCGAAGAACCACAAGCTGACTCATCCAATGCAAGAATATTGTACTGCGGTAAGATTTTTTGAAATACCTTTACAACTTATAGCAATGACTTAGATAAAATGGCCACTTCTCCGGACTCCCTAAAAAATTAAGGTGAAGATAAGAATATGATTAACCATGTCAAATGCTTATGATAGGTAAATCTGTTAATGGTGATTTGTTCTGGTGGAATGGAAATATTTTAATTTACAGAAAATATATTACCTATGTTTGTTTGTTGTTTTACAGACTACATCAGGCGAAGACGTGCGTGATTTCACGCGAGCGTTGCGAAATAAATTCAAATCGGCGCGTTACTTCAAGAAACATCCGAGAGTTGGCTATCTACCTGTGCAGACTGTGCTTGAAGGTAAACTTGTCAATATTATACGGAGTAATAACTGGAAATTGAGATTATTTATGTGACTTTGCTGGGTTTTGATTTGGTTATTAACTAAGATATCTGCGTTCGATTTTCAGGTGATGCCCTAGAGTCTCCAGCACCATCTCCGCAGCACGGCACAGGCACGCTCGGCAGCGGCGGTGCGGTCGGCTCCGGCGCGGACATGCACTCGCGGCTCGAGCTGTACGCCTCGAGGCTGGCACAGGTCGAACTCACGCACGCCCATCCTGATACACCAGACAGGTGAGATACAAACACGATCCTTGGTGACAAATAGATGACCCTCTCCTGATGATGATGTCCTTGACGGTGTTAGTGACTTTAGGACGTGTAAGACAGGATATTATCATCATTATCAACGCGGGCGCAATCAGTCGCAAACGGAAATCACAAAATGCTACCCACACGATGCTGATGTAAACCCAGTGAAATCTTAGTCAAGATAGTTTAAAGAACCTATTGTTTATTTTCAGTGACGAAGAGCACCAGCTGATAGCCGCATACTGTCAATCATTGAACGGCGGTGGAGGAGAAGAGCCTCCTCGCTCGCCAGTGCAGGTCGTCTCCATCATACATCGCGAGCAGAGGCATGAGCTGGAGGCCATGATACGGTATGTTACAAATATAAAACCTTGTGTATACTTGGGTGATATTAGTTGATGTAGGTTCTACCACGCCGACTCCATTTATCTCAAAGTTAACATCACTTTTAGATACATACCTAAAAGGCAATGCCTAAAGCAATGAAAATAAAATATATTAAAATCACTGAAATGGGAACATAAGATCTTAAAGTATGTAAGGCCTTTGCCCTGAAGTGAGACTGTATATAGATTAAAGTCTATAGTAGCATATAGATGCTAAAAATAAATTATAGACAGATCACTAACCTATCATTGTAAACCTCAGTGAACTAGAAGAAGAGAATGCTAGTCTTCAAGCCGAGTACGAGCGTCTGAAGGCGAAATCGACACCGGGCTCCACGCCCGAAGACCAGCACCAGGATAACAGGAACGCACCGCCTGATCAGGTACATCTTTGGAAGACATTCCATAATACATACAATTATATTCACTAGGTCTAGACCTAAATCCTCTAGATGAGTAATTAAATTTTGGAAAAGAGCCATAACAACTTAGATTATAAAGAAGAAAAAACTATTTAAGTAAATTAGGTAGCTACCACGATTACCTAAGTCAAGCATCAGATACTTTCGGAAATCCGTAATCCGTAACTTTAAGATATCATATTGAAGAGCCAAATGTAAATGTAATATGTGATCTAGGACATGATGGCGGAGGCTCGACTACTGCGTCAGCACAAGGGCCGTCTGGAGGCGCGCATGCAGATCCTAGAGGAACACAACCGGCAGCTGGAGGCGCAGCTGCAGCGCCTGCGCAGACTGCTCGATACACACGAGGTAATATTGATAAACTAATCTCGACATTAACTAACACAACTAATTTTAACCAAACGATGAAAACAGAAAAATCCTGGATCGCTGGAAATCATGTAGGTAACAAAATAACAACTGAAAGCAGAACATAACAACTCAGGACTTATACTTTTGGACAAAGGAAATTCAGTTCATGACAAAATAAAGCTACAACCAAATATAACAATATTATTATGCTTCCCTGATTTTAACATATTTTTTCTCACATTCTAGCCAGCGCAAGGTTCACCCCCTGCCCGCACAGGCACGCTACAGACGCGCTCGGTGACCGCCTCGCAGCTCGCTACGGATTCACCCGCCAAAATGCACAACGGACTATATCACGACTCTCAAACCAGTAAGTTGATTTTACTAAGGCTTTCGATAGGGTAAATTGGGTTGTTTATGGCTAGTTAAGGGAAAATAAAAGTCAAGTCGGTTACATGAAGTGATTAATTCATTATTCGATTGAATTGTCATAGAAACAAAACATTTAACAGCAGACGAAGCACTAACATTGTTTGAAGGTGTACCTCAAGGGTCACATACTATTTATAACACTTTTAAAAGACTTAAAGTTTAGAATATAATCACATTCCAAAGTTAAAAGATTCCTCTATTAACTAAACTTGTGAAAAATGTAAGATGGTGGAAGTCGATGGGGCATGGGTACTGAGCGTGATGCAGAGCGTCCCCCGCCGCCTCCTCACAGCGTCCACTCCCTCATGCACTGTGCAGGTGAAGTTCGATTTTAAACAGCGGACAATAGAGTTGATTTTGGATTGCCAGCTTTTGGAGAACTTGTAACATTTTTGTTTGAGCTTTGTACACTATGCGATTTTGTTGCAGTTGATTTTTTTGTTTAGGTCTAATTATCTAAGTTTAAATAATTTTTTGAAATTGCTAGGTCTCAATAATTTTCGTTTGCTTCGTTGTTTTTCTACTGAGTTAGGATGTTGTTCGTCGCTTGAGTTTGCATGTTTGTTAGTTTTTGTATTTGTATTAATAAACTGACAGACATTTCTTTCTGTTTCTGCTCTCCCAACTGCAGGACGTATACCTTGAGGTAATTTGTTATTATATTATTAGAATATTTTTAGTGAAGCTTTAGTCTTATCATCTATAATAAGTACAACTTTAAAACCATGATTAATATTTATAATATTATCATATTTCTGAAACTCAACTATTTACTTATTAACGCTGCTCTTCGTTTCTCCGTGTAAAATGTTTCAGTCAATCAAATTCAAGCAAATTATTGCCTGTTAATTTATGAATGAATGATCCTATTGTATTTATCAATAATTAAACTATCATCGTTTGTGTTCCAGATGACCTAGGCCGTGCTGTCGAAGAGTTAGTATCAGTAATGTCGGAGGAGCAGCCCCAGACTTCGCCCCCGCAGTATACCAACGGGAAACCGGCCAACAACGAATAGCGGCTGTTCCAACCGCATGGTGCTTGCCAGGGCAACTCTCACTTCGATCTGGCAACACTGCTATGACACTTCCAATTATGTAAATAAATCTACTAATTTTCGACTCATCACTAACATTTTCACTGTTAACTGGCTGCCTTATTATACAAAAGCTTTCACATTCCATACATATACTTAATTGGGCTTCTGTGAGATGGGGGAATATAAAATAAATAGCTTGGACGCTATAGGAACTAATAACGAATTATAATAATATAATCTTTAGTTCGATATAGCCTAAACAAAACAACGTGTCGTATGCAACGCTTATTGTATAAATAAGAGCACTCAAATGTTGCAGTACGTATCGTGATTGAGTCGATATTTTATACTATTTTGGTACACTTTTTCTACCACTGGTAACACCTTGATTTTCTACCCTTTTTGTTTTCCCCCTCCGAAACAGTGTTGCCAGAACGAAACGTTCCAACGAAAAAGACATGTTTACGAGCATTTATGTATAGTATATTAAACGTACCAAATTCGTATTAAATTTTTTATAGTACATATCTTATTAGTACAATCTTCATTATCATATCACTTCTTGTATAATTCCATATCATTTTGCTGTGTATAAATAACTGGCACGTGTATAAAATATCACGTCAATATCAACAAATCGATTAAAACGATTTTTTTAAATCGTTTTTTCGATATCATTTTATACGATGACAGCTTCGAGCGGCCATTTATTTATCTAATAATTTCTACTTCAGCAATGGTATAAAATGGTAGAAATTCTTGGAGCTGGCCACACTCGAGCTGGGAGCTTTAATATCACAATATTAGCTTTAAACATTTTTACAACTGACGCAACACCGGTTATGGCCTATGTTCTAGTGAAAACATTGTTATTAGTCACTGGGTTAATATATTTCACTGGAGGTGACAATACTAAAAAAAAAATTGCATAGCGGGATGCGCGCGCATGTATCAAATATTGGTCTTTTAATCGGTCAGAAGAGTAGAGTCTAAAAGATTAGATGTGTCGTCATAAATACGACCTATCTAGGTAATCAAATTTATTAAATTAAATTGAGAACTCTTTGGTTAGTACCTACACGTCACTTCTGCTATTTCGTGTCAACTTGAACGAAATATTAGCGACTGTAGAATAATATATGTGCGCGATGCGTCCTTGATAAACGATTTATTTTTTCTTCGTCTTGTATTCTCTAGTGGAATGTTAGAAACTCAGTATTTATTAGTCGACATATCCAAACTTAAAGCCAAGATGGCGGTAGTATAATAAAAACAAATGGTTACAGTTTAGTAGTATGTAGTTTGTAGACGAAATGAATATTCAAGGCATGTTATTACGTACATTAATTGTACAATTTATTCATGTTAAACAACATTTTTATATAGTTAGATGGATTAATCGAAGCTTCTACGCGATGTAGTGAAGTGAACCTTCTTAGAAAACTCGGTGTGTATCGGAATTTTTTTCACTACTAATAAAAGAGGTACGTTTGTACGTGGAAATGGCGGTTTGTGCCACCTCATAAATACATACTTAATATACAGTAATCGCCTACCTTTTTAGATAAGATTTATTAAAGAGACAACTTTTATACGAATGTTAAGTAAACTGTTATTAACTTTACATTTAAGCGGTTTCGAGTTTATTTTAAAATTTTGAATTTTACTGTAATTTTTTATCGTGGCAACATTGGAGTTACAGAATATTCGGATGCTATATTTTTTCGTTTATTAATTTGGCTAATATAGAAAATAAGGGGCAGCACAATTTTATGTTATTTTTAACAAAAAATGTAATACTAATATATTGTTAATAATTTTATTATTGTATTTTCTTTTGGTAGTTTGTAGTTTTTGTTTCTTTTTTTGCTGATTAACTGGCAACTTTACATAATGTAATACTTCGCATTTATTTTACTGTGTTTATGATGTTTTAGAAGTTAAATCCAAATAAACATTCTGCATAGTAATCTTTGTTTTATTTATATTAAGTATAGCTGATGACGGAACGTTTATATAGTTGATGTCACATGGAGGTATTAAAGCGTATGTTAGACAAACACATGGTCCAAATATACTCTGATTGATGGGGTTGTTAACATTAACTGGATATATGCAACCCACTCACCTGCAGTCTTCCGAAAGGATCTCCAACGCCTGCAACAACTGCTGCTATGGCGGTACCACACATATACGTTCACCCACACGTACGTACGTACACAAATCACAAAGAGTCCATTCAATTGCGGTGTCACGAAACTTAAGCGTAAGAGTTCATGATGTTCTTTCTAAGATGGAATATCAAAGCGGGAGCGCGATGCGGTGCACACGTATTATCGAGTCAATGAGAAATCTCCACTGATAGCTGCACTCTCTAGACGCGAGCGAGCGGCGCCTACCTACCCTCAACCCGGGAGCGAATTGCAAACCGAATATTACATATCACATCACCCCGAAAAAAAAAACAGATTAATAAAGGAACATGATATGGACACAGTCGCCTTACCAATAGCAAAATATAGAAAATTCTGTCTTTAGAAATTCTAAACTAATATTAAAATAAGAGTTTTTTCTTCATCATGTAAAAGCCGCAGGTTCGATTCCTGGGATTCCACGAGAATGAATAAATAATAAATTAGATATTATTATTACTTATTTAGAAAGGTTAGTAGGTAGGTAGGTACTAGAGGTGTGCGCCGATGACTTTGTGATCGGCGGCGGCGTCTGACCTAAAATTGGTCGGCGGCGGCGGCGTAATCGGCGCGGCGAAAATGAAAGTAAAAGACAAACTTTTTTTTTGTTTTTGTATGAAATTGACATATGTCAACGTGGTCTTGCGTTAGAGCAAAAATAATGGGTTGATTTTTTATTTTACAAATTATAGGTGAGCGTTTGACCAATATCACACCTACCTGGTGGTAGGTAACGATGCGGCCTAAGATGTAGGATGCTTTCCTAGAAGATACCTATTCACTCGTGACTTGTAGACCCCCAAATTGTACACGTCAGGAGAGACAGACGCAGGCAACTGATTCAATTCCCTTGAAGTACGAATATGGAATGCAAAGTAAAACGTTTGGTGCGAACGTCTGGTATGTCGACCATGAATCGGTACCGCACATCAGTCTGCCTGGTTTTATGACATAAGAATGGAGATGGCATTTGGTCGTGGAGTTCTGATGCACACTCCCGGAAATGTATCCGATAAAAGAGCCACAAGCTCGCCACCCTGCAACGATGTTCAAGGCTCTGAAGCACTTCTCGTCACCGATGAGTCTCCTGGCCATCAATTCATTTATTTCAGATAATAAAATCCATACGTATCAATGACTACTCGCAGTGACCGGTCCCTCAGAAAATCCGAGATCCAGGCACTTAAACCAGTTGGCAGACCATATGATGGAAGCCTGCCTATAAGGCTATCGTGCCAAACCCTATCAAAGGTCTTCGAGATGTCTAGAGAAACGGCAAGCGCTTCTCCATGTCTCTCGATGGCCTCACTCCAGTTGTATATGTAATTCGTTGGATCGACACCCCTGCCTTTCTTGGGCACAGGCTGTACGTTGGCAAGCTTCTACGATTTCTGGACTTGACCAGTTGCCATTGAGAGGCGAAAGAGGCGTGTCAGAACAAGAGCGAACACAGGCACGCAGGTCTTGAGCACTATCGCAGGAATCCTATCAGGACCACTGGCTTTGTTCACGTCCAATTTCCGCATCGTTTTAAGGACCATAGTCTGACGAATGCATATTTCCGGCATATTTACTCGGCCCGCATCCCACTAGACTAGGAGGTGACTCGCCTGCAGAGTCTAGACGTAAAGATTCCGCAAATAGAGAAGCGAATAAATTCGCTTTCTCCGCAGCAGTGTGGGGCCAGTGTTCCGTTGGTTTTCAGCAGAAAAGGAAGTGAGGAGCGGCACAAATGCGACTCGATCGCCTTAGACAAGGACCAAATGCCTTACTACCTGCAGGGTAGAAGGCCATTAGCCGGATAGGGAGGTTTGCTCCCTATCCGGCTAATGGCCTCAACCCAGGCAATATATGCCACGTGTTTTAGTCCAAACCAATTAAGGCTGAGCTTTGCTAAACAGTGCTATCAGAAAAAGTAATGAAGTAATTCATTCCTTTAGCAGATGCTTCACAGCGTCCGGGCAACTAGAGGGATCTTCAGAAGAAAATCATACCTGCCGCCAAGGATAAGACGCAAACAACGAACGCATCCCATCCCAATCTGCCGACTTCTATCGCCATACTCGCCTTACGCCTTTGGAGCTATGGTCTAACGGAGAGTAGACAGACACTGACTTCACCAGACAATAGATAGAACTACCCAGTGGTGATGACACTGAATAGAGGTCTGAATCAGTCGTAAGCGGAAGGTCGAGGCAATTGGCTATTACGAAGACAGCATCGGGAGCCCGCGTCGCTACTTGGACACATATAGATATATATATACATATATTAGCTAGAGCGAGGCTTCGCGTCTTTCTCCCAGCGTGGTCAGTACGCTCAACTTCATCTTAAGCAATTTCTTACTATGATTTATGTCAATTTCATATAAAAAATCTGTCGATTGAAGATATCGCTAATGGAAAGAAATCTTGTCTAAGGGGGTTGTACGGAGTTCGCCCATATTGTCGGCAAAGCGCGCAATTTTGAAACTAGAACTCAATATAACTTTTTTTTATCTCGCGCCGATTACGCCGACAGAAAAACCGGCGGCGGCGGCGTGCCTAAAAATGCCGGCGGCGTGCGCCACGCCGATCGGCGCACATCTCTAGTAGGTACTTTATCTAAATTAAAAAGAAAAGTTTCAGATTATAAGTAGGTAATTATTTATTATCAACATTTTAAACTAAAACAAACTTAATAATAAGATAAGCTACATTTCATAGGAAACACTTGGTATTCCATATTCAAAGTTAATAGGCACTTGGTTATAAAAACGTATTTTCTTATATTATCCATTAAAAACAGTTATGCACCATTGAATTAACATAATAAGTAATAGATATTTTCACTTAATGTGTGTAAATAACTACATTTAGCATGGTTTTAACTGGCTATTGCAATGATACAAACAAAGTGGTAACAACCACTGAAGTAACGTTTCATTAAAAATGAGAAGATGAAGGAAAAGTTAGCACTGAAGAAACGTGATTTTTTTACGTTATGATAGCTCAGCGTTTGACCACTATCGCACCTGCCTGATGGTAGGTGACGATGCGGTCTACGATATGTAGCACGCGCCCCTAGAAAATACCTATTCACTCGCGACTTGCAAGACCCCCAAATTGTACACGCCAGGAAAGACAGACGCAGGCATCTGATTCCATTCCCTTGCGGTTCGAATAACGAATGATGAAGCAAAACGCTTAGTGCGGACGTCTGGTATATTTCCACCATGAATCGGTGCCGCATACAAGCAAATTGCGCGCGTTTTAATATGTTGGTTTTGCTGTCCATGCATTGGGAAGTTGCGATGGCTCGAGCGCCTGTATCGGCACGTAATATAGGCGCTTAGACATCGAGTAGCGGGTACTAGCAAATATTTCTGTAAACTTTTTCTTCATGTTGCCATCTGTAGTGGAACATTTAAACTCAGTAAACACAACCTAAGTTTAAAGTATAAATATTCTAATGTCAATTATTACTCTGCGTTTGAGCAATAACAGCAGTTTAGGCCCAGAATATAATTAGTAAAAGATATATAGTCAATTATTAAAATTCGTCAAAGAATAATGCATAGACAAAATTGGTGGGGTCGTAAAATTCTATCTTGAGAGGGTTCCTAAGAGCAACTTTCTCCATACTTTATACCCTATTTTTTCCTGAATAATGTCTCAAACAAACATTCCTTTGTCATTTACTTACTTTTTCTAAATACTAAGGGAAATACAAAGGCCTTAGAAACTCCTTAATGATTCATCATACCTACAGAAACAGAGAGCACAATTTAAAAAAAATGGTAGGATAAAATAGTGGCTTAAGTGTTGCGCATGTTTTGCTCCCATATTTTTTATCATTTCAAAGCCATTGCCTGTTCAAAAACTTGATTCAATAAAATCTCACACTTGATAGTGATGTGCATGAGTTGCTCCTATATCTTTAACATTTGACGGTTATAACACAAAAACCCGTGTCAGCAAATTGGTTGTAACAGATAATGTCAAAATATGAGAATGGGAGTGTCTCCTTTATACTATCATAGAGTAAATAAAGACATTTTAAAAGTAGTGAGGAAATGCCAAAGACACCTTTGGTTTCTCCTCACTAAGGTATATAATCCTCTAAAAAAAGAAAAGTACACACAGGGGCATGTGTACAGCAAACCTTGGTCTTATAAAAATAAATAAATATTGCAGGACATTCCACACATCGCCATCTAGCCCCAAGCTAAGTAACTACACTTGTGTTATGGGTGCTAGACAACGGATATACAACTTATATACTTTTCTTTTGTAAATATATACTTATAATACATAGAAACAACCAGACCACAGACAAATATCTAAGCATAAATACTTGTCAGAGGCGGGAATCGAACCCGCAACCCTGTGGTTGGCAGTCCGGCATGGTGACCATTGTGCCAACTGGGTCGTCAAAAAAGAAATGAAAGTCGTTATGAAAGAAGAATCATTGTTTTGGACTCAACAATCTAGAGGCATTATTCAGGAACAAAATAGAGGCATGGAGAAAGCACTGGTAAGCCCTCATAAGTAAACAACTTAAAAATATTATGTTAAAAATAAAAGGGATGTTATGTCATACCCCATTTATATGCAACCTTAGAAACATTCCTAAGCAAAATTAAAGTGTAGCTTAAGCTTTGTCTCACTTTTGTGAGTGAATTTGTGACAAAGCATAGCTTGACTAAACTTTCACTGAGGAATGTTTTTGAGAGTGACCGTAACACTACAATCAAATAATATTTGTAAATGTTTTGGATATATTTTAGGGTATTATAGGAACTTAAGTAAGTTATTATTAAATTTTTGGAAATTAGTTAATGTATCACTCATATGCAGTAAGATAATTGTAAGTATTAATAGGATAACAACTTACCCTTACTTAGAAAGCACCTAAAACATCTTCTAGAGACTAAAAAGTTATTTAAAATAATTTCATTTAAATGCAAATGCATTCATATGGATGTTACATCAGGCTACAAGTTCACACCTGAGCCCCCCTGCCGGGAATTGCGATTGCTTGGTGAAAGACCGAGGCTTTACATAATTTTTTTATTTACCATTTTTAGGGATCCGTACCCAAAAGCTAAAAACGGGACCCTTTTGCTAAGACGCTACTGTCTGTCTGTGTAACACCAGACTGTATTGCTGTTGTCGCTATAATAACAAATACTAAAAACAGAATATAGTGGTACGGAACCCTTTGTGCGCAAGTACGACTCACACTTGGCCAGTTTTTTTTGTTTTTTGGATCTCAAAAGGTCGAAAGATCCTGTTTTAAATAACTTTTTAATAGCAAAAATGACAGTTGATGTAATATTGGTTTGATTTACACAGAGCCAGCAACTTTCATCCATACTCTTCGGGGACGCTGTAGTGCTTGGGGCATGTATTAGATCAAATAGGCTTGTAATATAGAGATGTTAGTTTACAAAATCTATATAACCCTGAGTAAAATAAGTAAGAATAATATTTATAATGGTTAAACATTCTGATTACATCAACTTTAGCTAATTAAAATAAATAAATCTTTAAATTAAAGTTCAAACCTTCACAGCCGAGCTATTGTTACTATCTAATCCGTTAACCGGAGCCTGTATATCACTCCTAGGCCTCCGGAACAGCAGCACGTGGGGCTCCGGGTTGTGCACCATGAAGTGCAGCCAGCCAGGACTCTGTTGGACTCCGAGGTTCCTCCATTCTGTCTCAGTCATTAGATGGGATTTGGGTACGAGCCGGGCAATGTCTGGTGGTAGGATTACATGCCTGGAAAAGTATTAAACTTAAATTAGGTATCTAGATGAATTATTGGCTATGGTTTTACACAGCAAAATCCCGATGCTGTGGGAACTTCAGGATAAAAAGTAGTCAATGTGTTAATCCAGGTCTCCAGCTATCTACATGCAAAGTTTCAATGCAATTAGTTCAGTAGTTTTTGCGTGAAACAGTTACAAAAATCTGCACACAAAAATATCAGTTTATTCATTTTTAGAGCTACATACAGACATACCCGGACCTTTCTTAACAAATACAACATAGAAAGATCAGTTTTTCATCTAAGTAGATCTTTGATGACGAAATTTCAGCATTGAAATGAGTTGTCATATCTAATCAATAGGCAACATTGTACCTAACATGCCTGTGTGATTAAGATTATAAAGTATTCGCAAGAATGTTAATCAATGACCTAATTCAACAGGAAGGTCGTACTTTTCAAAAATTCCTACTAAAAGTTTGAGAAAATGTAAGAAAAACAAATTCACCTGTATTCGTAGACGTCATCCGTGTATCTTTCAGAGTATTGTATCTGATCCACTGGCATTTTCACGAATATATTATCACAAACGATAAAACACAGCTTTTCTCTGATAATTAAATACGCACAAATCTCTATCTATTATTATTTGCACTAATTATTTCGTAAAAGAATTCGCCAACCAACTCGCCCGTCGTCGCCGCGAAATCTGACGTTTCAACTGCTGACAAATTCAAAAACGACAGTGACAGATTATTTGTTTGACAGCAACTTTTTATTTTCGAAAATGTGTTGAAATTAATGGCTCCTTGAGACTTGTGTGAACGGACAGCCAGTGTTAGCTGCTGTTGCTAAATTAAATAATATTTACTCAAAGTAGTTACAAACTTACCTAGGTAGGTATCCAACAAAGTTATGTGCAACTCTTTTAATGAAGTACGGATTTACATTGAGGGCGAGGGCCATGAATCACTCGCGTCGTCGTCGCTCAGGATTCTAACACTTGAATCATGAATCACTCGTCTTTCACTTGCGGGACCATGATATTACACAGCCAGATATTGGGAGATCTATATTATGTACCTACCCGTTTATATATTTACATAGGTATACTCATAAATAACTGTATAAATAATTATTAATATAGTAATACTTTTACACTCTTAACTGTAATGCAGAGTGCGGGATGTGGAACGCAGCCACAGTGGAGCCAAGCCCGACTCCCAAATTCAGACTAATCAACAATACAAGGTAAGAAGGGAAGGGCAAAGTAGAAGACATACAATATAAGTATAGGTAAAAAAACCTATACCCTCCTACCACATACATTATTACTGTGGCGCTCACTTAAGTGTGTGAAGAAGCCTTTTAAACATACAGTGTGAAGTGGAGCTTTATAATAAAGATTCATAAGTTTATGAATGAAATGTTTGTTGCTAAAAGTTGCCACCGCTATTTCGGGGCAGCACTGTCAATGCGATATTTTCGAGAACAATAAAATGTTGTACTTTGGGTTATCGAACCTGGTTTTAATGTTATAAGACGCCTAGTCAGTGTCCTCCTCCTGCTGTTGCAACCTGACCTGCCATTAACAAGAGCTAGTGGTGTTGGAGACCGCTAGAAGATTTACATTAACAACGCCGGGTGTTCTAAGGTCGGCGTTGTTAGAGAGATCGTCTGCAGTACAACGATCTCCAAAGTACCTACTATACCTGCATAATAAACCAACATGTATATCTATACCTATCTATATACTTATACCTACCTACCTATACCTAAATCTTAATTAAATAGGGTACCGATGAAATAATACGATGCAATATTTATATGAAACGGTAGGAGAGGACAGGTTCTAACTTGTCCCGCCCGTGCACTAGAAGCTTCCATGAAATATATGAGATTGTGCTGGTGCAAAGCTGTTCTATATACGACTCACCGACTGCTACTCTTCGGAGTTCCCTCCTCATCGCTACGTTAGAGGATGAGGAGGCGGAGGAGGATCGCTCGGGTCTCCGGGGGAGAACTCACAAAGTTAATTGCTTCTCACCCCAGCCTCAACGATCCTCGATGGTGAGACACCATCTACGACACGATGACCACCTGCTGGGGTACCTACAAAACACAGCACTACACTACACTGCACTATATAGGTCCGCGCAACACCATTCCGTTCCCTAAGGAGACGCCATTTTGGACGCACTACTCTCGCGACGAAAACTCGACCGACCGCCACGGCTGCCAACAAGAGGCACCGTTGGGAGACACGTTACCACTCTCATTAGGAGCCACCGTACTCCCAGAGAGGTCGAGAGCCACCAGAGAGGTCAAGAGACTATTTTTCTTGGCTTCTCCGGGAGCACCGCGAAAAGTCGACCGTCTTCCACAATGGCCCGAGACCGACTAGCGTCTGCATTAGGTTGGTACTTCGAGATTCAATTTTAGTTTATGTAGGTAGTTATAATTTATTTATTTTTTCAAACCTATATGGAGATTTTGTCATTTCTTTCGGTAAAAGAACACGCGAAGACCGCGAAGTAGGTATCAAATTAACGGACAAAGAAAATCAAATACATTGAAGGAGCGCTTTTTGAATTTGGAACATAACTACAACGCTCCAATTTTTTCTGTTCTGTGGAAGTCAGTCCTTTTTTTTAATTTGTTTAAAATTATGGCTTCGCATAGTGTGTATAAAGTCAGTGTCGATGATTCGACACTGATTTTCACTCAGAACAATAACTAAGATTTTCATTTTCACTAGACGTCTTGTGCACTGTCACGAAATTAAATTAAATAACTTACCCTCATTTACCATCGGAATTATGCAATTTAACTTGATTACAAATCAGCGCACCATGTTTTCTCACGTTCCCGCCAAAACTGCTAAGTCTCTTTGCATAATACAAATTGCGTTCACGTGACTGTATATCCATAAATGCGTTTGCCTTTCGGCACAGATTTAAATAAATATTAGCGCAAAGCTAAAAATTCCGAAAAATTCAACTTGATTTGTTATTTTTACAATAAACAAAAATTTAATAAATTAAGATGAATTCCAACAGTTCAGAGAGTGAAATGGAGAATGACCAGTAAGATCAGAAGCCAAATTGGAAAACCAGCTTCCAGCGAAGTAAAAAGAAATATACATGAAAGTAGTTAGTATATTATGAACATTTTATGAGTTGGAAAAGGTATGTTTTATTTCCCTGCATTCATTTGAGCACTAAAATATGCCTAGGCGGAAATGGCAATTGCCTGTCTCGTATAAGTGAAATCCTCTCCTACAAACTCATAGTCAACCTGCAATTGCCTATTTCCCGGCCTTTGCAATTAATGTAAGTACCTACTATTATTTAGGTACCTACATTAAGCAATACATAAGTAGAATGAAGTACCTACCATGCTTGAAGTACTTACTTTCCTAGTGCGTTACTTATTTAGAGCATTAAATATTTGTTATGGCTACCTACTAACCTACCTAGGCTCGGCATAATAGCTAGGTTGTTATTTATCTGATAGACAACCGGTGATTCAATATTAACCAATCTATCGCCCCACAATTCTATCTTGCTCCCCTTATCAATGTAGGGTGACCATAAACTAGCTGGAAAATAGACTAGTATAAATTTTATGCCTACCTACCTGAATATTCTATTCAACACTTGTAGTATGTTAGTTTGTGCAAAGCCTTTTAATCTATATCTACTAATATTATAAAGCTGAAGAGTTTGTTTGTTTGAACGCGCTAATCTCAGGAACTACTGGTTCAAATTGAATTTTCTTGTGTTGGATAGTTCATTTAATAGGCTATTTTCTATTTTGATATTTCCACGGGATCGGGACTTACGCGGGTGAAACCGCGGAGTGCAGCTAGTTACAGGTAAAACTAAGTAGATAAACGTTCACTTGACTCCACAGAATACGTGTCAGTATTTTTGAATATCTCGCGGCATACAAAGGCCTTAACTTAAACCATGGTCGCCCTTACCACCAAACGCTCCCAGCGTTTCAATGAGGAATATTATCTGAGGGTCCATCACATTCATCCAGTCAGTCAGAGGACGTCAGACACTCAACATGGCCGAGATCAGTCTGGAGTTCCTCCGGAGTTTATTGAAGGAAGACTATCCTGACCTGACGATCACTGAGTTTCAGGTTTGTAAGCACTTAATCTTAATTCTACATAATCTGGATATGAGATCCTGTCAGATGAAGTTCTAAAGTTAAATACGAATTTTCTAAAGCAGTACCTACAGTAGTTGGTGGGGACTTGCTGTTCTAGGGGGTAAAATATGGGTAGATTGGTTTAAGATTCTAATATTTTACTGTAACGCAGTGGTTTGCACTATTTTTGATAGAATAATGCGTCTAATTGAAAACCTTTGTTCCAGGGTGCCCCTGGATCCAAAAGAGGAGACAATTACACCTCCATGGTGTACAGGATTTCCCTAAAGGGCTACCGTCACACCCCCGACCCTGAACCCTGGCAAGGCTCGCTCATCTACAAACGCCTCCCAGAAAGTATACTCCGCCGAGAAGCTTATAAAAGCGACGAGCTGTTCTGCAACGAAGTAGCTTTTTACACTAAAATCTGGCCGGCTTTAAGTTCCTTCCAAAATCAATGGGATGGAATCAAACACTTCGCAGCAATACCTAAATGTTATTTAGCTAAGAACGACTGTGTGATTCTGAAAGATTTGAAACAATATGGCTTCGTAATGCCTGATAGGAAGCAAGGGTTGACCACTGAGGAGTGCTATGTCGTGATGAAACATCTCTCACATTTCCACGCACTCTCGTTGGCTATGAAATGTCATAACCCTGAGGCGTTTTTTGAGCTGATCAATGAAAAGGATGGAATAAATGAAGGTAAGTACCTATCTACGCCTACGATGTGTTGCCAATTGTTATACAGTACTTTGATACTATGTTTTTTTTAAAGTTTTCTACATTGAAGAAAACGTCGATTACTATCGAGGGTATTTCAACGAGGCCATTCAAAACGCTGTCTGTATGGTAGAAGAAGAGCTGAAAGATAACCCTGACAAGGAACTTTACATGGACAAATTAAAGCAGTTCTGCGCTGAAGATGTTTTCTTTAAGACGATGGTGGATATGGTTAAACCGAGGGAACCCATGGCTGTGATTGGTCATGGAGATTGTTGGACTAATAACTTCTTGTTTCGGTATGCTGAAGGCGAAATTGCAGAGGTAAACCTATGAAAATTCTTAAAGTTTCTAATATAATCGTTCTAAATGTATCCGCTACAGAAAAACAATAATGCAATTTGCAATACCTACTTTACTACCCTAATGTAATGTCTCCCTGCTTAATGTATGTAATCTGATTATCACTAGATGTTCTTCGTCGACTTCCAAATGGTGCGGTACGCGTCCCCAGCTCTAGACTTGGTATACATCATGTACCTGTGCCTGGATCGGCAACAGCGACGCGAGCACCAGGCCTCCCTGCTGGAGTACTATCTGGACAACCTTCATGCAAAGGTCGAGGAGATGAGCGAGGAGGATTCCGTGTTCCATGGGGCTATGAGTCGGGAGAAATTGAGGAAAGCGTAAGTATCTAATAAATTCAAAAGAATAAGCAGAATTTAAAACAATTAATAAACTCCACGTTTGTTGCCTGACTGCTATTTGATCCATCTATCTTTCCCCAGACTTTTAGAAGACTACAAATTGTGCTCTCACTTCGGTTTAGGCGTTGCGCTGGACATGTACCCCGTCATGACTTGTGACAGCAACGAGGCACCCAACGTATATCAAGCTGAAGTAAGTCTCATACACTAGCTTTTGCTCCCACGGGATTAAAATTTCTACAAAACTTTAATAAAACTTTTACATCAAAATCGATTCAACAGGTTTTAAGTGATTGCCTAGAAACAGGTCGACACATTAGCTACCTACCTGAGTTAACGTGACATTTTTGCCAAATTACTGTAGGTATATATTGTGCATTTCATACGAGAGGGGGAATGGAATCGGTTACAATTTGGGTATCTTCAGTGAACAGGGTAACTTCTAGCTAGACGCACGTGTTACATCTTAGACCGCATCGTCACTTTACCATCGGGTGACAAATTGACCTATACATTCTTTAAAAAAGTAAGGATTCTTGTAAAAATCGAGGATTTGTCCACAGGACAGCATTGACAGCCAATCAGATGCAGTCCTGCCAGTGCGGACCAACAATGCGGAGTGCCGGAAGAAAATGACTGATTTGGTCCAGGAGTTAGTTGATGATGGGTTAATATGAAGCATTAAATGCCTTAAACATTGCCTTGCCATTGCCTTATGCCTTATGCATTAAACTGCCTGTATCAGCTCAGATGCCTTCCCAAACAGTATACTGTCTCTGTCACGCCGTTTATTTTAGCTGGTCTATGTTTCTTTACATCACGTTAAATAGAAGATGTATCGAAATATCCGGTTAAGTTCCTATACCTAATTAGTTGCTCCAGTATTATATAGTGAGCGGAGACTTTAATAAATAAATTAATATTAATATATTGATAAAATTATGGCCTTGCTTCGTAGACTAGGGTTGTGATAATCCATAGATTTTTATCAACATCGATTGTTATAAAAAACTTTAGTAAAATGACAATATTAAATACTTATGTATTAAAAAAAAACAATTATCTCGTGTAGGTATATGTATACATTTATTGTATATCTTTTATTTTTAGTAAATAAACACTTAACATAATAAGACGTTGGTGTTAAATCTTACCAAATATTATTTAAAATATTTATGAATGTATTGTGTAAGGGCATGTAATATGAAAAATCCTTCAACATGGAGGATATTGATAATATTTTGTTGATGTCCCCCTCCATGCTTAAATATTTTTTATATTATTTGCCACCTACAATGAATTTTATTTTGTGACACGTTATTAAGATCTAGCTGCTATAATGTTTAAAATCAGATCATAAGATATATCTGTAAATGTGAACTAAGTATTCGTTTATTAAAATTAAGATACATTTGAATAAAATGACTTTTTATATTGACTGGGAGATAAGGGTCTCAAAATCTAGAAAGTATAGCGTGGTTTATCTTCG
The DNA here is from genome assembly GCA_907269075.1 of Idaea aversata. Lineage (NCBI taxonomy): Eukaryota > Metazoa > Arthropoda > Insecta > Lepidoptera > Geometridae > Idaea > Idaea aversata. Next base: position 13,715,709 of record OU026102.1, on the reverse strand, counting down.
TTTTCGTATAATTAGTAAAGTCAATTTAGACTGTTCATAATTTTGTTAGTGTTCGTAGATTTTATATCGATAGTTTCGATTTTATCGATATTCGAATTTCAAGTCCGATTTCTTCTGCGTCTATTCCTATCGAATAGGTGTCGTAAGAAATACGGTACTTTTTTCTTATTTTAGAAATATATTTTCTAAAAAGAACTTGTAGAATGGATAAATTTCAAATTGTTTTAATCTAGACGTAAGAACCCCGAAAATGCCCTTAAATTATACAAAAAATTGGTAATTTAAATAAATACCCGTACTAAATCGTGGCACATACATCGATTGCATTATACGTATTTCCATAATTAAATTAAATTAAAAAAATAATATAAAATTACGTACGGGCTTACGTATTTAACAGATCTATAATAAAAATAGTCAGTCATTGAAAGCTTCAGATTGTTTGATGAGATTCTAACGCTTCTTATCTGAAGTTTCCAATAATTTTATTTTATAATTCTAATTGTTAATTTATTTTAATTAACCCTATAGAAGGACGTCATACATAAAGGCACTGGGAATAAAAATTATAGAAATTTTACAATATTACGCTGCCTTTGTGAATTTATCGATAACATCAACACCTCATCACTATTTCTTTGATTATGTCAAATTATAAACTTGTAAAAAATAGCACCTCGTTTGAGAAAAGTTTCCTTAACTTAGAAAAAGTATATCTTTTATAGTCCCAAATTATCTCAATTTAATATACTTACTTGATCATTTACTTGTCACTATCCCGATTAACTTGACGCTTGTCTTATCTACTTGACACTGGCCCTTAGAGCCGGTTGTGACGTCACACCACCTCTTCCCTTAGAAGCTTGTGTAGGCCTCATGAAATTAGAAGTCTTAGGCGTAGTTTTTATAGGAGGACGTGAAGTTCCCACTGAACTACCGCTGGAGGAAGACCTGGATGCCGGCATCCGGACAACTGGCTTCGGTACCGGTTTCGGGACTGGTTTTTGTACCGGCGCCTTCTTTACAGTAGCTACCGACGCAGAACTGTTTAGTGAACTTCTGGAACTTCGTAAAGACGCTCGAGACGTTGACCGTTCTACGCGCAATGAACTGGCGCGTTTTTGAGGTGCGACCCGTTTCGGATCTATCGGAGTACGGGGCGGTGTTCTCATCTCTTTGGTAGATATTTTCTTTGGGACTGTAGGTGATTTAGACTTCGGTATCGGCGAGTCACATTCAACATTGCAACCTGACGAAGCTCCTTGGGACGCGCTTTCCGAATTCAGACTTTGTGTTTCTTCGAAACCTTCGTCGTTTAACTCGTGTTCGCTTTTGACTTTAGATATTTTAGGAGATGTTGTCCTTTCTGGCATTTGATTTTTAGTTGGCACAGATTTCCTATAAGCACTCCTCGACCAAACCCCTGTTGGATTCTCCGTTGGAGATTTCAATTCCCTTATAGCTTTCTGGACATCTTCTTGGTTGATTGAAGTCTGCCTCCTCGTTCTAAGATAAGGTTTAGTTTCTTTGGTCGGAGTTTTGTCTGTACTTTGGTCTGGTCTTGTAGATTTGTTGGTCAGTCTGTCTTGCCAGCGTCTCAGTCTGTTTTCTTTTTCATCCTTGATAACTTCAACTGGTTTTGATTCTGGAACCTCTGGGACTTGCACCGAGTAAGACGCTTGGACTTCTAACTTTGAGGGCCTTATTACTTGAGTTTCAGCGATTAGCTCCGAAGGTTCAGGTTTCTTCTCGTCCTCAGGAGAGCTGGAGTCAGTGTTCCTCTTATACCGCCTCGTGCGTCGAGCTGCTGAAAATCTGTCAAATTGTCCATCTCCTAAGATCTCTTGGCAAAGATCTTTCATTTCTGCTGTTGCTTTTTCACTGACATTCGATCTTATTGGGAATGATGGTTGGAATTTTCTACAGGGTTCTTTTTCTGAAAACATTAAAAAAATACAACTTTAGTCGTATTACTTTTTATGACACAATACAGTTTACAATTTTGTGCAAAACTTCATGTTGAAGACCTAGCAGTTAATCCTCAGCGAAGTCACCCTGGCTAGTCATTACTTAATTTTCTTTAGACCCAGTGGTTTAGGTTGGACAGCATTACAAAGTTTTTTATAATTATTAGATTAGTAGATTCCACATTAGATTTTCTCTATAATTACCTGGAGGTGGATTAAACATCTTTCTCTGTGCTGGTGGAGTTTCAATATTATCCGAGTCTATCTCCACCCTACTCTTGTCCTTGTCCTGGGAGACCAGCACAAGTGGTAGTTTTCTCTTATCTTCCTCCGTGATGGCAACCAGCGGTACCGGTTCAATATTCTGCCGCGAACGTTGTCTTCGGAGCCGGAGTCTCATCTCTTCGTTCTCATCTGTCTTACGCCAGGGAACTCGCGTGTCTTTCTTTTGAGGTTGAACGTCTAGAATAATACATTTTATTAAATTTAGAATTTAAAAAACCCCCGACTTTTATCTCCATGACTTTCAGAGGGATGAACCGATTTCAATTAAACATAGCTATGAACACTCTCGAAGAATTCACCTTTCAAACAAAATCAAAATCGGTACATCTGTTCAGGAGCTACGACACACACAAAGACAAGTCAAACTTATAACACCCTGTTGTTTTTGTGTCAGCCTGCCTAGCATGAAGACCAAAACACGATACGATAAAGCGATATAACTACATCAACTCTCAAAATATGATAGATAAAGCCGCCATGTTGAATTTTTATTATAAATTGCGATAAAAATTATGATAAACATTCAACATGGCGGCTCTATCTATCATATTTTGAGAGCTGATGTAGTTATATCGCTTTATCGTATCGTGTTTTGGTCATCATGCTAGGCATACAGGGGTAAAAACAACTATGAGTATGAATGAGGGGTAGAGACAGGTTCGTAAATATTTAATCTACCCTGCACTAGGACACGATACCTACTACGAGTACCTATCAATTATCTCAAAATCTCTTCAATTGAATTAATACAGCATTAAAACCCTTATTCGTGTTTTACTGATGCTAGAGAGCATCTTACCTTCAACAGCTTCAATTGTGCTGACGACGGCTGCGTCATGCAGCACGGCAGGGCGCCACTCCGCGCGACCTTCAGCGAGAGGCTCCAGGCCTCCGCCCCCGCTGCCGCAACTCTCTGGGGAAATAGGTTCAATTATGTTTAAAAACAAGGCTTCAATCGCAGTGGTTTTCCTTAGGGTAGGTAAAATACAGACAGGTCCAACGTGTAGGTACTGTTATGAAAGAAGAATATACAGAAAAATAGGATAAGTGGAGGGTAGATTTTCGTACCGGAATCGTTTTCCAAGGACCTCCTGTTGGCTTGCAGTCGACGCGCGCGGTCGCGTAGCTCAGCATCTCGTTTCTCACCCTCGCTGTTCGCTCGCAGCCATGACTCTATCTTCTGACGCCACTCTCTGGAAAATATAGATTAATCATTACAAGTGTTTATGTAGGTACATATATGTATGCGGAGGATACAGACGTCGCTCGCTGTAAATAAATGACTCAGGAACTAGCCACATAAACAGAGACGTCTAGGAAAACAATTTAACAATTTACCCCACTTCAAAAAATTATTACATACCATGACAGAAGAAGTCGTACCCTAGTGGAGAAATAATAAAGTAGGTATACTTGGGTTTAATATAGACATACTTGGGTTTAGTGTTGGTGTCGGTGGGTGTGGTGGGGGCTCCCCCCTCCCGCGGGGCCCTCGGCGAGGGGGCTCTCTCCCGGTCGAGGACTTCGAGACGTGGACGGGACGCGCCGCGACGGGACCACGAACGATCTGGAACATTCGATGTCGATCTCAATATCACTTCATAGAACAATCACATCACATTAACGCTTCATTTAAAGGATTATTCAACTCAAATTGATTAAAAATCTTTTCATTCTAATTTGGCATTTCAAGTTTTGCCACTATTTTTAACAGATTCCTGAAGATAAGTCCACTTGATTTCCTTACCAAGACTGCCCCAAGCACTTCTCTCTCGAAGGTCATTAGCAGCTGGAGACGAATGTCGGAGGAACTCCAGCAGACCTTCCTCGTCTCCTTCCCCAGGACTGGCGCGGCTGCGGCGGCGGAGGCTGCCCGTGGGAGTTACATCTGGAAAAAATATGAATAGATATATATATAAACTTTTTATTGTACCATAATAAACCTTAATTCTAACATAAATTCCTGCTAAATAAATAATATAAACCAAACAATGGGCGGCCTTATCGCTAAAATTGCTATACTTAACTCCATGCCAAAATAACTTTTACAGAATTAAATAAACAAGTCAATCGTCCATCTCGCAATAGGATAATATATACCAGGTGATGGTGAAGCATCATGCGGCCCCAGTTTCCTCAAGGACCTCCTTCCCAGTCCGTTCCTGATGTCCAGCAGTAGAGACTCCATCAACGACTCGCATTCCGATACCGGTGTGCTGCACACGCTGCTGCTACCTGCTGGAGTTAACATAACATTGACCTTAAAATGATTTTTGAAGTTATACTTATTTAGGCGCGTTATGAAAAAATGATGAAAGTGATGCAACACAAAAGTCACATGTTGAAGCTGCGTTACCCAAAAGTAAAACAGGTTGAAGCTGCGAGTGACTCTTTTAAGATGCGCGCGCATCACTATAACACCAAAAGTAACAGGTTGAAGCTGTCCGCAAAATAAATATCAGACGAACGGACGGACAGACAGACAGAAAGACAGACGGACGTATAACTTCTCACGTGTGTACATAAGTACACGCACCCATTCTTTAAAATCTTTGCCCCCCCCCCTTCACTACAGCTGTCCTCCATGTGAATTTATTCATCAGTAAGATGACGTATCATCGAAACAAGAATGGTTAATGTCTTCGAGCCTACAGAGATGGATTTTGTCATTGGTACAAACTTACCAGTTCTTATCTTATTGCTGTGCAGTTCCCTCGCCTTGCGTCGTGCTGCCGCTTGCTCCTCGTGAGCTCGACGCCGCTCGTTCTCTGCTACCGCTGAACGGAACTTACAGCAGAACTGCACGAACGTCTGAAAAATAAGGCATGTTTAATGTCAGCCTTTGCCATCATCTATGGCTTCCACCTATGTTCTCATCGCATCTAACTGTATCTTTTGATTACCTACCTTAAAACATTCTTCTAGTTTGAAAGCCACTGGATCTTCGCAGAAAAATTCAGCCAACTGCTTTCTGATGTTTTCCACCTCCTCCATGTCTTTATTCAAAGCTGATACCTCTTGCTCTGCCACCTGAAAAAAGTTTTCTAATGTATTTACTATACTTACTAATATTAATTTCTTGTCCTATGACAATATACTAAAAAGTAACCATTTAATTCGTGATGTTTTTTACTTCATGTCTTCACCACATTTTCCTCTTCAACCCAAGTCTTGACATACCTACATAACTTAGTGAATTGTAAGTACCAGGGATGCCTTCGCTATATTTACCTGTAAGAAGTCTCCCATCTGTTCCTTGATGTCCTGCTTGGTATTCGGTAGTTGTATCTCCCGCTTTAACCCTCGGATCCTCTGATCCAGAGTTTTGATTTCATTGGTGAGCTGTTCCACGGATGCCTTCGCTGCCTCTTCTAACACTCGCGTGTCATCAGCAAAGTGGATCAATTCTTTGTTTTTACGTTCTGCTTGCTGAAATAGAACATATTTATAAATTAATTTATACCTAAGTTAAACAAAAATGTCCTCTGATATATCATAATATATCCATTGGTGATATCATATTGAAGATGAAAAATATCTGTAATTTTATCTGTTCGTCTTTGCGGTAGTAGGTTCAAACCTCAGTAGGTATTTTTGAAAAATATGTTTTTTTTTTAACCGCAATGTGACATTTTTTTTTAATTTACCTCAGCGACATAATGCATAAGAGTGACCCCGGGTTTGTTGGCACGTATATCAGGTAGCTTCTGTAATGAAGACAGGCGCACGCCCGCGGCTCCACCTGCGTATCCTCCGGCGTTCAGGAAGTTACCAGCTATCAGAGCTATGTATAGCACTTCCTGTGAACATACAAACAATGCATATTATTAGTTGTCATATAATCCTACCATAGTTATTGTAAAATGTATAGACCATTTTGCAGATTCTCTTTTGAAGATCTAACTAAGCAATCCAAATAACAACTAAAAAAAAATAAAAATATATGGAAGACGAATGACACCAGAACTTTAAGAAAAAAGCTATATATAATACCTGCAAAGCCCTGGAGTTCATAAGGTCGTCTCCAGCTACGAGGATCGCGTTGATGGCACTCTCCAAGTATCCAGCAGTAGATGGCCATTCCTCCTTTAGCAGCATACATTCTATACGGAGTTTGTAGCTGAAAAGACAAATGTTCAAATTAAACCATAGTTAGTTATGTTTTTAATGTTTTTTTAGTCCCCGGTGAGGGTTAAACCCATGACCTTCGTAATTTTACTGCAGCGGCGGTAATTTTACCAACCGATCTAATTGCAGAACACTCCAATGACTCAAAGTTACGGAGAGCTTTATTTTTAGGTACGACTGAAGCTCGTTGTGGCATCTACTGGAGGATTTTCACTTATCAACGACTGTGTAGCAATTTTCAAAGATAAATCATGACAAGTCTTTATTTTCAACTGGGTTTAACATTTAAGAAACCATAGATTTGCGAAGACAGTAAAATTATACGCCATGCTTGCTAATTCTGATATACTAACTTTGGTAAATGTATAAGCTGCAACAGAAACCGCTCGGCGTTCCCCAACTTGGCGTTGTCTCCGGAGAACGCTCGCAGCATGTCCACCTCGTCTATCTCCGGGAGTATCTTGAGGAGACCTCGGAGCTTCTCCGTGCCGATCTCGTCGTGCTGACCCTGGCTGATCAGCTGGATTATGTCCTCATTGGAGCTGGAGGAATGGACATGATTAAGTCAAAGTATGCTAAAAACATCTATTTAAAAAAATAACGCCTTTTGTCGCTGGTGTTTAGTTGATTGGTACTAAACACCAGCAACAAAAGGCGTTATTTTTTTTAATACCAGGGGAGTACAACCAGGATTTTAGTGCTATGGTACTAACATTCAGGGGCTTTGAATGAAATGGATTCTTATGGAGTACAACCAGTTTTAACAGACAGACAAACAGACGGACAAGAAAGTGATCTTATTTATGGGTCCCTTTTTTTACCTTTTGAGGAACGGAATCCTAAAATAAGGGAAAAATGACTGTACTTATATGAACTGAAGTCCTTACCTTCTAAATTGCTTTAGGAAGATGTTAACGTTAAGACTTCTCTTGCCATCCAGCAATGTGATCTCGTTGTCCTTTCGTCTCCTTTCCCCACTGTCTCCGAGGGGGCTCCGGCCCAGGCGTGGGCTCGACCCTGCTGAACCGGGGGGCGCTTGCTGGAAAACCAGGAAGTTTACAGCAAAATTTTTGTATGACTTTTTGGACACAAACTTGAGAGAAACTTATAATAACGAACTGCAATAATTTGAAAGGAAGTTTGTAATGCCATCATCATGATGTAAGTTCGTTTGATTTATAAATATAAATAGTTTTTTTTTTAATCCAAAACGGTCCGACTTGGATAAAGGGTTTTTGGCAATTTTATCATAAATCGAACCCGGTGCCTACCGCGCTAAGTTGTTTAATTTATGATTCTGGTTGTTATTTAAAAAAAGCTTTTTGTGGTTTTTTATTAAATAACATAACCAGAAACCCCGATAATCCTGCATACTTAAAACACACGAAAAAAAAACAACTTAATTATTTTAAATTCCTATGAAACGAACAAAAAACAAAATTCCGGCCATTGTGAGCGTCGGGTTGGGATATCGACGCGCATCGGCTTGAAGCTGACGCAATTTGCGCGGTAGAGCCCCGTCACCTTACCTGTTGACAGAAGAGTCCCTCTATCTCAGTCCAGTCCAGCTCCGTCTTAGGCGAGTGTTTATGACTTGAAGCTACTTGGGACCAGATGTTGTTCTGACCTATCACCTGGGGAAAAAATACAGCATTAACATCTGATGACATCTACAGGTGGTATATTTATCTTTTCAACAACTGACAAAAAAGCCTAGTTTCTACTAAAAAATACTAGCTGGGCCAAAATTGTATCTTCCAAAACGACTGCGTTACTAACCTTATTATTAGGTATCTTATTCCAGTTAATGGTCTTCATCTTGGTCTTCGGTAAGGGGGTCTCCTGTTGTGGCAGCTTCACGTCTAGAGCGGGCGGTGGGGGAGTGGGGGCAGATGGTGGCGGAGGGGCTAGTGGGGGCGGGGGGGCCATGGGCGGAGGCGGGGCTAGAGGAGGGGGAGGCGGGGGGATACCTGGAGAAAGAGGAAATATGTAAAAATAACGCTATGTTTCACGCCCGTCTGCTCCTCTTACGGATACCCTACTCCCGACGATCCCCTCTCGAGACGTTTTTAACGCACGTCGGGCCCCTGTACTAGGGGAGTCGACGGGCGTTAATTTAAAATAAGATCGGAGCGCCTCGCAAATCCCCTATGCTTCCCTAGAGGATACGTCGGAAGTTGGGTTACATATAAATATATAAGTTTTTACAAGAATATTCCTAGAGCTATCAAAATCTGCACAAGTATACTCACAAGGTGGCGGTGGCGGTGCTGCAGGTGCAGGCGGAGGTGGTGGCGGAGACAGCGCCCGCTGAAGGCTCTGCTTTCTACCACCAGATATATCACGGTGCTGACACGTGCAACCCATTTTAGCCTAGAACGATGCAAGGTGATCAAGGTTTTAACAAGTAGGTGGGCACTTACTTCTTAAAATAAAGAACAAGTCTCGGTCTTATTGTAAAGCCTGGAGTTGTCTTAAAAGCTGATGAAGATTATCTTAAGTCTAACTTAAATTGTGCTCCAATTTAAGAAGTGTCTTTAAATTAAAGCACAAGACATTTTCATGGGCAGAGGATGCCGTTTGTTTTTAACAAATGACAGGTCAGCGTTTGACCACTCGGTGTCACACCTGCCTATGGTAGCTGAAGATAAAAGTACCTATCTCAAAACGATAATTCACACTCCGTCCGTAAAGCCAGCTAACGCCTGATCATTATGAAGTACCTACCTAAAACCAATATTTCCCTTTTATTTCCTTACTACTTCCTTAGGATCTATTCGGAGAAGATGGTGCTGTCATCTTACCTGAACGCTGGGAGCTCGGAGCAGCTTCGCAGCGTCTTCATTGTTCTCCAACAAGGTAGCTCGATGCACTAACGTCTCTGCTGTGTCCCAGATGATATCACTAACTGCTTCCTTAGGATCTATTCGGAGAAGATGCTGGAGAATGCTTAAGAATGGAATCTCTTGAGGCGTGTCGGACACCTGTAAGCCATAATATACATGAATGTAATAGTATTTAACACTTGCAATTTATTCTACCTATGCAATGCGAACATGTTTCTATGGTTAGCTTACCTGACCAATCGCTGTTTTCAGCTATTAGTCAAACAAAATGTAATATAGCTGAAGCGCTGACATGATAACAATAAGAAGAGCTAACCTGTTTCAATATAGCATAGAAGACATCAAGGTGGGAGTTCAAGTTGATGCCTCCAGGACCCTGAGCCTCGTCGCTCTCCCTCTGCTCCTCGAAGACATCCAGCTGGACGCCCAGGTCTGGATGACTGGCGGCTTCATGTCTGGTGGAATTATACACATGAGATATTACGGTCTGAGGAAAAACATTGATGGTAACGATAGACAACACGTTGCCATGGTTACCTTGTGAATAACAAGACTCACGGCGGGAACGTGAGTGATGACGTCACACTTTTTTGTGAGTCCCGTTGATTATGGATTTATTAGACGTTATCACGTCAAAAGTCATAAGTTGTGTAACAACCGGAAGTGAACGACAAGAGATTAGTGAGATTTAAAATGCTAAATTGACCGCCATTCTTTGCAAGAAGAAGAAGTCTTTAGAAGAAGAATACATTTATAACTTTTCATTTCAGAGTGACGAGTGCAATTGAGTCATATTAATACAGGTCGTAGAGGTCGCTTAATCTGAAGCCACAATATTTTAATTTAACATTACGAGTACAAAGGACGACGAAAACCATCAATCAAAAATTTTGTCAGTGTATTTTGAAGTTCAATTGCATCACAGATACCATGTGGCTTTATTTATTTCATTTACTTCAGTGACCTTGCACAAGATAAAATTCAAGTGTAAGTAAGTGACATGATTTTTTTTTGCCCTAAAACCTTACAGTTCAGTGCCTCGATTCAGTAAGGTTTAAGTCGTCGGGCGTATGGGCGTGTGTGATGAGTACGCGATAACTACAGGTTTCGTATGGCAATGACGCCCTAATCACACATGCACGACGACTTATTAGTAAATCGAGGCACTGGTTATGTAGAGCTGACTCCTTGATGACATAAGTACCTACCTATATGGACGGACAAGGGCCAATCAAAATCAACAAATAGAATATTTGTTACTAGGTATATTATAAACCCCTAAGAAAATGTGAATGGACTCAGTGAGAGAGATGGATGTCAATGATGAGATGGGTAATAGGGGAGAATGGAAGAAGAAGACAAATTGATTCGACCTCTCATAAATTGGGAAAAGGACTGGAAGAAAAATATAAAAAGATGTATGTACAGGTACAGTATCTTAGAATCGTGCAATGCCAAAACATGTAAAAAAACCGTATCAAAGCGATTATTTCCAGATTGAGTCAAGTGTATTAATGATTACGAAACACCGATTATTCACGTTTTTGCACTCGGTTTACATATTAATCTTATTATTCATGATCTCTTGCCATATTTGGTGGTCCCTCGTTGGTCTGCGCCCACGCAGCTGAGCCTTTTTGTTTGCTTTATAGTGTAGAATAAGGAAACTAAGGTCTTGATTTGAAAAAATAGGTTATAATTCAAACTGTAATTTGTTTTTAGCAGGTATTGATAGGTTTAAATTTGTAGCATTTTTATGTTATTTATGATTTAAAAAACAAGGTGATTTTCGTATTCTAATAAATATAGTTTCTCTAAACTTGTCATCATTCGGCCAGACATTTTTTAGAGCCGGTAAGGCTGGTAAGTCCAAATTATATTACCGTGTCGTATCTTGCAAAAAGTTGTGAACAAAAAACTGTGACAAAAACACGAAAACTAAAAATCGAAACCAATGTTTTTTTATTCTTGAAGGCATTTAATTTATTGTTTTAACGGCTCCTGCTGTGAGAAAATTATAATTGGTTTTTGTAAAGGACTAATGAATTGACAGAATTTATATTTAATACCTACGACAGGTATCAACAAATTATTTATATTATATTATGTGGATCTGTTTTAAATTACGTCTTAATTTACATTTTAAATACAAAGAGCATAAATTGTTTTATAAACAAATCCAAGTGCCCAAAGGGCAAGCTGCATCGACGCGCCGCCCCGCCGTCCAAAGCCGCAAGCTTTTTGGATCGATCCAGTGGTAAGGTTTGCGATTGAAGTATTGTTTGATAGTTTACAAAGCGCTAAAGCAACCTATAAACAAATTATCCACGCCCACGCTATATTTTATTGAACGACAAAAACACAATTAACGGCCGACATTGCTAACCTTTTTGTAACTATTATCTACGGATAACCCGCCACGCGATTGTTACACACACGGTGGTGTAGAATTAAAATACCTTGAAATGATTGCGACACCGACGTGTGTGTAAAATTAAAGTGGTCTACTTTTTGTCTTTGGTGTCGTTCATTCTTTTGGCCACAGGCTAGTGACTTCGGTTTATTATGTTGGCCAAATTATCAGTTTATTAGTTCCATAGATATTTTACGTCAACCGGAACCACAAGCAGAGAAAATAAAAAAATAAAACAAGAGTTGTCAAATTTATTCTAGTGGCGGCCATCTTTAGAAAAAACGCGATGCTCTGCGCCAGAGCTCTAGGTTAAAAAAATTAAAATAAATGTTTCGAAAGAGTAAGAGCCGGGTTGATTTTTTCAAAAATACTAGAAAAATACTGAAGTTTATGTGTATAGTGCTATTTTGTAGAATAATTGTGAAATAATTGGTGATAAAAGCCGACAACTTTTCTTTGCGTTTGCGCCGGCAATATGGCGGTTTGGTTTTTTGCGTTTGTGTTTTGTTTTCAATTGATATCTAAGTGATTTATTGTGTTTTTAGTGAAAAATAGCTCGTAATATGATTAAAGGTGAATGATGTAAGTGAAATAAATGTGTGATTTGAGTGGTTGATCGTATATTATGGAAATATGACGGAGTAGAAGCGTCGCAGCACTTGGAAAAAAATCAAATCTTGATTTTGTCATCAATAATACAGCAACAGGTAAGTGATATAAATAATTGAGGATCATGACTGTATTAGAAATTTCAAACCGAACCCAAAGGTGTGCAATAATATATCACTATAGGTACGTAAAACAGAGCTGAAAATAAGATTTTTCGACAAGGTCCCCCTAGATCTTTTTTCTTTTGAAAAACTCGTAGCGCGTCGCGTCCAGGCTTCTGGAGCGCACGTACAGGCAACGGGTTTCAAAACTAGTCTTTTAAATTTTTAACTCTTTGAATTTAACGAACCATAATAAACCTATAAAGACGATTTCCGCAAACATTACCTACTGTGTGTTTATAAAAAGTCATTTGTGTAGATTAAGAAAAGTAGTGGACCAAGAGTTTATAAGCAACCCCTGTGGGACACCTTAATTGAATGTGTTTGAAGTATGGCTTACCTGAGGTTATTGAGTGTCGGCAGAAGACCAAGCCCTGGAAAAAGAAACTTCACTTCAACAAATTTACTTAAAAAAGTGCGGGGATCTTTGTCAAAAGCTTTACTAAAACCAAGTATTTTTTATTCAAAGGTATGGGATATGTCTTGAACTATGGTCTTGAAGGTGGAAAGTTTGATTTACTTGTCATTTCACCCAGCCAGTGCCAACATTTTACGGTCCAGAACACACCTATACGTTGAATCTTACCAATAAACTCATTTCTGACCCTGATCCTATCAGGCAACCTCGGAGCCGAGATGATGAGACAGTTGATAAACGCCAGCAGCGCGGTCTTGTAGTCCGTCGTGGTGGCACTCTTCAACTCCTCGACTACCACGGCGAGGCGGTAACGCTCGCTTTTAAGGGCCTAGGAGATGATAGAAGCATGTTAAATCTTAAAATTCACAGAGTAAAAGAAAAGACTAAATATAAGGCTTGCGTTTGACCAATACTAGTTCACAAGCTGATGGTTAATGACGATGCGATACCTCACCATCATCATCATATCAGCCACAGGAAGTCCACTGCTAAACATAGGCCTCCCCCAAAGACATCCAGAGCGATCGGTCGCATGCCCTCAGCGCCCAACTACTTCCCATTTTAGAAGGTACCTATTCACTCATAACTTGAAGAGCATCAATCACGGAATAAACAAAGAGGACAGTTTCTTACCTTATACCGATCAAGGGTGTCGACTGCTCTAGCGTACCCCTCAGCATTGTAGACACACAACGCTGATAGGAGCTCGAACACCTGCAAACGAAAGGTCCTTGAATCACTTGAACCACGAAAGTTTTAAAACGTAACCGTTCTTTTGGCTTAGTCCTAGTCGGGATAAAGAGGCCCATTAATATGTCCCATTACAGGGAAAAGACAGTTCTCAAACGAGTAAGACGCTATATGGATTCTATAGAAACTTAAGGCGTATCAGTTTTCTCGCGATATTTTCCTTCACCGTAAAAGCATACAAATTATTGTTATGAACCCATTGTGGTGCAAGGTCATCGGGATTCGAACCCACGACCTACACATTGAAAGTCAAGGTATCTTTCGCCCAATAAGCCAACCTTGCTCATTAAAATGTCTTTAAATGAAGTTGTTTAATTTTAAGAGAAATGTCAAAAATATAAAGACAGGGGTCAAGTAATTCGATCTAAAAAGAATAAGCGACCATAATTGAGTAATAAATACTTTGTGCAACCATTTGAACTTATTTAAAATATCTGTAGTTTTTATATGTCACGAGAAACTAAAGTCGATGTAAAGTTTGATAATTATTGGGAAAGATAAAATTCAAGTGTGATGTCATATTTTTTTGTGAAAAATGCCTGGACACTGTTCCAGTAATGTAAGCCGATAGAAATACACTTTCGTGCAGTTCACGAACTTATGATTTCTATGTGTAAGCCATCTTGGACAAGACTGACGGAAGGACAAAGTCAAATATATTTAAGATATTTGTATTAATATATTTACACAGGCTCTATGCGTAAGAAGTGTGAAGCCGTTAATATGTTACCTGTTTTTTAACCGGTGCCGCTGGCGAGGTGAGCGCGGCCGCGAGTTTCCCCGCATATTCTGCATGCTCTACGATGTAGTCCAGCCCCACTCGGCTCTCCATGCCGACACTGGGAAATAAATACATTACCATTTTAGATAGGGTTGAACATTTTGGAAGAAAACTTCTCAAATTGAGCAAGATACGGCCTCTGTGGCGCGTCGGGTGAACACCCGACTGCGACGCAGAAGGTTGCGGGTTCGATTCCCGCCGGGAACAAGTATTTATGCTGACCATAAATTCTTGTTTCTGGTTCTGGGTGTTTCCTATATGTATATATTTACAAAAAAAAAAAGTATATAAGTAGTTTATCCGTTATCTGGCACCCATAACACAAGCATTAAGTTGCTTAGCTTGGGGCTGGATGGCGATGTGTAATATGTCCTGAAATATTTATTTTTAATTTTTATTTTATACGGGAATTAATCATGCAATGCTTGTCGGCCGAAAGGGAGGATAGGTTTGCCAAATTTAAGCCCAATTCGTCTTTTGGTTTAAGCTGTTCGTTAATAAATCAATCAGTCGTGGCAATTTTATATCTAGGTATAGATTAAAATTTAATTAATTTTAATCCGATTTATTTATATATGTAGTACCTCTTTACGACAATATACATTTTACGACCTAGCTTTTTTAACCTGTGAAAACGTTAATCGATTCAACATTTAAAATAGTCTTAAAGTTACGCTTTAAAGTTGAGATATCACCTTTTTTGGTAGTCATATGAGTTCTAATGTTTTTTATTAAAATAAAATAAATAAATTCACGGAGTTATGCTAATTGACAAACGGGTAAATATTTTAAATAGGTATTTGATGGGTTCCGTATGAAATTTATATTTTACCGACCCCAAAAAGAGTTACCTGTTTACTACGCTACAGCATAAAAACAAAAATTTTAATGGGTCAGTGACGGTACTCTATTTTTGTTCTTCAATCACTTGAAAACTACTAAACAAAGACTTCGATCAAATTTGGAATAAAGATAGCTTAATCTTTTCAATAACCCATAGGCTACTTTTTATCTTAATATATTTACACAACAACTGTATAAAAATTAGATGGTTTGGAATAAAATAAGAATAACTTCCCAAGACTTTCACGATTGAAATCAGAGGATGCAGCTAGTAGTTATTTCGTTATTTTTATACAATCAAAAGGAACCCAAAAAGCTTTACATAATAATGTTATAGATCAGGTTATAATTATCGTTTCTGTTAATCGATAAGTTTATTCAAAACAATAATTACTTGAGACCTTTGATTCTAGGTATTTTATTTATTTATTTGACATAACTAATAAATTATGTATTTAGATGGTATTTAGAAAACTCATACACCTGGTTATAGTAAATAAAATCTTCTCATTTTATATCAAATTACTAAATAACCCACAATTTGTCACTACTAAATACCGCGGGGCGCAGCTAGTATTTTATAACTAGCGACCCGCCCCGGCTACGCACAACTATATTATGCATGTATTATACATATAAACCTTTCTCTTGAATCACTCTATCTATTTAAAAAAACCGCATCAAAATCCGTTGCGTAGTTTGAAAGATTTAAGCATACATAGGGATATATGGGCAGGGAAAGCGACTTTGTTTTATACTATGTAGTGTAAAAAAGCCGCATCAAAATCCGTTGCGTAGTTAAAAGATTTAAGCATACATAGGGATATAGGGACATAGGGACAGAGGAAGCGACTTTGTTTTATACTATGTAGTGATAGTGAAGTGATATGTAATGCAATAAGCATCCGCTAAGAAATGATTCTGGTAAATGCAAACATTAAAATGTACCTGAATACCAAACAAACACTTTGACTGTACCTATATACTTCTTGGCAGCAGAAATAGGTATTTCACACAAAGGTATTCGAAGATAATCAACACAGTTCCACAAACAGTATGTTTATAAGATATTCATTCTAGGAACACCTTACTATCTGTCAGCATAATCTGCGACTTCTTTGCATGCCAATTGACACCTGAGTCTTGAATTATCTTTAACTATGTATTCATCCATAAGGATACCTATAAGGTATCCTAACCGTTTGTCTGGTCACCATATTACAAGATCAGTCGCTTAGTTTTGGGCTGTAAAGGTAAAGAACTCGACAATACTTTTGGAGCCAACTAAGTTACGGGTTTCATTCATCACTATGTTTTCTTCACCATAAGAGCAATGCCACCTAGCGCTTAGTTTACTAGCGCTGTGTAGGTACAACTTCGGAAAATATTTATTTAATTCTTGAACTTGCACGATCGTATGAGTTACAGAGTTTTGAAATTAACCACATCACATCCACGGACGGCGCTTTTCCGGTCTTCACGTGACCATGATCGGTGCAACTCAATCGAAACGTTGAGTAAATATTAAAACGAGTAGTTAGTTAAATTGCAATCCCGACCAATGAACATTTTAGTTATAAGTACTCCATTTTACTCGCCATCTGCTATCAAGTCAAGACCGTAAAATAATGACATTAAAGTAAAATAATCACTGTCCATTTCCTGAGTCAGTTAAGGCGCGAATTCAATGTCAGCCGTTAAGGGCAGCTACCAGCTACACCTGATCACCTGACCAAATTAGGGTCGGCCTCGTTGGGAGGTCGCGTTGAAGGGTTCACTTCATACATACTTTTTGAACACTGACATAGGAAATTTCCTTGCGGAAAGAACCTGAACTACCGACCAAAAAGCGAGTAAACTTTTTGAAACTTTTGCCCTTTAAAATTACAGTTTTTCATGTATAGATTACCATGAAAATTATATTCCAACATTCTTACGGGATCAGAACTTCCGAGGGTAAAACTGTGGGGCGCTTCTAGTATGAAAGTTTGTGTGTATGTTTGTTACTTCTTCAAGAAATTATGGATAATTATTTAGGTAAGTAAGTATTTTTAGTTCTAGACTTATTAATGTGGGGATTAAATTCTGTGGTATATAATTGGAACTTAATGGAAAAGAAGCCACGGGTCGGTTTATTTAGTTCTTCTGTGACTATAGTCACAACGGCCAGCTTTAAAGTTCACAAAGTTCACGATTAAAATCCCGTTCATTGATAAATAGATCCCCTGCACTTATGAATCAGTGTAAAGTGTACCTAAACACTACAAAAGCTACTTGTAAGTGCAACAAGAACAAAAAGCTCTCCTCTCCTACACAACATTGAGCTTAACAAGCTCTTCCAGTGCGATGACCGGTTACTTGATATTTACATCTTGATCGATCGGGAGCAAGTGATACTACTACCTACGTTAATCAGAATCAGAATCAGAATATTTTATTTGTCTAGAATGTAGTTTACATATGTATGATGTTAGTATGGTTAGTACGTGCTTACATTCTACCAGTCATCTGGTGTACAAATATTATGTGGGTAGGATATGACTTTTAAAAATATAAAGTGACTTTAAAAATACATTAATCATAAATTTTAAATAAGATTTACAATAATTGAGCACTGCACCAGGTCCGATTCAATATATAATGTCAAAAAAGAATGGAATCACTATTAATATAAATGTCAAATAAAATTAAAAATTATTATGTCAGTTTTAGATTCATTTTTCATTTAAAAATTCATTTACACTGTAAAAACATTTGTCCAAAAGCCATTTAGTTAGCTTTTTTTTGAAAAGCAGGCAAGGAAGGCTCTTTATCGTGTCTGGTAATTTATTGTATACTTTTATTGCTTGTATATGTACATTTTTTGTGTAAATTTGAAGACGACCGCTGGGTCGGTACAGATTGTTAGGTCGTCTAGAAATGTGATTCCTTTTCACGGTATTTGTGTGCAGTGGAAAGTACTGTGAATGTTCCCTCACAAACAGACACAACTCCTTAATATACATACAGGGAAGTGGCAGTACATTAAGTTTTTGAAACAAAGGCTTGCAACTATCCCTAAACCAAGCGCCAGTAATTGCCCTGATACACTTTTTTTGTACACGAAATGCTCTTTCAATGTCAACAGAATTACCCCACAATATCAACCCATACAGCAGAACAGAGGACACATATCCATGGTATGCAGTTATTGCTGCTTCCATTGACACTGTTACTCTAAGTCTCTTAATTGCATAAGCAAATCTGTCCAGTTTATCGCAAATGTAATCTATGTGGAATTTCCATTTGCTATTTCGATCAATGATCAGTCCTAAAAATTTAGTAAATTCTACTTGTTCTATAAAATTACCTTCATAACTTACATTAAGGTTCATTGGTTTCAGATTGTAACTTTGAAATTCTATCATTTGTGTTTTTTTAATGTTAATTTTAAGATTATTTGCGTCAAGCCAATTAATAATGTCTAAAAGTGATTGATTTAATTTAATTTCTAATTCATGTCTTTTGTCAGATTTAACTATTAGAGTCGTGTCGTCGGCAAAGAGTATAGTTTCATGTTCAGTGGCCATAGGAAGGTCATTAATGTAAATAAGGAATAAAAAGGGTCCCAAAACACTTCCTTGCGGGACACCAACGCCATTGCATTTTTTCTGAGAATTATAGGCAACCTTAACTACACCAACGGAGTTTGAATTATTTAAACTGTTTATAATCTTATGTACTTCTTTGGGATCAGTGGGTTTAAGAAAAAATGTGTTATGGTTATTAAAGTCCATTGTTTTTTTAATAGCGTCAATATTGTATTTAAAATTATTATTTGTCATCTGTATATAGTAATCATTAAAAATGTCAGCAATTTTTTGAGGGTCAGTATATTTCACATCTTCATTAACTATCTCGTCTATGTCATTATATGGGTTAATGTCATTTAGGGATCTATTAATAATCTTCCAAGTGGCTATACATTTATTTTTGCTCTGTTCTATGTATCTTTTATTTTGAACTTGTTGTGAAGCATGTATGCAACGTTTCAGAATCCTCGAATACTGTTTATATTTATATTTAAGTAGTTTTTTATTAGACTTGCAATGTAACATTTTTAAGTACATACTTCGTTTATGGACACTGGATTTTTTCAAGCCATTAGTTAACCATAGGTTATTACATTTACCATTTGTTTTTCTCACTTTATGAGTCGGAAAACAAAGGTCATAAAATAATTTAAATGTACTGAAGAATTCTTGAAAAGCTTCATTAAGATTAGACTTTTGGTACATATCTGAAAACCTTAAAACTTAAAACTTAGCAAAACTTTTTGATATTTTCATCACTGTAGTTTGTCGTTAAGACAAAGTTAATAAGATATTTATCAGTTACCAAGGATTATTAGAACGTTGCCACATATTAACCCTCGGTAGTTAATAGATGCTCAGACCTGGTCACTGACTGAGGCTCAGAAGTTCAAACTCAAAGTATGCCAAAGGGCGATGGATCGTAGCATTTTAGGTGTAAAAAGAACAGATCGCATACGCAATACCATTCTGCGAGAAAATACCAAAATCACAGATGTGGGTTTCAAATCAGCGAGGTTGAAATGGGATTGGGCGGGCCATGTAACAAGAATGGACGGGGATAAGTGGGCTAAAACAGCAACAAGCTGGACACCTCCGGGAGCTCGGCGACGTCGAGGTCGGCCACGGAAGCGTTGGCGAGACGACCTCGACCGCCTCGAGCCAGCTTGACCGGAGGTGGCCCAGGACCGCGACCGATGGAGGGAGATGGGGGAGACCTTTGCCCAGCAGTGGGATACTAGGGGTTAGATAAAAACTGGTTGCCTGTAAAGTCGGTATACGGGCGAAAGTTTTACGTGACAACAACTGTGCTCGAGTGGAAGGGACGCGTGCCTTTCACTTTTTATGTCTGTCTCTCTCGCTCTTAGGCGGGCTTAGCATGCCCGCGTGCCTCTCACTCGCTCTCATTGTGAGCGCATAACGTGAGCGGAGCGTAACGCAGTTTCTTGAAGTGTCACCCGGCAAACCAATTTATAAGACGTTGTCACGTCAAAAAAAAAAAAGTTAATAGATACTTTATTGATTCCGACCAAAAGATTATCGATGACGATTATAGATATAGACTTTTTATCTAGAGCGCTCGTAACGACCTGTGAATTCTGTGAGGTTTCGTACTGTTATAGGAGAGCCACTAATTTGCTTTTTAAAAAAAAGATTCTGTTTGGCTAAATAAAGAACGATTTATTGTTATTAGGATTTAGTAAAATTATAGAAATCTGGATAAATAATGAAAGCCGTCTTTCGGCAGTCGCGGCTGGATAGAGACTGACTATTGTATGACGTCGTTACCAATCGCGAGCTACTGTTGCTGAGGCAGCAGTAGTCAGCTTAGGTACTTACATGTGAGGGGTATAACACCTCCCCCGATGAAGACTAAACTTCGGGGTTGAAAACGAAGTTTATGAAAATATATTAAATCTTCCTTCTTGTTGAAGGAGCAGGGATTACGTTTACTTGTTCATAATCTTGGTTTACTAATTTAGAAGAAGATGGAGTTTGATCACGTTTTATATCTGGTTCTACTTCCAATTCAATGTCTGCCGAGACTCTAGATTGCTTAATTTTAAAGAATTTGCGACTGCTTCCAGATTTACAAAAAAAATAAAATCTAAAAATAAAACAAATTAAAAGTATAGTTACTACAATAATGGTCATGACAGAATAATGTGTCCCATACCTTACTATATGCGGAGTTTCTAAAACTTTATCAGCGTTACTCAAAAGGGACTTTAAAATATTTTTGTTATTTTTCGAATTAAAGTCATCTAAATCTATATTTAGTAATTTGATTGGGGAAGGAGACACATTATCAATATAATTTGAAATGGTTTCTGAATTACAACAGGAATAATTAAGTAAATTAAAATTTAGGTTAACGTGGACATTTTCCATGTTTAATGTTTTGTATTTAGGTAATATTTTTATGTTTTTAGAGATCGCCGCACAGTTTTTGGGGATTGTAAGTATTCCGGTACCATGTAACTCTAAGTCATATAGTTCACTGCCGGTACAGTCGATAGATACTTTCACAGGGTTCGATTGGACGTAAAGCCACTTATTGTTTTGGAGTGGTTTCCAAATATCGACACTGCCATAAATAAATTTTGTTTCACACTTCCTTGGTAATGCACTATTCACTTGGGTTATCAGTTGCACTTCACAATTAGGGTTAACACTTGTTGGGAACACAATAGGGACGTCACACATATATGTCCTCGGACTAAGCGCCTTGCACTGGTCCAAATTGTCTATAGTACTATACTGAGACTTGTCCCTGGCCATCGCTACATATTTAGAGTTAGGTATAATCATACTGTAAGTATTCGGGTTCCGAATATTATGTGGTGTTGGCAATGCTATACTATGAAACAGATTAAATTCCTTAGGGGATACTAAAGGTATTCTTAAAATAAAAATAACTCTATTCCTATTAAAATAACATATAACTGTAGAAATATGCATAATGATATGAATGTTACTTATGTCTAAAGACACAGGCAATTCAACATCACTATGTAGATGTCGATAATTATCGGTAAGCTCTCCGTATAGTTGACGCGGTGTTATCACTGACGGATGTAGGATGTTTTGTCTACTTAATAAGATGGAGGTTATTAAGTCTTCCATTTAAAATGACAAAGTTACAATCGAGGTTTCTAAACAATTTAAAACTGAGCTTATTTTGGATTTTACAATTAAAGTATTTGATATAACCGAAATGTTTTTAACGTGTTGGGAGAGTTTATCGATAGCATCGGTTAGTCTAGCTTCATTAGATTTTAATTGATGTAAAGTTTTATTATAATCTGAAATTGTAGAGATAGTAACCAAAATGTTCTGTTTTATCAATGAGGCTAGAACTTTTTCGTTATTTTGTACAGTAACAATTGCGTCATCATATCGAGCTGCGTCGTTTTCGTCCAAAGTACCGAATATTGTCTTGAAGACCGTACCTATACCTCCTATCCATGCACCACGCTTAATTCTGTTATCAATTAGATGAGATATAGCCGCATATTGATTAACCAAATTTTGATACTGAATTGTAATAGGTTCCAAACTATTATGGCATTCCAATTCGCCTATAATTATTGTCTTGGTTTGTTGACAAAGAAGTCTTACAGTATCTAATACCGTTTTTAAGTTTTCTAAATGAGAACTAAAATACGAGATGTCGTATGGCGTTATAACGTTTAAATAACCCGAATTAATTTTGAATTTTCCAACATAGTCAAAATAGATACCAGGACTCGAAGTAATGGGGTGATTGTAGTCTTGATTAATTTCTTTTGACGCGCTGAAATAAAAACAACGAGAAGGTTAAATCTATTATTTTTCCTTCAAAGTTAAGATAAAAGTATTAATACTACCTACCTACTAACTATACTAACATAATACCTAGTCGTTACCTATACCTAAGTTAAACCTAAGATAAGACTGTTACGTCATAATAATATTTATATTATAGTTATTAAGGCTGGTCAGTAGCGGGTTTTACTTCGTCAAAATGATGTTTCACATGACGTCGATTAATTAATAAGGTCAATGTATTAAAACCATGAACCTTGACAATTTTGTAAGGGCCTTTCCACACTGGCGATAAGGCTTTTTTAAGACGTAAATGATTTTTTAAGTAGACAAGGTCGCCCACTTTGTATGTAACAGGCCTAGTGCGATTATCATAATAGGTCTTAGAGTTTTGTTTTGATTGTC
This sequence comes from Idaea aversata, assembly GCA_907269075.1. Classification (NCBI taxonomy): domain Eukaryota; kingdom Metazoa; phylum Arthropoda; class Insecta; order Lepidoptera; family Geometridae; genus Idaea; species Idaea aversata. The sequence goes on along the minus strand of OU026102.1, from coordinate 13,692,724 downwards.
CGATATTTTCGAGAGCTTTCTCGCGGGAATATTTCAACTTATGTTGCAACATTTTTACATAATCGGGGTACGTCACATCTGGTGCAGAGTTGTAAATAGAACCAGGGAGATATGGTTTATGACCGAATAGAAGTTCGTAAGGGGTGAAATTTGTAGTACAGTGGACATTCGTATTATAAGCAAGCATTGCCGTATATACGTAACGGGGCCAATTATCTTGTTTATCATTTACGAATGATTTAAGATATTCTTTAAGGGTCGAGTGGCTACGCTCGAGAGCGCCCTGGGTTTGTGGATGGTATGGAGTAGACCATAGTTGTTTGATCTTTAAAAATTCGCATGTTCTCTTAAATAAATCAGCGGTAAAGTTGGTCCCTTGGTCAGATAGAATTGTTTGAGGTATACCAAAAAGTGAAATAAAGTGAACTAAACAATCGCTGGTTTCTTCAGCTGATGTCGATCTTATGGGATATGCGACGGAGAATTTGGTAAGGTCATCTTGTAGGGTTAGGATATATTTTAGTTTTGCGGTGCCGGACTCGGGTAAGGGGCCTACTATATCAATAGCTAAACGTTGGAATGGAACTGTGGAGGTAGTAGTAATTTGCATAGGAGCTCTATTTATTTTTCTGAAAGCTTTGTTTTCTTGACAAAATTTGCATTTTTTAACATAGTTTTCTATGTCAGAACGCATGCCCTTCCAATAATATTTCTCCTGAATTCTTTTCAGCATTTTTACAGAGCCTATGTGCCCAGATACAGGTAAGTCGTGATTATCTTTTAATATTACAGGGATTTCACTAAGAGATGGATAAATTATTTTATAGTGATATATATGAACTTTTATATTAGTATTATGAAATAGGAAGGTGATAATATTATATATTTTAATGAAAGAATGTTTTTCGAATGGATTTTTAAAATCACTGATACTTATTTCATTTATTTCTGAATGAGAGCTACGTATTTCGTTACGCAGGGCTTTCAGCGATTCATATATATCTGGATAGGGACACTCGTCAAAATGATGTACTTTTACATAGAGAAAGAAATGTTTTTTATTATTGTACTCTAGGTTTTGACATGTATAGAGAGTTCTCTCTTTTTGTAGGAATTCATCGCGACTTGGACAATTATTGACGATTTCTTGAACGTAAGGTATAGATTCATCAAGATCTATGGATGTTGGAATGACTAAATTTTTTATAGTGGTTTTCAGTAAGTTTTCATTATGTTCAACGATAATGGTATTATAAGATAATGATTTTTCATTTAATTTCAGGAAATCGGAATAGGACTCATTTTGGAAAGGTAAGTTTTCATTTCTAGGTGTGACTAACGTCGGTTGAGGATCGGGTACAGGTAGGTTTTGGACATCAGGTTGGACAGGTAAGGTTTCTGTTTCAGAGGCTGTTGGAATTAAATTAAGATCTGGAAAAGGTAAGTTTTCTGCATGAATTTCAGGTATTGGATCAGGATAACGACTAGTTGAAGGTTGTGGTTCTTCTGAATTTATGTCTCTACTGGGATTCATTTCTGGTAAAGGTGACGTAATATCTCTTAGGAGTTCTTGTTCGAGTACAGGGTCAATATCATCGAAATTGGACAAAGGAGATATTTCTATGTCTAGCAAATCTAACATTTCTTGTTCATTTTCAGGACTTTCTACGTTTACTGGATTTACTGGATATCTGGATAATGCGTCGGCCGCGGAATTTAGTTTGCCTTTACGGTAAGTGATTTCATAATCATACTCTTCTAATTTTAAGCGCCATCGTTGTAATTTACTACTAGGATCTCTATGATTAAAAAGCCATCTCAGAGGACGGTGGTCAGTTACAATTTGAAATTTACGGCCATATAGATAGGGTCTAAAGGTTTTGCAACCGAAAAGGATTGCTAATAGTTCCTTTTCAGTGGTGCTATAATTACATTCACTTTTATTTAGAGTACGTGACGCGTAAGCAATTGGTCTCTCTTGGCCTAATGGACCTTGAGAGAGGACTGTACCTAAAGCGTGATTGGAAGCATCACAAGTTAATATAAATGGCTTCGTAAAATCTGGATAACATAAGACAGGTGCTGTGGTGAGTTTTTGTTTCAGATAATCGAATGCTACTTGTTCTTGATTTTCCCATTTAAAGGTTGAATCCTTTTTAAGGAGGCTTGTTAAGGGTTTAGCTATCTTTGAAAAATCAGATATGAATCGGCGATAATACGAGACGAGTCCTAGGAATGATTTGATATCTTTAGGACATTTGGGCGTAGGAAATTCAGTGACTGCTCTGATCTTTTCAGGATTAGGTTTTACACCATCATCGGTGATTATGTGACCTAGATAAGCGACTTCGCGACGTAAAAACTCACACTTGTCTGGTTGAAGTTTTAAATTAAACTCTCGTAATCTTTGGAAAACCTGGGAAAGGTTTTGTATGTGATCAGAAAGTTGGTGTGAATATATAACGATATCATCAAGATATACAAAACATCGTATACCTTGAAGGCCAGACAAAGCCGTGTTCATTAGTCTTTGGAAGGTTGACGGTGCATTTTTTAAGCCAAATGGCATGCGAGCAAATTCGTAGTGTCCTTGCGGGACTGTGAATGCAGTTTTAGGTTTATCGTCGGGATTGACCTTGATTTGATGGAAACCAGAAGAGAGATCAAGAGTTGAAAAATATTTGCAGGATCCTAATTGGTCCAATATCTCTGCTATTTGTGGTATTGGATATGCATCGCCTATAGTTATGTCATTTAATTTTCGATAGTCTATGACAACACGCCATTTCTGTTTTCCTGACGCATCGATCTTTTTAGGGACGACCCATATAGGAGAGGACCAAGGCGAGGTGGACGGTTCTATAATACCTTGATCGAGCATTTTACTGATTTGGTCATTGACTTCATTTTTATGGATTTCAGGGAAACGATATGATTTAGTATGTATTGGGACAGTCGATGTAGTTGGAATATCATGTTGTAATGCATTTGTAAAAGACAGTTTTTCGTCTGGAAGATGGAAAATATCAGCATAATTAACGCACAAATCGCATAGTGCGTCGGATTCTTCTTGATTTAAGTGAGATGTTCTTAAAAGGTCAAGGACTCGCTGTGAGCGTTCATAAGAATTCTGATTTATTATATTTTGTTTGGTCTCATTAAAATATACGTTATTAAATAAAATAGGACTCTTTTCATCTATAGGAGTGAGATTCAATTTTAAGTCAGAGTTTATTTTTACAGGTTCTTCAGAAACGTTAACGACAGAAATGTTTATTCTATTATTGTCTTTAACTGAAACTACGCAATTTGGAAATAGTAAGTTTTCAGAGTATTGGTAATCAAGTAAGAACCCTTGTTTAATTTTTGGGTTCGATACTGAACATTCAATTATTGTTTCAGTCCGAGGAGGAATGATATAAGTAGGTTCACAGAAATGAAGTTTGAATTCGATCTTTATTTTATTTAAAGCAAGGATATCGCGGGTGTAATCAATATTTCCACCAAATTCTGTTAGGAAATCTGACCCGACGATGCCGTCATAGGGTAGATTTATATTTTTCGTGACGTGGAATTTATGAGACAGAGTTTTCTTTTCGGAAGATTTTATTTTTAATAGAAATTGACCTAGAGTTTCAACTGATTCTTCATTAGGATCAATGCCTTTTAATTTTATGACATCACCTGAAAGAGACTGGTTATAGAATATACATGTTTTCTTTAAAAGGCTTACAGCAGAGCCAGAATCGACGAGCAATGATAATGGAGTATCTGAAACTTGACTTTCTACAATAATGTGTGGTAATAATCTTTTCATCGGATCAGCGGTTATTTCATATACAGATGTATCAGTTTTAACAAATTCTTGTTTACAGGTTTCCGAGGATTTTGCAGTTTTCAATTGGGTAAGTGATGGTTGTATGATATCATTTATTAATTTTGATTTTTGTTTTTTAGGTGCAGAGGACTTGTGGACTTCTGGGGATGCTGCGGATGCAGTGGATGCAGGTTGTGCTGCGGATACAGTGGAAATAGTGGATGCAGGTCGTGCTGCGGATACAGCGGATACAGTGGATGCAGTGGATACAGTGGATACAGTGGATGCAGGTCGTGCTGCGGATACAGTGGAAACAGTGGATGCAGGTCGTGCTGCGGATACAGTGGATACAGTGGATGCAGGTCGTGCTGCGGATACAGTGGATGCAGTGGATGCAGGTCGTGCTGCGGATACAGTGTCGATTTTAGGACGAACTTGTCTCGTACGACACCTATTCGAGACGTCTACTCGTTTAAATGTTGATCTGAAGGTTGCATATCGGAGTTGTCAAATTCAGTATAAGAGATTTGAGGAAAATCGGTTGTAGTTTGGTCATCGACAAAGTGAACTCGAGGGGGATTGTTAAAGCCAGATGGTTGGTTCTGAGTTCGGAACCGATTGTTATTATATTCCCTTTTCCTACAGTTACTAATGTCGTGCCCAATAGCTTTACAGTAGCGGCAAGTAATTGGATTCGATGGTTTAGGCTGGAAATTAGGTTTCCGTGAAGTAGAAGCATTATTATTATTCTGCTGTGGTAGTTGAGCTCTACGAGGCCTATTCTCTACAACCTGATCGCGCCTATATAAGGTTTGTTGTATACGTTCTTCCGAAATAGCAATGTTAATAGCTTCGTTAAGATTTTTAGGTGATCTACATCTGACAATGTTGGAAATGCGCGGATGGAGGCCCATGAGAAAATGATGAAGTGCGAGGTCCTCCATTGCCGCACAGCGACCTGGTAAATCTTTAACCTTGGTATTAGAAATCGAGACTTCAGTCAACAATTGTGAGAGACAAGTTTCAACGCGCAAGGAGAATTGGCTGACATTTTCATCTGGACGTTGTTTGGTTTCCTGTAAGTCGGTAAGCAGGTGTGCATAATGCTTCCGCTCACTAAATTGAGCTTTAAGGAAATCTTTGAGCTGTTCCCAGTTCGCAAATTCTTTTATAGAACAGGCTACTTCCGCTTTACCGGTTAGTTGGCTTAGTATGTATCTGAATATTACCGGCCTTTGTTTTTCCGCCGCTAATTCGTATGCATTATTGCAATTAATTAAAAATGAATTTAGTGATTCCCTACTGCCGTTGTAGGGCTTAATGAATTTAATTAATATATCAAAACCGAGTTCGTAGTCGATTGTTTCTACTTTGGATTTTGTTTTCTTTTGTGTGCTGTTTTTGCGTTCGGGGCTTTTTGAACGTTGCCCCTCGGCATCAGCGTCGGCATATTCTTCTATGTCGGAAAGCATATCTGACTTAGTAGGTACTTTGAGCTCAAGCGACATTATTGAAAATATAAAACACTAGAAATAGCACAGAACTAATTAAAACTAATTTTGAAATCGATTCAGCGACTTAAATTTACCTATATATAACAAAAATATTAAATAATTAATTGAACTGGACCCACGGGACAAGACTAGTATTGCGTTAATGTCTCTAATACTTGGAAATTGGACTCACAGTGCGTGGGCGCAAAGCGCATAGATACCGAGGCACACGAAGCGTTGCATCGCTGCAGGAATGCGACCACCAGGGCCGCAGCTGGATCTAGGTATTCGGGCTGCCTTGTCACGGAGCCCGAATGGGATGCTTCGGTGATGGCCCAGGCTCCAAGCCCAGGGTCAGGTAATGCCCGGGATCGGGCTAATGATGTCCGCACGGAGTAACTGCCCAGGATTGGGCTGACGATGACGATAACACTTTACACTTTTTTCTTCGAGAAGCGCACCGGGATTATTTAACTATCCCACCGCTGCCACCAATGTTATAGGAGAGCCACTAATTTGCTTTTTAAAAAAAAGATTCTGTTTGGCTAAATAAAGAACGATTTATTGTTATTAGGATTTAGTAAAATTATAGAAATCTGGATAAATAATGAAAGCCGTCTTTCGGCAGTCGCGGCTGGATAGAGACTGACTATTGTATGACGTCGTTACCAATCGCGAGCTACTGTTGCTGAGGCAGCAGTAGTCAGCTTAGGTACTTACATGTGAGGGGTATAACAGTACGCTTCGCTTCTTGCTATTATTAACCTGTGTTAGTATCTCCGCAAAAATAATTTATTTCTTTGCAAAAGTAGTGGAAATGGTTTAAATCTCTTAATATTGACACTAACCTTAGTTTTAAATGTTTAGCTGCTTTGTAAAAATAGTTTGACCATTTTTTTATGTAAATCGTTTTGTTTTTCTTTACAAAAACTTATTTACCCTATTACGGCCAAGCCAAAAGGTAGGGTTGTGTTTTTGACCCGTATATATGAATTTATTATCTGGAATTGTAGCGTAGGTTAGGCTACTATGAACTCTTGGTGTAATAAGTCTGTTCTAACCAGATTGCCTGTATCGTGGGCTTGAAACTGATCCCTTGAGACACATGAGACTTTAGTTGGGAAAAAATGGTTCATATTTGAAGGCGTAGGTAGTATTGGGTCGCGGCAAAAAGTTAAATTGTAATTTAATGCCATATAATTTGTTTAGAAAAATTAAAATCTCCTCAAATTACATGATGGTCTTTGACCCTAACAATATTATAATTAAAGAAATTAAAATAAGTAAAAAAATATCCTAATTTGCACAGAGTTTAAGATTTAAAAAAAAATCGATTCCATTATTTGTTTAAGGGTTCGTTGCTACATCTTGAAAATTCCTAAAATTGATTTTCCCGAATTCTAAATTAAAATAATTCCTTCAATTAAGGCAGTGTCGAGCATAATTTGGAAGTAACAAATTGAATGCTAGATTTTGTAAAAAAAAAAAAAAAAAAAACATCGTGGACTGGGTACTTGTAAGAAAACATTATCTCCAACCTCTTTTTAAATACCGATATTCCCGCAAGATCGGGACTTACGCGGTCGCAACCGCAGGACGCTAGATATTCAATAATATTCTAGTTGTATTTTCGCAAAACTATTGTCTCGGTGCAATTTCTCTATGCTCTATGCTCATGCGCAGTGAAAGCGCCCTCTGACCTTTCCCGTTGAGGTATTATCCCTAAAACGTGTGTTCTACTACTGATTTTACACTTTTAAGGTCTTCGCCTAGAATACAGTACTTAACGAACGTTACCGGAATAGTAGATTATGCACCAATCTAGTCTCTATTCCGGAAATCTAGAGCTGGAAGGAACTTTCTGGAAGGTGTAAAAAGTCATTTTACCTTAGTGGTGGTTCCATGAATCGGATGGTCAGGATCTGCCCCCTTAGACAAGATTGCTTAACATTATCGATATCGCCAATCAACAGACTGTTTTAAATATTATTTTATATTGTTTGAAATTGACATAAGTCACGTGGTCTTGCGTTAGAGACAAAAATGGTTGATAAGTATCATACAATGTTTATGTCAATTTCATACTAAAAATCTGTCGTTTAGCGATAGCGCTAACGGTAAATAATCTTAGGGGCTAATGAGAGAAATAATATTATGTCTCCAATAAGCGAAATGTATTTGTCTTTAAACATTAAAATCTCCTAATGTCATCGTCATCTCTATTGATTGTAATTTCAATGTCTCTGACATCCTAAGATCGTGTTTACAATATTAATGAGCTGTAGCTAAAGGCTGGAGGCTTAAGATATAGGAGCTGTCAATATATAATAATAAATGTTCATGTCTATCTGTCTGTTGCATAACGGACCGGGTCTTACCAAGGTCAATAACGATATGTATGCCTCTACTAACTATTTATACTATAAACGACCTTTGTGAAGTGGTGGGCGAACACCCGTCTGCGACGCAGAGGTTTGTAGGTTCCATTCCAGACTTCTTCGATCATAAATAGTATTTATGATCGAAGCCAGACTTAAACATTTTTTTAGGTACAATTATTTATTTGTGGTCTGGATGTTTCTGTTTGAAACAAGCCTATACAGAGAAAAAAGTTTTTTGTAGCACGAAATAATCCTCTCCGAGACGCTAGCAAATAATTTATTGGTTTTAGTAAAAATCTTAGAATGATACAGTAGTATTATTAACCTAAATACAGTATCTTGTATTTATCTAGAAACAAGAAATTATTGTCTAGCGTCTAATAGTGAGAGGATTATATCTTGCTCCAAGAAACCTTTTTTCTGTGTTTAGGGCTGAATGGCGCTTTCTGCAATGTCCTGCATTATTCATCTATTTTTAAATTATTAGATACTAGCGACCCACTCCGGCTTCGCACGGCTATATTATGCATGTACCTATTATACATTATAAACCTTCCTCTTGACTCACTCTATCTATTAAAAACCGCATCAAAATCCATTGCGTAGTTTTAAAGATTTAAGCATACTTATGGACAGAGAAAGCGACTTTGTTTTATACTAGTAGTGATTTCTTGTTATTAGATACTAGCTGCGCTCCGCGGTTTCACCCACGTCACTCCCGATCCCGTGGGAATATCGGGATAAAAAGTAGCCTATAACCTTCCTCGATAAATGGACTATCAAACACAAAAAGAATTTTTCAACAAACAAACAAACTCTTCAGCTTTATAATATAAGTATAGATTTCTTGTTTTTATATAATGAACCATTTTATCGAGCACCCTGTATTATGGCAGGATTGGCAGGGCTGACGCACGAGTGCACAAATATGGTAGGTAACCATAGATAAAGGGACAGTACTACCTATTGTTTTGACGTTTGATTACTTTTATAGGGTTGCCATAACGATTTTTAATTTTAACATTTAAATAATTTACATAAATAAATGGGTACATTAAATAATCTTTATAGATACTGGTGTTAAAAAGTGGATAGTGAAATCAGTGAACCAAAATTAGATGACTAAGAAAGCCATTATTTAATTAAATAATTAATAAAACTTGTTTTTTATCTAAATGACTTTAATTTTTGGTTGGATATTTAATACCTATAAATATCATCACAAAACTACAATAAAAAAGCCACATTATTGAGAAGCTGCTATTTAACCCAAAATACCAATGATTCCCGTGAATTTAGGACCTACGCGGGTGAAACCGCGGGGTACTGCTATAACTACATAATTCAATTTTTCTGTAAAGCTATTATAATAGTAACAAAAGCTAACTAAGCTTTTCGGGACATTCAACTTCTGATGCTGAAGGCGTCAAATATTATTTCTTTTTTTACTATAAAATTATACACATCCTACTGACAAGCGCTCAAAGATTTTCCACTAATTGTCTTTGCACTTGTTTTTTTTTAGGTTTGTGTGAGATTCGATACATAAATAATATATTAGTTTATTCCTTAGTCGTCCTATGTGGCAACCCTATTTCAAAGGAAATGCGCACGCGTCACTCCGGACGTACATCGACTTAATATAAAAAGTAATTAAATGCATCAAGCGAGGTCATGGTTTGTTAATTTGCTGAAAAAGTTCTAAGATAACATGTTGTTTTTTTAAACTACTATGTAGGTAGGTTGTTCCAAAACGCAAATTAGATAGTGTTATCTAAAAAAAAACTCTGCGACCGGCCAAACTCCTTGTGGCTAGGCTACCATTGCCAAAAAAATCCGTAAAATATAACGAAGATTTTGGATGATAGTCTAATTTATTTACCTAATACTTACTTTAAATTATGCATGAAACATTTTTTTATAAAATTCTCCGTAAATTGTAGGTCTTTTTTGTATAACTTCAAGACAAATATTCCTTTTCGATTCGAAGCATATAATATCTGAATCCTTTTTTTCGTTACAATTGATTTTTTGTCTGAAATTTAGACAATTTTGTTTATAGCTAACATACTATTACATTTTCCGTTTGGTGGCTATCTCCGTCTTTGTAGACCAGGTTGATATATTCAAAGTAAAAACTTGTAGCTTCTGCCCGCGGCTCCACCTACACAATTCAATGTAATTCACTATTAAAATACGACCTTTGAGCGTTTCGTAAACAAACATTCACCTTGAGAACGGTTAATCGGTTAATTGATTTTTTCTTTTAGCGAATTAAATAAAAAAAATTGTTTGCAATGCCCCAGAAGCTCCAAAATTGAGCTTGTGGGAATTTCATCTACAACCTCTAACTAATACAATATTACTGATTTTAATTTTTCATAATTTAAATTGGAATTGAGATCGACGTTATAGACTAACTAAAATGAGAGACTGTTTTGTTCCGAAGGCACACATCCTAACTTAGTTATTAAGACGCTTCAATGTGATTTCATGCAAAATTTATTTATTCATATAGACTCACCATATGAATAATAGATTTTGATTTTGACTTATTCTTATCGTATAAACCTAAACTTTGCCGTTGATAAAAACCTAAATTTTTCCAGATCAGGAATCAACCCCACTCAAGGCGGCGCGGCGGGCGTCTATGGCGTTCATCAGGTCCTCTCTTTTTCAGGTAGGGCACGATGGCCAATAAAGCAGATGCGCCTCGAATATAAATGCAATAATGCAGTGTGTATTATAATTTGATTCGAGAGTTTTTTCGGGAAACGAAGGCACATTTTTACTAGCCTTTGAGTTGTTTACTTTGCATAGTTTTTACTTGACGCAAAACAACAATTTACTATGCAAATATTATAATTACGATCTAATAGTAAACACGCCATTAATAATAACGCCATACTTCACTTAATAGAAACAAAATAATATAAATACCATACCTTATCTGCTATCTTGCAGATTGCTTGACCATATGGCGTGAGATCGCCCCTAACAGAGTGTTTTGTCTTATAACCAGGAAGTTTGCCTTATATGAGTCAACTTTAATGGCATATAACTGCGTAATTATCCTTGCATTAAAAAGACTTAGAAAATTAAGTGTTTATATGGATCAGTGGCTCGCGGTTTCACCCGCGTAAGTCCCGATTTCCTGGGAATATCGGGAATAAAATTTTCCAAGGTTATTTATCAGAGTTCTAATTATCTACATACAAAGTTTCATCGCGAAGTTTTGACAAAAAAGGCTTTTTAATTACTTCAGATATAGGTAGGTAGGTACTTACGATTATTTCCAAAAGACTTTCATGAGGATATCTGAAACAAAAAAAAACAAAAATTTTCTTTTAAAGGGTTCTCAAATTCCAAAATTAACGTTTATTGCCATTTACTCCATCGTTCATCGTTCACTCTAAAAAATGGAGCAGACGGATTTTTATTTAAATTACTCCATAAAAAATGCGACATAGTGAACGAATTCTTAGTAACCATTAAAATAACTATTCTATAAAAATCAAACCAGACTAATTTTAGACCTAGAAAGATTTCTCCATATAAATATGTCTGAGCATAACATCACGTAACTAGAAGCTGTCTGCGGTGCCATAATGGGACGTCAATATTGAGGATATTGCCGTCATCTCGAGTTACATTGGGAATTCAAACAAACGTGATTACGTCCAATCCAATTGATGGGTTTTCTAAGTAAGAATATAATTTGTAAAAAAAATGTAGGAGAAGAGCGATTTAAGTTGCATTGGAATTAGTTCATCCGTCTAGTACATACAGTCATAACGAATTTATTTTTAAGACAATTTTTAATTGTATTTTGGGTGAACACCTTTTAACCCCTTGGTCGCTTGGAGAACAAAACAGTTATTTCGTACTTTTGGTATACACTCATTAAATAAATAAATAAATTAATGGAATATTCCTTTTTAAAAATATTATTTATTTAATAAAACATTTTAGCTAAATCTTTGTATAGGTACTAAAACTTATAACGGATTGTCCCATGCTTCCAAAAAATTCGTCCTAATTCCTCTACAATAAATCTAAACAAGTACCTACTTATTTTTACTATCCAAGAGATTTTCTCTCATTCTTTTCCTAATTATTTGAATAAATATTGTTGAATATTTTCCTAACCTTACCTACCGTTAGTTAATTAACTAACTACCACACAATCTAAATAAAGAAATGCACTTGAAAACCTGAATATTTATATACGAGTGACATTGAATTCCCAATACCAATTGTAATTGATAACGCACGGTTTAACAACACTATAGATAGAGGTCGCCAAACATAAAGAAGGAAACAACATTTCCGGGTTTACTGGCTTTTACATTTGGATTCGTTTATAAGCAAAAATATTGAGTACCACAAAATAAAATTTAAAAACAGTAATAAAATAAACTTAAGAACCTTAAGGGGTTGGATTAGCAACATCCGTTACAAAGTATGTGTCGAAACTACATCATTTATGGCGTCATATTTATAAACTCACATCTGTCATTTGGCAAGTCTTCTGAGACATTTAAAATTCCACTTTTAAGGTACAGTCGGCTGCATAATTGCAGCCCCCGGTAGAGGTCGATAATAATTATTGTTTAATAAATTGATGAGTTAGAAGACTTTAAACTTCAACTAAAGCAGGTGTCTAGAATCTTGCTTGTGTTGAAAACATTCTTATAACAGCCGTTTTGGAGCTCTACGGTGGGTCTGCAATTATGCAGCCGACCGTACATGCAAGTAATAAAGGCTACCTGTCACCTTAATTAAAACTAAATATGTCGTAAATATAGAGAAAACTACTTAAAACAGGTCATTATATAAATATTTGCTTTATTGTCAACTAGCGACCCGCCCCGGCTTCGCACGGCTATATTATGCATGTATTATACATATAAACCTTCCTCTTGAATCACTCTATCTATTAAAAAAAAACCGCATCAAAATCCGTTGCGTAGTTTTAAAGATTTAAGCATACAAAGGGAAATAGGGACAGAGAAAGCGACTTTGTTTTATACTATGTAGTGATATAGAAAACAATTCATTTGTTTATTTTCTTGTTATTTTATCACTAATATCATATCAAGGTTTTTGAAAATCCTTTTAGTGGCGCTTATTACCCGGAGGTACTTGTTTTGTTTACTCTTTTTTTGTAATTTTAGGAATTGAAAATGGTAAGTAAGGTGGTAGTATTTTAAGGGGTAATAAAATTTCCACGGTTTCCAAATTTTAGAGTTAATATTCCCTAAAGCTTCAAATTTGATCAAACAAGGCATTAAAAAACTTTCATCTCCAAAAAAAATCGACTACAAATTGAGGCGTATTTAGAAAATTACGCCAACAAAATTTCACTTATCTTTAAGGATAAGAGTGGGCGCCAAACAAAAAAACTCATTACGACTTTTAAACCATATTAGTTAAAATAAACTGCTAGTTACGCACTTTTAACCTAGATAGTAGTCATTTGTAGTAAATATACGGTAAAATGTCCTTCAATGTATGTTTGTACAGTTCGTGCTTGTTTCAATATTATTATATAATAAACAGTAGGCAATGATTTCTAGGTCTTTTTTATTGTTTGTTTCATAAAATCGCGTGACTTCAGTGCTTTGGGTTAGAGTATTTTTGTGTAGGTATATTTTGGACGTCCTTTTGAATTCGACTTATAATTAATTATTATAAAACAAAGCTGCCGCGCCAGGACCCACTGTCACGCTGAGTTTTAGCAGTTTTTATGTCCAGGGCGAATAATATGTGCGTTGGATTACCCAGAATCGAAGAATTTAATAGGTTTATAACTAGAAGTAGACCGGACAACAGAAACAACAATTTTATTCCAAAATTGTAGTACTTACTTACTACAAAATCGGGAACTCTAGGGTGACGTTTGTGATCTGTGCAGAAAATAATTTAAGCTTTATTCCTTTGCGTTATAATTCTATTAATCTGACATTGGTAGGTACAGTATGGGTCATAAGTAAATGATCAGTTTGCTTGCTACAAGAATACTATCAACAAGTATTGGACTTACGACCTTCTTCTAATAGACGTTACACACAAACATAAATACTTGAATTAAAAGTACTCATTGTGATTATTATTTTCAACATGTAAGCTATGTATTTAGTTATGTGCGTGGTATAAGCCGCCAACCGCTACACCAACCGACGACGTGGGTTTGATCCGCAGGTTATGTTGTTATAATGTTCAAATGTTGCTGCACAGGATTGTAAACGTAATGGTGGGCAGAGACTTTTGACCATGGATTGTACATATTTATTACTTGAAAAATATGTGTCAAAAGATCACGAGTATTATTAGTTCAATGCAAAAGATGAGTATGTCTTCAACTAAAATAACAACCAAGACGAAACAAATATATATTCGCAGTAACAGTACGATGCTTGTTTGGAACGTGTCAAACATAAAGGTCATCAATCACTGCATACTTGGTGACAAATGGTCACATATGTTGACAAACTAGGTCACAACCATAGAGGTTGGATCTACTAGGTTGTGATAGAGTGCTCAAGAAAAGCAGTTATAACCATATAATTAAAAACCTACTTCTGTTTTTTTACTCAGACAAATAGGTCACAAATAAATAGGTAGGTCACAAAAAAAAATTGGTCACAAAAAAAATAGGTCAAAAAGGAGCGGAGGTTCCATTTGCTTATCGAATGTATTATATTATTTTTCTTAAAGTGATTGGAACCTCTCTTTCAACTAAAAATCCATTGTTAACAGAAAAAGCATTCATTAAAATAGTTTAAATAATTAGCAATACAGCCAACTAATGGTCTGTACATCTTATCAAACCCTTTTGTTTTACGACTTTACTTTCAGATGAAATGTAATAGTCTTTTATGTTCTAAGAAGATAGATAGATAGATAAACTCTTTATTTTACCACATTAAACCTTAATTCTAACATACATTCTGCTACAAAAACAATAATACCTTACAATATGGCACAATGGGCGGCCTTATCGCTAAAAGCGATCTCTTCCAGGCAACCTTTCGAAAGGCGAAATAAATATTACACGTCTAACAATTTTTATCGAAGTATGAACAGGTGGAGACGGTTCATACTCTGTTACTCTCCCTCTAGGTTATTACGTACTCAATGGTCACATCTACCAATGTCACACGTCTCTGTTCAAACAACATGTGTTTTAGGTTTGGTAATTGACACTTTATTTGTGCAAACGATACCTAGTTTTTGTTCTAAGTTAGGTTTCCTAAGAAACAGCATTGTATTTCTTTATTATCTGAAAATATTTTTTGAGAGGTATATTTTTGATTAAATTATAATAATTCAAATCTAATATCACAAGATGGGATCTTCCAAAAAATTGTACCGCGATGAGACTCGAACTTGCGACCTCCTGTTCAATAGTAAAGTAAACAAAGTGAATGCAATTCCTAAACTTCACTAGTGTCCAAGTTTTAGTCTTCAAAATTATTGGAAAGGCAGTTTTCATCAAAATCATCGTGTACCAAAGTAAAAAAAAATCGAATACCAAAGATTCAAACAATAAAATTCCATTTAAAATAACTTTTTTGAATGGAAAGGTAATATTTAAAAGCAACGTACTACAGTTTATCAATTCGTTTAAGAATAAGGTGTTATATTACAAGTAGTTGCAAGTCATAAAGCTTATCTCGTTGTTATCAAAGATAGCTTAAAGCTGCAAGTTCGATGACTCGTTATGAAATCCGGAAGCTGTCTCCGTAGCTTTGTAGTAAACTTGTAAAATTACGCAAAGCTTTCGTCAAATATCCCGTACGTTTTTTGAAGTCATAAAATATAAATACTTATGAAAAGAAAACGTGATCGATTGACTAACTGATATAATTAACGCACCAATTGATGGATCGAACTATTATACAGATAGCCATAAAGACGTAGGCTTCTACTAAGAAAGGATTTTGACAAATTCAAGATGATGTTATTTTTGGGTCACTTGCAGCAAAATTACAAAATCTAGATGATAAGCTAGATTTAGTCTATATATTTTTATCAATTAGCTAAAATCTAGTTTCAACTTGTGTCAAAAATGTATGGATAAGTAATATATAAAAAAGGCAAGACTTTGCATATGTTTTTTTTACTAAAGTTTGACAAGCTTAGAAACGTCTAAATTGCTTGATTTTTTAACAACCTGCAAAAAGGGGGAGTTTACATTCTATGTTTTTGAACTGAATTTGGTGATTCTTTTTTTTGTTTGATCATGTCCCGGACATTTCAGCATTATCGAGTAAGCCCAGTAGACAAAGTTAGTGTATAATATAACAAGTTAAAAAGCTAGTACATTTGTACTCCTACATAGATTCAACCTCGTTAAAACAAATAAATTAGCACACAATATGTCGGCAGTCCGAACAAAGAGATTGCCTTCTACATTATTAGTTTTGCATACAATTATTGCTTACATTAATTGTAATTATTTGCAAGGTTTAAACTAAGTAACTTAGAAAAAGATCCAACTCCTGTTAGCTAAAGTGCTTGTAAACTAGAGATTGTTATCAAATAGTTCCGTTGTTCTTCGACAGATGGTGTTGGTCAGAAGACGAAAAAACAACCAAAAATAATAAACAGAAAAAAGTAATTTCAATGTTTTTGTTAACTGTACTTGCCGAGTTGCGTGGCTGACTTGGTAATATAATAATAGATTTTCATCATTTAAAATACTAAAGGTACAAATTTTATTGATTATTTAAATAACATATATAACTAGCGACCCGCCTCGGTTTTATGCATTATGCGGTATTATGCATGCATTATACACGTAAACCTTCCTCTTGAATCACTCTATCTATTTAAAAAACTGCATCAAAATCCAAAAAAATTAAAGATCTAAAGCATTTATAGGGACAGACAGAAAAAGCGACTTTGTTTTGTACTATGTAAAGATGGTTTAAAACTTCAGTTTAAAATTCTGTACCTATATTACCATACCTATATTAAATTTAATGGTTTTCTAAGCAATCTTTTAGCTCACTGACTTTGGTGATAATGAAGAGAAAATCCGCATCAACCCCTACTATTATTTTACTAACTTAAAAATAAATAGTTTTGTATCCACGGGTACCGTGATCAGATGGGTAGAATTAGCCTAGACATCAATAAATTCACAGCAAAGATATATAAGTAACTTATTGAAAAAAGAATTTGTAAAACTTGTAGCAACATAAGTAACACATTTGGTAACAAATAGCTTGCATATAGTATTTTTTTGGAACCTTTAGTAATAAAATCCACCTTGATAAGTTCTATATAGGTGCTTAGAACCTATATGCAACCTATATATTACCAAAGGGAGAAAAATTGCAACTCATTTATAGTTGCAGAAGCGTTGCATAAGAGTTCGAATTGTTACCCTGAGTGGTACTTGGAACTAACGGTGCAAATTGCGCGCTGTGAATGAATGATTGAACGATAAAGCGATACATTCATTCGTTGAGTGATTAATTTGTCATAACTAGTCTTATTTTCGGCGGAGATAAACGAAAAACGGTGTGCTTTGTTCTATTGTGTTAATTGTGACAGCCATATTGCATCTATTTGGTGAGTATTAAAAATGTACGTGTAAACCGCAGCATAATATCATGGAGCCCTTGCAAATGGTTTTTTATCGTGAAACCATGGTATATTTACTTAGTAAATTTTGATGCGCCTACAATTTAATCAAAAAATATCAAAAAATATATGCTGATCAAATAAATAAGATAATACTTTACAACAATTTGGTTGTTAAAAACCTAACATTATAGTTTCACAAAAAGTATAATGTCAACAACAGTTATTAAAACTTATTTTGTTAAATGTTATTGTAATAAAATACCATTAAACAAAATGCTTTTCAAGGTCATTATTTTTAAACATGGCGATTTAAAGTAGACCTTTTAGTTCTTATTTTCACTCATTTGTTACCTTATTGGAACTCTTAAGCCCAAAA
This sequence comes from Idaea aversata, assembly GCA_907269075.1. NCBI lineage: Eukaryota > Metazoa > Arthropoda > Insecta > Lepidoptera > Geometridae > Idaea > Idaea aversata. Next base: position 13,675,057 of record OU026102.1, on the reverse strand, counting down.
ATCACTCATTAGTACCTAGTAGTGATATTTTTCACTTCACAGGTCTTGCTGTCTCTACTTTGAATTGGGGATCCTCAAGACGGGTACAAAACCCATTGTGAAGGTTAATAAAGTAAAAAAAGTAAAATTTACTTAACTTGTAAAGTCGAGGACTGTCTGTACAACTGTCTGTGCAACTGTCTGTACTTAACTCTCCTTATTAAGTAACTACTTATTGTGTTTTAAGGCATTAACCCTAATTTTAAATGTAATTCCTATTGCAACAAGGTAAACTTTCACTTTTAACTTACTATACGTATTTCTAAGTGTACTTAAACATACTTATTATCGTTTTAAGTAGGTAAGTAAAGTACTTAACACCTTTTAATAAGACATTTCAACTTTGCACCCACATAAATGGATTTACAACTTGGAAACTTTTTTCAAGTGATGGCTTGAGCATTTTGCCAGTGTAAAAGTACCTAATTTAATTGCTAATAATTTGTAAGTAATGCTCAGATTGGATGAAAGAAATATGTTTCATGTCTTGTCCGTCTGTCTGACTTGTCCAAGTGGGTATAATGACTTAATGAGTGTCCCACATTACTTTGAACTGTGTTTTAGAGTTCTGCGGGGCATCAGGAAAAATCATCGTCGTACTTGAATTTTATCTTTTTATATTTTGTGCAAGTCTTGAAAAAAAATTGAGAAAAAAGCTCCAAGTACTAAAGGTTCTAAAGCAATTTTTATAAATTCTTCCTTTCCAGGCTCCGAACACTGTGCTCTCAAGTCTGAATTTTCTTTTCAAGTGAACTTTTTCCGTTCCAATTTTCTCATTCTAAACGGAACAAAACAAACCATTTCTCTCTCTCTAAGCACTTGTCAAACCAAACATCAAAGGTCATCGAGGTCACATCAGTGTCAACGTTTATTCGACAAACACCCAGATCACTTTCTCATACGTACCTACCTCCTACTGCCCACGCTAAGTAAATAGACTAAACTTCACTTTTTATCTTACTTAGTACCTACTACCTACTAAACATGGTGCATATTATAAGTCAAACGCAATATGCCTATCGCCTTTAACTAAATTTTTTAATTATTGTATGGAAAATTGTTGGTGTTGCTGTGTATGGCATTTTTTGGTGAGTTCTTTTCCTATAGACGAAAAATGCCTTGTTGTTAATTTCTAAGTTTATTTTTTACGTTAAAATAACACCTATGCCCTCTTACTTCGACTTGAGTTTGGGCTCAGAAACGACAATAAATACTCGTCTTTAGATTGTACCAAAATGTAGGAAAAGAAGTTACCAATAAACGCACTTTGTTGGCAGTTTCTTCTGTATACGCCTGAATCTAATGTGAGAACGCAAACTACTGTAGTTTGTGTTAGTTAGACCTTTTAAGCAAGAGTTAGGTACACATTATTCCCCAAATGTTATTATCTTTTGCATGAGAAATTGTTGTTTCAATCTATACAATTACTTAGTAAGTGAGATCTTTACCAACATTTGATCAAGATGTTTCCTTATCGTTTTGAACAAAGACTTTACTTTGTTTTCTTTGGTTTTGAATCTTAATAAAAAAAAAAAAACAAATTAAAATGTCAAATTGAAACTGTTTACCTGACCTTTCAACCTATACGCTATAACAAACCTTTCGCGTATGTGTACTGCCCTTAATGAATAGGTTTATCTCTCATATTAATTTAATTATAGTGAAATATGTAAAATTGATACTTACCGAAATGACATGTAACTTTGTTATAAATAAATTATTTGTATTTGTAATTGTGTAACAAAACTTGTAGCAATGTGATCAATCTACCCAATTCCCTTTCTGAAAGCTCTTTGTTTTACAAATAAATACTCAGTGAAATCTGCTGTGTAACTTATATTTGTTTAAAATCACTAATGCCTCGTTGTTTGCAGTCAGATTTCCACGTATTCACTTTACCTATAATGAGTCTTTGATTTTGCTAATATTTAAATAGGTAAGTATTTGATTAATAAAATATAGCCTCTGTGATTTAGCTCAGCTTAGCCTGGAACTAAAATTGTTAATTATGAAAAAAAAAAGTTTATAACTGAATTTTCCGAAAGTTTGGTTTAGTTTTCAAATTACTTATTAGGTATCTAGTTAGTTTATTACTATATATAAACTATGTTTGACTAAAATTTGGAAATGAAATCTAAATGAAAAGTTTCGTTTTATTTAGTTTTCAAAGTAAGGTTTGACTTAATTTGTAAAAGCTTTATTAGTGTGTTTATATCAAAGTACTTTAGTCGAAATTGGACAGGAAGTTGAACGACACTCTCGGATTATAGGGCTGGCAATATGACAATAGATATAGGGTACCTAAGTACCACATAAGGTACCTACTGTTCAAACAAAACAAACATACTGCATTATAGTGGTACTGCAAATACTATGTGGTACTGTGTACTGTTAATAAGTAGGTACTTACCTATAGAAAACAATAAATAAAATAAAAATATTCACTTAATTTTATACAAAACATTTTTTTTTAATCTGTCAAAAGCTTAACAAGGGGTCAGTGGCTTGTCAAGTGGTCTCTTGCAAAATCCAGCTGCGGTTATAATGTCAAAAATATGACTTCATAATTTGTAACGGAAGTAAAAGGTGTTATACACCTTCTAGCCAAGAGGTTGGATTAGCTACATTCGTCAGAACTCTGTTGTGGTGACGATGACGCAAGATGAAACGTTTCACGTTACCTACCCGATATTTTCAAGATTCTCGTATCACAAATCATATATTTACCAAAAATGTACACCTTATTGTGACAACCCTACCTTATTTAGATGCATCCAAACCAAAAACGCATTGGTGTCCAATGACGCGAGTTATAGAAATGTGACCGCACCTTTACCCATTGTACTTTCTATTAGATACCAACCTACCTATCTACCACTCTACTACCAGCGCAGGCGCAGTGTGACGCAGCCTTACATTTCATGCATTCTTATTTGTATTGTTTGTTACATAACTTCATGGTGATCGACAAACGTGTCATTAATTTACTTTTTATTCTAGCTCTAGGTACAATCAGCCAACGAAATTGCAGACCCACTGTAAAGCTCCTGCTGTTATTAGAATGTTTTTAACTCAGGCAGGTTTCATAGGTTCTGCTTGAGTTGAAGTTAAGTCTTTAAACTCATAAATTTATGAGACAAACCTTAGAATGAAAACATTCCAATAATAGTAATTTTAGAACTCTACGGTGGGTCTGCAATTCTTTTGTCAACTGTACCTATACTTAAGGTGGAGGTAGCCAACAAAAGCAAAATGCCTGTCGCCTATAACTTTGTTATAAAATTAAATAAATATAAGTATTCTATCCGTTCTGTCCACCATAACACAAGCCTAGTTGCTTAGGTTGGAGCTAGATGGCACTGTGTGAAATGTTGCACAATATTTATTTTATTTGTCAAGGCTATGCAGATTATATTTGGGTGGGAACGATAAATATAGTAAGTATTTTTAACTATTTATTAGAATCTAAATGTAATTTGTGAAAGGTGCTCACTGCTGTAGTTTAAAGTAAACTTACCTTTCGGCTCTTCAATTGACATCTGAAACAATAATACAACATTATTAGATTAGTGTTCTTTGAAAAAACAAGCATGATAATAAAAAAACCACACAGATTAGGCATTTGTTATGGTTATTTTGACTGGTAAAGTTAACCAAAACAGTATTGTATCGTACGTTTTAAGGGTTCCGTAACCAAATGGCAAAAAACGGAACCCTTATATTTATTCTTGCAACAGTGGCAAATTTTATAGATCCACAAAACAAAATAGTTTGTGTTTATTTATTTAAAGTGTTAAAAATGGAACTTTTGCGTATGTTTTCATGGTTCTCGGTAGAGTATAAACTTATTGTCAGTGTCTATCTTTTATACGAGTATAATATAAAATTATCGTGTCGCGGTGTTAGTTACCAAACTCCACATAAACGGCTGAACCGATTTGTATGTTTTTTTTGTGTATATTAGTCACTATCACTACATAGTATAAAACAAAGTCGCTTTCTCTGTCCCTACGTCCCTATATCCCTTTGTATGCTTAAGTCTTTAAAACTACGCAACGGATTTTGATGTGGTTTTTTTTAATAGATAGAGTGATTCAAGAGGAAGGTTTATATGTATAATACATGCATAATATAGCCGTGCGAACCCGGGGCGGGTCGCTAGTAACATTATAAAAAGCCGCCGGTACAGTGGGCGAAAACCCTTACTAATTCCCCATTAGGCTATCTCCGCTTCAGATTAAGATAGTAATATCTAATTGTTTGTATCCATTTAAATCAACAATGGCGTTTTAAACTCTTCTAAATATGGCGTAATTGTAGCCTGAATGAATGCTATCGACACTTATCCTCGGCCTTGACAGTCGTGTAGCGATTGCCCAATAGTGGGATCGCTTATTATATGATACTCAGAATGGTAACATCCGATTTTGTGTACAGTCGCGAGCAGAAGTGTTTGTAAAAGTTGTTTGAAATATACTGGGCGAAAAATAACAGCATAAAAAAGGAAATAATAGATTTAGGTAAAAGACCCACCCCCAAAACCCCACCCCGGATCACCTAGGAAAAAAAGAATCATCGAAATCGGACTTCAGTACGGCGTGAACATCGTTAAAACATAAAACAAACACACGCGTCGAATTGAAAACCTCCTCCTTTTTCTGTAGTCGGGTTAAAACATTTCCTACATTTAATTTTAGAACCTTTTGTTTGAACAATGGATTGAGTAGGCAGTTTGGATGTACTTAAGTGAAATAAGTTAAAATTGCAATGGAAAAGTCCGATTGCCCAAATACGAATTCATCGCCCGAGACGTTTTAAGTACTTAGCACAAAATACATCTAATATATCCATGGAGCGGATGGCTCGATTGTAATTATCAGTAAAATTTTCATGACGACAAAATTCAGACATAAAAATATAAAGATTTAAAAAAGCTATCTAACATTTTTCTAAACAACAGTACCACCAGATATATCCGAATGACATTGATTACACCTCCATAAACAGAATCGAAAGTTCAATGATAGATAATTGATACAGGAATCTATTGGGAAATTGTACCATTTGATATACGAATTTGGGAGGCTGTAATGATGATCAGAGTAAAATATCCGGTCGTTAAAAATTTAGAGAATCTTTATGAAAATGAAAGTTTATAGTGGAATTTCTTAAAAGTTTTCGTCATTAATAAAATATTTTGAAGCCGCCACCGAAATGTTTGCTTGAATGAAATAACTATATGTATAAATGAATAATACTAAATAGCTAAACTAGCCGGTTGTAGCAGAAGATCATCATATAGCTTAAAGGCTTAAAGCAGTTTTTGAAATTTTTACACTTGTTGTACACAGTTTCATGGTTGCAGCTTGAATTTGAGAAGTATTATAGATTTAAAAAATCTTGCAAGTTTATAGTAACTACAATATAAACTATGGTTAATTAATCACAAAACACCAGACCAATTATCACAAGTAGCAAATCAATAAGATTGAAATCTCAACACCCATCCCAAACACTTTAATTTATGCACATATAAATTCCACATTTGCATACCCACCAGCACAGAAAGACCTCGCGACCCTATTCACCTGCCTACATTAGCAATCCATGTCACAGTTCTACTTACACTGATCAATAACAACCAGGATACGGAGACATTCGAACCTGATGACATTCTAACCGAAGATGTTAAAGGTAGAGGCTCTTTGAATACTGGTAGTGGACTCCCATTATATAACTTGTGTTTTGTAAAATTGTCACGATGTTCCTTGCTTCCTGGCATCATACGTTACAAACAATGTGAGGTATTTAGTCACTTTACTAGTATTGCAGAGGTTTCCATTGTAAATCAATTAATGATGGTAATTGGTTTCAAATGAGACTTTCTAGATGCTTGTTCATGTGTAACACTTCCGTCTGTTTGTCCTCCTTTGGAAACGTGATGTTTATATCCTTAAAGAGGATAAATTGTTTTGTTTGTTTTACTTTTAGAAGCTATAGTAAGGGAATGAAATCAGTTGCCTGCGTCTGTCTTTTCTGACGTTTATAATTTGAGGGTCTTCAGGACACGAGTAAACAGGTATATTTTAGGGTCGTATGCTACATTTTAGACCGCATCGTCATCTACCATCAGGCAAGTGTGATAGTGGTCAAACGCTGACCAATCATTTGTTAAAAAGGTAATATTTTGATTCGAAACTATATGACGCAGATAATAATATCCATCGCCATCCAACTAGATATCGCAGCGAGCCTTTTGGACATCCTTCCTTGGACTATTGATTAATGTAGGAAGTAATTGGGTTTTTGTATTTAATTCCAAATATCATAAATAATAACATTTAATCGGACACAAATTCTAAACTTTGTGGTGAAATATAAGCTAAATTAGGTACCTACTGTGTTATCTTTTTTAAAATCTTTTTTTGCAAGAAAAACCTTGACATACCTAGAGTTAAAATTCTTAATCAAAAAGAAGTTAAATTTAATTATTTAATTATACCCATGAGTTTCTTGTGCCTTCTTCTCATTGGTGGGCGCATGAGTTTCTTGTGCCTTCTTCTCATTGGTGGGCGCGTTCCGAAGGCACATATCCTAACTTAGTTTTTAAGACGTTTTTAAGTGGTCTATTATACTTTTAAGGTATTATGCATCCAAAGAAATAAAAAAAAATTGATTTGATTTGATTTGATTTGACAAGTCTATTAATTAATAATATTTAAATCAACAATTCAATCAATAAATGTCTTAGATCTATAGATAGATAAGATAAACGGTAGAAAATTCTACAGATTTTTTGCAAAACCTAACTTTTATCAATGAATAAATAAATATACGTGTCTTTGAACCAAGAAATTAAAAAACCAAATATTTCTAATTGCGATAAAAACTATCGAGTAAGCTGCATCAGAGACACAGCTGCAGTAGAGTATGAGAAACGTATTGTACTTGCTTGTGTGCTGCACGCAATTACAGTGTCATTTATGCCAGAAACATATTATTATACGGCTATATTATGCATGTATTATACATAATTAAACCTTCCTCTTGAATCACTCTATCTATTAAAAAAACCGCATCAAAATCCGTTGCGTAGTTTTAAAGATCTAAGCATACAAAGGGACATAGGGACGGCGAAAAGTGACTTTATTGTATACTATGTAGTGATAGTGATAATACACTTAACAGAATAGTTTCAGAATAGATAAATAAAAGTCCTTGAATTTTAAAAGAGAAAAAGACTCATCAAGAAATCTCTGAAAATAAAAGAGATACCTACGAATCTGTTTGTTTTAGGACGCAAGCGAGCACTAAAAAGAATTTTTAACAAATTCGGATTTCTAAAGGTGTAAAAAGGGTTTCCGATAGGTGTTATACTTCCAAAGTTATAAGAGTTCTTGTTACAATTTATTTCGTTATACATAATGATTTTGATCGAAATGAAATACGTTACACGTGAAAAGGAAGTCCCAGACACTCATCGCCCTTATTTTTGCGTACGTGAGTAAATTTTAAAATAAACAACAAGTGATTCAGAATCGATAAGATTGTATTACTTATTGTTTCGATTCCCGTTAAACAATCGCTGTGATTACAATTTTAAAAATAATGTTTAATCATATTGGAGCTATAGAAATGTGAATTAATTAATTAGCTTCTGTATTCAAACTGCGAAAGGAAATCGCTGGAGCTCTTGGAAATTAAACCGTAGAGCATGTGTGGCATAAAACCTTACCTTTGAATCTTTGACTTTAGAATTTATAATCTTCTTCGTTTTGAATGCCTATTTTCACACTGTTTTATTGTTATTTTCACTTGCACTTCACATTTGTCGCACATTTTTAATTAATTCACTGTCTAATTATTGACACATTTTTATATTTTTAAACGTCTATCTTTATTAATTATAGAATTAGAACTACACTGTTATATTTCCAGTATCATTGTCACTAATAAGCTTTTTTTTTCTGGTACTCTATCTTTATTAACAAACAAACTGATTTTTGGTATTTTTCGTTTGACACCTCTTTAGGCAATTAGCTTTAACGATTACTCTAACAAAACTAATCAGCTTATCACTAAAATGCCTCAGAAGGTCGTCCGTTATCATTATTATCAGTTGCCCAATGGCTACGTCACTGATGTTTGATTTCGCCGGTTGCTACAAACTTTGGGTATTTGTTTAGCCTCATTATGAAAGAATATTTTACGTAACTCTCTTGTTTTGGAATTTAATCTGTTGTGAAATGTAAGGCCATTGTCAATAAGAAAAATCTAAATAAGTAGCTGGGTATTGAGAATTTTCGATTACTTCAACATTTAATAGTAAAATTTTAATTTTCTGTCTAATGAAGCAATATCTATAAATACTTAATATTAGAATATATTATGTAGTAGATAACGAAATACCGAATCATTAGCAACAACGAAATCTTTAACGTAAATTATAAACAATACAGAACTTAAAGTCAATCCCTGAGGGACCCCATAACTATTAGTTGAAAGCAACAAGCTGACCAGTCACATCAGTAAGACATCTGTTGTCAATTAATTTACCGCATCATCTCAATTGACTACAATCGGTCACAGTAAATTCAATTAGGGGTGATTAAATGGCACTTATTTCTTAGTTAGTTGATCGAGAGCTTTAACCTTAACTTTTTAGGGATCACAGTTTTGCGAAGTACAAAGAGCTTGTTAGATTCAACGGAAAGTTAAATTATGAAGAAACTTATTTTTTTAGAATTTTAGAATTTAATTTTTAGAATTCGTTTTTTTATACCTACTATAGGTACGTATAATTTTTGACACGAAAATGACGTTTAAAATCCAAGACTAAAAGAGGAAATTAAATTAAGAAAAGAGTACGTAAAAAACTACTTATAAATATGAATATAATTCGATTGGTATTTTTTTCATAATTTTTGAAAAGAAAATTTTCCGAGGAACGACGTTTAAAATCTAAGTTTAGGGTGCTTTCAAGAACGTATTTTTCGTAACAACAGACCGATTTAGATCTCTTTTAGAGAAAGAAAGCTACAAACGTGTTAAGCCACTTAACCGGATATTTCCAGGCGATCAAGACTTTATCGCGTGACTTAACGAAAGGCGCACAAAACATGGTAGAAATTTTGAACTAAAATAATTTGGTCTTCAAAATTCCATAAGGATCTATTTCATCCCGTCTCATACCCCGAGTTCGCACAGTGTATCGCGAAATTGTACACCTTGTAATTGCCGGAATAGCCGCGACCCAATTGCAACGAATACTTCTGATCAGCAGACTCTCATCCTAAATGGTGTACCCGAGGTCGATGCACTGCTACCACTTACTGAATTATTACAACATCTAAATATAAATCATAATTTATATGACATAAGCTGTTTGTAGAGGTAAATTGCTATCGCTATAAGAGGATATGCAGATGATAAAACAAAGGAAAGTACACACTAAAGGCAAAAATATAACATTACAACTAGCACGTGCAAAATCAGAAACAGCCTTGCACGGAAACCGTCGATTTAAATCCTTATCAATAACCCCAGAAAAAGTAATATTTTTCCAAATTGGCCAGCTGAAGATGCCATTGGATTGGTCTACTAAGTTCCCCCTGTTAAAGGACACATTTAATTCGACCAAATGTAATAGGCTATGATAATTCAAAATGACCCCTGAACGAATTTGTCCTCGAAAACGGCTAGGGTTGAAGAAAGGAAACGAAGGAAGGTACGAGCAACAAAAGCTTCTGATTCTGCTACAGTATTTGTAGACTGCAATTGTCGACCTCTGTGGCGCGTCGGGCGAACACCCGACTGCAACGCAGAAGGTTGCGGGTTCGATTCCCGCCGGGCACAAGTATTTATGCTGACCATAAATTCTTGTTTCTGGTTCTGGGTGTTTCCTATATGTATAATATGTATATATTTACAAAAAAAAAAGTATATAAGTAGTTTATCCGTTATCTGGCACCCATAACACAAGCATTAAGTTGCTTAGCTTGGGGCTGGATGGCGATGTGTAATATGTCCTGAAATATTTATTTATATTTAATTACATAAACATTACAAGTGAATGAAGGCACTTTAATGGACGTCTTGGATTCGTCATGATTCAATGATCGCTATTACTCAGGCGCATCAACCGAATTCGAATACAGAATAACAACAGCGCACACACAGATGTGTCATTAATATTGATAAAAAAACGATAGCTGTACTTCTTTTTAAAACAAATCATTGGTCAGCGTTTGACCACTACCATACCTGCCTGATGCTGAAAGCGACGATGCTTTCTAAGATGTCACTCGCAACTTGAAGACCCCAAATTGTACACGTCAAGAAAGACAGACGCAGGCAACTAATACCATTCCCTTGCTGTACGAATAAAAAAATGGCAAAGCAAAACGCTTAGTGTCTAGGATTAAATGTTAAATGCTTTCCAATAAAAAAATGTAATTTCAACTTGGTGGAGTATGATATCAGTAGGTAACAATATCCGAAAATAAATCGACATATAATAGAACGCAGAAAGACAGACACTTTGATGTCTGTCTGTCTATTCTGTTTTAAATCTTAATTTATATAAGGTACACAAAGAAGACGTCCATATTAAAGCGATGTCGGACAGTGGTCCGCCAAATTCAAGTCTTTTTACAGTTTTTCGTAAAAATTACCAAGTTATAATTTATTATGCTTAAAAATTATTTATTAGGATAATTACAAAGTAATGATTACAAAATTATTTTCCAATGCGAGGATTTTAAAATAATTTAACATTTCGTTTTTCAACTGGATGATTTTAACAAAAACTGCATGTTTTATGACTTTGGCGGGCATCCGGCACGACATACCCTTAAAGTAAGTGTACCTACTATAATAATTAAGGACGAGTGCGCAGGCGCACACGGAGAGCGCGCGGTACTAATCGATTACCAACGCGCGAGCTGAGTTGGCCTTAATTTTGGTGGTTACATGCAAAACTTTGTTCGTCTGATTGCTTTCATTAGACTGACGAGATAATTGTGGTTGTTAGGTATTTCGAGGTTTATTACATGATTTTAGAGGATTTTACAGAAGAATTTTTAGATATTTTTAACTTGACCTCTTTTTAATAAATTGGTTTCGTTATGAAAACAGTGCTACAACTATTGTAGTACATTAAAGGTACGAGTACAAGACTTGGAATATTATTCCCACCCGGTTTAAGGTTTTTTTTTAGTTCACATCCTCTCCAAAGTTTTTAGCAACGAATAGAATACGCCCGTATTTTGTCAAAGCATGAGAAAAATAATCATGCATTTGACTGCAATATCGCACATAAAATCCCTACAGTGTAATTTAGCCTTTAAGAACCGTGAAACTGATAGGAACGAGCCAAAAATATCAAGTTTCTGAAATGAATCGAGAACCTTAATTTTTAAAGTCTATTAAAAAAGGTCTCTAAGTTTTCGGGTGTCTCGGTGGTTGACATTAAACTTGATAACCATGGTAGATGCCACGAAATGGACAAGATGGCGGACACCGGGTCATAAATACGACGAATATGGCGCTAAACCCACGCAAAACACGACCACTAACCTGAGATTTTAACAAAGCAATCGTTTAATCCTTTCAAAATTAAGGTCTTGACCAACCAACAGGCATAGGCCGGTCGCTTGTTGGATAAGATATAAACTATTATAAACACTTTATTTGTACAACACACAAAACATTGAAAAATATCAAAGAGGACAAGAAAGCTTATTAAATTGTACAAACAGGCGACCTTATCGCTTAAAGCGATTTCTTCCAGGCAATCTTAGGAGGGGGAGAGAGAGAAGTCGGGCGTACGAATTGATCGTCTTTTGTTTTGTATTGGTTTACGTATACCTGTGTGACAAATTTATTGTTTTGTTGACAACATTGTAACAAATAGTCGTCCCAGTTTTCCCCAATATTATAATGGAAGTTGTTTGTTTTTGCTTACGAGCGTTCACACAAAGTTACTTGAAACTTGGTAGGTATGTAGTTACTGGAACCCTGGAATAACACAAAGAATCGATCTTGATGATTTTTCTATCGTGAAATTCTCACGGACTCGGGTGCAACGAGTCCTAAATATTATGAAATAATTTTTAAGTAAAACCTACATCTTTCAACAAAATATCAAGAAATATTAAACTTACTCTGGTAAAATAATACAAAATCACATAAATCTAAAAATATTAATTAAGGACCCTATTAATTAAATTGACTTCAATATTATATGGTAACTGAATGGCAATTTTCCTAATAGGTGTTGCCATTTTAAGTCAAACCTCATAATTTCTATAAAATCGATATAAAATCATATTAATTTGACAAACAATGATTTGTTAGCAACATTCTGACAGTTAGTTTACGAGCTATATTTGTCGAACGACACCATTATTGCCAAAATAAATTAAGTTATGAGTTTAGAACAGTTATAATAACTTTAAATATGTACCAAGAAATATTATTACCTACCTATATTTTATGGCTAATGGAATTTTTGTAAGCTCTACACAAACTGGCAAGGATCGTCGCGGAAACCGCACGATGTGCAACCCTCGTTTTTTACACTAAGTAATAAGTTATAATTCTCGATTCATTAGATCGCGTTCAAAAAGTGTCGAGCGACTAAATTATAGTGTTTTTTTTTACTTTTTTTTGCGTCATCCATGCGAACGTACCTAACCGCGGTAAATGACAAATTAATATTTTATTAACAACATGCAATATAGGGATGCTCTAATCAACAATGTAGTCAACCATCAAGTTAAACGTTAATAATTAATCCCATCAACATACTTGAATGTAAAAAAATCTTGCAAATTTGTTATAAATTGTTTCAATTTAAGTTACGTTTAAATAAAAATATTCCTAAATAATATTATTTTTTATATACGAGTGACCGAATTCATGAATATAGGTAAATGGTCACCCAGTGGGTCTCACAGGATGGCAGACGTCTTCGAGGTAGACCCAAGCAACGATTATGTGGATGCATTTGACGCAGAGTGGACAAAAACAGCTAGAGATTCTCTATATTTAGATATTGAACATAAAACAAACCCAATGTACCAAAGAAACCTAGATTCCAATCCAGAGCGGAGGTGTTCACTTGTCCTGGATTAACTAGCCATTGACCGGTCGATGACCTATTTGTTATAATACTAGATACCTAGTAGGTATACAACTAGATAGGTAATACGATACCTAAAGATACATAACGGTAAGGCAAACGCAGACCAAAGACTTCTCTGTTAAGCCAAGCGAAAGCTGAAATAGGTGAACTGTTACTGTTTCTAATTGAAGGGTTGACAAGCTTAGTCGGTCTATAGAAATAAGTTACTATTAATAGTATCGAGAACTACTTAAAAAACTTAGGGTCGTGCTTGATCGTCTTTGTCTAGGTACCTTTTTTATATTTGTTTTCTTGTCCGTATAAATGTCAATTCTATCCTTTTTTTTTATTCTGTCTTGTATTTGTTGATCGTCTTTTGTTTAGATGTCTGATGGTAAGTAAATTGGACCACGGGCCTACAAAAGCTATTAACTTTTTTTATGTTGGGCAGAGTAGGTAGGTACTAAGTTCACCGTGGCTTCACCACTCCGCAAACAACGTGTAAAATCGTCGTGTGTCGCGCCGCAGGACCACGCGACGTGTGCTGTTGGTTTGGGCAAAGCGTAATAAGCAGCACCTTTGTTTATTAAAAACTACAAGTATCACTTTACTTAGGTTTAAAGTAAAGAAAGTGTCTGTAGGTGAGTGTTAAAGGTGAAGTTGTACAAACGAACCAATGTCGGTTACGACAGAGTTGACGTGTGAATTTTTATTCTCAAGGTTTACGTACGAATTGCAATTGATTGCCAATTTTTTTTAAAGAAAAATATCGAGAATGATACCCTCCATTTTTGAAAGAGAAGCTACAAAAAGTGGTAAACGCGCAACGCAACAAAAAAGGGACTTAGGTGCTTTGCAGTAATTTTTGTCCTCTAAAGATATTTATATTTCTAACCGGACAGAAACGAAAAAAAGCCCAATCCAGAGGGCACGTGATATCTATCTATGAGCAGCCCTATCGCCAATAAGCAGACTTATTTGGCAACAATAAAGTGCGTGCCAAATAAGTCTGCATGCAGTTGAAATAAATCGATGATATTCAGTTTTTTTCTTGTTTACACCAGGTCCGTGCCACAGAGGTCGTCAAAATAAATTAAATCGAAATAAGACAAAAGCGCCACGTATCGTACGTGCAGACTAATCTAACACACACTCTACAAGAGCTGCATCGCTTATTTGGTCGCACAATAACACGTAAGTACGTAGCTATATGTATGAATGTATGTCTATGGGAAAGGGCGCATCTATTGAGATTTATGTGACACTCTAGTAAAGGGCAATTGTGTAATGGAGATGTTGCGCTTTTGTTGATATCTATCTACTATAGCAAGGGTTTAGAGAATGGATAGTATCTAGAATCTAACGTGTTTGTAACGGAGTTTGATTGTTGGCGCAATATGAATACGGTGATGTTTCGTACGCTTCACTTGTTTTTTTGTAATTTGTTCTTGTTCATTTGTAACAACAGCTTACGAACTGCCTAATGCAACGACGAGTAACAAAAGCTCTCTGTACATGTTACTCTAACTAAACGTAAGGTTCAGAGTTTAAAACTTTTTTGCAACAATTTGTAGTTTTAAAATATGTAACTAGTTACTTAGTACCTACATAACGTACTTACCTTTTTTTTTACAAATCTACTGAACATTACAAACGTTTATTGCAGTTGCACAGCACTAGCAATATAATATCACAAATAACGTTAATAAAACCAAAAAAATCTTCACTATTTTATCACGAATTATCACAACAAGTGCCTAAAATACCAACAGCAATTATTAAAATCCGGCTTCGATTAAATAAATTAAAAAACAATTTTAATTTGTTCACAAAAACAACACAACAAAAAACAATGCCCGCCGTAAAAAAAAGTTGAGTTCGGCGGCGGGCGGCGCGTTCTGTTGACAGGTGTGCTACAATCGGATACGAAGACACGCGCGGCATGCACCGGCCCCGCCGCCATGCAGCCACGCATCTATTTCCGAACTAAACATTTTTCCTTTTTTTTTAAAAGACACCCATTCAAGAGAGCGTGACACTCGTACTTCCAAGTTTTTTTTACCATTTTTATTGGTTTTAAATGAGAGAGGAATCTGTCTAATGTTAATTGTTTATTTGGATGATTAACGTTTCTGATTGGTTGGATTTGATGAAATGTTGATTGTCGAATGGATTTAGAATGTCCTCGATGTTAATGAATTATTTGAGTTTACCCAGGATTGGGCTTTTAGGCAATAGACAAGCAAAAGATAATAAGTTCCTGCATAAAGTACAGTACTTACCTAAATTAAATGTACCTATTCAAAGAGCGGGCAACAACAATTTTCAAACTAAAACTTTGCTCTTATTTTTTTCTGTTACAAATTAATGTACCTATTTCTTGCGTTTTTAATTTTTGGTCATTTGGTCATTGTAGTAAAAGCCTTTGCTAAAACTATGTTTACACTCAAAATCAAATATACCTATTTTTAATATTGAATAATAAGAACTTGTTGTTATGAAGAAAAATGTTGGAATGTTAGAATCGACTTGAGTCACGTATTTGAACAGCTGTTTGAGGTTATAAATGTTTAAATAAAAATATTCAACTTGTCTTACAAGAAATGCAGCGGTGTTTAACGTTATAAAAATATAATAAAAAAACTTAAAGAAAAAGCCACACATCATCCATGCGCCTTCAACACATTTGTTCCAAACAAAAATCATTAGCAGAAAGCAATGTTTAGTAAGCAGCAGGTCGTAATTTAATATTTACACACACATTATACTCGAAAAATAGACATTTAATTTGATTTAATGACCATAATTAAATTAATTTTGTTTTTTTATAATTTCTTAATAATTATTTATACGGAACACAGCCTTCAAGAAAATTCAAATTTCGAAGGATAGGACATTCGAAGCTTTCAACGACATTTATCTTTGATCTCTAGCCGACTACTTTGAAGCCAAAAGAGAAGGTTATATTTTCTGCAAAAAAAGAAAACATGGAACACCTCACACACATTTATCACCTAAAATCACAACATCATCGATTTTGAATTCGCGCAATGATCTGGCGCGCACTCTAGCTAGATCCTTATCGAATCTGCCGTAATAAAAGAAACAACCACATTTTGCACGTTACGTGGTTACGTGGCATACCGTTGTGTTACGATGACCTCTCGCTAAGAAAATATAGCATAAAGTTGCGCCATATTTATGTTAAATAAGTCTTTAGATTCTGCAAACGAATGTTTTACATTATATTAAACCTGTTTTTTAGAGCGTGAACTTGAATTTTATGCGTTTTATTTCTTTGAAGACGAGTCTATGAATATTCAAAGTTAGTGGAGATTGGGTTCGTTTGGTCCTCCGTATTTTTGTACCCTATCATAATCTATTACAGAATCGCTTGATATATGGCGGTATCTATCTCTAGCCAATGACCGACCGAAGTTGTACGAAGTGTACGGCAAGCTTCATCTTATAATGTCCCAGGCGCTACAGTGCGTACTGAAAAGCATATATAAAAGTTCCTGGTGCTAATCATTTAGATTAGATGTAAAAAAATAAATATAAATATTTATAACAAGCATAGGTACCTACTCTTTGAATATCTGTGACTTTCGAATTCGAATTAATGATAGTGTTGGACACTTTACACAGCGCCATCTAGACCCAAACAAGCAACTATAGGACATTTGTTATGGTAGTCAGACAACGGATATAATACTTATATACTTCTCTTACGTAAATATATACATTTTGAAACACTCAGACCAGAAACAAATATCTGTACATAAATATTTGTTTGAGGCGGGAATCGAATCCACAACCTTCCACAGCCACAGAGGTCGTCAAAGTTATTGAGATTAATTCCCTTGAATCCGCATCCAATCTGTAATGATCACGACATGCCTTGTCATAATATTATGTCTATTGTTCACAAACATACTGACAAGTTTAATGTCCATTATATTATGTAGACGTGGATCACCTTCAGAGTGTTCATTAATAAACTATTTAACATAATAATAGTTTTTAGGCATTGATATATTATGAAATTTTACGGTAAAAAAAAAATACCAAAAGCACAATTTTTGCTGTTTAGCAAGAATTGTAGCAAGTAGCCTTTCCACTGACGATATAAATAATAACAATAACAACTTATTAAACAAATTGCACTAATTTAACTATCTACGTCTCGCGGCTTCACCCATGTTAGTCCCTTCGATCCCCTAGTAATATCGGGATAAGAATTAGCCCATGTTTTTCCTAAGGTTTTAATGTTCCTTCAAAATCGGTCCAGTTGTTTCATTACAAACAAAAATTTAGAAAAAAAAAAGTACTACTTGCAGTGCACAGCGGTTTTACCCACTTAAGTCGCGTTAGTAGGTATTAGGTACTGTTTTACTTATTTTGTTTATAAAGAAAATATTACGTAATTCTCAACATTTAAATAATCAATTTATTAGTTTTTGAGTGTGTTATTGACTGAGCGAGCGAAGCGTCTTTGTTCCAAGTCTGGTATTTGCTTTTGTCAATAGATCACTATGTAATTTGAAAACTTTTCAATGAAAGGTAGTAACTCCAAGTTGGTATTATATTTAGGTGCACATTTGATGAGTATCTTCGTAATGATAAACAAAATACGTTTCGCAAAACTACTTGTTTTATTCGTTTCATTATAAAATTAAATTTCGATCAACAAAACTATGCCCCAACATCAAAATACCGACTCTATTGTACCAGTTTCTTGTAAAATACGTTAGAAACGTTAACAAATTGATTATGTATAGAAACAACCGACCGGCTTAGTGGAGTTGCTACCGACCCGTCGTCCTTGGCGATTCTTAGTAAAGTCGATATTATACTACCTCTATAGCAGCTATATTATGTAGTGATTAATAGGTTTATGATTGGTAGAACAAAGCTGGCGCCACCAACTTATTCTACTTGACGACCCAGTTGGCACAATGGTCACCATGCCGGACTGCCAAACACAGGGTTGCCGGTTCGATTCCCGCCTCAGACATGTATTTATGCTTAGATATTTGTCTGTGGTCTGGTTGTTTCTATGTATGTATTAAAAGTATATATTTACAAAAGACAAGTATATAAGTAGTATATCCGTTGTGTAACACCCATAACACAAGTCTATCTTAGCTTGGGGGTAGATGGCGATGTGTGGAATGTCCTGCAATATTTTTTTTATTTCTTATTATTTATTGTGTTCAAGCTATAATAAATAAATAAATAAATATTACAGGTTATTCTCTCCTTTTTCTATTTAGACCCGAAAAACTAATCGCCCTATAAGCTTAAGAGGTTCTTTTGTCATTTTCTTTTTCGTCTTTTAAAAAAAAATATTTCAATTAAATGTTAGGATTAATCTACTGATTCAAACAGACAGACAGACAAGAAAGTGATCTTATAAGGGTTCCTTTTTACCTCCTGAGGTACTGAAACCCTTTATCCCGTAGGATACGTGGTCAAAGGGTGATTTTCATTTCTTTTTTTCGCTGTTTATTTCTCCTTTTGACTTTTCCATAGTAAATGGATTCGTGGCTTAGGCCGTGGTCGACGCACATGTGTTGGACGCTTCTTTCTATTCGACTCTAATAAATAACGTTTTATTCTAATCAAAATCATAAATTATCAGCTGCAATGCTATAACTCGTTTAACAAGTTTTTCTAAGTTTATAGGTAAGTATATGAATAGAGTTAGTAGGTATATTTTCCAATCGAGTGTAGCCCACAATATTAATTGGTCGATTGATACGGGTTCTATTTGTACTAAAACGCGGAAGTCTGTTATTATTTTCAATTAATACTTAATTAATAAATGTTTAATTGTCAGTTAACTAACATTTAACTCATTCATAACAATTACACAAACCTACAACTGTACCTTTGCACGTTATGTTGCTTTGTGTGAAAATCATATATATATACTAGCTGCCCTACGCGGTTTCACCCGCGTAACTCCCGATCCCGTGGGAATATCGGGATGTAAGCTATCCTATCTCTCAAGTTGGATCGAACTGCACATGGTGTGCGAATTTTATTATAATCGGTTAAGTGGTTTGGGAGTCCATTGAGGACAAACATTGTGACACGAGATTTATATATATTAAGATTATAAATTGACTGACTGATGGATACATCAACGCACAACAACCAATAGACGGAGCAGGCTAAAATTTGCCACACATAGATGGCTATTATGGCATCGGCTAAGAAAGATTATTGAAAAATTTAACCCCAACGCGATTTCATATTATACTAATACTATAAATCTGAAGAGCTTATTTGTTTGAACACGTTAATCTCAGGAACTACTGCTTCAAATAGAAAAAATATTTTTGTGTTGGATAGTCGATTTGTCGAGGAAGGCTATAGGCTATTTTATATTTCGATATTCCCACGGGAGTTATGCGGGTGAAACCGCGGAGCGCTGCTAGTATAGGTTATGAAAAAGACTCAAAGTGGTTGGATTAGCGACATCCATTACAAATAATGACGTATTAATGACGTTATACTTTCAAGCAATTTAAGAAATTCGATTAAGTAAATATTAGATTTCGCCTATAAACACATTTTAAGCACATGGTTTTTGTTTCTAACTATTGTAAGGAAATACAAATATTTTTGCTAGTAATTAGTACTTTAATTAATTTTATAACTTAAGTCCTTATTCGCCTAAGATACAGGAATCTCCTAGTTCAGGCATATGTGTTTTTATCGTTTTCTTGTATGTTTAGTCCTTAGTTTACTATGTAAAATATTTTTTGATTAAATTTATTTATTTAGTATATTATGTAATTCCACAACATCACCCAAACCTTGATCAAATAATAGACCAAATTGATTAATGTAAGCTTCGTGCAAATTAATATAAAAAACTATTTTGACAGTGGCAAAATGCATGTGCCGTACTTAGCCATTGCTGAAAAAATAAACGCAGAGCTATTCTGCCAACCATATACCATTAATCTGATTCATATAACCAATTGAACGTATATTTACAGTAATTCCATCAATTAACCCTCGACTCGAAGACAGGACGAGTGTGTACCAATGTCATACGACACTCTGCATTCGTGGAACGTGTCAACTGGAGTTATTTCTGCGCGGGTATGCATGGGTTAGGTATGTGGTAGGTAAATCATTATTGTTTTTTTGTGCTGATACAATTACAGTCTGAGTTGAGAGGAGGGATAGAGCTAGGTGCAACAAAACAATCGAATTTGAACTCTATGTAGCAGACACAAATCTATTTTTTCAGCCTGTAAAGGCTGCTAGTCTTCGGGAAGGACCTGGGATGGTTGGAGTGACAAGTAGGTAGTATATTCTTACACGCACAATGGCCCAAATGAAGAGTGCGGAAACAGCCCCGTTAAACTAAACTACTGAACTTAAACTATTTTTTACGCGATTATAAATACTAGGGGTCTTTCCGTGACAATGATCGATGCAAATCGATCCAAACGTTAATAAAATATTAAAATAACTAGTTATAACGCGATATTGGCACGTATTTATAGAATTAATATTTAGGAAGTATATTTAGTTATTTTGTCTGAACTAATGAGTTAATATGAGGGCTTAGTTTAAAACATTGATTGACTGAGGATAAGTCTTAAGAATTGAAAAAAATTTAAGTTAAAATAAACTAAATCATATCTCAGCCAAAAAGCACTTTTATTGATTTTTAATTATAATATTTCTTTAAATTATATCAGTCTACGACACCTTAAACTGATCCCGTGAAGTAAGTAGTCTTAGGGTGAGTCTACCAAAAAGCCAAAAAATGTAGTTAAAGAGAGGAAAGCCTTAATAAAATATTATTTTTTGAATTTTGGAAAAACCGATAAGTATATTTAAATTCAAATCACGTGGTCGTTGTAAATATTTTTAGAGACAAAATAATAAATGGCATTTTTTCTAAGAAACGTCATTCGAACTACATATTTTCCTCATCAATACACAGAAATCACCAATAAAATGTGATCGAATGAGACATTTCAAACAACGTTATATGAATGTCAATTGCTCTGTGGGTGGCAACTGGTTTTTAGAATCTTTAATATTATGATTGAAATGTGTTTAATAAATTACTATGGCAATTTTAAATCTAGATCATTTGCTGCTAGATTATTTTGAATTACGACATTTATCATCCAGACGTTTTTCTATTATTTATTTAGCGTTTATGTCTATTTAATCAAGACGTTAGAACGATAATTGGCATTTTGCATGGATAGACAAAAAAAAGGTTTCTTGAAGTGAGAAATAACGCTCCTATAAAAGCTAGAGAATAATTTCTGGTTCTTAAGAATATAAGAAAGAATATAAGAATACTATTATAAGAATACCATTTTAACCAAGAAATTATTCTCTAGCGTCTCTGTTAGAGAAAGGATTATTTCTTGCTTCGAAGAAACCTGTCTTTCTGTGTATTCACATTAAATCTGACGGTGTTTTTACTTAAGTTAAGGTGACGTCGAAGTAACGCCTTATTATTTTTTTTCTTTAGTTTTTTGTAAATATTATCAAGTTGAAAATTTAAATTTAATATACCAAACATTATTTTGTAATCCGCCCAGCATAACAAAGGAAGAGAGGACAAAAAGCTCGTAGGTAGGTACTTGAAAGAAAATTAAAAAAAAATAGTCTAGGGGGTTTTAGAAAATCTTAAAAATGAATTGCTTTTCATTAGTCTCGTTAAAACTTGAGAACGGCAAGACCGATTGTGCTAATTTTGGTTTCCAAATATTTATAAGAGGTGAGATTTAAACGGTGAGGAAAATTTAAAACAATTAGGAGCGGAATTTAGGTACGCTGGATCACCGCAGGGCGCAACTTTTCTAGTCATAGTTGCTCCACGCGGTGTATTTTTATTATGATTATTCATCAGGAAAATTTATTATTTGGCTTTAAAAAACGGGACATGTTCATATAACAAAACAACCCAATAAAACCTGAGTAAAGCCAAAGCCCTCTAAATATAACTGTTGTATTTATAAGAGGTATATCCTACCTATAAATTGTCAATTAAAATAATAAAACTAACAATAAAACAATTCAATTCTCGCTAATAAACCGCAAACAGGCTAATTTCAGTTACGATGCTGGCGCCTTCGATCGTAACTACGAGTATAGGTAAACCTATAGAGTATGACTCAAGTATGTAAGTTGGTAGGTATATTTAGCCTATACTTACCTACCAAATAAGGCACATTTTTTCGTAAGAAAAATTAACATTGCTCTTACGGTGAAGAAAAATATCGTAAAAATACCTGGGGCTTATTGTCTCCAGCCAGACGTATTGATGAGTTCTTTCCTCTGGACATGGTCGACTAAGCTGAGAGGGTAGTATAGGGTCAGCCTGCCTAGCATGAAGACCAAAAGACGATACGATAAAGCGATATAACTACATCAACTCTCAAAATATGATAGATAAAGCCGCCATGTTGAATTTTTATCACAATTCAAAATATGATAGATAAAGCCGCCATGTTGAATTTTTATCATAATTTTTATCGCAATTTATAATAAAAATTCAACATGGCGGCTTTATCTATCATATTTTGAGAGTTGATGTAGTTATATCGCTTTATCGTATCGTGTTTTGGTCTTCATGCTAGGCAGGCTGGGCTAGGTGGCTAGTCTAACTAAGCCGCAAGTTTTATCACGATGTTTAACGCCGTTAAGAAAATTCGCTAATACACGGAGATTGAGACTGTTCGCCTAGTCTATTTCAGCTACTTCCACTGGGGATATGCTGCAGATATTGATGCTGTATTTATACTACAAACGAGAGCTGTCCGAGCTTTCGACAAAATGGGCCCCGACTCGAGGAATCATTTAGAGAAACATTTCAAGGTATCAACCACAACGAAAACACCATTCTTATCATGATTAGTAATAATTATTCTGATTTATGAATGAAATACCCCGTTAAACTCTACATTTTTGGTAAACAAATACTAAGTATGTATGAGTCAGTAGGTATGACTTATTTTACCCACGCTTTGCTGTAAATAGCATCAGGTTTCCGAGAACCTATGTGTGACTGGGACGAGTTAAACTTGAGTTAACTTTAACCTGATTATTGAAGGTTACCGCAACTATTGAGGCAGGTTAAAAATACCTACTTATTATGTTTCACGTTAATTTGTTTTTTTAAACCCATCGCTTCAATAGGGCTTACTGAAAAAAACGTTTTAGGTTCCAAATCTTTCGATAGGTGGCAAACCCTTTTGCTACAGGATTTAAAAAAAAACTGAAATTTTTGTATGGCCAGTGAAAGTCTAGAAAGTTTTTAGGGTGGATTTTATTATTTTGTGAATTATAAATTGTGTGATTAAATCGAGTCTCCTTTAAGAACCTGGGTGCCTATTTTCTTAGGTGCTCGAAGGACACTAAAGTGTCGCTTGTAGGCACCTCCTAAAGTAAAAGTTAAATTTGGGTACAACTAGGGGGTAATTTTTTTACTAAAAAGTACGTCGAAATACCCTTAAAATAACACAAGAATAAAAAAAAGGTATCATAACAATAGTATTAATCCGAAATACTTGTGTGTTACCTATCGCGACGCGGGCGCTGCGCTGCGCACTGTGCGCGGGCGCAGGTCAAGGTCTACAGTTAAGTTAGCAAGCTCACGTAGTTACCTACTTTAACTACCGATGATTTATACTGACGTTTGTAATTACTATCATATTTCAGTTTATTTATAACCGGTATAAAGTTAAATATATAATTTTATTTCATAAAGTCGTTGAATAATATTATGACACTGCAAAACCGGAAGTTGATCAAATACTTTTGTTTTGTTGGCTTCCGGTTCTGCAGACTTACATTTTTATCTCATATTTTCTTATTTCTTTTTTAATTTTTCAGATATATAACATCAGATTTAGTCCCTACACATTTTGAACCTGGGAAAAAATGTGTTTTTGAGAAATGATCCCTAGAGCATTTCAACCTAAGTAACATGTTGCAGATTCCAGTGTTTTACATAGGGCATACATAGGGAAGTTCTAGGAAGTTAAGACAGCTGAGGGTTTTTGAGTTACCTATTTTAAACTTAAAGATCCTTTCGTAAGTTGAGCTAGGCTCTACTAACTTTGCGGAAGTATCTTAATATTACCAATAACACTTTTCGAATAAAAAGTGTAATTTTTTTTGGTCGAAATCTGTAACCTATCTATTAGCTACTAGGGGTTAAACTGACATTTAACTCTTGGTAACTGTTAAATAAGTTATCGATTTCGACCATAATAAAATATAATTTGTAACAAATGCTTCCGTTCAGTCTTGCAGACAATGAGTAACATTAGCTCTCTGTATCTAATTTTTAGAAATGTTTACTCTAAGGGTAGGTATATCTAACCCAGGTCCAGCCCTCGCTCAGCCTCCGACCTTCCTCAGAACATCTGTTCGGAGTTGGAGGGAATGTTAAGGCGTTTCATAACGAGCACTCTATAAGGCGAAACAGGTCATTGCCGCGCTCTGTGGAACTTGGCCTTAACGACCACACTGCGCGAGCGTGTGCAGCCTTTAATTCTCACCATTTTATATGAGCTTCGATATTTATTGGGTTACAATGATATGTTTATGATCATAACAAAGAGATAGAAATACCTGAACAAAATTATGCGGGATCAGTCCTCGCTCAGTGCTCATATCTTTCATTATACATTAGAGACGGATCGTGAGCAGAAACCAGAATAGTTTAAAATTAAAATAAATAAACAGATTAGGGGACGCGCTTGAGTAATTTTTAATTGTGATTTTTTATTGAATTTGTGAAGATTTCTTTTTTTTGTTTGGTAAATAAGATTTGTGTATTCGTCTCTCTAAAGTAGGTATTAATGCGTTTTACTATGGTTTTACTAGATTCGTTTTTTTTTTACTTATGCCTAATCACTTGATGTCGCTAGGTTCTAATCGTATACCATAATCTACGGTCAAGAAATGTCATTTAAAAAAAAACACGCTCAGTAAAGTCATAGATAATCAAGTGAACTCATTAAATCTGCTAAATTAGTGATACCATTTGTCAATGTATAATACTATTATTTTATTAAGTAAGCCCCGTATTACAAGCCCGTTTGTTATCAATACCTATTTGGTTTTCCTTGTGCTAAATTCAAACACATGGTGGCATTATCAAACGACAACGCAACTAAAAATAGTTCTTGAGCCTTATCAAGGCGAAAAAGTTTAGAAAATATATACGGTCGGAGTCAGAATGGCAGGCCCACCGTAGAGTTCTAAAATTATACTATTATTGAAATGTTTTTATTCTAATAATGATTAGGCTATTGCATAGCTTTTATCGCGGGCTTTGAGCGCAGCGACCGAATCAAGAAATTCCGTAACGAAAATAAAACCTAATTTATTTAATAAAATGAGTTAAAATTTAAACTTGAACTCTAGCAAGTCCTTAAAATCTTTCTTGGGTTGAACACGTTTGAATAATAGCTGCTTTGAAGCTCTACGGTGTGTCTGCAATTCTAAAATCCGACTACGACTTACTTACCATACAAGAATTAAATAATACAAACATAATATAAATAGAAAGTTATCTACTCATGTTCTTAAAGCCTGTGCCAAAGTTTATGTATTTCCCATATACTTGTTTCACTCCCCGTCTTTCTCACACAATTTTCAGCCACACAAAACCCAAATGACGGCCACTCACGTGTACCTACCTAACTTTACATAGATAATAATATAATTTCCTAAATTCTAATCAGTACCTATTTTCCATTAGGTTTAGCCGCCAGCTGGTTGATAACATCTCTTATCACACATAATTACCTATGATAGTGTAAATAGGTCGCTTATAATAGTTCCTACTTAGAAAATACATAATAAACGCATTTTTTTAAGATGTAGCACGGTTTCCAAGAAAATACCTATACGCTTGTGACTCAAAAACCTCCAAATAAAGGCCTTCAAGGGAAGCTAGTGAGGTAGGAAGACGGCAGTTGAAAAATAATAGATTATGCATCAAGGGCATAAAGCAATGTCTTATGTTGTGAGTGGCATATTGAACCCCGAGTGTAATGAGGGACTCTTGGGTTAACTCCAGAGCGCAGCGAGGGAGCTTAAAGTTAGTTAACTTAAAGTAAATATTTGGTAGGTATTATAGGCAAAACCTATTTCCTTAGACCTAACGTAACAATCAAAATAAAAAACATAAATCGTGGCCTGCTAGATTTTTGTAGACTAATCAAATTACTTATCACTACATAGTATAAAACAAAGTCGCTTTCTCTGTCCCTATTTTCCTTTGTATGCTTAAATCTTTAAAACTACGCAACGGATTTTGATGTGGTTTTTTTTAATAGATAGAGTGTTTCAAGATGAAGGTTTACATGTATAATACATGCATAATATAGCCGTGCGAAGCCGGGACGGGTCGTTAGTTATAAATAAAACCTATTTGCGGAGACCTTCAAAATGAAAACCAAGAATTTTCACTTCAACAATTTCAACGTTCCAAATTCAAATCACTTTATTCCCTTGGGAGTTTCATACAACATTATCTCCCTTGGGAATAA